>CM076999.1:22341712-23541712 GCA_039090855.1 Macrothele yani | reverse complement strand
TTAAATTCAATTTTGACTCCTGGAAATTATTGTACTTTTTCTCCTTATTTCTCCTCAGACTCCTGGAAATTATTGTACTTTGCACTTTTTCTGGAATTTGAAAACTCCTTAATTGGTCCTTTTTCTCGTTAGTTCCCCTCAGACTCCTGGAAATGATTATACTTTGCACTTTTTCTGGAATTTGAGAACTTCTTAATTGGTCCCTTTTCTCCATATTTTTCCTCAGACTTTTGAGATTACTGTACTTTGGACTTGTTCTCCTATTTACCCTCAGATTCCTGGAAAAGTCTTTAAATTAGATTTAGATTTCTGGAAATTATTACGCTTCGGACTTTTTCTGAAATTTAAGAACTCCTTAATTGGTCCTCTTTTTGCTTTTTTTCCCCTCAGACTCCTGGAAGTTATTTTACTTTGCACTTTTTCTCCTTATTTCCTTTCAGACTGCTGGAAAAGTCCTTACATTTAATTTTGACTGAAGAAAATTATTGTACTTTGGACTTTTTCTGGTATTTGAGAACTCCTTAATTGGCCCCTTTTCTCCTTATTTCCCATCAGACTCCTGGAAAAGTCCCTAAACTTAATTTTGACTTATGGAAATTATTATACTTCAGACTTTTCAATGTCCTTCCTTATTTTTGAAATTTATGATTTCCCTCAATGTGCTGGAAGCTATTTTGAGTTCATTTTTCCCAGCTTACATGTGGTCTGTTCTTTCCTGATTGGATGAGCAATGGGCATGATTAGATAAACTTCTTAACACTGCTTCAGCCATTGCTTTGGAGAAGACGCCAAGTGCTATGGGTTTCCCGCAATCATTACAGGAATCATTGGTGTGCTACAGAGTACGGGAAACTGAATATGCTGTGGAAATAAAAAATCACACCGTAATAATTTTGTTCAACGTGTGTGTAAAGTTTATTATATATATATTTTTACATCTTCATGCTGTCCATTGGCCAAAAAGGTTTGGATTTTAGCAGGGATGACATGAATGTTCTGTGATTTTCAGAATTTTGAATTTTTCTGACCCAGTTGTATCTTGTTTTTCATTTCACTTTCTGAATATTTTCGTAGTTGATATATCTTTCTGATCATGTTTCTCATTTTTTAACATCTCTGGTAACAGTGAAATTTGCAACTTTGTAATTTTTTAAAAATATTTTCAAATGAAGTGCACGTTTTTAATTTCTCACTCTTTCATCTTCAAAGCCAAGCAGTAGAGCAAGCATTGGGTTGTTGGAAAAGTCATGACGTATTTTAGCCATGTTTTGCAAAGGTCATTTATTGATAGAAAGAACAAAGATCAATCAATGATATAATGCCCGGTTTGCTCAATAACCTTTTGCCATCTTTCAGTGAGCTGCAGAATGCCTCATTCGTAGAAGCACCTGTCTTTCATGGCGCAAAAACTGTACAAGATACTGATTTACAACCTAATCTGAATTGAACGTTATACCACGCAAGGGCTGTTGAAGAGAGCAAAATAAGTGGAAGCCTGACTGCGCAAGGTCAGGCGAGTATGCTGGTTGGGACAACACATCTCACCCAAGTTCCAATAATTTTTGGCAGGTGATCAAACTTGTGTGTGGTCTTGCGTTGTTATGATGGAACACAACGCCTTTACGATGAACGAGCTCTGGATGTTTCTGGATGATGGATTCGTTCAAACTGTCCAATTGCCGACAGTACACATTCGAATTGATTGTTTGGTTCCATGGTAGGAGCTCGAAAAACACGACACCTTTAAAATCCCACCACACTGAGACCAGAACCTTCCGCTGATTAATGTCTGCTTTGGATGTCGTTTGAGGCGAAGCAGCACATCGGGACCAAGACCGTTTGTGCAGCACATTGTTGTACACAATCCATTTTTCGTCACCAGTTATCATTCGCTTCAAAAAAGGATCCTTTTCCTCACGTTTAATGAGCACATCGCAGATGTTTATACGATGCCGTCAATTGAGTTTCTTTGAGTTCGTGAGGAATTCGCTCATCAAGCTTGCTTACGTATCCCAGCTTCTTCAGATGGTCATGAATGCTTGAATGATGGATGTGCAATGTATCTGCAATCTCTCGTGTCGTGTAACGTGGGTTTGACTCGATCAATGCCTTGATTTGGTCGTCATCAACCTCGGTGGGCCTCCCGGACTGAGGAGCATCATTGAGGTCAAAATCACCAGCACACAATTTTGCGAACCACCGCTGGCACTGACGTTTTTGTAGAGCATTATCACCATACACTTTACGCAACTTGTGAAAAGTTGCGTAAAGTGTATGGTGATAATGCTCTACAAAACGCGCGTTCTTTTGTTTACGGAAGTAAAACAGTAAAATATGGCGCAAATGCACAGTTTGGTCTTCCATCTTCAACTTGATGTCAAATCTCTTGCAAATCAACCAAATCGCTCACGATTCCTTATAGACTGCAGCTAGAACTGGCACCTGTCGAATGCCATAGTGATAACAGAGCTGCACATGGCTCTAGTACTTCCAAAACCGCCCAGCCGCCATCGGGTGCCAAAATACGTCATGACTTTTTCGACAACCCAATATTTTTTTTTTTTTTTTGCTCCCTCTTCTTCATTTTAAAGTGAAATTAAATTGAAAGATCGGCACTTAATTTGTCCGTGGAGGAATCTGGACCATTTCCTTGACCCGAGAATTGTTTTCACAGCAGAGTGTATGATGCTGTACCAAATTTTTTGTTTGATTTTGGTTAAAATGCGTGTTTTCCCATTCCTTTGTCACATCATGCTGCATTAACAGTCAGAGCAAGCATCTTTTCTTTTGTTTAAAGCGATTTCAATCAAACTTGTTAATTATTTTATGGTATTTATCTAGGTAAAGTCTCAAAATTTCTGCAAATTTTTGGAGAGAATTCCTCTCCTTCCTCTCCTTCAGCCCCGCACGGGGATAACTGGTTTACCAGTTATTTGGGGAGCGGCGCCCCCACGGCCCGAGCTCACCTTGTGACGGAGTACTTTTCGTTTACTCTTGAACGTTAACATCACCGAAGGGACAGCTGTTCGTCCAGCTGATGGGGGATGGCGTCCCCACGGCCCGAGCCGATTGTTCTCTTATTGTTTTGCTTTTTTCATCTTTCGTTCATATCTTGACATGTACCCGCCTCAGTTGTAGGCTGCTGAGGTTGTGATGAGGCGCCAGCTCCGGGTTTTGTTCCTCGTTCTCTTCCCTGTCTTTTCTCTTTTATGTTACATTTTCTGTTTTTCCGGAGCTGGTTGGCTTAGACCTACCTGCATGTTTGCCGTGTGCGGTGACCCGTACAGGTGGAAATGAGGATGCTGGAGGCTGAGGTATTTGGGGGCCGGGTTGTAGTGTCTCCAGATGCCAACACTCCTCTTTGCCCTCTGCTTCATCCTAAACGGGAGGCCGGGAGCTAACCCACTCCTGGTCAGGAAGTCTGTGGCCGAGTTGCGTCCGGTCTTCTAGCGGCTTGTCGTTCTGTTCGGCTGGGTGAGTTGGGGGGTAGGGTGGGCATGCCAAAGGGGTGTTCTCCGGGCACGGGAAAGTCTGGGTGCACGCTGAGCGTGTGTCTGCCCTACCAACTTGCTATATCCGCTGACTATCCCTAGAGCCGTGTCCTGCGTCCTCTTGGGCTTGCGGACCTCCGGTTCTCCCTCGTTGGGCTCGGTAGTGGGTGGGGAGGTTGGCGGACGAATCTTTTTTCTCCCTCATGGCAACACAAAGTGTTTCCCACGCTGTAAATTTGAAGCGCCGTGTGGAGGACGGGTCGCCCTCCTCCACTAAGAAACTACTAACTACGAATTGCAATGCTCTGTTTCTTCTGATTCATTCAGTTGATCCGGCTCAGTCTCTCAGTTCGAAGAGTCCTTTCTGGATTAATAAGGCTCTTCAGGCTGTTGCGGGCTCTCCAAGGAGTGTTAAGAAGCTCCCGTCAGGAGATCTTCTTGTGGAGACATCTCATCCACGTCACAGTGCCACCCTGCTGGAGACGACCGTTCTGCTGGACATTCCTGTGCAGATCTCACCCCATGGTTACCTCAATTCCTCTCGCGGTGTGGTCAACTTCCGCGACCTGCTCGAATGCAGTGATGAGGAATTGTTGGTTGAACTTGGGGACCAACATGTCACTGGGGTTCGGCGTATCCTTTTCAGGCGGGATGGGAAGTCTATTCCCTCCCGGAACATCGTCCTGACCTTTGACTCACCTACCCTGCCAACTTCCATCAAGGCGGGGTACTTGCGTCTCGATGTTCGGCCCTACATCCCGAACCTCCTAAGATGTTTCAAGTGCCAGCATTACGGTCACTCCCAGCAGTCTTGCCGTAATGTAGCAAAGTGTGGGCGCTGTGGTTCACCTGAACACTCTTTGGCGGACTGCTCCGCTGAGGTGGATCACTGTGTGAATTGTGAGGGTTCCCACTCTGCGTCTTCTAAGCAGTGTCCCAAGTGGATCGAGGAGCAGGCTATCCAGCGCCTGAAGACCACCGAACATCTGTCCTACCCTGAGGCCAGGCGGCGGATTGCTCCTCTTCCTTCCGGCCGACGCTCCTATGCCTCGGTTGTGGTGCAGAAGGCTACTGTTGCGGTTCACACTGAGGCGGCCATCCCGGCGCGTTGTCCTTATGATTTTGAGGACATCGTCGCTGCTGGAATGGCAGCACTGCAGTCTCGCCGCATTGCATCCAAGGCGACATCTACATCGTCGCCTAAACCTTCTTCGCCAAAAACATCTACCAGCACAGGGACCCAGGGCACTGCAAAGAAGAAGCCAGAAAAGGTGAAACCCGGCTCATCATCCCCGAAACAGAGCAAGCAAAACAGCCTCTCAACACAGGGGGTAAACACAGCCCTGTGTTACCTCCAGACACTGCCGATGGGTTGGAGGTGATGGACGACACTGAGACCTTTTAGTCGTCTGTCTTTTCCTTTCTTTCATTTCGTTTTTCATTCTGGCCACGCTCATTCAGTGGAATTGCCGAGGTTTGCGTTCACGCATTGACGATTTAAAGGGCTTACTGTCTTCGCACACACCTGTGTGTGTGTGTTTCCAGGAGACAAAGCTTCGCATGACGGACACTCCTTCGCTGCGGAGACATTCTTTTTCCGCAAAGATCACCAGGACGGCGTAATTGCCTGCGGGGGAGTGGCCGTCGTTGTTCCTCATGGTGTCCCTGTCACTGCGGTTGCCCTTCGGACGACTTTGCAGGCGGTGGCAGTGCGACTATCTGTGAACACTCTGCTCACGGTGTGTTTCATCTACATACCACCAACTGAAACTGTAAGCCTTTCGGATCTGGAAGATTTAGTTGACCAGCTGCCGCCTCCTTTCTTCATCTTAGGAGATTTCAATGCACACAGTCCGTTGTGGGGTTCTGCCACTCGTGACTCCAGGGGCCGTGTTGTTGAGTCCCTTCTCTCCAACACGTCCCTCTGTCTCCACAACACCGGAGCAGTCACTTACTTTCATGAACCCACCCGCTCGTACTCAGCCATTGATCTGTCCTTTAGTTCGCCATCCTTCTATCCTGACTGGTCCTGGAGCGTGTCTGATGATCCCCTTGGCAGTGATCACTTTCCCATCTTTCTCCGTCTAGCAGGTGCCGGGTACCGTCATCCTACTCGCCCTGCTAGATGGGCTATCGATCGCGCCAAGTGGGACTCATTCACGGCTTCAGCGACCATTACTCCAGCCATGGTGACCTCGGGTACGATCGATGATGCTGTTGCGGCGGTTACGGATTGTATTGTGCAAGCGGCAGACTTTACCATCCCTAAGTCTTCGACTAATCTTCCACGTTGTCCGCGACCTTGGTGGAATTCCACTTGCAAGGCAGCTCGTCAGGCCCAACATCGGGCTTGGGGTAGGTTTCGTCGGTACCCCACCGACGCGAACCTACTTGCTTTCAAGAGAGCCAAATCTTACGCGCGTTTGGTACGTCGTCGTAGCCAACGGGAATCTTGGATACGATACGTATCCGGGATTAACACCACTACCAGCTCTAAGATCGTTTGGGACAGGATCCGCAAGATTTGGGGTAAGTACCCTTCTGGGGAAATTTCCATTCTTGAGAGTGGTGGAGGAACGGTTGCTGACGCTCAGGGTATTGCTGACTGTCTGGGCGCAGCATTTTCTTCGGTGTCCAGCAGCCGCAATTACGCTGCTTCGTTCCGGCAGGTACAGCCGCGGCTTGAACGGTCCAAGGTTTCCTTTGGACCGTTTTCCGCTGCCGATTATAACAGCCCGCTGACTGCCGTCGAACTGAAGATTGCCCTGAATCGGTCCGGCCGAACATCTGTCGGACCGAATAACATCCATTATGACATGCTGAAGCACCTTTCTCCGTCCTCTCTTGACTGTCTGCTGGTCCTGTTTAACAGGATCTGGCACGAGCGTGACTTTCCCGAATCTTGGCGCACTGCCATTGTCGTTCCTGTTCTCAAACCTGGTAAGGATCCCGCTAACCCGTTGAACTACCGACCAATTGCTATGACGAGCTGCCTCTGCAAAGTTCTAGAGCGCATCATCAATTTTCGTTTAGTTTTTTATTTGGAATCACGTCACCTTCTTTCACCTCATCAGAGTGGATTTCGGAAATTCCGATCTACCTCAGATCATCATCTACGCCTTGAGACATGTGTCAGAGAGGCGTTTGTCCGGCGTCAGCACATGGTCTCCGTGTTCTTCGATATGGAGAAAGCTTACGACCGCACCTGGAGATACGGCATTCTCCGTGATCTGCACGAGTGCGGATTGCGGGGAAACCTACCATCTTTCATCGCCGGATTTCTCCAGGACCGGAGTTTCCGTGTGCGCGTCGGGTCGACCTTCTCTGCGTTATACCCATAAGAGCAGGGTGTCCCTCAAGGCTCCATTCTTTCTGTGACATTGTTCATCCTTCGTGTTAATCATCTTTTCACCCTACTTCCTCCGACGGTCCGTGGCACCATGTACGTGGATGATCTGCAGATCTCTTGCGCATCTGTCAACATGCGCACTATTGAGCGGCAGCTGCAGACGGCCATTAATAAGATCTCTACCTGGGCCTCCCACAATGGATTTGGCTTCTCGACCCAGAAGACCGTTTGCGTGCATTTTTGCCGCAAACGGGGCCTTCACCCTGACCCCAGCCTCCGTCTGGGGTGTTCTACCATCCCTGTGGTGTCAGAAGTCAAGTTCCTTGGGCTAACTTTTGACCGAGCACTCACCTTCCGACCTCACATCCAGTCTTTAAAGGTGAAGTGCACGAAGTCATTGAGTATCCTGAAGGTCCTCTCTCGAACATCTTGGGGGGCTGACAGGTGCTCCATGCTTCGCATTTACCATTCTCTGATTCGGTCAAAGTTAGACTTCGGTTGCATAACGTACGGTTCGGCACGTCCTTCCGTGTTGCGGCCTCTGGATCCTGTCCATCACCAGGTTCTGCGGCTATGCGCTGGTGCTTTCCTTACCTCTCCCGTGCATAGCCTGTATGTCGAGGCCCATGAACCGCCATTGTGCATCCGACGTAAGCAGCTGTCTCTTCAATTCTTCACCCAGTTGAAGTCTCTTCCTGATCATCCACTGCATGGTTCCATTTTCCATCCACAATGTGTCCGCCTATTCTCACACCGGCCTTCCTGTGTTCCGACGTTTGGGATTCGGTTGTCGACCTTGGTGCGCGATGCTGGTCTAGACTTGTCAAGGATTGGTTTGACCCGGTTCTACAATGAACCGCCTTGGCAGCCGGTTCAAGCAACGGCTGACCTTTCCCTTTGTGTGTGGCCAAAGTCTTCCACTCCTGCTCTGGTGTACCAGCAGCTCTTTGCCGAGATCCTGTCTCTAATCCCGGATTTCGTGCCTGTATTTACTGACGGGTCGAAATCTGGTGAGGTTGTTGGATCCGCATTCGTGTGTGGCGAAGCCTCACATTCTGAGAGGCTTCCGCCTGAATCCACCGTCTTTTCGGCAGAGATGCGTGCGGTACACCTCGCTTTGTGTCACATACAGTCTAGACCTCATCGTCGCGCTCTGATTTGCTCCGATTCCCAGTCCGTCCTCCAAGTCCTTTCTTCACCAGAGGACACGGACTCACCAGTCATCCGTGATGTCCGTCGTCTTCTTGGAACTTTGGAAGGTGCTGGATTCCTGGTCCGATTCTGTTGGGTTCCTGGCCATGTTGGGATCCGGGGTAACGAGCTGGCAGATCTCTCTGCCAGGTCTGTTTCCTCCATGTCGCCAGCTCGGCTGCCGCTGTCCTTCCGAGATTATCGGCCTTTGATCCGGGAATTTGTTCTGGATGAGTGGCAGTCCCTGTGGTCTCAGCAGGGCAGCAATAAACTCTATGCCATCAAACCACAGATCGGACTATGGAAGTCTAGTTTGCGGAAGAACCGTCGTGAGGAAGTTGTTCTTGCACGTCTCCGCATTGGGCACTGTCGTTTTACTCACCGCTTTTTGCTGTGTGGCAAGAGTGTCCCGGTGTGTGAGGCGTGCGACTGTCGTCTCACTGTCCTTCATGTTTTGTGTACTTGTCTTCGGTTTTGTGATCATCGTTTTCGTCATTTTCACTCTCATCTGTTGGACGAAGGAGCAGCTACGCTGCACACCATTATTGGCGAAGCCTGCGACGTTAAAGCAGTGTTTTCGCTTTTACAAGATATTGACTTTTTTAAACTTATCTAGATTTTAACTTGTTCACTATCATTTTTCATTTTTACCACATCAGCCTGTTTTTAACCTTGTGTACGTTTTTTATTGATTTAGTTTTGTTTTGATGTCTTTTGTTTGGCGCTCTTTGGCCAACCTTGGCCCTTGCGCCATTAACATCAATTAACCAACCAACCAACCAACCTCTCCTTCAGGCAGTCTTTCATTCAATCTCCGTCACGGTCTTCGGTTATGGTTAACTTTGACGGTTATGGTGCGTGTGCAAAATATCTTACCAGATGTTAGTCAGTGAAAATCCCTTACAGTCATTAATGATGAAGTTCTGGTATTTTCCAATTTCAAGTCCCTTTTTCAGTTTTTGCTTCAGGAAGTTGGATTGATGTCCAATGACAGTCAAAGAGTCCCAGTCCATGCAGTGTCCTGTTTCTCTAACGTGTCTGTCTAATCCTGTCTTGTTTGAACAATTTTTTATTGCTGCCTTGTGCTCCACGATACGAGTTTCTAGCTTATGACCTGTTTCTCCTGTGTAGTATTTTCCACAGCTGCAGGTTGCTTTATAAATTACTCCTTGCATCATTTTAAACAAGTTTTCTTCTTTTTGAATTAAGATAGGGCAAAATTTCTTAAGTTTGTTGTTTAAACTGGGAACTGATCTAACATCATATTTACTGCTTATTCTCTTTAAAGATTCAAACAAACCCGTTTGATACGTACTTTTTCTTTATTTTTTCAGGTTGAACCATTTAATGGTGGTTTTAACTACTGTAACTTTTTACATGTTATATTTCCTTTTAGTGGAAAGCAATTTCTTGGTTGGAAGTTATTAATATTCGCTGCGAATACATATCGAGGTAATCGAATGTGATTCAAGAAAAAATCTTTCACGTACCTCTCGGTTGTAGGTGGTTGATGTTCAAATCTTTGAGAACAACAGTGCAAAGATTTGAACATCAACCACCGACAACCGAGAGGTATGTGAAAGACTTTTCCTTGAATCACATTCGATTACCACGATATATATTCGCAGCAAATATTAATAACTTCCAACCGAGAAATTGCTTTCCACTAAAAGGAAATATAACATGCAAAAAGTTACAGCAGTTAAATAAACCATTAAATGGTTCTACCTGAAAAAATAACATATGGAAAATATGTTTTTAAATCTCGATACATCGAAAAATACGTGCATAATATAGTAATTTTTCTTGTGAACCTAAACTCCTGCTTGCTTGTATTTTTTGTTTATCTTGTTTGAGTAATTTATCTGTTTCCTTTTTTGGGTAGTTATTTTCTGTTAGCATTACTTCCAGTTCATCCATGTGGGCTTTTTTCATATCCTCTGAGGAGACTAAATTATTTATTTTTTCTAAAAATTGGTTTGCAATGTTTTTCTTCATTGAATATGGATGAGAGGAGTTAAAATCTAGTATTTTGTTTGTATCCAAAGGTTTTTTGTACATTTTTGTGAGGAACGTATCTTCCTGGACATAGATGGCCAAATCCAAGAAGTTTAATTTTCCTTCAGTTTGAACCTCCAAAGTGAACTTAAGGGAATCATCTAATTCATTAGAGCACCTTAGAATTTTTTCTGGAAGGTTTTCATCTTTGCTATCTATAATGAATAAGATATCATCTATATATCTGTGATAAAGGCAAAAATATGAGGGCTAAACCAGTACCTTTTCTTCCAGCTTTCCTACATACTTAGTAATTTGCCAAAAGTGGGGAGAGTGGGGAACCCATTGCTAGTCCAGATTTTTGGAGGAAAAATCTTTTCTTAAATTGAAAAAAGTTGTTTTTTAAGGAGAAAATCTTAATTTCAAAAATCCCCACTGTAATGATTTTAATGACTAAAGATGCTACTGGGTGCACACTGTGCAGAAAATCAACTTTATGTGGATTAAAAGACAGCAAGCAATAGAGAGTTGAAGTTCCAAATTCTTTTGTAAGCCAAAGAAAAATGCTTGCTTTTTTTTTGTCTGTTGATATAGCAAGAACTAACTAAGCAATGGAAAACCATGAATTTTCAGAAAATTTGAACTTTAAAAAAACAGGGTTTGCACTGCCTCAGGAAAAGTTATGGAATTTGATTTCTCTTATTTCCAGGTCTGGAAAATCCTTGATTTTTCATATTTTTATGAAAGGTCCTGGGATTGAATCCTTGATTTTTTTTTTTTCATTGAAAAAAAAAAAAAAAATTGGTCAAAATGTTTGGATTGATTGCATCACTTTGTTCTAGCTCACTATGACATTTGCTCATGATGGCATCACTTCCTCCCATGGAGTGTGGAGACATGATTTCATCTCCTGTGACACTGCAGTGCAAGATGTTTGAGTGCCATATTTCCAGCGACCTTGATTTGTGATATAGCAGTAGTGTGCAGTTGGAGTCACAACAGCATGTGGAAACCTTCCCACGATTCCAAGATGGCTGTTGTATCTAGTTCATGTTTTCCTCACTGAATGAGATTGATATCTGGCCTCCCTGCTGCTAGTGTGCGTGGGAATAGATGACTACGGAATAAGGATCTTCAGTGCCATGGCAAAACTATTTTGTGCTATTATCATTAGTTTCATATTGCTCAGGTAAGTTCACATCAAATAGTGAAACATACACCAGTGAGCGATTACATTATGACTACCTACCTAATAAGCTGTAGGACATCCCCTTAGCCCGCAAAACAGCTGCCACTCAGTGAGGCATTGATTTGATGAGGTGGCGATAGGTATCCTGGAGTACCTGGTACCATAATGTCAACAGCAGGTCTTCCAGTTCTCGTTCATTTCCAGGTGGTGGCGATTTAGAGCGAAGCCGCTTTTCCAAGTTGAACCACAAATGTTCGATTGGGTTCATGTCAGGTGAATTTGGAGGCCAGGGCATTAACAGAAAGTCGCTAACATGTTCCTCAAACCACTCCTTGATGATTCTGGCAGTGGCGCATTATCCTGGTGGTAATGGCCATCACCAGCAGGGAACACAGTTGCCATGAATGGGTGAACTTGGTCCGCAATGATGGTCAGACACCTTATTTGGAGGACAGGGCATTAACAGAAAGTCACCAGCATGTTCCTGGAACAACTTCTTGACGATTCTGGCAGTGGTGCATTATCCTGTTGGTAATGGCCATCGCCAGCAGGGAACACAGTTGCCATGAATGGGTGAACTTGGTCCACAACAATCTTCAGACACCTTATTTGGAGGCCAAGGCATTAACAGAAAGTCACCAGCATGTTCCTGGAACCACTCCTTGACGATTCTGGCAGTGGCGCATTATCTTGGTGGTAATGGCCATCACCAGCAGGGAACACAGTTGCCATGAATGGGTGAACTTGGTGTGCAACGATGTTCAGACACCTTATTTGGAGGCCAGGGCATTAACAGAAAGTCACCAGTATGTTCCTCGAACCACTCCTTGACGATTCTGGCAGTGGCACATTATCCTGGTGGTAATGGCCATCACGAGCAGGGAACACAGTTGCCATGAATGGGTGAACGTTTGCAACGATGTTCAGATACCTGACAGCTGTTGGGGATTAGGCTATTGGAATAATGTGGCCTAAAGTGCCTCAAAAAACATTGCCCAGAGCATAACACCGCTGCCGTCGGCCTGTCCCCCCCCCCCAAGTGCATCCAGGAGTCATAGCCTCCGTTGGCAACCGGCGTATCCACGCTCGGCCGTCTACGTGATTCACCAGTAATCTTGATTCGTCAGACCAGGCCATTTCCTCCAATCTCGATGATCTTGGGCGCATTTCACGTATTGTTGGCGATGACATGCAGTGAGCGTGGGGCAGAGACTTCTGCTATGCAGGCCCATGCGCAGAAGGCTGCTATGTGCTGTGACACAGTAACCTAATCGCCACTGTTGTAGCTGCGAGTGTTTTGTGCACAAGCCGCTCCGTTTCCGAGATTGTTGTTCTGAGGTGCTGTGCCATTACAATTTGTCCTTTATCAAACTCCGGCAGCTTTTCCCATTCTGATTACGAACCCTTTACTGACCGAAAGCCGATCCTTGGGCTGTATATATGTTGCTCTGTGAACTTCACCTGTTCCACTGTTTGGTCTCTAGGCACTCTCGTTTCTCTAGGCTGGGGGTAGTCATATAGGAATGGCTCATTGGTGTATATAGCGTATTATGTTTATTTTTGTGGCGTAACAAGCACAAAAGATTTGCCAAGCTTTCGCACTCCACTGGGAGGCTTTTCCGAGGCGATGGTAGGCATAAAAATGCTACCATTGCATTTCTTGTGTCTACTATTGCCTTGAAAAAGCCTCCCAGTGTACTGTGAAAGCTTGGCGAATCTTTGTGCTTATTACACTACAAAAATAAATGGATTTTAATGGAATACTAAAGGGTGCGTCCAAATTGCAAGAGTTTTTTATTGAAGAGAATTTCAATTACTTCTCTGTAGCATAATGAAAATTTGTTTGAAAAAGTTGAAATCCTTTTGGTACAATCCCAGTTTGGAGAAGTAGAGGTATCTTCAATGTTTTGCATGAATATTTCAACAAGAAGAGCGGAAAGAGGGGATTCCATGGGGACTCCTTGGAGTTGGTGGTAAAACTGTTTGTTGTAAGTGAAATAATTACTTTCCTGTAAGGTGTGAAGGCAGTCATAGAGGTCTTTAATGAACACTCCAGGTAAGTCCAGGTTTTCCATCAAGTTTTTTATGAGGATCATTTGCCATGAGATCACCTTTTCCCTTTCTTCTTGCTGAAATATTCATGCAAAACATTGAAAATAGCATTGTAAAACCCTCTCTTTTCCAACTCAAACTTTGGATTCATTATGTGGACGATATCTTTATAAGCTGGCCTCATGACCTTAAAGACTCGCACAATCTCACCTTTTGTATCTCTAGAAAATTCCCCACTGTTAATTTCACTTTCAATCATGAAAACAATAACTGTATTAATTTCTTGGATGTACAAATAACTAGAATCAACAACAAACTCCATACATGTCTACAGAAAAATTAATATTGACAAAATTATTAATATATTGATTATATATTTTATCTTGAATGATATACATTTATCATTTTTTCTCATTGTTAATTTCACTTTCAATCATGAAAACAATAACTACTAATTTCTTGGATGTACAAATAACTAGAATCAATAACAAACTCCATACATCTGTCTACAGAAAAACCTCCTCTTCCACAAACCTCATCTCGTTTTACTCTCCTATGGCTCTTTCCTATAAGCTTGCTGCTCTAAAATCACTCGTTCACCGTGCCAATGTCATTTGCAATAAACCCCGCTAATTTCAAAAAGAATATGAAATCATCCAAGAAATTGCCACAAACCATCAGTTTCCCCTCAGAATTGTCAAAAAACTTTTCAAAAAGTTTGATGCCAATCAGTGTGTCTGTCACTTTTCTCCTCTACAGAAACCGTTCCTTTCTTTTATTGGTTCAATCCCCTACCAACATTATTGTTTTTACAAACTTGTCAAAACTTTCAAAGGTTTTATTTACAAGCTTGTAATCAATTCTCCCCCCACGACCATCCAATCAATATCTAAAAACAAAGATCCTCTTGATCCTTTAGGCCATCCTGGCGTATACCTCATCCCTGTGTCTACTTCCTCGGGTAAAAAACTTTATATTGGTAGTACCTTTCGTACAATAAACTGCGGAATTTTGGAACATATTAAGAGATGTCAGAAAAAGTTTTCCGACTTCTGCACTTTCTCTTCTGACTATTGAAGATACCTCTTCCAAACTGGGATATTACCAAAAGGATTGCCCCCTTTTCAAACAAATTTTCATTACTCTACAGAGAAGAGAAAGCATTATAAATTATCTTCAATAAAAACTCTTGCAATTCGGACGCACCCTTCAGTATTCCGATAATTAGGAAATCTCTACTGGCAACAGCTAAAGAAATGACGCCAACCACGTGAGTGCTTGCTTGTTGTTTGAACAAGGCTGAGCTGAAAGATCTTACAAATCTAAAGTTTAATACATAATAAAACATGCATGAAATTTTCTGCATTATTGGTTTCGTCATTACGTAGAATGGCCTTCCTGCTGAAGCATTGAGGCATTCTTTCAGTGACTCAAAATGATATCTTGTCTAGATAACTGCACAATGGGGTTTAAATGTGCTTTATTTTGCCAGTTTGGATTTAACAATAATTTTTTTTTTTTTTCTTTTTTGGTATCATTATACAGGGTGTCCGAGAATTACTGGACACATTACAAAATTATATAAAACAAAACATTAAACAGATAGAAAGAAACTGACTGTACTAACTTACAATGTAACTACACAAGTTAATAAATTTCGATGTGAGATCCCTTGGTTGCTCGTAGTACGTCCTAGCGATACTTGATTTCATACCATGTATTGGCAAGCATCTGAGGAGTTATGGAATTTATAGCAGCTGTGATATGCTGCTTCAGTTCCTGCAAATCAGTACAAGGTGTCTAATAAACACGATCCTTCACATAACCCCACGTGAAATAATCCAATAGAGTTAGATCTGGAGAGCGAGGAGGCCGCGGAATGGGACCACCACGTCCAATCCATCTGTTGGGGAAATGCTCATTTAGACACTGACGTACACACGTTGACTAATGCGGAGGCGCGCCGTCTTGTTTGAAAACGACGTTTTCATATCTTTTGATCTGGGGTATAACGAAATTTTCTAGCATATCCAAGTAAATGTCACCATTTATGTTTTTTTCACAGAAGAAAGGGCCAATTACTTCTCTTTTTGATAGAGCGCACCACACATTAACTTTTGGGAAACACGTTCCAGCTCAATAGCAGCGTGAGGCCGTTCACTGCCCCATATCCTACAGTTGTGACGATTGACAATACCTGATACATGAAATGTGGATTCATCACTAAAAATTAGAGTACTGAGAAAGTTTTCGTCGTTTTCCAGTCGATTCAGCATATCCACAGCAAAATCGTATCGCAGAGTGTGATCATTTACATGCATCTTTTGCACTATTTGAATTTTATAAGCATGAAACTTTAATTTCTTGTGCAAGATATCGTGAACTGTAGATTTCGGAATGCACAAGTCTCTGCTTGCTTTACGAACGGATTTCCTGGGGCTTCGTCGGAAACTTTCATTAACTTGGTCAACCGTCTCACCGCTGACGCTAGGCCTACCAGCTCCTCCACAATGTTCCACATTGCCAGTTTCTTTAAACTGTTTCATCCACCACTTAACTGAATTTGTTGACGGAGGATTACAACCATACTCTAAACGGTACCGTCTTTTAACTTTAATGACATACTTTAATTTTGCAAGCACACATCGCCTTCTGCTGTAAGGATGACATGACTACTGATTGCGCATTTCTCATTCGTTCCTCATCAGGTTACTGGATTCTGGGAATAACAATTCTGCAAAACAAAAACAAAAATATAGAAACCGTGTTAGTAATACATGACAGAAAAACAGACAATGCTCATAGTTTTTTTTTTTTTTTTTGTACATTATTTTGTAATGTGTCCAATAATTCTCGGACACCCTGTATAATCTATACTAATATATAAATAGAAAAACTTTGTGTGTTTGAAGTAATCTCGAAAACTACTAAACCGATTTGGATAATTTTTTCACCGTTCAGAAGCTTATTCCTTTCCGGTGGACATAGGACAATTATTTCGTTTATTTATTATTATTTTTTTATTTTTGGCTGTACTACCAAATCAGATCGATTTGAAGCAGTTTCTGATTTCCTGTGTATCGTTCCACATTGTTTACATAAACCTGATCACACCCAACGTGAAAGAAAGTAGTTTACGATAATAAAATATTTTTTTTTACTAATCTCAAAAACTACTGAACCAATTTGGATAATTCTTTCATCATTGATAAGCTTACTTCTTTCCAGTGGACATAGGCTATTTCGTTTATTTCTTGTTATTTTTGGCTGTAGTACCAAAATAGAACGCTTTTAAAGTAGTTCCTGATTTCCTGTGTATCATTCTGCTTACGGCAAATTGTACAAAGAAAATGTCATGGTAACATAAAAAAAAAAAAAAAAATACTTATGACAATAAAAATTAGCGATGACAAATATGTGGGTCAGTAGCTTTTATTTTTAAAAAAATCATAAAAATCGCTCCAGTGGGTGGTGCTGGTGGATTGTAAAAAGAAATGGCCGTGTGTTTTAAATATATAGATTAATAAAGCAATGAATAATTATTAGAGCTTTACAGATTCCAAAGACTAGCACATTACAATTGAATGGGTAGCAATGTATGTGAAATGGACCTTTATAGCAAAATATTGAAATATTGGACTACGAATCTTATAAAAACAAGAGACTAATTACAGAAAGTTTTTATATCCAGAAAACCAGTACCATTTATGAACCTTCAAAATTTATAAATTGCATTTTCAACAACTAAATTCAAAAATACAGTAGACTCATAAAATAGATAAGGAAAATATCTTAATTTAATAACTGGCAACTGTAAGAAGAGCCTGGCTACAAAATTTAAATTCTTTCTGTGTAAACAAAACTTTTGATACAGTTCCTATACATTGAGAACAGGTCTTGATGACATCTAGAGGCCAGGAACATCTGTAAAAACAAGAGAACTCAAAAGATGTGAAAAATAACAAAGTTCAAGTTAAAATAGAATTAAGTATATTAATCTGAGTAAACCATGAGTAAGTGTTATAATTGCTGTTAATAACACTTTTATTTTTTTGTAATCTACAAACAAAAACTACCTGCGGAATCTGCTAATAATTTGGAAATTATCCGCGTACATCTACATTCTGCTACTCTGAACATGGCAAGACATGTTCTGATCATGTGAGGTATGAAAATGTGTAATATTAAGCAAAATGTTAGTAAGGTGCAGACAGATATTATCTGGTGGAATATCAGAACATGGCAAGATAAGTTCTGATCATGTGAGGAATGAAGATTTGTAATGTGAAGCAAAATGTTAGCAAGGTGGAGATATATTCTTAGGTAGACTATCAGAACATGGCAAGACATGCGAAGAACAAAGATGTGTAATGTGAAGCAAAATATTAGTTAGGTGGAGACATATATTCTCAGGTGGTTTGGCCTTGCTGAAAGAATGTGTGGTGAGATGTTTACTAAGAGAATTGGTTCAGCCCAAGTAGCAGGAAAAGACTGAAAGAATGTGTGGTGAGATGTTTACTAAGAGAATTGGTTCAGCCCAAGTAGCAGGAAAAGAAAGGTAGGGGAAGGCCAAGGAAACCATGGGAGGACCACATTTAGGAATGTCTGCATGAGAAAAAGATATGAGTATGAAGTATTAAAGGTCTTGTGTGTATGTATGAGATGGGTGATGGAAGTTAGTGAAACTTGCATTATGTGCTGAGATCACTGTCACTGTAAATGGAGATGTTTGATACAAAAACGTAAGTAATTACTAGCACCGTTAGTTTTCAACTTTAATCTGGCAGATTAGTTTTCTTTGAGAAACAAACCTCCAAATCTCAGAGAGCAGCATAGTTATACACTGAGTGGCCACTTTATTATGACCACCTGGCAGTTTTAAGCAAATGAGCTATGGCTGCATGCTGTTGCCGCCAGAGGGCGAGGCTAGTATAAAAAAAGAAAACCTTAGTGTTTGCAACAGTAGTAGAAGTGATTTTTGAGTGACGAGATGAGTAAAAACTGCGATTTGACGGACTTTCAACGTGGGATGATTGTAGGATCTTGGAGCCATGGAGCGAGTATCACCGAAACCGCCGCATTCCTGAAATGTTCCAGAGCAGCTGTTGTTAAAGTGTTTAAAGACTGGACTGTCAGCCAAAAAACTGGGTCCCTATGTGCAACGTGTGGTTGTCATCTACTAGGGACTGCTCGGGCCGAATGGAGAGTGTCCAGACTGGTAACAGACAACAGAAGGGCAACAGTGCAGCAAATTACAGACCGTCTTAATTAAGGATCCCCTCAAATGGTCTCTGCATGCACTGTTCGCCGTACACTGCATCGGATGGGATATGGCAGCCGAAGGCCTGCTCGAACAGCTTTGCTGTATGCAGTTAACAAGAGAAAACATATCCAGTTCGCACAGGAGCACAAGGATTAGACAGTCGATAATTGGAAACAAATTATGTGGTCCGATGAATCACATTTTCAGTTGCACCATGCCGATGGCCGAGTGAGAATTTGGCGGAAAGAGCACGAAAGCATGGACCCCAAATGCATTGCTACAACCCTTCAAGCAGATGGAGGCAATGTTATGGTTTGGGGAATGTTTTCCTGGCATGCCTTGGGCCATTTAATTCGTGTTGATCAACCTCTGACTGGCACATCATATCTAAACATCGTTGCGGACCAAGTGCATCCTGTCATGTGGATGGTTTATCCCAATGGCGATGGCTACTTTCAACAAGATAATGCGTCCTGCCATAGTGCTCGTATTGTACAGGATTGCTTTCAGGAACATGCCGGTGAGTTTGCTTTGCTTAGGGCGCCCCCACAATGTCTAGATCTCAATCAACCCCATTGAGAATTTGTGGGATGAAGTTGAATGAGCCATCAGACAGCTGGATCCACAACCCTGCAATCTCACACTCCTGGAAAGTGCTATTCATCCAACATGGTCTCAGATTCCACAAACCACCTATCAACATCTCGTGGAGTCCATGCCACGAAGAATCGACGCAGTATTAAAGGCAAAAGGTGGCCCAACGAAGTACTGACGGGATGGTCATAATAAAGTGGCCACTCAGTGTATATATGTATGATGTAAGAAATTTTGACGTGCTGTCCTATTGCAATCCATTGCAGAGAGTGAGTTTTTTTTTTTTTTTTTTTAGAATTCCTTTAAAATACTGTCTTCTTGCAATCAACTATAATACTTTTTAGCTTTGTTGAATTCTTTGAAGGCTATGTTTTTCTTCAGTGGTCAAGCAGTATTTTCAAGTTTCTCTTCCACAGAAATCATTGGTAGCAAAATGAATTTGATTTCCTTATTTTCCATGTGTCAGACTTATTGTCCTCTCTCGTGCATGTTGAAAATTATAAATGTGTCAGTTATTGAATGGTTTTAAGTGATTTATTGATTTATTGCTTAATGTTTAAGTCTTTTTAATTTTGAATTTCAATTGATATTAAGTCTAACTTTGTTGCTTTATGACATATTACCATTTTACATTTCACACGTTCTAAAATTCCTCAGGAATCTTGGGATAAACAACGTAAAGAATTGGAGGACCAGGTACAGGACCTTAAAGTTCGCCTTAAGGAGGCAGCAGAGTTGTATAAAAAACAGTTCCTTGAAATCAGAAACTTGAGAAAGCAGCTGAAGTCTCGCCAATCATCTGGACGAAAGGTAAAGGCTTCTTGCTTTTCTAGCTGATCTGTATTACACTTGTACTCACTGCCCAGTTCATGGTGAATGTCTTGTATTTCAAGCTTAATTGATAGTCAATGTCTTGTATTTCAAGCTTAATTGATAGTCAATGCCTTGTATTTCAAGCTCAGTTCTTAGTGAATGTCTTGTATTAAAAATTTAATTCATACTGAATGTCTTGTATTCAAAATTTAATTCATACTGAATGTCTTGTATTCCAAACTTAATTCATACTGAATATCTTGTATTTCAAATCCAGTTCCTAGTAAATGTCTTTTATTCCAAGCTCAGTTCATAATGAATGTCTTCTATTTCAAGCTTAATTCATTGTGAACATCTTGTATTTCAAGCTTAATTCATTGTGAATGTCTTGTGTTTCAAGCTTAATTGATAGTCAATGTCTTGTATTTCAAGCCCAGTTCATAGTAAATGTCTTGTATTCCAAGCTCAGTTCATAGTGAATGTCTCATATTTCAAGCTTAATTCATTGTGAATGTCTTGTGTTTCAAGCTTAATTGATAGTCAATGTTTTGTTTTTCAAGCCCAGTTCATAGTAAATGTCTTGTATTCCAAGTTCAGTTCATAGTGAATGTCTTGTATTTCAAGCTTAATTCATTGTGAATGCCTTGTGTTTCAAGCTTAATTGGTAGTCAATGTCTTGTATTTCAAGCCCAGTTCATAGTAAATGCCTTGTATTCCAAGCTCAGTTCATGGTGAATGTCTTGTATTTCAAGCTTAATTCATTGTGAATGCCTTGTGTTTCAAGCTTAATTGGTAGTCAATGTCTTGTATTTCAAGCCCAGTTCATAGTAAATGTCTTGTATTCCAAGCTCAGTTCATAGTGAATGTCTTGTATTTCAAGCTTAATTCATTGTGAATGTCTTGTGTTTCAAGCTTAATTGGTAGTCAGTGTCTTGTATTTCAAGCCCAGTTCATAGTAAATGTCTTGTATTCCAAGCTCAATTCATAGTGAATGTCTTGTATTTCAAGCTTAATTCATTGTGAATGTCTTGTGTTTCAAGCTTAATTGGTAGTCAATGTCTTGTATTTCAAGCCCAGTTCATAGTAAATGTCTTGTATTCCAAGCTCAGTTCATAGTGAATGTATTTTATTTCAAGCTTAATTCATTGTGAATGCCTTGTGTTTCAAGCTTAATTGATAGTGAATGTCTTGTATTTCAAGCCCAGTTCATAGTAAATGTCTTGTATTCCAAGCTCAGTTCATAGTAAATGTCTTGTATTCCAAGCTCAGTTCATAGTGAATGTCTTGAATTTCAAGCTTAATTCATTGTGAATGTCTTGTGTTTCAAGCTCAGTTCATAGTGTATGTCTGGTATTTTAAGCTTAATTCATTCTAAGCTCAGTTCATTCCAAGTGTACTTAATTCATTCCAAGTTCATAGTATTAGGTTGTTGCACATGAAATGTCGGTTTTGGGAGTGAAACTTACAGTTACACGGTAGAAACCGACCTGTATCAATCGAAATAGGCACCCTTAGCTGCAATACATTTCTCCCATCGCGATACCAGTGCATTGATGCCAGTTGCAATAGAAGTCGGCCGTTGTGGACTGCAAAAACTGTTCAAACGCGTGTTTGATCGCTGCTTCATTGGTGAATTGTTTCCCTGCCAAAAACTGGTCCAAATGCTTGAACAAGTGGTAGTCGGTGGGCGAGAGGTCGGGAAAGCAAGCTGGTTGCGGAAGAGCGTCGTAGCCCAGGCTGTGTAATTTTTGGACTGTTGCGTTGTCATGAAGCAGTACAACGCCATCTCTGTTGACCAATCTTGACCGCTTAGCTCGTAACTTTTGATGCATTGCATCCAGCTGGTCGCAGCATTTCTCTGTATTAATAGTTTTGCCAGATTTCCTGAACGAATAGTGAAGAATACCGGTTGCACACCACCAAACAGTCAGCATTATCTTCTTTGGATGAAGTTCTGGTTTCAGCATGTGTTTTGGGGCCGCATCGACATCTAGCCATTGTGCAGATTGGAGACGATTGTTGTACATCATCCATTTTTCGTCATATGTCACTACTCTGCCCAAAAATGCAGCGTTTCTGTTCCGGGCGAGCAGCGAAGTGCAAACCTCCAGTCGACACTTCATGTTGCAGTCAGCTCATGGGGAACCCAATTTATCGAGCTTCTTGGCTTTACCAAGTTCTTGCAAGTGACGGGAAACTGTCGAATAGTGGACACCTAATTTCTCTGCCATGTCCCGTACAGTTTGGCTCAGGTCACTCTCAACTAGGGTTCGCAGTTCATCATTGTCAATGGCTGATGCTGAGTGCCCGCACGCAGTGCTGTAGTCGTAAAATCAGCAGAGGGTATACCATGTGTAAATCCTAAAAAATCAGAGGTTATACTACATGGATAGAGAAAAAAAAAGGTCCGGTACATTCATGTGAAAGCTCTGAAAAGTCACTGCTGCTGTTCGGTTTTTTTTTTTTTTTTTTTGCCGACCGTTATTTAAAAATGTCAGTTACTTAGAAAATCATAAATACGTGTTTATAAAGTATAAATTTATTTTATAGTAATATCAGTATTAAACAAAAGTACTACATAGAATAAATTTTGAAAGGTATACGCTATTCTGAAGGTATATGCACGGATACCTTCAGAATAGCGTATACCTTCAAAATTTATTCAATTTTGAAGGTATACGCACGGTGCATTTGCAAGTTCCATATCACCGGCTCGGAATTTTTTTAACCATTGCTGCTTGGTCCGTTCATTTACTGTGTCGTCTCCAAATGCTGTGTTGATGTTCCTGGGCTGCTTCTGCGGCATTGTGGCCCAGTTTGAACTCATACAGATAAAGTATCCTTAATTGGCCTCCTTCCATGTTCTGGCTACACAATCACACTACGAACTAGCACCGAAATGATTCCGTGCTGACGGGCTGGGATATTTAACCTTCCCGATCAAACACAATAGCGCCATCTGCCAGTGTTTGTATGGCTCGAAATGACATCATCCCGAAATTTTACATTTCACCTGCAACAACCTAATATTTTAAGCTTATTAATTCATTGTGAATGTCTTGTGCTTCAAACTCAGTTCATACTGAATGTCTGGTATTTCAAGCTTAATTCATAGCAAATGTCTTGTATTTCAAGCTAAGTTAAGTGAAGTGTGACCAATATGAGTCATCTGTAATAGAAGTTGGATGCTATTAGTTTTGAAGAAAGTGTCTGACGCATTTTGTTTGTTTCAGTGATTGTAGGTATTTTCTACATTGCTCACTCCGAGACATTTTTTTTTTCTGAGCCAGTGAAAAAAGTTTTATTTATTTCTTTTCTCTTTCATGATCATTTAACCAATACTTAACATACAAGTACAGGCAGACTGGCTCTTCCACTATTCATAACATCTCCCAACCATAAATTGTTAGAATTATAATCAACTGTTTCCCAAGCATTTGACTGGACATGTTGCCAAATAATAGCTGTGAGCCTGGCTTCTACTGCTCCCACAACAGCAAAGAACTAAAGGTACCAGATAGGAGCTCAGGGAAGATGGAACAACATTAAAAGGCTCTGTGGCAGTGTGGCTGCATCCAGATATTGGATTAATTATTACTAAAATTTGTCATATAATCTTTGGATTATCTGTTAAAAAACTTAAAAATTTAGAACAGTATATGTTCATGTAATATATGACATACACAGTGCGTCAAAGAATTTTTAAGACTGGCGCTAGATTTCAGCCTACGGTGGTGCCACCAGTGTAATCGTGAATGCATTATAAACCGTGACCATCTGCTTGCTTTCTGCCAAAAGTACTGCGCAGTTGTTAAAGTAACTCAAACGAAACGGCCGTCCATTAGAGAAGTAACAATTTTTTCATGTTGAATTATTAAGATGGACCAAAGGGCTGTTATTAAATTTAACGCTAAACTTGGTAAAAGTGCCTTGGAAACGTACCAAATGATGAAACAAGTTTACGGTGAGTTTTGTTTAAGTAGATCACATGTTTTCCTGTGGCACAAACATTTCTTGGACGGAAGAGATTGCAGAGACATCATTTCAGCCGTTGAAAATGATCCAAACTTCTTAAAATCGATTGTTACAGGTGATGAAACATGGTGTTTTCAATATGATCCTAAAACAAAGCGACAAAGTGCGGAATGGAAGTCAAAAAACTCACCACAAGCCAAAAAAACAAGAAAAGTTCCATCGAAAATCAAAACAATGCTCATTATATTCTTCGATAGTAAGGATATTATCCACAAAGAATTTGTTCCAAGTGGACAAACAATTACTGGTGAGTTTTATTTAAATATTTTAAGGCGTTTGATGGGCAGAATTCGTCGCATTCGTCCAGAATATCGGGATGAAAACAGTTGGTGTTTGTTGCACGATAATGCACCCAGTCACACCTCGCTTCTTGTTCATTGATTTTTGGTGAAAAACAACGTCTGTGTGTTGAATCATCCACCGTATTCGCCTGATTTAGCACCCTGTGACTTTTCTTTATTCCCAAAACTTAAAATGGCGTTAAAAGAGTGTTATTTTGACGATATTTCGACCATACAAAGAGCTTCGACGCGTGCTTTGGAGGCAATTCCACAAAGTGAACTGGAACAGGCATTCAAATCATTATTAAATCGCTGTAACAAGTGTATTGAAGCCGGAGGGACTTATTTTGAATAACAAACCAAAACAAATTATTTCTTGTTTCTATTTCATTTTACAGACCCAGTCTTAAAAATTCTTTGCCACACTGTGTATATGCAATACGTGGTCTAAATGATTAAGAGTGGATTTTAAGTACTTTGTACTCATGTACACTATTTCTCGCGTTATAATTAACCATATATCAACGGGTCAATCCTCCATTGCTTCCCGTCAAAATTTCAAACAATTCATGATAAAAACTATAAGTTGTAATAAAACATCTATTGAAAACAGAATCTTTAAGCATAACTTACGTTTTTATATCTGATGCATATTGCAGATTGATAGTCTGGTGAACTCATAATCTTGTTTAGGCTGTTATTTCATTGTCCGTCATAATGCAGTATCTTTTCAAATTTTGTAGCTTTTCCAGCGTGAAGTCAATAAGGTCATTTTGAAGTCAAACATGAAGAAAATTGAAGATAGTGACAAAGAAATTAAATTTCAATGAACAAAGGAAGTTTTTTAAAACATTCTAAAAAGACAAAGCGAGATAAGCCCGACAGTAGAATTTATCGAAGTACGTTAAAATCAGTAAAATCACATGAAATAGGCTTATAGTGTACTTATGCTTTCAACTTATGTAAGTTTACTATTGAAATATCTTTCAAAAGTTTAAAAACACAATAAAAGAACCTGTCGTGAAGCAAGTCGAAGTACGATAGACCATAAAATGCAAACGGGGAACAATAGCGGGAGTTGACATCGATGACACATACGTTCCTTTTCAGACCGGTTTCGACTGTGTAAACTTCAGTCATTATCAAGGTATGTCATCCAGTGCAGGCAGATGCACTGGATGAGCTATCTATTGCTGTTAACGCTGGTGCTGCACATACGGCAACTTTTGCACCCAAAATGACTAAATTAACACTTCGCTAAAACTTTAAAATTTTATTATAAATACCATATATACTTACGTAAAAGCCGAAAGTTTTTGGAAGAAATTCTTTTTTTTAAAGTGAAAGTGTCGGCTTATATGCAGGTCCCGGTTTTTTGCCAATTTCTAGCTGTTGAACTAGGGGAGTCAGTTTATACACGAACGGACTTATACGCAAGTATATACGGTATGTAAAATGCTGTTGTTGTTTTTTTACCTAGCAGCATTCTCCTCTCATGTGATGCCATGATCTCTGATTGGAGATCACAACCTTTGCAAAGCATTCCTGCATTGTGAGCTGTCACAGTTCTTTCTGAATTGGTGGAATCCTTAAAAAAATTGGAAGTGATTCACATTATTGGATTATTCTTATGAAACCATACTTGTAAGTACAATTGCGTAAGCTAATGCTATGTGTCGTTTGGTGGACAAGGGTCTGAAATGCTAACCATACCTGCAAGGTTTTACAATTTACCCGTAAAATTTATGGAAGTGCAACTTGTTTTACGGTTTTACAGGCAAAGTGTTAATTTTTAATTTTCTTGACAATAGACTTTCAGTTGATCTCGGCTTTCCTAGCTGACCAGCTCGATTGGATAACTCGGTAGCCGTTATTTTTCCTCAGCAAATTGCATCTCTTTAAACTGTTACTGTTTTACTATAGCAGTTTTACTTGTATTTCTTTTTCAAGTTTTAATAAATTTAGTATTAGTGATACGCTATGAGCAGCAATATAAAGGGGGGGGCAAAAAGTACTATCAAACATTTCGGGATGCATATTCTGCGGAATTTCCGTTTATTGCAAAATCTTCAAAAGATGAAAAATATGCATTTTGCGCTACGTGTCGGTGTAATTTCGGCATTTCGCATGGTGGAAGGAATGATATTACTAATCATATTTCTAGTGCCAAGCATTAATCTAATATTGACTGTGTGGGCAAAAAATACAAAATTAACTTCCTTTGTTAAAAGTTATGAACTGGATGCGATTCGTGCAAAATGTTCACTTGGTTTTTAGTTGAGCATGATTTACCAATTAGTGTCACTCATTTATTTCATTATTTTTATTTGACTGTCTCATCGTCTGTCACTCCATAAGATAAACTTAGTATGAAAATGGTTCATTTTAAAAAACAACATTTTAGTTTGTTCCCTGACGGTGTGGGATATGATCCTATTGGATTTGGGGGTCAAAGGGTGGAACTTCCATGAAAATAAATTTTTATCTCTTTGTAAATCATAATGATAGCATAGTAATGAGAAATTATGTAACTTATAGATTCTGTTTTAATTAAAATAAACGTGCCATTAAATTCAAACATCTGTAGTCATATCAATTAAAAGTTGATACTTGATTTAGATAACATATCTTTTTTTAATCGGTATGTTCGGTACATTTAATCAATATGCGCAACAAGTCATTTCATTGAATCAAACATCTGTAGTCATATCAATTAAAAGTTGATACTTGATTTAGGTAACATATCGTTTTTAATCGATGTGTTCGGTACATTTAATCAATATGAGCAACAAGTAATTTCATCGAATATATCGATTAATTTTTTTTTTGCGGATTTCAGTTTCTGAAAGTCGGTAGGTGTGCGCTAAGGAGTGGCAAGTGTTGTTTTTTTTGGGGGGGGGAGGGTTGCTAGTGCATTTGGTCTCGAAATTTCTCCTCCTGCCATAATTGCTAGCGAAATTCTCACTTGGCGAGCAGTGCTGTCCTTGACAGCAGCCACACAATCAGCTACTTGCTCACTCCTCCCTCACTCTCTTGTCCACACGCGTAAAGACCGTGTATCATACATGTGTGTAATGTTGAGTATTGAGATCAGTGCATGTGTCTTGATGTTGCAGAAAAGGAAAGTGTATTCTGTGATCAGATAAACTCCAAATAATTGATCGTGTGAAGAACAGGGAGTCAAAGGTAAGTTTATCACGCAAGTGCGCCATCCCAGAAGGAACAATTAGAGGGTGGATGAAAGAAACTTAGAAGTTTTCTGAACACAGTTGAAAGTGAAATTAAGTGGGGCTGCGAAGAAAAAAGTCTAAATTATGTAAAGATAGGGAACAAGATGAGTGTCTGTTCAGGTCATTTTTAATAAAATGAAGTGAAGGTGTACCACTGTCAGGACCAGTTTTTAGAGCTTAGGTTGAGTGATCAAATTATTATAGCTTAGGTTCAGTTAGTAGACATTAGCTTCAGTGATCAAAGACAATGTGTAACTAGTGTATTTCATATACATTAAGATTTTATCAAGATTCTTTAGTGTGTTTCATGTTTCATATAGTGTGTAACTGGTAAGTTTTTATTTTTTATTTCTATGTTTAATGACTGACGTTTACGTATAGTATTGCATTACTTCGTAGTCTCTTTTCCCTGCCCTCCTGCTCCATCATTGGCAAGGGCCACGCTGCCTATTGCATTCTTCACAATTTGTGAAAAGAGAATTGTTTTGGCAAAAATGTTGGCTATTACCTTTTTGAATGATGTCGGAGCAAAAACAATCTTTAATTTTTATTTGATTACTCGATGCTTGATTTATCTATTTTGTATAATTTCTGTGGCTTGGTTCTAAATGGGCCAATATCAAGTTTTGCTTTGGCATTGCCAAGGATATTTTTAAAATTAATATATATACATGAGATTCTTCCGCAGATTAGTGAAGTTCCGCTTTTTCGTCATCATTTGGGTTGTTCTCGAGAACGATGCAAAACTGGAGACAACTTTTGGAGGATTAGTTTGGGGGGGGTAGTTTTTTTGGTCTGAGGATGGTATTCCGTTTTTCTAAACTTCCAAAAACTGAAGTTAAAGGATTGAACATTTTCCCCGTAATCGTGATTTCTTTTTCTCACGATGTTTCTTCTGCACAGTATTATTGTTAAGTAGTTGCATTTCATAAATATTTGCATTTCAGCTTAAAAATGGAAGAATAATTCTGAAAACAGAAGTTGGCGCAAAATTTTTCCTGTGATCTTCAGGCACAAGATTCTTCAGTGGATTCTAAGAATTCCGCCTTTTCAATAGTCATTTCGAAAATGGTTCCCAAGATCGATGTAGAACTGAACAGAAATTTGGGAGGCATTGGTGGTGAAGTCATTTTTCGTCGGTGGGTGAAATTCTGACTTACAAAACTTTCGGAAATGGAAGTTAGACGGAGTGAAGGTTTCTCCCGTAATCGTAATCCATTTTTCTCGCAATGTTTCTTCTACCTAGTAGTGTTGTTAAGTATAATTTTATTCCATAAATACTTGTTTTGCAGCTTCAAAACAAAGGAAAACTTTCCTAAAATGGGACTTTGACAGAGTGTAGGTTTCCCTGGTAATCATATTTTTTTTCTCTGCGATGTTGCATTTAACCTGTATTGCTGTTAAATGTAAATATATATATATAAACAAGACAGTACGAAAAAGTATCACTGAAGACGTAAGGAAATTCAACTGTGAACTAGTGATTAAAGCAATTGAAAACAACCAAAGTCTAAAGATAGCAAAGGGACATCTCAGTAAGGGAAGAAAACAGATTATGGCACTGAGAAAAGAAGATGGTTCTGTAACAAGAAATAGAGGCGAAATTTTGACAAGAGTGAAAGATTTCTACTCCAAATTTTATGAAAGGGATGATACATGTACTCCAGACATCACAAAAGGTACCAGAGTTCTTCCAGTCCTTCCAGCAGAAGTTGCACATGCAATCAAGAACATGAAGCGGGGAAAAGCTCCAGGAGAAGATGGAATTACTGTAGACATCATACAAGAAGCAAGTGGAGAAATCGAAACAGTACTCGCCCAAATTTTCACTCGATGCCTTAATGAAGGGAAGATTCCAGAGAATTGGAACAACGCTACAATGATTCTGCTACATAAAAATGGTGACATTGAGGATCTCAGGAACTACAGACCTATCAGTCTCCTATCAGTGGTTTATAAAATCTTCACTAAAGTTCTTTCACACCACTTGAAGGTAACACTGGACATGGCTCAACCGAGAGAACAAGCTGGATTCAGGAGTGGTTACAGCACAATAGATCATATCCACGTACTGAGAGAACTAATTGAAAGAGCGAGGGAATATGAACTTCCATTGTGCATGGCTTTTATCAATTACGAAAAAGCCTTTGATTCGGTGAAACCATCAGCAAGTTATAATGGCTTTAAAATCCTGCGGTATTGAAGATGCATACATTAATATTATTAATAAGATCTATGAAAATGCAAGTGCAAAGATTCGGCTGTTTGAAAATACAACACACATAAAAATTGGAAAAGGAGTGAGACAAGGTGACACCATATCTCCGAAGCTCTTTAATGCCACATTGGAAAATGTCTTTCAATCACTGAACTGGGAAAACAAAGGGATAAAAATTAATGGAGATTATCTAACCCACCTTTGTTTTGCTGATGACGTAGTAATTTTTGCAACTACCCCATCAGAGCGCAGATTATGATCCAGGAACTTGCTGACAAGAGTAAAGAAGTGGGATTAAAAATGAGCTTTCAGAAGATGACGTAGTAATTTTTGCAACTACCCCATCAGAGCGCAGATTATGATCCAGGAACTTGCTGACAAGAGTAAAGAAGTGGGATTAAAAATGAGCTTTCAGAAGACAAAGTGATGTTCAATGCTTTTACAAGAAATGAAGATTTATGGATTGATGAAAGAAAAGCTGGAGATAACAGATACGTACGTTTATCTTGGACAGCAGATATCAAGTGAGGGTCACATTGATGAAGAAATTAATCGGCGTACAAAGCTTGCCTGGAGAGCGTTTGGAAGAAACAGCATAATTTTCAAGAGCAATATGCCATTATGTCTTAAAAGAAAAGTGTTTGATCAGTGCATCCTTCCAGTGCTTACGTATGGTGCAGAGACATGGACCTTAACTAAAAGAGACATACAAAGGCTGCAGATAACTCAAAGAAGCATGGAGAGGTGTGTGCATGCTTGGTGTAACCAGGAGAGATAAGAAGAGGAACTCGTGGATCCAAAAAAGGACGAGTGGAAGACATCATGATCAGAGTAAAATCCCAGAAATGGCAATGGGCTGGACATACTGCCAGAAGGACAGACCATCGATGGACAGCTGAAATTTTAGATTGGATTCCAAAGGACAGGAAAAGACCCAGAAGAAGACCACATGTGAGATGGATGGATGAAATTTGAAAGCATGCGGGAGTGACATGGAGGAGACTGGCACAAGACAGACCGTTGTGGAGGAAACTTGGGGAGACCTTCGTCCAGCAGTGGATTGATAATGGTTGACAGTGATGATTATGATATTGAGTACAGTGATGCGTGCTAGCTTAATATGTACATAATAAAATAAATTTTAGTTAAAAATTTTGTCTTGCTCATGCCACATTATATTCATGCTGTTTCACAGCATGTTCTTATTTTTCACCTGTGTGGTTAAAAAGTTCAGCTTTTCTTTTCCTTCGTCAGTCTCATGTATGAATATAGAATGTTTTGATATGAACCATCAACCAATGTTTTGATATGAACCATCAACCAATGTTTTGATATGAACCATCAACCAATGTGCGTGACTTACGTGAAAATAGTAGTTACATGAAAGTTCTATAAGTAAATAACGTACAATTTCTCAACATCTGTATTGTTTTTTACATTGCCCTCTTTAGAACCAAGCCACAAAATGAATGTAATACCCAATTTTTCAATTATTTTGAAATTTATCCTGCCAATAATTTCTTCTTTAGAAGTTTTGTAGGTAGTAATAACTTCAAAATTGAAAATAAGTATCTATATCCCTTTCTTTTAGGATTCAGGATCTATAGCATATTTTGATGCTTAATTGTAAAGAATCTATAGCCTATTGTATTTGTGCTATTATAACATTTCGTTTTTATATTGATACAATGGAGAGCAGAAAAAAACTGGTGACTTCAGATGTGCATTTGGCAAAACAAAAATTGAATTTGGTGAACGGGTTGGCAAAAACTTCAAAAAAGCCAGAGCAACCTCTGATTTGTCACTCTACAGGTCACCTTCCGATGTCTGCAGTTAAGCTTTAACATTGGGGGTGAACTATGTCCCCCAACAAATGTACTATATTGGACTTTTACTGTATGTATTATTATTATTATTTTTTTTTTTTTTTGAGGGGTTGTTGATTTTTGAATGTATCTTTTCTGTTTATTGTAATTGTAAAATATTTGAAGTACTGAGGACAATAAACTGTTTTAAAACTTTAATCTTCTTCCATAGTTACCGGATGATGAAACTGCATCATCAGGTGGTGAACGTATTAGGTGTTCCTCATCAGATAGTGTCCCATCATCACTTCCTTCACTAGACGGTACTTCTATTTCTATATAGTAATTGTATCACAGTTGTGTATATTATTGTGACTAATACAGATACTTTCTTTTATCTCCCTTTTTAAGAACTGCATCTGTGTTAGTAAAAAGGCAGTAAAGCTATCATGCATACATATTCTTTTATCTTCTTTTTTAAGACCTGCATCTGTATTATGTAAAAAAAATCCTCCTTCATTGCTGAATAGTTTTTATTCAAACTGAGTATAAATGTGGAAAAAACCAAAGTTATGGTTTTTGAGCAAGGAACTGTTAGTACTTAAGAGACTCCAGCTACTACAGATCTTCTGTAGTCACTACGAAAATCAAAAACCACAGTGAAAAAAATATTTTAGTGATGTGTGTACAGTTTATTTTTGTGTTTTCAAGTTTGTAGCATTCCTTAAACGTTTTGGGGAGTAATTTTTGGATGTTTCCAATATTGTGGCATTACAGTATCAAAGCGATGTATAATCGGAGTACAGATAAGATATTTGTGCGAATGTTGCATAATTAACAATGAAATATAAAATTGTAATTATTAGACCATTTTGATTTTGAAAAAATATATATAAGGTTGGCATACATGTTTGAATAATTTAGCACTTAATAGTCTAACAGTTTGCCTTTCTTTTCAATGACTGCAATAAATCTATCACTCATAAAGTTTGCAAATTCGATTGTGTCTGAATTTCAATGTTTTCCCATTCTGCCTGCATGGCTGCAATAAGGTCCGCTTTTTATCTGGAAAGCCCTTGTAGACAGAGCGCACCATTGTACCCCAAAGGTTTCCCATCAGATTGAGTTTGGGGCTCTGTGAAGGCCAGTCTAAAACACGAACGTCATTGGCTTCAAAATTACAGGTAGCAAATTATCCAGCAGCACATCTTGGTACTTGTCGGAATTAATTTTTGTGTCTATAATCACTAGTGAGGTTTTTCCAGTTGCAGAAAATGCCCCCCAAACCATGACGGAGCCTCCGCCGAATTTGCATTTTGAAAAATAGGGGTTTTCACAGATCATGCCAATATTTAGGGAAACCGTCAGGCCCATCCAAATTAAATTTCTTTTCATTGGAAGAGACCACGTCTTTCCACTTATCACCGAAAGTAATATGCCTTTTTGCAAACTCTACTCTAGCACATGTATGTTTAGCATTCAGGTAGGGTTTTGGCTTTAGCTTAATGTATTGGATGCTGGAATTGCGGGCTAAAATATTTTGTACAGTTTGGCCACTGCAGGACAAGTTTAGTTCATGAACAATTTCAGTGGACGACTTTTTGTTAGCACATGCAAGTTTACAATCTCTACGTTTCATTCGATTTGAAATTGATTTTGGCCTACCTGTAGATTTCTTTAGTTGATAAGAAGATGGATTTTGCAAGTAATTGTTCACTAAGGTCTTGGATCAGCCTATGGCCTTTGCAATTTCCGCACCACTCTTCCCACTTGTATGCAATCCTTGTATTTTATCGTGTCCAAAATCCAACAACTTTTTGCCCTTCGCCGTAGTAATACTCTTTTCAAAGCCAACACTGACGTTTCCACGTGCACTGCTTATATCAAGGCGCCTGTTCCTACACCATACGTGAAACGACCTGATTTCCATACTCTACGGGAAACATTCCTGACCCTATCATTTTTTAGCATGTATTTTGTAAAAAAATATCGTGCTTACGTTATTATTTTTGTCCATCCATCCGTCTGTAGGCACCATATCTCTGTAACTATTAATCTGATTTAAAAAATTCTTTTTTCAGTTTCGCGTAAATGCAGATATTGAATTCAAATACATTTTATTCCACCAGGGGAGTAAGTCTTAATTTCCACTTCTGATGTATTTGCAGCAAAACCTGAGCTTCTGAAATATCTATCATATTATTTGCATCTTTAACGGCATTAAATACCAGCAAAGTGCGCGTATTTACGTGCAAGTCATTGCTGACATATCAATCAAAAAAGCCAAACACTTGCCTAAAAGCTCTTGGCCACTTTCTTGCTATACACTTCATGCACGTCAGTTAGAACATCCTGTTATGTAGCTGTCCTTCAAAGGTTGAAAACTTTCTGCTTACAGGGCGCTGTTTTATATTCGTTCTTCCGGTCATGAAACATCGTATTTTTATTCACAGGACAAAAAACGCCGACTTTTGTCTGCTGTCTGAGATGTAACATAGCTCGTCATCACTAGGTGTATACTCACTATAACGTGAGTGTTGTCAACTTTCATTACGCCTTTTTTTTTTGTTGTATTTCTCTTTCACTTCCCCATATGCAACATGGCCTTAAAAATTTTACAATTAAAAAAATGGTACTCACTTCAAAAACACCTATTTACCCACCCAATAAATACTCGTACATAGTACTCTCAACAATTTACACTCCCCATAAAAGCCACTCTAAGGTACACTATATACAACACATTCATACACTCAATTAAAACCACTATGTACATGATTACACTATTTACATTCCACGGCAATCAAACTGTTGTCAACTGTGACTAATGTATTGCCCCATCTGTCTCATATACCGCACAAACCCCACAGGAAACGCCAACCTCATTCAGCCTGTCGTACACAATCCCCTAGCGCTTTCAACAGCATCCCTGTCGTCCTCAGGAGGTCGATGTGTCTCTCTGCCAACCACAGCTCAAGTGAGCAAAGTCGTTGAGGTTATAGTGAGTATACGCCTAGTGATGACAAGCTATGTTACATCTCAGATGGCAGACAGAAGTCGGCGTTTTTTGTCCTGTGAATAAAAATACGATGTTTCATGACCGGAAGAACGAATATAAAACAGCGCCCTGTAAGCAGAAAGTTTCAACCTTTGAAGGACAGCTACATAACAGGATGTTCTAATTGACGTGAATGAAGTGTATAGCAAGAAAGTGGCCGAGAGCTTTTAGGTAAGTGTTTGGCTTTTGATTGATATGTCAGTTCTAAAATCTAGATTGAAAAAAAAATTTGTGGACCGATGCCACTCACGTCGATAAACCTTTTAGGATTTTTTCTTAAAATAATGCATGGTTTCTATGCCAGGGCGTAGATGTATATCTTATTTTTGTCAATATCTCTACTTTCTAGGAGTCCGATTTGAAAAATTGCTTCTTTGTCAGATAGTGTTTCCAATGCGAAGTGTTTTTGATATAAATTCAAAATTTTCAAGTAAATCTAGACAGTGCGTTTCTCCCGATATTTTTGCTTCTAAAACTCCGATTTGAGAAATTCTTACTGTATCGCAATACAGCTCCTGATGGAAAATTTTTTATATATAATTTCTAGTATTTGATAAAGAATGGTTTGGCCACCAGAGGGCAAAAGTATTAATTTCTGCTTCTGATGTATTTGCAGCAAAATCTGAGCTCCTGAAACTCGACTAAACAGTTTTTTTCTTGGACCGATATCACTCACATCGAAAAACCTGTTGAAAATACTTTCTTTCTAAAATAATGCATGTTTTTCCCGCCAGGGAAAACAGATGCATATCTTATATTTGTCCATATCTCTGCTTCGAAGAGTCTGATTTGAAAAATTCTTTCTTTGTTGGAGAGTGTTTCTGCTGCAAAATGTTTCTCATATAAATTGAAATTTTTCTTCCCACAAGTCTGCAACCAGGGAGTGCAACTTTGCAATTCCATTTACAGCAATATCTGCAGGATTAAAACCCTGATTGAAAAAAGTCTTTCTTAGGGTCAGATACTATTGTTTTCCATGCCGACTTTGAATAGCTTTGATAAATTAAATTTGCTTCAGAATGGATTCAAAAGACGTGCTCATTACCCCTAAAAATCCGGTGTCATCTTTCTTGTTTCCAGCTGCAAATGCAGTTAATTCAGTTTTCTTCTTTTTATTTTTTTCCTGCAAACATTTTTATCGCATTATTATTTTAGAAGGGTTTGAAATTTGTTTTGGCACTATTTGAATGGTTCGCTCTATTAACTTAGTCCTCTGTAGTCTGCATTTCTTTACACAACCTTAACATTTTTTCCAGCACTATATTAATGGTTTTACATTGTAGTAGCTTTTTCAAGAGGATGGTAGACATAAAATGCAGGAGATTAGAACATGTAAGAAACAAAGGCAATTTTTTAAGCTTTCCAACTGTAGGTTGAAGAAGCGTATATGCTGCAGCTCTGTCCGTCCGCATGATAACTCGTGTAAAAATAGTTCAATTTTGATGAAATTTTAGTATGTGGTAGGGACCATCTGGAGACACAGCCTATTGAAAATGAGTGGAATGGGGTCATAGGTCAGGACATAGGTGCAGGATCCATTCCATCGCCCTTATACGTTATAACTTACGTAAAAATGCTTCGATTGAGACAAAACTTTATCATGTTGTTCTGAAGTATACTTAACCGATTCTGTTGAATATCATTGAAATGGGGTCAAAGGTCAGGGCATAGTAGCGAGATTTATTCCACAGCCATTATCCTCATAATTGGAGTAATGATTTCTGGTATGTTGGAAAGCATATTATAATCAATGCATTGCATGATTTTACTAACTTGTTTGAAAATAATGCGATTGACATCACAAGCAGTATTATGTGAATTTTTATTACACGATGAGATATGCAGGATCCATCACATATGTCCCAAGCTTTACATATATTGGTTGAAGAATGTATTATGTAAGTACAACATCTCAATAGCAATGAAGTCAGTGACTTCAATATCACATATAATATCAAGCTGCAAGGAGAGACAGTGTGGGAAAGAAAAGGTGTATGTGTTTGCTATACCGTTGGTGTATCTTAACAACACAGAAAAGATATATGTCAGAATGACAAAGCGATCCTTAGATACTAGATGTACAGAACATATGAAGTGTGTCAACCAAGACATTCAAAATACACCTCGTGCCAGAGAAGTCATGAATTGCTTGGCCACTCCTGTATGGAATTTTGTTAGAAGAATTGCCCCTTACACAAACTTTAAAGAGACTGCTATCAAGGGAACAGTTGAAATCCTCTCTAGCAAACTAGCATGCAATGATATGGTCTCTATCGAACTACCAATGGTTTAATATGCGTTATTAGAAGATGGAAACACATTGCGGTACACCATATAATTGCATGATAAAAAAAATCCATGTAATACTGTTTGTGATGTTATCCATGTTATTTTCAAAAAATCATCTTTGTTTAATACATATTCTAATTCCCTGCATTTTATGTCTACCATTGGCTTGAAAAAGCCTCCCAGTGAAGAGCAAAAGCTTGGCAAATCTTTATGCGTATTACACCACTAAATAATCTGATTTACTACAATATAAGCAGAAATACTAAGCCATGATCATGATGCCTTTTGGTGTCATCTGTACAGAGTTGGGCAGGCATGCATTATGAAGTAGTAGAAGTACAGATTACAATTAACGTGTAATGCATTGCAAGGTAATCCCAAGTATGGTTTGCGCAACGTAATGGAATTACCGCAATTTTGGGGTTAAGAGCCGCTGCTGTTACATTACTAAAAGTGAAATTTTTCAGGTGTGCGGCCCTTATGCCGAATTTGTTTTCGATAAGACTGTTGCTTCCCCCCCTTTTTTTTTCATGCAGATGCTTAGTAAATTTTTTCAAACCACATCTTTTTTTTTTCACAAACTCTACTATGATCAAGTTTCCCCCATTTCTACCCATACGTTAGACCCTCCCTTTTTAAACGATAACTCCGCAGTCCTGATGTTGGTTTAGGAGGGAAAGTGGGGGAGGACAGGAATGCCCAACTCAAATGCCCTTTGCATGGGGGAGAGGGGGATGGAATGGGGACATAAGCACACAGTAATTAAGAAGAAGGTAGTGTAGAACACGCTAAGTTACATATAAAAGTTTAATGCAAATATATTTCAGCCATTACTATGGCCTTCATCAGTGCGACTACGATTTGGTTTACGTTGCCAGATTGGAAAGGTAAGTTTTGTAATGGTAACTCCAGGTGACGTGATGCAATGAGGGATTTCCAGATGTAAGGAACGAAAATGGGGAGCTCAGAGTTGTGATTTTTGGAAAATAAAATTTCCAAACTTTCTCTAAACCTTAGAGCATATTGATTTTGGAAGGGAGCCGACTTTTTAGTATCGGACCAAAGTGGAATAGCAGAAGTGTCAGCCATGGTAAGAATGAAGGCCATAGTAATGGCTGAAATATATATGCATTAAACTTTTATACGTAACTTAGCGTGTTCTACACTACCTTCTTCTTAATTAGTTGTTAGTTACGTGCATTGCCTACCACTAATTTATAAGCACACAGACGAGTAGCGTGATGTCCAAGGCTTCTGTGGATAGCGTGCCCAGTGTATCTCTTTCATTAGCTGCAACATACATCATGCAGGATAATGCGATGCAACCAAGGGAAGGAATGTTGATTTTCACTGGGGTGAAGACCGGTTTGATGGGTATTTTTCTGAACAAAAGCTTAAGAACATGAACAATGCAAAAGCCTGCCCCAGGATGATTCTATCTTCTTACACAATTCCAAACAATACTGGTGGGACGGAAAGACAAATTCTGTTCACTCTTCTTGGTTAATCTGGCATGCGATACAGGTGTTTCTTGGCTCGTGCTCCTGAGTTTTGCTTCGATTTTAATTTTTTTTAATTTTTTTTTTTTTTTTTTATTGACTGACGATAGTGAAAGTTGAAGGCTTCGGCTTGAAAAGAAAAAAAGAAGGGAGAGCTTTCCCATTCATATAAAAGCGGAGCTCAACGCGAAGGCTCAGTGCGCAGTAAATGAAAGTAGGTCAAACCACTTGAAAGAGAGAAAGCGGCACCGCTGTTTCGAAGTGTTGGGGACCAGATCCGCGAACACGTGCGAGGCAGCTGGTAAAAGGAAGCGCACCTTCATTCTAACAAAAACATCTGTAGATGAGAAAAAAAAGCATAACATAGAAGGAACATATTAAAAAAAACATAAATCGAAAGCATTACAAGCGATAATTTATAAGTTAATTACTTCTAAGACAGATTCTATTGCAGTGAACAGAGAACCATCCTGTAGCAGACATCCACATTGAATGGAATTTGGACAATTGTGCGGTTTTACGAGCAATGAAATATTCTAACGGGAGTCTTAAGATTAACTGTGATTTATATTGATTGCATAAATGGTTTTGAGCATTTAATAAAGGTAAACAAATAACATCATTAGCATGATTAATAAAAAATGTATAAATAAAAAAAATTTGCCAGTATGAAAAAATAAGTGCATAAAGCAGAACGACACGGAATTGCAGATTAGCCTTTGAAGTATACATATAATCACGTTATGTGAAAGTTAATTCATGAAAATTAGGAAGATAATTTAGTTTTCTGAGCAGCACCACGACTTCACAGGTGCGGCCCTTATGGCAACTTTTGCTTCCAAGATTGCAAAATTTCTCACCTGCAGCCCTTTCCCCGATGCAGCTCTTAGTCCGAAAATTCCGGTAATCTGTAATGCATTACAATAAAGAGGATATAATTCAATTATTTAATAATGCCATTCAAATGCAATGGAATTATTTGGTAATGAAATTACACAATTTGCAAATAATAATTGCATACTAATAATTTATAGAACTGTACGTGTGCCAAAAGCTGTCTAGAAAAGTCAGCCATGTAACATAGCAGACAGAGAACGAAGTGTCGTGTAGAATGCTTTAGAAGCGGCAAGAATGGGTTAGACGTTTGTAGAATGTTCCAGAATGATTGCGCAGTGGGAAGTTGGGATCTTTATGTAAATCAAGATTATTCCAGAAGGTTCAGGTCCTGTCACGAAGTATATATAAAGGAGTCAGTCGCTCACTAGTCCAGTGTTCATATCGGACAAGTAATGGAGAGCAACACATGTGAGAAGTATGCAAAAAATGTCAAGAGTTCGCAAATTTCTGTAATATTCGGCAGTGCACCCTGAGTTGCTGAACTGTGAGTGTAGTGCTAATATGTGTTTGTGACTATAGTGGGGTAATTATTTTGGACAGTGAAATGTATGTAATGGACAAGAATACTGTACTGGAGATGGACGAAATGAGTATCTCTAACCGAAATAAACATCCCATTTGTACTTTCTTCATATGTATTATTTCGTTCAAATCATTTTACTTGCGGCGATGACGGGGCAACTACTCATGTCATACACATACAATCTCCAATACCTACATGCACGCATTTGAAGTCCAAGGGGTAGAACAATTGTCAAATAACCAACACAATGTGTAACGGTGTACTGATTTCTGGTTTATTCATGTTGTATTGTTACCTATAAGTTATTGGTTAATTGCCAACATATAGTTAACCATTGTGATTATAATGGGTAACATCTATATGTCATTACAATAGCCTTGTAATTTTAATGACCAGTTCACCATTAGCATGCAATTGTAACGCTAAGTTCTTGTTCCAATTACCATTACGTTGTAATGCATTATCGATTAATTCAATTAAAATTTTGCCCAGCTCTGCATCGGTGGTACCTGGGCCAAGTATTGTATGGCAGTGAATACGTTAAGCAGCTGAATCAAATTACACCTAGAATTTTCTGCTTTTTCCAGGCAGAAATGTTCACATAGAGGCAGAGTTTAAGCTGGCCCAAAAAATGCTGTAGCAAAAATGCTAAAATGAAGGAAAAAGTTGTAGCAAAATGTTAAAGAAATTTAGCCTGTTTTGTTGCCGAACTGACGCACTACGAATCGTGGTAGTGGACTGACGCGTGGCGGATCGTCGTAGTGGCCTGAAGTGCGGCAGATCGTCGTAGTGGCCTGACGCGCGGCGGATTGTCGTCAGACTGAACGATGGATGACAGAGTTTCCGTCGTATGACAGAATACTTTTACCCACGAATTAGCGGAGGAATTTAAATTTTCCCCCTGGAATATGGGAGTTTAAATTTTCGGAACACAATCACCTCTGTGATATTTAAATGTCTGGTGCCATTTTGCGACGGAACGCTAATTTTCTCGCGCGTTTTAGATTAATTAATCGCATTTTCCAAAAATAGCGATCGTAGCTTAACCTCTGCATAGAAGCCAGGCTTTACAAAAGCTTTGACAAAACAATTCCTTTCCCCTATCTTACGTAAGTGATTTCAAAAGTTTTGCACATTGTGCAGGCGCTGCCCATAGGATGATGCAATCGCTCCAATTGTTGCGGCAGTTGTGAGTTGGGCTTTAGTATACAAAGTTGTATCGACGTTTGCTGCCTAATTTGTTCCTGTTCTGGAAAATTTTGCCTAGGAATGGTGGAAGTCAGGTCAGATCTCCCGTAGCGACCAGCGATCCTACATTAAAATTTAAACTTTGAGAGGAAAATCTTCTACCGAAATTCATAAAGCTTTGTGTGAAGTTTGTGGGGTTAGTGTAGTGGAGTTGTGGGGTTAGTGTAGTACAGTGTCATGGTGGGTTTCTCCTTTCTGCCAAGGTTCGAAAGCATCGAAGATGACCTAAGAGGCGGCCTGCCATCAGATGCAATGGACGACACTTCTGTTGTTATCGTCAACAGCATTTTGGAAGAAGATCGATGTAAAACATGTGAAGAGATTGCTTACCAAGCAAAGATCTCTACCGCTTTGGTTTTCAGAATCCTAACTGAAAAATTACAGAAAAGTGGCTGCCAAATGGGTTCTGCATAATCTGAGTGAAGAGCAGCAAGCAGTTTTGTGTCATTATTTTGCATGAATGTGTAAGACCGCGTGTTGTCCGTACAGTAAGAGACATTCTGGAAAAGTATGGATGGGTATTGCCTCCCCACTCGCCATACAGTCTTCACATGAGCCTACCAGACTATGACTTGTTCCAAAAACTGAGGAAGTCACTCCACGGGAAACAGTTCAGTACGATTCAGGATGTTTCTAATGAGGTGACCCGAGTAATCTGACGCCTCAACAATGGAGGTGTCCTAACTATTGGGTATATAAATAAGTTTTGAAGGATTTCCGTTCGGTGTCATACTTATTACTGCTCGCATGTAATTTAAGGTGGCAACACTGCGATATCGAAGTACAAGACGCCAGCGGTCAGAGTCAGTATGGGACGTTCGATTGAGGTGCGAAGACGTATTTGTTTTACTCAATGGAAAATGGCAACTTTCGTCCCGACAAAACAGCATTTGCGGGAAGTGTTAGTGCATTACTTTATTGTCAAGAAAAGTGCCGCCGGCAGCTATCGTTTAATGTCAGAAATCTATGGTGAACATTCCCCATCCATAAAAACATGTGAGTATTGGTTTAGACGATTCAAAAGGAACGATTTCCATGTCAGTGATAAAGAACGTTCTGGACCACCCAAAAAAATTGCTGATGCCGAATTGGAAGCTTTACTCGACGAGGATCCGTGCCAGACCCAAAAAGAACTAGCAGCAGCATTAAATGTTAATCAACCATGCATTTCACAACGTTTAGCTGCCATGGGAATGGTGCAAAAAGAAGGGAATTGGGTTCCACATGCTTTGCGGGAAAGAGACCTTGAACGTCGAAAAACCATTTGCGAATTGCTGCATCAAAGGCAAAAAAGGGTTTTTTGCATTGTATTATTACTGCCAATGAGAAATGGATATGGTACGATAACCCTAAACAGCAGAAAGCATGGGTAAAGCCAGGTGAACCAGGTCCTTCAACGCCAAAACACAATATCCATGGTTCAAAGGTAATGCTGTGTATCTGGTGGGACCAATAGGGTGTGATCCACTATGAACTGCTGAAACCGTCAGAAACTATTACTGGTGATGGGTATCAAACCCAATTAATGCGTTTAAAATGAGCTCTCACGCAAAAACAGCCGGAATGGAAGAATAGACACAACAAAGTCATCTTACAGCATGACAGCGCAAGACCACATGTTTCTCGACCTGTGAAAAAGTACTTGGAAGGATCCGACTGGGAATTTCTACCCCACCCACCATATTCTCCAGATATTCCGCCATCGGATTACTATTTGTTCCGGTCGATGCAGTCAGCACTTTCTGGAGAATGGTTTAGTTCTTATGAAGACATCAAAAATTGGTTGTACAACTGGATCTCTTCCAAGGAACCGGAATTCTTCCTTCGGGGCATACGTTCACTGCCTGAAAGATGGGGTAAAGTTGTAGCTTTAGAGGGAGCATACTTCGATTAATATTAAAATATTGTTTCTGTTCTCCAACAACGTGTTTTGTTCACCTCAAATCCCTCAAAACTTATTTATATACCCAATATAATTACAAGACTTGCCCAAACGTCAGGGCTGTCATAATGAAACATGGCGATTACTTCAAAGGCCTGTAAAGGTATGTTGTGAATAAATTCGTTTTTTAAAAGATAGCCCACAGTGTGCAAAAGTTTTGAAATGACCCTCGTATTTCAGCTGTACCAACCGTAACACATTTAGTACTTTTTTCTCTGTTCCATGACACAACGCATTGATTGGAAGGTTTAGTCACCCTGACATGGACATCATATCACTGGGTAGAAAGAAGTGACTTAAACATCTTCTCTCTCCTTTCTTAGGTTCATCACCATTGTTATAGCACTTTTAGCAGTTAATCAATCAGAAAAGGTTTGTGTCAGTCATCCCCATAAAGGACCACATCCAATAACAAAGCCAAGGAGAAAGCTGTGCTTTCTATGTGCAGGTTCACTCGTTCTAGCCGCGTTTGACCCACTTCTTTAGATAGCAAATATATTTATTTCAGCTGATTTCAGCTCATTTTGTTAAGCCTGAGTTAATTCGTTTGGGTCGGTTAAAGGGTTAAGTTAACATGTATTTGCTGCATAGTTTGAATGCTTTGTGATATTTCTTTGTTTCACTTTATTAATGATTTTCTGCTTTTGATGAACACAATAATTTATGATAGATAAAACACACAGATTATGGGATTTACTTAGGAATAAATAGATGTTATTATTAACATGAAATTTTTCGGTAGAAGCCTTATCCTTCATCAGGAGTACACTATAGTAAGCATTGCCAACCCTTACTACACTGAAGAGCAATTGAATTAGAGACAGCTGGCGTTATGCAAATGTGGCGCTGTGGGCGGCCCTGTAAACAGAAACGACATGATGTATGCAGCGATCCAACAATATAAGGAGCGATACGATGGGAATCTGTAAGAGTCGGACGCAATATGGGTAAGACGAAGGATCTAAGCGCATTTGATCATGGGCAAATTGTCAGGGCCCGACGAATGGGTCACTCCATCTTGGAAGTCGTGCAGGCACTGGGATTTTCACGAGCCACTGTGTCACGGGTGCACCGTAAGTACATCGAATCCGGTAAAACCATCCCTGCAAGGGCCAACTGCCGTGGACAACAACGTGTGGATGAGCGGGGTCATCGTCGGCTAGCTCACATTGTAACAGCGGATAGACGGGCCACAGTGCAAGAAATCACTCGGCAATTTAACGCTGGTGCACAAAAACGTGTAAGCAGCCACACCATTCAGAACCATCTCCTCGCTATGGGGTACAGAAGCCATCGTCCCACGAGGGTACCGCTGCTCACCGCACATCACAGGGTGCAATGATTAGCATGGGCACGGGAACATTGCCACTGGACTCTAGACATGTGAGAAAATGTTGCCTGGACTGATGAGTCGAGATTCACGTTGTTACATGCGGATGACAGGATGGGAGTACGGCGCAAACCACATGAAGTGATGGATCCTTTTGCTTGCAGGGTACTCTTCAAGCTGGTGGGGGTGGCATTCTCGTCTGGGGACTGTTTACGTGAACTGAAATGGGACTCCTGGTACGTGTGACATCGTCCCTCACAGGTCAACGTTACCGGGATATCCTGGAAGACCACTTGCTGCCGTTTGTGTGTCTTCAACATCCCACTGGGGACCTCATCCTGCAACAAGACAGTGCAGCTCCCGAATTGTATCCGAATGGTTGGATGAACACTCCACCGACGTGACCTCACTTCCTTGGCCAGCTAGGTCACCTGACCTGAATCCCATCGAGCACATCTGGGATGCCATCAAGAGAGATGTTCCCCCTCCATCAAATCTTCGTGAACTGTGGGAGCTTGTTCAGGGATCGTGGATCCGTGTGACTTCCCAACGCTTCCGGTGTCTTGTCAAGTGCATGCCGAGACGAATCGCCGCCGTCATCAGGGCGACAGGTACCTCTAATTCAGTTGCTCTTCAGTGTATAGTGTAGTCCTGATGAAGGGTAGGGCTACGACCCAAAAATTTGATGTTAATAATAACATCCATTTATTCCTAAGTAAATCCCATAATCTGTGTGTTTTATCTATCATATGATTGTCTAGGAATGGCCATGACTTCAATTAATACTGACAATAATTTATTCCAGGTTCACAGAATGTCTCATTTATGTCTCAGTCATTGTCATCCTTGAGCGATTCAGGGTCTAAAACAGAGACTAGTCAGGTATGTACTAATTTCTATACTTAAAGTTTGTTTTGATTATTGCCAGTTTCTTGTGTCTTTGTAAATTTTACATTTTGTTTTGTAAAATTTTTTCATTTAGCACCATTACTTTGCAAATTTTACATTTTGTAGAATTTTTTCATTTAGCACCATTACTTTGTAAATTTTACATTTTGTAGAATGTTTTCATTTAGCACCATTACACACCCACATACACAACCCACAAAGGCACTCACAATTGTGTGGCACATAGAAAAGTCATAACTTTTCAACAATAGTGTATGATGCATGCTTAGGATACTTTTTTCGGCGGAGTTGCACGGATGTAGATTCATAATGATGGGGGGGGTATCAGTCACCTTCGCTATGCAATGGCAGTAGTGTTCTTATTGTAAAACAGGATAAAATTAGGTATGCTATTGATTTTGCCATCTTGGGCAATTGTTGCAATATACTTAATCAGATAGCGTGCCCACCCTTTTTGGATTTCAGTGCTTTCCATCCAGATGTTGTTTATCTTTCTGCAATTAACTTCTTGTATTTTTAAGTTAGGATTGGTTTTCATTCCCAGTTCTGCAGAGATATTTCCTGTTTTCTGTCGAATGCATATATGAAGGTAAAATGCTGTCATCATTTGTGTGAATAATAAGCATGCAACACATGTTTAATGAATAACTGAAAGTAGTTGAAATATCACACTAGTTATATTAAGGAAAATAAGAAAAATGAAACCTGGAAACAATTAATTCACCAAGGTTTGCTAATTACACCAGTCTACAAAAAAAAAAAACTTTTTTCTGTCAAATGAAATAAAACTTCACCATCTTGGTGCGGTATTTAATAAAAGATGAAACTATTTACAGATTAAAATACCCCACTAGTACTTTCGGGGCAACATTCACCCCATCATCAGATGAAACAGAGGGGTATTCAGCACTCGCTTAGCTTTTTATAGGAGTGCAGCGATGCACTATGGGAAAGAATCTTGAGTGTCATGTGGGTCGTGACTGTTGCCATTACATCGGAACAAAAGTTGCAATTCCCAAACAGTAATTTCACATAAAATGGAAATTTGTTACAAATGAATGTTATTGTCATATTAGTAATATATATTATATTAGTAATATCATATTAGTAATATTTAATTTATTATTACTGTAATTTAAAGTTCAAGTTGGTAATATGGTCTTTCCGTATATATATATATATATATTTTTTTTTCTGTCTCAAAGATGTTATTGGCCAATCTTTATAGTATTTGTCGTGCTGAATTCAATAATGAAAACCATTTTTCTCTATCATGTAAGGTTTTTGTGTGACAGTTACGTAAATATTTTACATTAATAACATGTACACTAAGGAAATTAAATAATGTTCAACGTACCTAAAAGGATTTAGTTGAAGATTTCCTGGAATACTTTGCCTCAGGAAGGTCCCTTTTGAGAGTCCAGCAGTAATCTGCTAATATACTTGAACTCCACTTTCCTTTATATCTTTTTTCGATGCTTAAAATGTCCTGATGAAAACGTTTACTGTGTTCATCACTTACGGCACCCAGGTTTTCGGGAAAAAAATCTAAGTGAGAGTGAAGGAAGTGGATCTTCAGAGACATATTGCAGTCTACGTCTTCATATGCTTTCAGCATCTCATGTACTACACCCGTATAGTTATCAGACTTTTTGTTGCCTAAAACGTTTTTCACTAAATTCTTGAAAGAAACCCATGCCCATTTTTCTAAGTCATTCAAACGCGTCCTTCAAAAGTTTCATCTTTCATTAATCATAAAAACTTAAGGTAGCAATCTTAAAAGCACGATAATTAAAACACTACGCTGGTTTCCGATGAATTGAAGAACTTATTTAATGTATCAGTTAATTAAAAATAAAGCCATAAGAACTTACGGTCTTCCTAAAGACCATCATCAGATGGAAATAGTATTTCCATCATATGAAAATAGATAGTATTTCCATCTGATGATGGTCTTAAGGAAGACCGAAAGTGCTTATGGCTTTATTTTTAATTTTTAACTTATACATTAAATAAGTTCTTCAATTCATCGGAAGCCAACGTAGTGTTTTAATTATTGTGCTTTTAAAATTGCTACCTTAAGTTTTTATGATTGACTCATTCCGCATGAGAACCTGATATTATCTTTCATTAGTTCTCTAATTTGTGGTCCTACGAAAATTCCTTCTTTAATTTTTGCATCGCTAATTTTGGGGAACTTCTCCTTCAAGTACAAAAAACCACTTCCATTTCTGTCCATGGCTTTCACAAAATTTTTCGTCAAACCTAATTTGATATGAAGAGGTGGGAAATAGATGTTTTGGGGAACAACTAAAGGGGTGTTCATTACATTTTTATCACCAAGTATAAGAGATTTATATGAAGGCCATGTCTTCCTTTTGAAAGGACTTCTACGATCCCCGCTATTCCACTCGCACAAAAAACAGCAAAATTTTGTGCATCCAGACTGTAACCCAAGCACCATAGCGATCACCTTGAGGTCTCCACATATGTTCCAAATGAATTTTTCATACTGTATCTTGTTTAGAATAATCTTTATATTTTCATAGGTTTATTTCATATTAATAGCATGTGCTAGTGGAACTGATAGGAATTTGTTTTCATTGTGCAAAAGGAAAGCTTTAAGCTAACTTTTGACGAATCTATATACAAACGCCATTCCTGTGCGTTATGAGCATGTCCTATAGTGTCCGTCACTGATGAAATATCATTACAGTACACCACATCTCCTTCTTGCGAGAAAAACTCCTTGAAATCTTCTTGACGATTTCAAAAGTACCATACCCTAGTTCCGCGATCAAGAAGGTTCCACCCGTTTAGTCGTGATCCCAAAAGTTCTGCCTGTTTTTTAGATAAATTTAAATCACGCACTGAATCATTTAGGTCTCCTTGTGCAAATAAATGAGGCTCATTAGAAATGGTGAAACATGCATCATGTCAATCAGCGTGATCTTCATTCTGATCCTCTTCAGATCTTGAATTTTCGTTTATATCGGTTGATACCAGGTGAGGTGGTATTGGCATATCATCACTGTGGGGAATAAATCGCATCGCTGAAGGTAAGTTGGGATATTTTAAACTGTGTTTCGACTTACTTGTGATTCCCTTTGTATTTGTTATACAAAAATAACAGTCCAAAGAACTATCTTTCGGCTCTCTCCACACCATGGGAACTGCAAATGGCATATGGCAAGAACCATTTTCCCACCCTGTTAAAAGTCTTGTACATGTAACACAACAAATATGCGGAGCCCAAAGTAAAGCTGACAACACTTTCGTATTAACGGGGTAAAGTTCCGCCTTTGAGGTTTGAATGTCAATTCGCCGCACACGTAACAAAACGTATCCTGATGGTTGAGGCACTTGCATGGCATTTTTCAGTTTTCACACACAAACAAAAGCTACTAATAAAGAGCAATAGCACAGTGTTCACTTCAGCTGTCTACAAAGAACTGAGACATAACACGCAGTCGAGTGAGCAGCCGGGTAGGGTGCAGGTGGCGCCATGTCTATGACTCATTCACACATGCGGACAGGAACCGCCTTCCCCTTTGATAAAATACGAATGCAACAGAGTCTGTATGTCACCTGCAGCTTTTTTCTTTTATTTTCTCATATGAATAAACGATGCTATGTGCTCCAAGTCAATACTGGAATTATTTCTCGCAAAAAAAAAAAAAAACTATTTTTAATGTAAAAAATTGAAAAAAAAACATATTTTTATATCTCTAAAACTATACGTGATAGCAAAATTTAAATAGCAAATCTGGATTCTTCGTATGAAAATACTAAAGAATCAGAAACAATTATGTCTGGGACAAAACATCTGTTTTCAGGATATATGTAATAGTATGGACTTGATTTTCCTGATAATTTGTTCACATGCAACTTGTTCTGGGCCTAAGAACAAGTTGCATGTGAACAAATTATCAGGAAAAACCAAAATGTTGATGCAAAAAAGAAGAGAGATGAGGACAACTAAAGAAGATGTGACTTCCAAAGTGGAATATATAGAGCTATGCAAGACAGTACGAAAAAGTATCACTGAAGACGTAAGAAAATTCAACTGTGAACTAGTGAGGAAAGCAATTGAAAACAACCAAAGCCTAAAGATAGCAAAGGGACATCTCAATAAGGGAAAAAAACAGATTATGGCACTGAGAAAAGAAGATGGTTCTGTAACAAGAAATAGAGGCGAAATTTTGACAAGAGTGAAAGATTTCTACTCCAAATTATATGAAAGCGATGATATATGCACTCCAGACATCATGAAAGATACCAGTACCAGAGTTCCTCCAGTCCTTCCAGCAGAAGTTGCACATGCAATCAAGAACATGAAGCGAGGAAAAGCTCCAGGAGAAGATGGAATTACTGTAGACATCATACAAGAAGCAAGTGGAGAAATCGAAACAGTACTCGCCCAAATTTTCACTCGATGCCTTAATGAAGGAAAGATTCCTGAGGATTGGAACACCGCTACAATGATCCTGCTACATAAGAAAGGTGACATTGAGGATCTCTGAAACTACAGACCTATCAGCCTCCTATCAGTAGTTTATAAAATCTTCACTAAAGTTCTTTCACACCGCTTGAAGGTAACACTGGACATGGCTCAACCGAGAGAACAAGCTGGATTCAGGAGTGGCTACAGCACAATAGATCATATCCACGTGCTGAGAGAACTAATTGAAAGAGCGAGGGAATATGAACTTCCATTGTGCATGGCTTTTATCGATTATGAAAAAGCCTTTGATTCGGTGAAACCATCAGCAGTTACAATGGCTCTGAAAACCTGCGGTATTGAAGATGCATACATTAATATTATTAATAACATCTATGAAAATGCAAGTGCAAAGATTAGGCTGTTTGAAAATACAACACACGTAAAAATTGGAAAGGGAGTGAGACAAGGTGACACCATATCTCCGAAGCTCTTTAATGCTACATTGGAGGGTGTTTTTCAGTCGCTGAGCTGGGAAAACAAGGGGATAAAGATTAATGGAGATTATCTAACCCACCTTCGTTTTGCTGATGACGTAGTCATTTTTGCAACTACCCCATCAGAGCTGCAGAGTATGATCCAGGAACTTGCTGACAAGAGTAAAGAAGTGGGATTAAAAATGAACTTTCAGAAGACAAAAGTGATGTTCAATGCTTTTACAAGAAATGAAGATTTATCGATTGATGGAGAAAAGCTGGAGATAACAGACACGTACGTTTATCTTGGACAGCAGATATCAAGTGAGGGTCACATTGATGAAGAAATTAATCGGCGTACAAAACTTGCCTGGAGAGCTTTTGGAAGAAACAGCATAATTTTCAAGAGCAATATGCCATTATGTCTTAAAAGAAAAGTGTTTAATCAATGCATCCTTCCAGTGCTTACATATGGTGCAGAGACGTGGACCTTAACTAAAAGAGACATACAAAGGCTGCAGACAACTCAAAGAAGCATGGAGAGGTGCATACTTGGTGTAACCAGGAGAGATAAGAAGAGGAACTCGTGGATCCGAAAAATGACAAGAGTGGAAGACATCATGATCAGAGTTAAATCCCTGAAATGGCAATGGGCTGGACATACTGCCAGAAGGACAGATCATCGATGGACAGCCGAAATTTTAGATTGGATTCCAAGGGACAGGAAAAGACCCAGAAGAAGACCACATGGGAGATGGGTGGATGAAATTCGAAAGTATGCAGGGGTGACATGGAGGAGACTGGCACAAGACAGACCGTTGTGGAGGAAACTTGGGGAGACCTTCGTCCAGCAGTGGATTGATAATGGTTGACAATGATAATGATGATGATGATGATGGACTTGATGTTAACCTTACACACCCATAAAAGAGTCGCGCCAATGGGTAACATGTCGCAGATTTTATTTTGGTCTGCAGACAGAGCTGTAAGTTATTAGTAGGGGAATAGGGGAGGCTCAGCCCCTCCCCCTTGCAAGACAAGCAAGCCTTAACCTGGAAAACACATGTTAAAAATTCTTTTGCCACCCCGGTGGAGCAGTGGTCTAATCGATGGCCTCTGATCATTCATCCGAAAGGGGTCCGGGTTCGAATCCAGTGAGGCATGGACATTCTGTTTGTCTTACGGCACTGGCTCTCTTCCTTCCCTGGAACCAGTGACCCTAAATTAGGGACGGGCAACTGCTTATAGCCCATTGAGTTGCTCACAGTGGTCGTTAAAACCTCCAAACCAAAAAAAAAAAGAAAAACATTCTTTGAACTTTTATTTTTTGTTGGTTTATGGAAATGATTTTTGTATTTCATCATAAGCATAAATGCTTTTCCTTTTTTTGTTGTGCATTACCGTAATTTCGGGTAGATAAGCCGTGGAGTATACGAGTTCAAAATTAAATTTTCGGCCCGCGCGTCTTATACAGCATGGCAGCGTATACAGCTTTTCTTTTTTCTTTTTGGTGGAGCGAAATTATGTAACAAAAAACGTCTTTGCTTGTTCCATTCTTTTTCCCCACAGGAAAATATCTCAATAGAGAGGGAATAGAATAACGACGTTACAGCCACATGCAATAAATTCCACCCACCCCATCTTAGAACAAGACATGACAATAATAGGTTATAGGATTGAGGTGGGACAGGTAAGAGAGAGGTGGTGACTCCGATAAAACTCGGAAAACAACCATGGCCGGGGGGGACTTCGCAGGGAATCGATTTTGTTAGCAAGGATCGCCCTTGCTTCATGCTCCGAGGCCCAAGCAAACTAATTCTCTTTGAACTCATGACGTCATCAGCTTCGCTCTCTCTCCCCTCTTGAAACGAGATATTCGACTACCATCCAAGATCAATTGTCAAAGACTCAAGGACAGCACGTGCAAATTTCATCAGTGACATGTGCATTCGTTGCATTCAATTTGCCAAATTGCATTTTCTCGAGTACACGTAGGTCTACGTTATCATGGAAAGTAAAATAACGAAACGCAGAAGTTATACTTCTAGTTTTAAAGTAATGGTAAATAAATATGTTTTTTCCGAATCCTGGAAAAAACATCTAAACTTTGACAATTATTTCGGGCTTCACTGAAGCAAACATTATTTCTAAAAACTGTGGTGAAACTCCAGAAGACAGCGAAAGTGATGATGCGGACGATGATGAGCTTTTAAAATTTTTAATTTGAACAGTGAAGTTTCCAATTTTGATGGATTTGATTGAAAAACTATGCGTACCATATATTTTCAGAATGTTGTGTGTGTATTTTTTAAATTCTTGAGGTACAAATGTTTTTTATAACTGATTTAAGCGTCTTATGAATTTCTCGAGTAAATTTTTATAAAATAGGTAGTCAGGTAAGTGAACCTTGATTGAACCTTGTTCAATTGATATTTTTATTTATTATTTGAAAGATCACATACTATATTTTTATCTACGTAATGTTTTCAAGATTCCGCTGTGGTACTACCCCACCTTACTGCTCCTCCGTATACGCCGCAGTAGGTACTACCCCACTTTACTGCGGCATATACGGAGGTGTGGCTTTTCTGATGATATTTTTTTTCATTCTGCCCCCATTTTTATCGCTGCGGTGTATACACCAGTGCGTCTTATTTACCTGAAATTACAGTACATTTTTTTAAAAATGAGAAAAATTAAAGTGATACAGCACAAATGATGAATAGCTATAGAGAAATTACTTTTAAAGGGGAATCAGTAGGAACACTGCACCAATGATTCTCTGCCACTTGGTGATAAGGTGTTACTTGGTGTTTTGGGCCAGGAAAGAGAGAGATGCCATTTCCTTTTTCAGAGAAACGTAAATTTTTAAAGAACCTTACAAAAAAAAAAAAAAAAAAAAAAAAAGAGCGACAGAGGTGGAGGTGAATACTTGGGCAGAAGGCTAAACCCCTGTCATTTGGTAAGTGACTATGTTCATTGTCTACAAAGTACTGTCGTGGGGACATTTCAATTAAATGTATCTCTCTACCCATTGAAAAATAATGCTAAAGGGAAATCCTTGCGCGTGCAAGCGAGAGGAAAAGCTTTCAACATTTTATTCATTGTTTTTCGTCTAGTAGGAGCAGTTTTGTGATGCTTGTGTTGGGGGGATTTTTTTTTTTGGCAGAATTCTGATGATGTTGGTTTTTGAGAGGGAAAGGGGTTATGGCTATTGACCATGGTAAGAAGTGGCTACCGTGGTTTTTATTTTTGAGAAGGTCAGAAAACAATCGCGCAGTAACATGCGGAAAGCCACCGTGCCGCCGTCTAAAACGTAAACAAATCCGTCTGTAAATTCTGCAGTAGAATTCACAGAAGTTTTTTTATTGGCCCACATGTAAGCCGATCCCCCAATTCTGAAAGCAGGATTCCTCCAAAAACTTTCGACTTATACGCTAGTACATGCTGTATTTCTATGACTTGTTCTGTATCAGCCTTTCATCATTGGCAAGGTGTAATGCAATACCCTAGAGCTGCATCAGCGTAATCTATGGATGTCATGCCCTTTATCTTACCGGAGATAAAAATATGAAAAGTAACCTTTAAAAATGAATTTCTTCATTTAATGAAATCTTTTTTTTTTTTTTTTTTTTTTTTCCCTCTCTCTCTCTCTCACTTCTCCAGACTCCTGGGTCATTATGTGACCGACTTTTCTATCGGAAATTCCACTTCCAGTTCAACATCTATGATGTGCGGATTATATGGTGATTTTTTTTTTCCCTGAATGTCACAGTCTGCAGATTATACGAAGGGGAAAAAAATGTTATGTGAATTTTGCAGTGTGCGGATTATACGACGAAAATTACAGTATACATTCGCTGTCAAAAAAGTGGGCAAAATGTGGCCGCTTTTTAGACATTGATGAGATGCTTACTAAGAGAATTTTTTCTGCCCAAGTGGCAGGAAGGAAAGGTAGAGGAAGGCTCAAGAAATCTTGGGAGGACCAGATTCGGGAATTTCTGCATGAGAAAGAGATTATGAGTATGAAGTACAAAAGGTCTTGTGTGCGTCGTGCGATGGATGTTAGTGAAGCTCAAGCTGTATGCCAAGATCGCTGTAAATGGAGACATTTGATGCATCAACAGTAAATAAAATATAAAAGTTAAACATTGATCTCTCAGATATACTTTCTTTGAGGAGCTAACCTCTGAATCTCAGAGAACAACTTAGTGATTTGTATGTACACTCATCATCCAAAAAATAGTTGCCCCCAGAAGGACATGTCGGATTGCAATGCTATTTGGGTGGAATGTAAAGGTTACCAGGAACAATAAATGATTAAACATTGAGATTCATATGGGCAATATTTATTGAGCTACACTCCAATAAGTAATCCTCAGTATGGCATCGGGCTACCATGTTTGCTCACACAGTATGGCAGACGTCTCGGCATGGAGTTGTACAGGTTCCTAATGGTGTCCTGCGATAAGCCATCTCTCGCAGTTCCTGCAGATTGTGCAGTAGGGGTGGAGTGTGGATAGCGTGTCCAATAGCATCTTACGCATTTTCAATTGCCGATAGGTCTGGCGATGCTGCTGGCCATGGCAGAGTGTCGGTGCCTTGAAGTCAAGCTCTTGGGACAGCAGCACTATGCGGAGGAGTGTTGGAAAATCACACCGGAGTGAGCATTTAGAAAAGGTAGGGCCACTGCTTGCAAGACCTCATTAACGTAACATTGGGCTGTCAAAGTGCCTGTAATAAACACCAAAGGTGATCTGGCTTCGTAGGTAATTGCACCCCACACCATGACACCGGGGCTTCTGGATGTCTGACCCTCGACAATAAACCATTCATTTTGGCTCTGACCACAGTGCCTCCACACACAGATTTGTTGGTCGTCTCCTCCAAGACAAAAGCGGGACTTGTCACTGAAGATCACCCGCTGCCATTCTGAGTAGCTTCTTGACAGTCTGGCAGGACACCATTGCAGTCTTTGGCAATGATGTTAAGGGCAGTCATCGTAACGGTCTGCATGCATGTAGTTCTGCAGGGTTCTCACTCAACCTGGAATTCTCAGGGAATTTGAAAATGGTTCCAAAAATCAGGGAAAATTACTTTTTTTTTTTTTTTGTAAAAATCAATGGATACTTTATTTTGCCAAAAAAAAAACTTATTTTTTCAAGATTTCAAACTTTTGCTTGCAGTTACTGCCTGCCTAGAATTTGGTAGATCTTACTTTCAATTTTATTAAGTATTTCCTTTATTCTCTAAAACAGATGCAAAATTGAATTTTTAAAATTGCCAGTTATTAAGCTTTTGTTCAATTTCTGCAGGCAGTTGTTATAACATTTAACAATTAGGCACAATGGCTCCTGCTTGAAGAAACACTTCACAAGAGAACCAACGAAATGATGGATCAAAGTCCTTTCTCTGTTGGTTCTCTTGAAACATGTTTCTTTGAACAGAGCCATTCCATCATTAAGCTTAGCTGCATTGTGTTATAAGAAAACAAACTATTCAACTGACAGATTTTTATTCTTCTTCCGTTCCTTCTGTTTCTATGGAAATGTATTTACAAATTCCGTGTGGGTAGTATTCACAAAAGTTCACGGAACTTTGGTACAGAAAATAATGTGCACAGTTAGTTGTTATTAATGAAAAGCAGGTAATTTTATAAAGACAAATTACGTAAAGAATTTACAAGTGTGTGCTTTGGTAAGAAAAATGAATGGAATGGAATGAAATGTTACAATACTTTGCAACATGCCACTCTGGAAAACTTTAAAAACCACCTGGAGAACCTGGAAAAGTCAGGGAATTTTTTATTACTTTTGAGTGGGAACCCTGTTTTACGTCGTGCAGCCATCTGCCAATGGGGCTGGCACTAATCATATGATGCATGGAGAGCAACACTGCTTGTTGAATATCCACAATTGTGGCTGTTGAATCACTCCGCATATGTTGGACAACCTCTCTCTCTCTCTCTCTCTCTCTCTCTCTCTCTCTCTCTCTCTCTCTCTCTCTCTCTCTCTCTCCTGCCACCAACAACGTGCTATGTTGAATTCTGCACGACTAGTATGGCACGCAATACTGCGATAAGACCATCCAGCTTCCCAGAGCCCTACGGTGCAGCCCCTGTCGAATTGCTTCAGAACTTTTCTCCGAGGCATACTTCACTTGCAAAGAATTCAACCGACACAACAGCGCGAGTCAGAATGGCAAGCACGTGCAACGGGATGACCCTATATAGCCAGTCAGGCACAGCACTACGACCCCTCCTTGCTTTCGTCACATGCGCAGATCATTTGCATGTCTAACCTACCCACCAAGTTTCATTTCTGTCGGTTGCTTCCTACTGGGTGCAACTGGTTTTTTTTTTGGTTTTTTTTTGACGATGAGTGTTTGTGAAAAGTGGGCAAAACATGGCTGTAATAAGTGAAACTGCACATCAGAAAGAGTTGTTTCATCCTTAGCTTTGTTATTAAAAGGGGGATGATTGACACTAATTCTTTCTGATTGATTATCTGCTAAAAGGTCTGTAACAATGGCAAGGAACCTAAGAAAGGAGTGAGAAGAGGTTTGAGTCACATGTATCTTCCTAGTGACATGATGTATGTGTCATTGGGATTAGACCTTCTCTGTTCATGTCTTGGATCATGGATCAAAGAATAATAAAGGACTAGAAGGAAATGAGTACCACCTGTGACACGTTTATAATCAGTATTGCGGAGAGGAGAGGTGCGAAGGAATAGTTTTGCTTTAGCCTTCTTAAAACCCAGCCATTGTGTGAACATTTTTGTTTGGCGAGCACAGAAAATTTTGGGCATCATTTTGTTCATGTACATCAGCCACGCAAAGGGTTAAACATTATTTGCTGCATAGCAGAAATCTTCACTTCAGTGCTAAAATGACAACGATGGGCAAAACACATAACTAATAAAGGTCAGTAGATCATGCTAGTTACGTTAAGAGATTAGAACTTTAGAAAAAAGTTCGTAAGTTGGGAGCTTTCAATCTCATCTTAGGTCTCCATCACACCAATACAGGACTAAGATTGTTTCCAGATTATATGTTTGAATGTTTGTTGCCAGGTCTTAAAATCGATCTCCAGAACATCAGGATGTATAGAGTGGAGATTCTGAATTGCAAGTCCTTGGACTGAAAAGAATTTCCAGGTTTTCACGGTAATGGAGGACAAATTGATTGTCAAAAGAGGCAATACGTTTTGCTTCATTCCAGCGGGTAGTTGCAGAAGTGTCTTCCATTGTCAAAATAGACATGGCAGTATTTGGGTTGCCTTTCAAAACACCTTTCTTACGTTCCAAAATTCTATGGTTAATGCTTCTGTATGTGCTTCCAATGTAAAAGCTTATCAGCAGTGAAAAACAGATAGGAATGCAATTAACTCCTGAGAGATCAAGATTTTCAACTTTGTCCCTATCACTTTGTAATAGTTTCAAGACACTTGGAGAGGATTTAATGGCAAGATGGTAACCAAAGCTTCTGAGCAGATTCTGTAACTTATAAGCAAAGGAAGGAAGTAAGGAACAGAATCGGAGAATTTTAGGGGGGGGGGGGTCTTTAATTTTTGTTTTTTTCTGTGTGCAAAAAATAAAGTTCTCTGGTTCTGTCCCTTACCATCCTTGCTCTGCTTATAAGTTACAAATCTGTTCAGAAGCTTTAAGAAACAGAAATAGAGAATTTTAGGTTTTTTCTTTTTTCTTTTTTTTGGAATCACATAGGAACCTAAAATTATCCGGTTTTGTTTCTTAACATCCTTCCTCGGCGTATAAGATACAAAATCGGTTCAGAAGCTTAGGTTACCATCTTGCCATTAAATCCTCCTCAAGTGTCTTGAAGCTATTACAAAGTGACAGGGACAAAGTCGAAAATCTTGATATCCCAAGAGTTTACTGCATCCCTATCTCTTCTTCTACAGGTTATAGCTTTTACATTGGAAGCACATACAGAAACATTAACCACAGAATTTGGAACACAAGAAAGAAGTTTTGTAAGCCAACCCGAATACTGCCTTGTCTATTTTGACAATAGATGGAAGACACTTCTGCAATTCCCCGCTGGAATGAAGCAAAACGTATTGCCTCTTTTGACAAACGATTTGTCATCCATTACTGTGAAAGCCTGGAAACTCTTTTCAGCCCAAAGACTTGCAATTCAGAATCTCCACTCTACAGCCCAATATTCTGGAGATTGATTCTAAGATCTGGCAACAAAAAATCAAATGTAGAATCTGGAAACAATCTTAGTCCTCCATTGACGTGATGAAGACCTAAGACGAGGTTGAAAGCTCCGAACTTACAAACTTTCTTTGTAAAAGTTTTAATCTCTCAATGTAACTAGCCTGATCTACTTATCTCTTTATTTGTCAGTGCTAAAAGCACACCCATCAGAGCAAGTGCTAGTGTATGAACATACACTGAAGCGCCTGAAAAACTGGTACAGACGAGCTTATGCAAAATACATAGCAAGGTCACCTATGCACGTACTCGGTTGCATTCGCCAGTGCGTATATAAAGCGATAGACATCCTTGCCAGCTGTCAGAGCTGTTTTCGGCATGAGAATGTCAAGTAATAATGATTTAAGCGATTTTCAACACAATGTCATAGTTGGCGCTCTTGAGATGGAGGTAGAAACGAAGTTCGGATTTTCACGGACGACCATTGCAAGGGTGTACCAGGACTACAAGAATTCCGGTAAAATCTCCAACCTACAATACCAGTGTGGCCGTAGAAAGACATTGGGTGAACGTGACCATCGTCGGCTGTCAAGAATCGTTTCACGCAATGGGCATGCAACACTCTCGCAGCTATCATCGGAATTCAGTGCTGTAGCCTCAACAAGCATCAGCATCCAGACTGTGCAATGTACCCTGCACGATATGGGCTTTGGGAGCAGACGCTTCACTCGAGTCCCCTTGATGGGTGCACGACACAGAGCTATGCGCCTCGCTTGGTCACGGCAACACCGCCACTTTACACTTGATGACTGGAAACAAGTAACCTGGTCTCACGAGTCGCGTTTCCAACTGTATCGGGCAGATGGAAGGATTCGTGTGTTGCGCAAACCCCATGAAGCCATAAATCCCGCCTGTCAACAGGGAACTGTACCGGCTGGTGGGGGAAGGGGGCGTAATGGTATGGGGTGTGTTTAGCTGGATCACTGGGACCCCTGGTACGTCTACAAGCGTCTGTGACAGGCCAACACTATGTGCGCATCCTTTCTGATAAGGTACACCTGTTCTAGTCCTGCATCATGCTGATGAGTTGGGCCTGTTCCAACAGGAAAATGCACCTCCACACAAGTGTCGGGACTCCACATTATGGTTAGAGAAGCATTCATCTGAGTTTGGGGTGTTGCCATTCCCACCCAAGTCCCCAGATCTGAAAGTGATAGAACACATTTGGGAATGCGCTATCGAACACAGGAATCCGACACCTCGGAATACACCCGTATTGTGGAACGCTCTGACGGAAGTATGGTGTGCATTCCCTAGAGCATATTTCCAGGAGCTAGTGGAGTCCATGCACCGTCGTATTTCTGCAGTCCTGCGCTCCTGTGGGGGACCTACCAAGTATTAGACGGTTGTACCAGTTTTTCTGGCACTTCAGTGTATATATGCCTTGAGCAAAGTGGGAATAAATTCCAGCACCTTCTATGAGACAAATATATTCTGAGAATCACATAGGAAATGCGCACCAGCCTGGAGGTAAGTGGAGGCGAGCATATATGGCAGGGGGGGGGGGATCCTGAATCTAGAGTTCGTGAACTTCTTGCTCACTATGTATCTACAGTGAAACCTCTCTAAGGCAACCACTGCTGGTTCTACTAAAAAATGGTCGTTCAGAGGGGTGGTCGCTAAATAGGGGAAGGTTTTAATGTCATATCCAATAAACCATTTTGATATTAAACCTTTGTAAACTAAACCTTTATAAATTATGTACTCTGAATTGATACATCCCAAATATGATGCATACATACATATCACTAAGCTGTTTTCTGAGATTCAGAGGTTAGCTCCACAAAGAAATATTCTTTGTGTCTTTTTAATCAGGTAAGTACACCAGTGTGGGGGATTAGTCGACAGCTGACGGTTCCAGTTGGTCATTCAACCTAAGGATTCTGGAACAAAACCCAGTAAGATGGAGTCTTTTTGCTAGTGTCACGCGGAACTAGCTGGTACCTCTCCAAGATTTATTGAGGCCCTTGTTACTGTTCTGTGTGCCATTCTTGCCCATGGAACGCCCCAAAAAGGCAAACCCATCTCTCTCTAAGATCGCCCCCACCAAACATGATGCATTCCAGTTTATTTACAGTACAGTATGCACCGGGTGTTTCACTGGGTAGTGACAAAAGAAAGAGACAATAAACTTAACTTACTTCATTGGAAGAGGAAAAAGATATTTACAGGTGTAAGAGTAGGCAAAAGGTAATCAGTGGATGACATGTTCCACGTGATGACCATTCACTGTCACGACATGGCGAATGTGTGCTTCAAAGTGCTGCAATACCGACGGGATCCGTGCAATTTCTTGTTAAATGGCACGTCAGAGGTCAGGCAGTGTTGGCGGGTTGTCCTGGTACACCCGATCTTTCAGATAACCCCACAAAAAGAACTCAAGCGGAGTTAAATCAGGGCTGTACAAAGGCCAAGAGAGACTGACTTAAAAACGTTGGGGGAATTGTCTGGCGATGGCCCGTGGGCCATACTGCTGGTGAAGCAAATCAAGAGCAACATTTGTGAAGTGTGGTTGTGAATCCAGTTTTTCTGGACTGCTGCGGGGAAAAAACGATTCTTCAAAAGGTCACTGCAGGCAGCAGCAGTAACTGTGGACTCCAGGAGAAATGGCCCAATGAGGTCATCACCACTCATTGCACACCAAACGGTTAGCTTCAGTGGATGGAGAGGCTTCACAACACAGACCGCCGGCATCTCGCTTCCCCAGTAGCGGTAATTTTGCTGGTTAACGTAGCCATCCAACCAGAAGTGCACCTCATCACTGAAGACAATGCTTTTCACATTAAAGTTGTGCTCGTCGATCAGTGAACACGTCATTCGCAAACTCATAACACTGCTGGATGGCTGTTGTACCTAATTTTTTAGGGAAACATGCCCAAATCCAACGTCGCCATGTGGACGCTGGGCTAACGTCTAGTTGCTGCGCAAGTCTTCGTGTTGACATACCGGCTTTTTCATGCAGGAGTTTTTGTGTGGCTTCGACGTTTTCCGCCGTCTGCGCTGTTCTTCTCTTCATCATCATGCTTTCCACGTCATCTGTGACACTGCCAGCTCGTTCGAATTTCGTCAGGTACGCATGGGGATGGCTTACGACGATTCTTAAACACTGTACCCCACTTTCATAACACTTTTGTTGGGTTTCCACCCTCCACATACCAATTTTTCACCAAGAAAACTTTTTTCTGTGGTATATCGCTACATGTCTGAAATCACGTGTCCACCGTCCCACTACTTCCTCACAAATGCCCGTCGCCTTCTGATCGACGTCTCGGACTTACAGAAATATCTCGTTATTCTTTAACGATTTATTCCACAGGAAAGTTGCCACTACGCAGTGAAACACCCAGTATGTTTGTGTATAAATTTAAAAAAAAAACAAAAAAAAAACTGCAGTATATGTAGTACAGTTACACATTTGGAAAGTACCTATTGTGGCCCAGGTAGCACAGCCTTGCATTTCAACTTAGGCCCAACACTGAACCATCATCTTTTAGGAATAGAAGACGATGGCTCAGTGTTGGGCCTACGTTAAATTGCAAGGTTGTGCTACCTAAGGGTCATCTGCAAAAAAGCATTTCAAAATTGAATGTAATACCACTTAAGTTTATCAGACTTTTCTTTCAGCTCAAGGAATAGTTTCTTAATCCCCCCCCCTCCCCTTCAGGACAGTTGTCCCTCTTAAGTGTCCTCTGTCCAGTCAAAAAAGAGGAGTAAAGTTTAACTGTCACTCTCTTTTTCAGCCTTTGTAGGAAGTGGGTAGCGGAGTCTCTGTCTTTCTTTACCTTACTATGTAAGCCATTAGAATTGCCTGTCATCGTCATGAACTCTTTCACCCTCACCCCTCCACTCGCTTCTGTGCAAGAGAAAGTTTCCTAGCCATTTAAAGTGACCCCTCGCTACTGATGCACATTTGTGTAATTTATTGTTTCATGGTAGAGAGAAAATTTTCAGTGAGAATGGTAATCCGGACAATGCAGTTTCTGTGCAGTGGTCCTTATGCAAAAATGGTCATTAGGAGTGGGCGAGTGATCTTTTAATAGAGGAAAGGTTAATATTACTGCTTTGGGTTTTGAAATTGGTTCCACAGAAAAATGGTTGTAATGAGGGGTGGTTGCTAAGAGAGGTTTCACTGTAATAATCATAAGCCTCTGGCTTTACCTGAATCATGAAAGATGTTAATTAAAAATGAATTTAATCTTCGTAGAAATAAAAGAAAAAAGAATGAAACAAAATAAAAAGATTTTGGAACAAAGAGGAAATTTAAAACCTAATTGAAAAATGGGGATAAATTTGAGTCCACTAGATGGCAGCACTGCCTCCATTTAAGTGCAAGATTTTAATCACAATTCATGTGCAGAAGGAAATGACCCCATCCTTGAGAGAAGAGTTCAACTTCACCTGTGCATTGTAATGTTCTTGGCTTAGTATGACATGCCACGAACACAATCATGAGCCAAGTGTATATTGTACTTCACCTTGCCTTTGATGATGTTGACTTGTGCCCAACAAAACCATCTAGTAACTTAGTGGTAGGCTTAGACAATGTTTCCAGCCTTCATTCATTTATATGTAGTATTTTGGTGTTTTTAAAATATAATAGTTTTCATCCTTGAGAGGTAAAACATAAATTCCTGCACCTTCTATGAGACAAAAGTATATTCTGAGAATCACATAGAAAATGCAAATAAAGATAATGATAAAAGTAATGAACAAAAAAACTAAATGTAATGACAATACTATTCAAGTCAAATTGAAATAGCCACAGCCTTCATAGATTACTTGTATAAAAGTATTTTATTTTTGCCTTGGTATTTTTCTTTTATTCACTTGTATTTCATTGTGATTTTAAAATGTTCCTGGAGTAACTACCAAAATTTAAGTCTCATTGTGATGTTTTTTGTTTTGTTTTTAGTTTGAACTTGTCTCCCATTCAAGGTGTAACGAATTGATCTCTAAAAATTTATCTTTGTTAACACATTCTCCTGTTGAGGAAGTTATACCTGCCAAAACTTCTGCACCTACAGAACAAACAGCTAGTAAGATCATACTTTTTTATTTACAGCCTAATCATATATATATATGTATATGTCAGTGGCAACATTTTATATGATATTTTATTTTGTTCCTATGAATTATTCTGCATATAAACATAGAGACTGACTCTATCTCTCTCTGTCTAACACTGTTTGTTGTTAACAACCATGTGGCGATTGCCAACAACAAACAGCATTGTACTGCAATAATAACAAGTGTTAAGTATGACAAATATTCTAAACAGTAGACAGTAATTGGAAAAACTTGGATTCTCATCTTTACTGACGTATTAATACATAATATACAGGTGCATGCTTGGTGAAACCAGGAGAGATAAGAAGAGGGACTCGTGGATCAGAAAAATGGTAAAAGTGGAAGACATCATGATCAGAGTAAAATCCCTGAAATGGCAATGGGCTGGATGTACTACCAGAAGGACAGACCATCGATGGACAGTCGAAATTTTAGATTGGATTCCAAGGGGCAGGAAAAGACCCAGAAGACCACATGGAAGATGGGTGGATGAAATTCGAAAGTATGCGGGAGTAACATGGAGGAGACTGGCGCAAGACAGACCGTTGTGGAAGAGGCTTGGAGAGACCGTCCAGCAGTGAATTGATGATGATGATGATGATGATACAATATTACAAATTTTGAAAATGACAATCCGTTTTTTTGTGGTGTAAATATGAAAAGGATGGTAAGTCAGATAATATTTCAGAACGTGAAAATTTTGTCGTCCTAGAGCGGGAATCGAACCCACGTCTCCCAGATAGTGCCTGGGTATGCTGACCACTACACCACCCAGAATGACCAAGTCTCAAGTTTCCGATAAATTTGAATATAATCATCTCAGGTTTCGCTAGTCGAATCAACCGGCATTCATGTTTAGCGAATCTGGAGGTTAAGAATCCTATCCAAAAATGCACCAAAAAACGAATATATTTACACCAAAAAATGGATTGTCATCTTCAAAATTTGTATTATATTGTGTAATCCCATATTTCATTCATGATATGCAATATTATTTAGGATAGGTTTTTTACTATTCATTTAGGATAGTAAGTTAAATAGCAATGTAATGAAATGTAAAGCAAATTCAGATTTTTTTTTTTAGTTTTGCTGTCCAGATCAATAGATGGCAACACAAGCGATCGTATCTTTTCTTGGTGAGCAAAGAAGATAGAATAGGAGGAAGGCAGCATGTGTTCTCACCAATGAAGCCAGCTGAATTGCATGGCCGCCATGTTGTGTTACCCTCAGGTGCTCATTTGTACATTCTAAGTTTGAGACTGAATGCTAGGGTAATTCGATTTTACTGGGGTTTTTTCTTTCTGATTTTCAATTTTATTTGTGTTGCTTTTGTGCAATAGGAGCTTCTTAGAAATGCCAGCGTGCGTAGCCGTAGACTGCACTAGTAAGGCAGGTAAAAAACTGCCTAGAATCATGTTCCACAGATAACTCTCATACATCTATCTATTCATTCATTCATGTCACTAAGCTTCACAATCAGAAAGGCCAAACTTACCTAAAAGATTTTGGGTTCATTCCTTTAATACACTTCGTGCACGTTTACGAGAACATTTTCTTATGCAGCTGGCTTTTTTGGGTTGAAACTTTCATCATATCTGCTTGCAGGTTGTTGTTGTTATAATTCTATACAATTGGTATAGAATTGATTATAGGTGTGATATAAGTGAGTATTTATTAGGTGTATAAGTATTTGTTTTAGAATGGAGTACTGTTTTTAGAAATGTGAATTTTTAAAGGCAAGTTGCTGAGAGAGGAGTGGAGGAAAGAAGGAGATAAAATAAAAAAAAAAGGGCTTAATGAAGGTCGACAACACTCGCATACTAGTGAGTATGCGTCTAATTTTGACGAGATATCACGCATGTCAAACTGCTGTCAGAATTCAGCGTTTTTTAGTGTCTTCTGAATGAAAATATGAATGTTTCATGACCTGAGGAATAATAACAACAACAACAACAACAACAACCTGCGAGCAGATATGATGAAAGTTTCAACCCAAAAAGGCCAGCTGCATAACAAAATGTTCTTGTTAATGCGCACGAAGTGTATTAAAGGAATCAAGCCAAGACCTTTTAGGTAAGTTTGGCCTTTCTGATTGTGAAGTCATTGATGACTTGCACGTAAATAGTGCATTTTTTTTGGTGATTATTGCCAAAGAAGATGCAAATAATATGATATCACTAAGCTATTCTCTGAGATTCAGAACTTAGCTCCACAAAGAAATACAAACTACCAGATAATTTTTACTTACTGTTGCCGTATCAAACTTCTCCCTTTACAGTCATCTTGACATACAACTCGGGCTTCAATGACGTCCATCACATGTTGTACACAAGATCTTCTATACTTCATACTCATAATCTTTTTCTCATGCAGACACTCCTGAATCTGATCCTCCCATGACTTTGTTGGTCTTCCTCTGTCTTTCCTTCCTGCCACTTGGGCTAAAAAGATTTTCTTAGTAAGCATTTCATCTCTTATTCTTTCAACATGGCTAAACCACCAAAGCATATTAGTCTCCACCTTGCTAACAACATTTCATGGTTCGTACGCTCCTTGAAAAGTTCTTGAATGAAAAAAAGTTCATTTTCAAGTCCTTGAAAGTACTTGAAAAAGTTTAAGGCTCTGTAAATACTACTTGAAAAAAAAATTGTTTTGTTTGTTAAGTAATGATATGAAAGAGCACGTGTAAAATAATTGTTTATGCTAAAAAGTTGTATAGGAGATTTCTGTATAGTCCCAATAAAAACACCAAGCTGATCAAATAGTGCAGAACTTGCGTTCAACCCGGGAGTGTGTGGACAGCTGCTACCTTGGCCATGATATCAGTACAGAGTAAAGCATCAGACATGTGAGTAAGTGGAATGATGCATTTGCAAATTGTGATGGGCATCTGTTTTCAACCCAGGGGAGTGTGTGGACAGCTGCTACCTTGGCTATGATATCATTACAGAGTAAAGCTTCAGCCATGTGAGTAAAATAAGTGGAATGATGCATTTGCAAATTGTGATGGGCATCTGTTTTCAACCCAGGGGAGTGTGTGAACAGCTGGTACCTTGGCCATGATATCAGTACAGAGTAAAGCATCAGACATGTGAGTAAGTGGAATGATGCATTTGCAAATTGTGATGGGCATCTGTTTTCAACCCAGGGGAGTGTGTGAACAGCTGGTACCTTGGCCATGATATCAGTACAGAGTAAAGCATCAGACATGTGAGTAAGTGGAATGATGCATTTGCAAATTGTGATGGGCATCTGTTTTCAACCCAGGGGAGTGTGTGAACAGCTGGTACCTTGGCCATGATATCACTACAGAGTAAAGCATCAGCCATGTGAGTAAAATAGGTGGAATGATGTATTCACAAATTGTGATGGGCTTCTGTCTACTGGGGTTAGGGACGCATTCTTGCCAGAGGGTGGAACTTCCAGGAATTGCTTGTCATGCATCAAAAATAAAAGGTTAAAACAGACAATAAGTGTTATACTAGCAAATGAATATAAAAATAGTGTACCCTTTCAAAATATTTCACAAGATAAAATGATTTCGAAAAATACCAAAACAGAGGTGCAATTCAAAGTTAATAAAATAAACGAACTGTGGGCAAGGGTTAATGGCAGGTCATTGAAGGTGTGCCAGCCCCAGCTAAGATTAATGGTCTGAACTTACTAAAATACCTATTGAAGGACAGTACACACATATGATAATTGGGGTTTAAAAAGTCCTTGAAAAATGCTTGAATTTATTTTGCATAGAAAAGTATAAACCATGCATTTTGCTTCACATTACAAAACTGCAACACATCTTTGTTCCTTACATGATCAGAGAGTGTCTCACCATAAACCCCCTGTAGTAAGTAACGCATTCTTCCAGCACACAAACGACTCTTACATTTCTTCTGTAGTACCCAGGTTTCACTGCCATACATCAGAGTAGGAACAATTACACTTTCAAATTTATAACGAGGAAGAGTACACCAATTAAGTAGTAAATAGTAAAACTGTACTAGTGATCCGATTTATTGGCATAGGAAATAAACACATAAGCGTTTCCAAGCTTTCGCACATCAACCAGATGGCTTTTTCAAGGAAGTTAGACTCTTTACTGCCTCTTCAATCTTACTGTTCCACCAAGCATCACTTCTATTGTTACCCACTATAGTGGTGCCACAGACCTCTTCAGCAGCAGTGACTACACAGTTCTTAAAACATTCCCACTTCTTTTCTACATCCCTCTAACAAGACTTCAGCTCCTTCAGTCGTTCTCTGAGTATGTCAGAATAATGCTGATGATTTTCAGGGAGCCTTTCAACCTTTATTCTTTCCATCCTGGGCCTCTTTCTATTCCATTTCCTCCAACCAACATTCAGTTTTACTCGTAACACTACCAAGTAATGATCAGAGCCAACATCCGCACCTCTCGTCACACGAGTGTCAACAACTAAGTGTTTCAGATGCTGATCAGAGACAACAAAATCTATTGCACTCTTTTGATCAAGAGTGAGATTTTCCAAAGTATATGTGTGGATATACTTGTGGTTGAAAAATGTATTAGATGCGTACAAAACATTCTCAATGCACAGTTCAATTAATCTTTCACCATTATCATTCACACAAGGATCATGAAACTTACCCAGAACATTGTTAGAAATTGCATTCTGCACACCTACTCTAGCACAACTTTCTCTTTAGCACCAAACTGTCTCAAAACAGCTTTTAGGTTATTCTAGAAATCTTCCTTCCTATCGGCGGGTTCCGAGTCACAAGGAGCATACACTACAACAATTATTATTCTCTGAAGTTTCACTTTCAAACGAATTCAAAGAATTCCTTCACTTATGCAACTATAGTGAATCAAGTTGTTCATCTTTTTACTTAAAATCACACCCACACCAGCCTGTCCTCTCACATTATCCAATGCTCCAGACCACACACTCACCGTTCCATTCACTTCTTATATACCAATTTCCTTCTTTTTGGTTTCACTTACACACAGCACATCCAATTTATACTTATTCACCTCTTCAATCACTTCATTCATTTTGCCATTTATTCTAGTATTCCATACAACAATCTTACACTCACTCAGCCGAGATCTCTTTCTCATATGCCGATTAGAAAGTCCAGGTCAATTCTGTGGTGGATCGTCCTTCTCAAGTGTGGTAGGTCCACCATATCCCACACTTGAGTCATTTTTAATATTTCTTTTTGTCTTTTTAATCAGGTAAGTACACCAGTGTGCAGGATCAGCCCACAGCTGACGGTTCAAGTTGGACATTCAACCTAAGGATTCTGGAGCAAAACCCTGTGAGTTGGGGTCTCTTTGCCAACGTCACACAGAACTAGCTGGCACCTCTCCAAGATTCACAGAGGTTCTAGTTGCTTTTGTGTGTGCCATTGTTACCATGAAGCGCCCCGAGGAGGCAAACCCATCTCTCACTAAGACCGCCCGTTAGCAAGGTGGAGACTAATATGCTTCGGTGGTTTGGCCATGTTGAAAGAATGAGTGATGAGATGCTTACTAAGAAAATCTTTTTGGCTCAAGTGGCAAGGAAGGAAAGGTAGAGGAAGGCCAAGGAAGTCATGAGAGGATCAGATTCAGGAGTGTCTGCATGAGAAACAAATTATGAGTATAAAGTATAGAAGGTCTTGTGTATGGCGTGTAATGAATGTCAGTGAAGCCTGAGTTGTATGTCAAGATCGCTGTAATCGGAGAAGTTTGATACGGCAACAGTAAGTAAAAACTATCTGGTAGTTTGTATTTCTTTTTGAAGCTAACCTCTGAACCTCAGAGAACAGCTTAGTGATATGTATGCATGTATCACTATAAGACCACGCACTTTCAACTGATTGTTAGTTATTTGATAAACTGTGAGAAACAAGGTCAAGCTATTAACACCGAGAATTGACAATAAATGGCTGTCTTCATGATGTGTTGTACTTCATTGCTGTTATTCATTTATGATGCTATGAAGTAAGAATTGCAGTTTTCATAAAAATAAATATATATATATAGTTAAGGACTTATTAACTACTTAATTATGCACTTAAAGCACTTCTGAAATACTTTGTACATATTCCAACTAATTGTTTATGTAACATAACCTTCACAAAGCATTTCTTTAGTTTATTATTGTCTTTATTTTATTCTCGTTTTTGTGTAGTCAGAAGTAGTGGAGTAGGGGTTTTTTATAATCCAGTTTTCTTTCAAGAATCTGTGCTTTAAAAATGTTAAGAACTTGTAATACTTTTGTATTGATATTCAGGTTTGAATTCTCTCTCAGGCGAACTTGACTATTTGTTAATAACTGAACATTATTTCTAGTTCATTATGTCACTCTTACAATTTGAGTTTTCTATAATCATCTTCTTTCTGTTTAATAGTAACATATGAAGAGCATGGGTCGGGCCAGGAGAGTTATGGATGCAATCTAAATTGTTAACTAAAGCTAGGTCATACAACTCTGCAGAGGACATGACATATATATTTATATTTTTAGGTGGGTTAATTACTTGCATCCATGACTTTGCAGAAACCCATTTCCAAATAGGTCTTTGTGGAAGTGAGAAAATGCAGAGTTTTTGCTGGTCCTTGATAAAGCCAGGGCTCAGTATTCTCGACACTTTCTGCATTCAGTTGTTCCTTTTTTTTTTTTTTTTTTTTACTCGCACCGGTCAATACATAACCTTTTCTATGTTGTACTTAGTATGAGTTAAAAAAAATTTTTAGCTTCAGTTTCTTCTTAATAGAATGTGAATTCTGAATTTTCATAACTGCTGCGTTGCGCGTTTTGATCTTCAGGTTGTTTTGCAACTTTCGTTTTAAATTGTAAAGTTTTTTCTTATGTATTCGGCTTTGCTCTTTAGTATATATATATGCATGGATTTGAAGCAAATTGTTGAATTGCAGCAATGGAAAGCTTAAGATCTCCCATCCACAATTTTAATGCATTTTGTTACAGGTATCAGAATTATCAACCTACATACATCATGTCAAGTTTGGAACTAAAAATATTGTACTTTCAAAATGCCTGTTAAAAAAAAGGTAGTGGGCGGGGTGCAGGGCAATTCTTATAAAAGGCTGAAAGAATCTTCATTCAGTGCTTTTAAATGCAGAAATGGTCTGTATGTTGTAGAACCAAATCAGAGAATTGAAGCAAGATATGAGATTTGTTTTTCCATGGCCTCTGTGGTGGTATGACAGTTCTAAAACATAATTGTGTGAATTCAGTGTTAGAACAACTATAGCTTATGCCACAATTATTCATAATTTACGTGCATACATTACAATAATAATAGGTAGCTTACTTTTTGTTGTAAGGCCAGCTCCTTTGGTATACATTTCACTGCACATTTTGTTCTTTTTGTAGTCTATAGTTGGCTCCAGCCCTCGGCGTGGTTGGTCCCATTCCGTCTTCATTTCATTCAATGCCAGACGAATGATTCAGCCTTTGAAGTGCTTTGCAGTAAAGACTTTGACCCTAAGAACTATCTATTTCTCCTAAAACCACTTTTACTGACATGTAAACTCAAAACCAAGGTGGCAAAATGACTTTTCAACATTAAAAGTCATCAACCCAACACAAACATACATTGACCAACTTACATTAAAAACCAACGACCTATTTAGATACACACAAAATTTTCAACCAAAAAAAAAAAAAACCCACTACGGACGTATGTACAATTATTTACACATTAACCTGTCTTATTGCCTTCTGTGTCATTCTTGTTCCCTGCACTTGACCACAATATTTATAGCATACGGCCACCACACCTCTGCCTTTCCAACGTAAACTGCCTCAAGTACTTTCTATCCCTGCCGGGGTCATCATCAGGAGGCGTTCCAGATGTTATCTCTTCTGCTCCCACAGAGTGAATGAGCAAAACGATCGTCCTCCTCACCCCCATCCCGACGTCACCTACGAACCCTCCACCGTGGCTCCATCAATTATCAACTTTAGTAAGAACTAATTTTCCTCGTTGGTGCTTTTGACTCTTTTGTTCAATTTTAATTAATTCTTTCCATTTTTCATTAACGATACTTGGGTCATTATTATTACAAATTCTATCTCTATTTTTCTCAATCAAAATGATTCGGCTATGTGTAGATGTCTCTCATTACCAAAGGTAATGAGAGACACCTGCGCATAGCCGAATCAGTTACACATAGTCGAATTTACATGCAAACACCTACGCATAGCCGAATTACATGGTAATGGTGTCTCTCATTTGTCTCTCATTACCTTTGGTCTCTCATTACCAAAGGTAAAGGTAATGTCTCTCATTACCAAAGGTAATGAGAGACGCATAGCCGAATCAGTTACACATAGCCGAATTTACATGCACACACCTACGCATAGCCGAATTTACATGCAAACACCTACGCATAGCCGAATTACATGATAATGGTGTCTCTCATTTGTCTCTCATTACCTTTGGTCTCTCATTACCAAAGGTAAAGGTAATGTCTCTCATTACCAAAGGTAATGAGAGACACGTACGCATTGCCGAATCAGTTACACATAGCCGAATTTACATGCAAACACCTACACATAGCCGAATCACTTTTGGTTGAGAAAAATAGAGACATAATTTGTAATAATAATGGCCCAAGTATAGTTAATGAAAAATGGAAAGAATTAATTAAAATTGAACAAAAGAGCCAAAAGCACCGAAGAGGAAAATGAAGTTTTTACTAAAGTTGATAATAGATGGAGCCACGGTGGAGGGTTCATAGGTTGACGTCGGGATGGGGGTGAGGAGGACGATCGTTTCTTTCGCTCATTCACTCTGTGGGAGCAGAAGAGATAACATCTGAAACGCCTCCTGATGATGACCCCGGCGGGGGTAGAAAGTACTTGAGGCAGTCTACATTGGAAAGGCAAAGGTGTGGTGGCCGTATGCTATAAATATCGTGGTGAAGTGCAGGGAACAAGAATGACATAGAAGGCAATAAGACAGGCTAATGTGTCAATAGTTGTACATATGTTTTTAGTGTTTGTTTTTTTTTTTGGTTGGAAGATTTGTGTGTATGTAAATAGGTTGTTGGTTTTTAATTTAAGTTGGTCAATGTATGTTTGTGTTGGATTGATGACTTTTGATGTTGAAAAGTCATTTTACCACCTTGGTTTTGAGTTTACATGTCAGTAAAAGTGGTTTTAGGAGAAATAGATAGTTCTTAGGGTGGAATGTCTTTACTGCAATACACTTCAAGGGCTGAATCACTCGTCTGGCATTGAATGAAATAAAGACGGAATGGGACCACAGCAGCTGGAACCAACTATAGACTACAAAAAGAACCAAACGTGCAGTTAAATTTATACCAAAGTAGCTGGCCTTACAGCAAAAGGTAAGCTACCTATGATTATTTTAACTGTGTGAATGTGTATCAAAATTTAACAGTGTGTGTTATTTTTAACAACAGAGTTTGTGAACTGCTTCACGCATTATTATTTCAAATAGCATGCACTTTTCACGTGGTAAGTTAAAGCAATTTATGTTGTACACTGTGGTAAATCGGGATATAACATTACTTTTAAAGAAAACAATGGTAATATGGAGTATATCCATAAATGTAAATATAATTTTTTCTTTTTGCAAGAAGCATACATAAGATTCTTCCACTGATCCGCAAAATACAACTTTTTTTTTTTTTTTTTGTCTTCATTTGGGTCATTCTCAAGATCGATGCAAAACTGGAGAGAAATTTTGGAGGATTAGTTGCAAGGGGGGGGTCATCTAGGAATGGTATTTCATCTCGCAGAACTTTTAAAAATAGAAGTGAAACGCAGTGAAGATTTTTCCTGTAATCGTAAGTTTTCTCACGATGTTCCTTTTGTCCAGTGTTGTTGTTAAATATAACTTTATTCCATAAATATTGGGTGTGTGCCAAAGTTCTGCCCGTTTTTGTAGCAGATGCAAATTATGATGGGAGTAATTACGTCACAGATGACGCTGCGATGCCGAATTTTCAGCCTATAAAGCGTGAAGCAGTAGAGCATATAGAGGCACTAGGTTTGTCCAAGTAAGTCATTCGTAACGGAAATCACAGACAGTGTAACATGGCATGCGATAGGGAGCACATTAGACATTGTTTACAGTACGAGTTCTATAAGGCAGTACTGCAGCCGTGGCTCTTGCTGCAACATCTGTCAAGTGTATGGGGAGGATGCAGTTGATGATAGCACATGTTGCCATTGGTTTCAGAAATTCCGGGATGGTGACAGAAGTGGTAAAGATCAACCACGTCCTGGACGTCCATCTGTGGTATCTGACGAGGATGTGGTACAAGCCATAATAAATGACCCCACATCCAACCATTCAGGAATTAGCGGAAACGTTGTCAGTACCCTGAACAACAGTCAAAAGATGGATGCATGTACTTGGGTTCATCAATAAGTTAGATAACTGGGTTTCGCGCCAGCTTTCTACAAAGCAATGAGAGCAGAGAATCCATACTTGTGTTTCTTTGCTTTCTCATCACGAAAATCAACCGTTTTGGGGACGAATTGTAACTGGTGATGAGAAATGGGTACTGTGCCATAATGTAAATCGTCGACGGACTGTGCGCCAAGGTGCGGAGCTTGCTCCATCTACCCCAAAAGGAGGACTGCATCCCAAAAAGGATTTGTTGAGTGTTTGGTGGGATGTCCAGGGAATAACCCACTAGGAGGTGTTGGCACCTAACCAAATGATAAATGTTGACCTCTGCTGCCAACAGTTGGACAGATTGCAAGAACAAATGACATCAAAGCGGCCAGCACTTGTCAATTCCAAAGGCTTGATCCTTCATCATGATAATGCCAAACCTGATGCTGCTTTAATCACTCTGCAAAAATTACTGGACTTAGGTTTGCCTCACCCGACGTATTCCCCTAACCTGGCACCTATGGACTACCACATTTTGCAATCGTTACAGAACACCTTTGCTCTCCAAACCTTTGATGATGTTGACAGTGTGAAAATGGCATTACAAACTTTTGTGACTCTAAAACACAAGGGTTTTTCCAGCGTGAGATTCACCTACTCGTAGACAGATGGCGAGAGGTCATATAGAATGATGGCAATTATGTGAAATCCTAGGCACGTTATTTGTTGTGTTCTCCTCCTTTCTTTGTAGCCTACATAAACGGGTAGAACTTATGCGCACACCCAATATTTGCATTTAAGCTAGAAAATGACAGTCAGATGGCGCAAAAATTTCCCCGTATTATTGAGGCATGCGATTCTTTCGTTTGAGTGTTTCTCAAGATCGATGCATGGCTGAACGAAAGAAAGGAATTCTGACTTTCAAAACTTTCAGAAATGAATGTTAAACAAAACAAAGATTCCTCCCGTAATCGTAGTTTTTCTTGCGATGTTCCATCTGCCCAGTATTGTGGTTAAATATCATTTTATTTCAAATATTTGTGTTTCAGCTTGAAAATGGGAGGAAATTTTTCCAAAAACAAAAGTCGGATAGAGTACAGATTTTATCGGTAACCATAATTTTTTCCGCCCGCGATGTTCCTATCCTGTGTTATTGTTAAATGTGACCAATTTTTTATTTTGAATACAGCAATGCACTCCAGTTTAATATTTATATAAATACACTATTTTGGCAAAAGTCACCAGTCACCCCTTCAAAAGCAAAGACCGGTTCCGCTGCATTGTTAAGATGCATGGTACAGCTGCAAACAGTGTAAAAACAAGCCTGCAACTGACTGCGATCATATCGCACTGTGAAGTTGAGTGAAAATGTCGCAGAACTGACTTTGAGAAAGGAAAGATTGTTGTTGGGTGTTATATTAGTGGGTTGTCTATAAGAGGAACCGAGACACGTTTAAACATACCCAAGTCAACTGTTTTGGATGTACTGAATAAGGGGAAGGGACATGGCATACCTGAAGCAACAAAATGTACCGGCAGACCAAAGAAAATCCGTGATAGGGGATGTCCAAGCCTCAGGAGAGTCGTTACAGCTAATCGACGGAGTACTGCACAAGACCTCAGTGTACAGGTGAGTAGAAATGCTGGAACCCTCGGTATGTCGTGGTTCGTACGAAACTTGAAAAGTTTTTGAAAAAGAAAAGTTCATTTTCAAGTCCTTGAAAGTACTTGAAAAGGCTTAAGACTTCGTAAACAGTACTTGAAAAAGATTTTGTTTCGTTTTTAAGTATTGATATGAAAGAACTTGTGTGTATAAAATAATTGTTTGTTGTGAAAAGTTGTATAGGAGATTTCTGTGTAGTACTGATAAAAACGCCAAGCTGATCAAATGGCTCAAAACTTGCGTTCAACTCAGGGGAGCCCGTGGACAACTGGTACACTTGGCTACGACGTTATTATCATTACGGAGTAAAATGTCAGCCATGGGAGTAAAATAAGTAGAATGATATATTGGTCAATCGTGATAGGCTTCTGTTGATAGGGGTTAGGGACGCATCCTTGCTGGAGGGTGAATACAAAAATAATGTACCCTTTCAAAATATTCCACAAAATAAAATGATTTGGAAGAACACTGAAACAAAGGGACAGTTCGAAGTTAATGAAATAAACTAACCGGGGGGGGAGTAACTGTAGGTGCGCATTTTAAGGTGTGCCCATCCAAGCTCAGTTTAATGGCTTGAACTTGCTATAATACCTACCTACTGACAGCACACACATGTGTTAATTTAGTTTTAAAAAGTCCTTGAAAAGTGCTTGAATTTATTTTGCTTGGAAGAGTACGAACCTTGTATGTACATGTACCATTCGCAGAGAACTTCATTCCATGGGTTACCATGGTCGTGCGGCGGCTCATAAGCCTTTCATCTCCTCTTGGAATTTTACTTGTCATTTAGCATGGTGTAAAGAGCATTAATTGTGGACCATAGATCAATGGAAACGGGTCCTATGAACTGACTAATCCAGATACACAATCCATCAGTCTCATGGCCGTGTGTGGGTATGGTGGCAGCTGGGGGAATGCTATTTACCACAGTAAACTGATCCTACAGTCAAGTTTGGAGATGGCAGTGTACTCGTGTGGGGGTGTTTTTCGTGGTATGGTCCATTGTTTATCGTGGAGGAACCTGTTAACCAGCACGTGTACCTTGATATTCTGGACAATTATGCCCTACCAACTCTGTGACAATACTGTGGAACCGAACCTTCTTGGTACCGGCAGGATAATGCACCGGGCCGTAAAGCAATGACTGTTACGGCATAGTTTGACGATAATTCCATATCGTGTGTAGACTGGCCTGCACAGAACCCTGATCTCAATCCCATAAGAGCACTGCATAAGAAGTTTGAAATCAAGGCTTACTACTAAGCAACAGTTAGCGCCAGCATTTACTGAATGGAAGTGTATAGCTATCGCTGTGTTCCAAAACCTTGCCGAAAGCATGTCTCGAAGGGTCAGTGCAGGTATGCATTAAGACCAAAGGTGGACCAACACCATACTAATGTATGTCAATAAATGCTATGTTGTGTTTCTCTTCTAGATGTCCGGTGACTTTTGTCAATATAGCGTATGTTTCAGTGAGTGATTCCATCTTGTTCATGCTGCATTTTCCTCACTTTTTCACTGCACATTCTGTTTTTTCATCTGGTTAAATTAGTTCAGTTTTTTTCTTTCCTTGTCAATCTGATGTATGAAGAAGGCTTTAAAAAATGCTAACCATTCTAACACAGCTATGTACATAATTCAGTGGGAATGCCGTCAGAAGAGTAACCTAAGATGGCTGCTGCTCAGGATCGTTGGCTTCAGAGCTTTACATAGGAACTGCTTGTTATGCTCCCTTCCCTTATTCCATCCTTGTTGGCAAGTGTGACATGCGTAGTAGGTTGTTAACCCCACCCTTTACATTCCACTGTCTCAAAATGAGCTCACTTCTAATTGTGTGGTTGAGTATTGAGGAACTTCTACCTGAGGACAGGGATGCGAGTCCCCGAAAGTGCTTGCATAGTGCAACAGGTTTGAGATCAGCCTTTCCTGTGATTATTTAAAATTGTTTAACATAAGTTGGAATTTGGGTTGTAAAGTTAGAGATTAATGAGTATTTTATTATAAGTATTTTTAATTATAATTGAAGAGATTAGTATTTGAATTAATGTGTTATATGCTAAAAATTTAATATGTAAATATTGATGTTTTTTAACCTTCTAAGAAAGGGGTCGACTTCAAAAGGAAAAACGTACAACATATGTTTTTTTTTTTTTTTAGATAGGTGAATAGTAAAAAACCTATCCTAAATAATATTGTATGACAAACATTGTTACAGAACAACAAACTGAGTTCCATTCACAACAACAGGAATTGCTGCTATGTTACTGAAAGGTGAAAGAAAAGATTACCATGGCTTTAAACGTAAATTTCCACTTCATTCTCAGAAACCAGGGCAGTTCACCTGAATTAGAAAATGTTTTGCTCAGCATCGTCAATTAAATCTCTTATGTTGACTAAACTTGGACTTTGCTGCATTTATTATTTCTTTTGCATGAACATAGGCAGAGTGAACAACCATTTGGTGGAAAAGTGATCATCATTGGAAGAGACTTCAGATAAACATTACCATTCATCACACAAGGAGCAAGAGTTAATATCAAGTTATGCATTGAATCGAGTGCATTGTGGCAGCACATCGCTGAACTAACATTGAGAACCAACATGCGAAGCATGCAACCAGAAGCAGCTTCTTAGCAGGGGGATAGTGGGGTTCATCCCCACCTGAACTTTAAAGGCCGCTATTAGAACAGCATTCAACCAGAAGCAGCTCTTAACAGGGGGATAGTGGGGTTCATCCCCACCTGAACTTTAAAGGCCACTAGTGAAACAGCATGCTACCAGAGGCAACTGTTAAAAAGGGAATAGTGAGATTCATCCCCACCTTAACTTTAAAGGCCAAAAGCCATTTTTGTTTCCATACTGATGTACGAATAGTAAGTCTCCATAGATATAACCACTCCAAATGTGCTCGACTTCTAGCTTCCTACTCCTGTATTGCAGTGTCATTTCTTTGTGTCTTCCTGTTCTTCAAAGAGAGTACAATGCACACACTCTCTCCTCATGATTTAATGAACAGGATGTGTATGAGTAATCCCCAGTATTAAAGCTTCTCTCATACACACTTGATTTGTTATTACATAGGATGTTCACACATTTTTAGTGATTTTCCAGCATTATAATTAATGTTTAACATAAAAATATTTCTTTCTTAAATATTCTTTCTTATAGCCCTTTCTCTAGATATGGAAAAGATCTAGATTTTCAAGATAACAGGGCATTCCTTAAAATTGGTAGTGGTAGTTTATTCCACTCTTCTTCCACTGCTTTCCATAGTCCAATCATAGTTTTAAATCTGAGCGCTCTTTTTAGCAGTCCGAAGGCACAATAGTCCATTGGTGACACATCAGGGAACTTCGAAGGAATATGAGCAAAAGGTATAGACTTGATACCTGTCTCTTTTTTCATCTTTCCGCTGCTTTCCATAGTCCAATCATAGTTTTAGGTCTGAGCGCTGTTTTTAGCAGTCCAAAGGCACAATAGTCCATTGGTGACACATCAGGGGACTTCGAAGGAATATGAGCAGAAGGTATAGACTTGATACCCGTCTCTTTTTTCATCTTCCTCTGCTTTCCATAGTCCATTGTTTTAGTTCTGAGCTCTCTTTTTAGCAGTCCGAAGGAACAATAGCCATTGGTGACACATCAGGGGACTTTGAAGGAATATGAGCAAAAGGTGTAGACTTGATACCCGTCTCTTTTTTCCTCTTTCACTGCTTTCCGTAGTCTAATCATTGTTTTAGTTCTGAACTCTCTTTTTAGCAGTCTGAAGGCACAATAGTCCATTGGTGACACATCAGGGGACTTTGAAGGAATATGAGCAAAAGGTGTAGACTTGATACCCGGCTCTTTTTTCCACATTCACTGCTTTCCGTAGTCTAATCATTGTTTTAGTTCTAAGCTCTCTTTTTAGCAGTCCGAAGGCACAATAGTCCATTGGTGACACTTCAGGGGACTTTGAAGGAATATGAGCAAAATGTAGAGACTTGATACCCATCTTTTTTATTTATTCGTTTTTTCAAGAAATTGGTGTATTTGGATGTATGCCTTATTCTGATGAAGTTCTGCGCTTTGAAGGCTCTGTAGATAAAGGAATGGTGTTTCCTCTTTAAATAGAGGAGTTAAAATATTATTTTAGTAATATGTACCAAGAACTGATTTTAACATTCTCAATTTTTTTTTTTTACTTTAATTTCCCATTGTATGAGAAACCAGCAATAGTCATGAATCCTTTACTGAAACTTTCTTTGGATTCTTGGAACCAAGTTTGTAAGTCTTTTTCTGCTCTTTGGATTGTAATTTTTTTTTTTTTTTTTTTTTTTTGTTACAGTTCTTTAGGTAGATCATGCTTCATCAATAGTCACAATAAATTTCTATCTATCTCTGGCTAAATGATTTTCATAAAGAATCTACACAGTATTTTGTGCTCAGTCACATGCCTAGGCAAAAGGTGATGATCATTACGTTGTTGTTTTTTTGTTGTTGTTTTTCAGATTCAGGTCTTTGTTTAGCCCCTTATTTACAGTTGATACATACATACATACATATCACTAAGCTGCTCTCTGAGATTCAGAAGTTAACTCCAAAAAGAAATACAAACTACCGGATAGTTTTTACTTACTGTTCCCATATCAAACTTCTCCATTTACAGCGATCTTGACATGCAACGTGGGCTTCACTGACATCCATCACACGCCGTACACAATATCTTCTATACTTCATAATCCAAATCTTTTTCTCATGCAGACACTCCTGAATCTGATCCTCCCACAACTTCCTTGGCCTTACTCCGCCTTTCCTTCCTGCCACTTGGGCTAAAAAGATTTTCTTTGTAAGCATCTCGTCACTCATTCTTTCAACATGGCCAAACCACCAAAGCATAATTGTCTCCACCTTGCTAACAACATTTTGCTTCTCATTACACAACTGCAACACATCTTCATTCCTCACACAATCAGAATGTGTCTTGCCACAAACCCCGTAAGTAACACATTTCTCCAGCACACAAATGACTCCTATGTTTCTTCTATAGTACCCAAGTTTCACTGCCATACATCAGAGCAGGAACTATTACACTTTCATACACAGCCATGTGGGACTCTCTCGAGAACCCATCATTCCTGTGAAAACCTCCCAAAGCAGCCATAACTTTCAAAGAAGAATTCAGTCGCCTACTAATTACACCATCCAATTTGTTCTCGCTGTCAAACATGCTTCCTAAATACACAAACTCATTCACCTGGTCAATCACTGTGCCGAGATTTTTAATGACTTTGCGATTGCTCTTTGGGTCGGTTGATTTTCTTTTGAGGCTAGAGTCCTTACTTTTGAAATAGTCGTAAAAGTACGTACCTTCTTTGGATATTCATTTGGTATTCCTTGGGTTGGTGGATTTTATTTTAAGACCAGAGACCTTACTTTTGAAATAGTGGTAAAAGTACGTACCTTCTTTGGATATCCATTTGGTGTTCTTTGAGTCGATGGATTTTCTTTTAAGACCAGAGACCTTACTTTTGAAATAGTCGTGAAAGTATGTACCTTCTTTGGATATTCGTTTGGTGTTCTTTGGGTCGATTGATTTTCTTTTAACACCAGAGACCTTACTTTTGAAATAGTCGTGAAAGTACGTACCTTCTTTGGATATTCGTGTGCTGTTCTTAAGTTTCATGTTAAAAGCAATGCTTGACAGTTTTTCGCTCTATTATTATTAATAATATTGCTTATTTTACATTTAGAAATGCTAATTCTATGATTTTTCACAGCGTTTTTAAATTACCGGATATGAATATTTCTCCTCGTAATGAGCAAAACCATAACCTTCTTTCTATCCACAGCTTGTTTACGTGCGCCATTTTCTTAGCAGACGATATTTAACTGCAGCAGATGTTTCTTTCCTGTTCCTCTAAAGAATATTTCTCTTCGTAAAGAGCAAAAACATAACCTTCTGTCCACAGCTTGTTTACGTGCGCCATTTTCTTAGCAGACAATATTTAACTGCAGCAGATGTTTCTTTCCTGTTCCTCTAAAGAATTTTTCTCTTCGTAAAGAGCAAAAACATAACCTTCTATCCACAGCTTGTTTATGGGCGCCATTTTCTTAGCAGACTATATTTAACTGCAGCAGATGTTTCTTTCCTGTTCCTCTAAAGAATATTTCTCTTCGTAAAGAGCAAAAACATAACCTTCTATCCACAGCTTGTTTATGGGCGCCATTTTTTTAGCAGACTATATTTAACTGCAGCAGATGTTTCTTTCCTGTTCCTCTAAAGAATATTTCTCTTCGTAAAGAGCAAAAACATAACCTTCTGTCCACAGCTTGTTTACGTGCGCCATTTTCTTAGCAGACAATATTTAACTGCAGCAGATGTTTCTTTCGTGTTCCTCTAAAGAATATTTCTCTTCGTAAAGAGCAAAAACATAACCTTCTATCCACAGCTTGTTTACGTGCGCCATTTTCTTAGCAGACGATATTTAACTGCAGCAGATGTTTCTTTCTTTTGTCTTCATCTAACACGCTGTTGCCAGTTACAATGCTTTGAACACTCTTTTATTTTCTGTAATGTCATTTCGAAAGTGTTCTAAAAATGCAAACATCCTGTGCAGCATAGTTTGGTTACTTTCTAGATGCACTGTGTATGTTCCAGTCACAGTGGAATGGCATGATGTTGATGTGTTCATGAAGTTTAAATGCTATTTTCCAGGTTATTCCAGTAAGCCTCCATTATCGTATAAGGAAGCAGAGATGCTGCTGGCAGAAGTAGAAACAAGTGCAAATTGTGATGCATTCAAAGCACACAAAGAATATTCTAAAGATTTACAGTTCCCAGCATTCATACAGCCTGAAAGAGCAGTTCCTGCTTTAGCACCACACGAAATGTTCAAATTCCGTGATTCTTCAGTTATCTTTCCATCTTCAGGAAGCAATACGTCAATGCAAGGACAGAAGAGTTCTCACTCAAGTGATGCCTTATCCGATGAAATGTAAGTTGTGTTTAATGTTGACATATATTTCAAGATGCTTGTTTGTGTCATTCAGTACAAAAAAAAAAATGTGTATTTGTATGAAAGTTTTTGCTGCCTTTGTAGATTTAGAGAGAGCTTATGACTGAGTAAGTAGGATGCTTCTGTGGAAGGTCTTGAATAATTATGATATAGCTGAAAATCTGCTTAATAGTGTGAAAGCTATTTATGCTGGCAGTAGAGCATGTGTACGAGTGAATGGTGTTTTACAGGGGCGAATATTCGGGGTGTGCGGCACACACCCATACAGAGCCGCAATTTATTTAACCTATACTATCAATATTAAATTCATTTTTAGATTTATTTCTAATAAAACTCGCCAGAGTTTGTCCTGAGGCTTCGAGTGTTTGCTAAAATTAATTCCCCCACACAACGTTTTCATTAAGAGGAGAAGGTTCGTTCAGTAAGCATAATATCACATTTGCGCTTAGATTTTCGGGTGTGCGGTTTCCCGACAGAACATCCGACAGTTTTCAAGCAACTGTGGTACAAGTGCTCCCTAGATGGCACTGCAGGTCACGTTTTTATCACCCTGTGGCTTCAAACATTACAGCTGATCTCTCGGGGTGTGCTTGCCAACTAGAGCACCACTTACGATCCCATGAAGTAATGCAATTCAATCAACGTTGTGATACGAGTTGCTGTTATGTTTTTGGATAACATAGCTCACCAAAGTTTGTCCTAAGGCTTTGCGTGGTGGATAAAATTAATTCCCTTATACAATGTTTTGGTAAAGTGGAGAAGGTTCGTTGAGGAAACAAAACATAGTAAGTAATATTCGCATCTGTAGGTGTGCTGTTGGCCAACAGGCACTTGAGGTGTATAAAGCAACTGTGATACAAAGCTCTCCAGATGGCACTGCAGGTCACGGTTTTATTTCCTTGTGGTTTAAATTTAAACGCAGAACCTGAAACTTCCCAGGGTGTGCACTCCTAAAAAGCACTACATGTTATACATTTGCGTTTGGAATCACGTGGAGTCATAAATACAATTCAATGTTCCGCCGCGAATTGAAGTTTTTCTGTCTTTTCATCGCAGTGCAAATCGTTGTGTTTATGAGCACAGATTTAAAAATTTGAATTTTTGTTATCTATATAGAATGGAATAACAAAAATTCATTCTTTTTTTTATTATTAAATGACCGCTAAATTAAAAAAAATGCTTTCCTATGTTCATAATCATTGCAGGAATTTTTTCAGCTCGGGTTACATAACAAAAATTTTTAAGCCAAAAAGACTGACTAATCTTTTGTACTATGATGTTTGACCAGAACTAATCTGTGGATATATGTTTCTAATTCTTGCAAGTTTCTAATTGCTTGACTAAATGCACAAACTTTCCTAGACAAATACTTTTCACCTCAGGATTTAGCTAGTAAAGATTTACGTGTAAGTTTTAAATCCGATTTTTAAACATATTTCATTTTATTTTGTTCTAAATTCCCTACTTTTCTATTGTGAATATGATAATGTGCTTCACTTTGATATTTACTTACATAGTTTACAGAAAATAATTCCATATGGCTTGTGCAATCTTAAATATTGCATATGCTGTATTTGAATTTGCTCACACCATGTGTTCCAATTTTCCACCCAATTCAAAAGTTCAGCTTTTTTTGTCGTTGTCTGGTCTCATGTATGCACCCCGGCTGTTTAATGCATATATTATGGGTGTGTACATGTATGATGCCAAAATAAACAACACTAGTTTATCTTTTGGTAATATGTGTATGTAGATTGCTGTATGCTGATGATGCAGTCCTGTTAGTAGAGAGCAAAAGTGAGTTGCAGAGTATGCTGTCCTGGATGTACGAAGTTTGTATGGAGTTCAAACTGAGTATAAATAAAGAAAAACCAAAGTTATGGTTTTTGAATGAGGAACTGTGAGTACTGAATGCAAGATAAGTGTTAATGGTGCCAAGATTGACCAGGTGAATGAGTTTGTATATTTAAGAAGCACATTTGACAGAGAGAACAAATTAGATGGTGAAATGAGTAGGTGAGTGAATTCATTTTTGATAGATGCTTTAGGAGGATTTCACAGGAATGATGAGTTCTCAAAAAAAGTCCTGAATGGCTGTGTATGAAAGTGTAATTGTTCCTACTCTGATGTATGGCAGTGAAACCTGGGTACTACAGAAGAGACATGGGAGTCGTTTGTGTGCCGGAGAGATGCCAAGGTTCGTACAGTTCTTAAAAGTCCTTAAGAGCTCCTTATTTCTGATTTCCATTTCTAAGGCCCTTAAAAGTCCTTAAAAAGCCATTATTTTTTTAAAACAAGTGCTCAATTTTTCCCCCATCTTGTTTTTGCACTGAAATGATGGGCATCACAACCCTGCCCCCATTTTTGTTTGTGTGTCTGTAAATATGCTAACCTGTTCACCAGGGGAGCTTCCTTCTAGCTCGCCGGAGGGAGATAATCACCTGGAATGTTCTTAGAAATGATCTCCCTTCACCCTACCCCTCGCACTTTTCCCATTGTAGTGTGCGTGACTTACTTTACCTGACTTTACCAGTGGGATCAACATCTGTGTTGTGTGTCTTTTCAGGGATCAGAGTGTCAAAGCTGGGGGGGGCTGTTTGGACTTCTTCACAATTTATGGTGTCAGTTGTCTCATGTGGTCTGATCTATCTAGTGTCTACTGCTCTACTCAACTCACCTTGCTTCATTGTCGTTGTGTCTCCTGCTTGTCCTTTTTTTCAGCGTGTATTTCATTTTGTTCTTTGCATGCAAAGTAGTTCATATTTGGAGCAAATGCCACTAGCGCTGTTTAATCCCCTAACTATGTATATACACTGCTGGCCACCCAAAATGCAACACCAAGAAGGAAGCATCCGATTGGCCTGAAATTCGCAGCATGCGTCGCTTGCGAGAGGACATGCAAATGATTAGCATTGCAGGGCATATATGCAAATCATGTGCGCCCAGCACGCCACCGAGAAGCACTATGAGAAGGGTGCACAGAAGGCTGGGTGTAAGTAGTGGAAGTGTGTTGTGCTGCCAGACTTGTGCATGGGAAGCTTCCTGAAGCCTCGTCGCAGAATACGGCAGTCATTCCAGCACGTTTCGGAGTTCGACAGAGGACGAATAGTGGCTTATCGCGACAGCGGTTTATTGTACCAAGACATTGCTGCCCATGTAGGAGGGACGACATCCAGCCACAGTGAGGCGAGTATGGATTCGGTGGGTGCAGGAGGGACAGACGGACCGACGTGAGCGTTCGCCGCTGCCGCGGCACACCACCGAACGAGAGGACCGGCATGTTGTGCGGCGGGCATTGATAGCTTCGCACCGCCACATCACAAACGTTAGCGCAGGAATTAGGGTGTCTTGCACAACAACCTGTGTCAGCACGTACCGTTCGACGTCATCTGCAGGAGAGGGGACTTGTCACACGCCGGCCGTTGCTCCGATTACCATTGACGTTACACCATCGGCGAGTGTGGCGGTAGTGGGCCGTTGAACGCCGCACCTTGACTACAGAATGGCACGACATTGTCTTCTCCGACGAATCCCGCTTCTGCCTGAAACACCAGGGCACGAGCCCTGGTGTTTTAGGCAAATCTTAGTTGAAATTGAAGAGTGTCGTCATGGCATGACATTGTCTTCTCCGACGAATCCCGCTTCTGCCTGAAACTACCAGGGCACGAGCCCTATTGAAAATGGGCGTTGCTCCGATTACCATTGACGTTACACCATCGGCGAGCGCGGCGGTAGTGGGCCGTTGAACGCCGCACCTTGACTACAGAATGGCACGACATTGTCTTCTCCGACGAATCCCGCTTTTCTGCCTGAAACACCACGGTGGTCAGATCCACGTGTGGCGGCACCGCGGTGGGAGACTGTATGACGCCTGCATTATGCATCGCCATACCAGTGCGTCACCTGGCGTTATGGTTTGGGGCGCAATTGGATATCACACCCGCACCCCTCTGGTACGCATCGCTGGTACACTCAACAGCCACCATTACATCTCCGACGTTTTGGAGCCTGTAGTCCTCCCTTACATGCAGGACCTGCCAGCAGCCACGTCTCAACAGGACAGTGCGCGCCCGCATGTGGCACGCATCGTGCAACAATTCTTCACGGCCCACCAGGTGTCACTGCTGCCGTGGCCCGCCTGTTCTCCCGATATGTCACCCATCGAACACGTCTGGTCGCTGAGCGGCAACCGAGTGACCTGGCAAGTACTACCCATGGCTACGCCTGATGAACTGTGGCAACGTGCGGAAGCAGCCTGGACCAACATACCCCAAGCCCACATCCAAAAGCCTCTTTTGTTCGATGCTGCGGCGTGTAGCGGCCATTATTGCCAGCCATGGGAGCCACACGAACTATTGATGTCTGCGCGTTCCGCAAGTCGCACGGGCCTGTAAGCTCAATCGTTTCATCTTTGTATCTGTTGCTATGTGTCCAGTAAATCTGGCTTTGCTGTCTCGTGTCCTTCTTGGTATTGCATTTTGGTTTGCCAGCAATGTATATACACATACACACCTGGTGATATTCCAATGACGCTAAGTATCAAATGGACTGTAAGGTCCTTAGAAAGTCCTTATTTATTTATTTTTCACAGAAAAGGGTATTAACTCTGGATGTGTTACTTAATGTGTTACTTACAGGGAGTTCGTGGCAAGACACGGTCTGATCATGAAGATGTGTAATGTGAAGCAAAATATTCATACATGAGATTCTACCGCAGATTTGCGGAATTCCGCTTTTTTTTTTTTTTTTTTTTTGTCATCATTTAGGTCATCTCAAAATTGATGCAAAACTAAAGAGATTTTCTGGGGAGGGGCATGGGGAGGTCGCATTTTGCATCTGGAGACTGTATTTTGTGTTTTTAAATTTTCGAAAACAAAACATGGAAGTTAAACAGAGTGAAAACATTTTCCCGTAATCATAATTTTTTTCTCGCGATGTCGCTTCTGTCCAGTATTGTTGTTAAATGTCATTTTAGTGCATAAATATTTGCATTTCAATTTTAAACTGTGGGCAACTATTTGCAAAAATGGAAGCTAGATTATTATATTTGCACTTTTAAGGTATTAACCTCTTGCAAAGTGCGCATAGTTTACGTGCAATTCATAAATGAAAAAACCATTAGGAAGAACCACTCACTCACCATAAAGATCATGGTAACCTCCAATGACCACACACTTCCAACACGTCATTCATCGTGATGTAACTGGGCTTCCACAGGTTTACAGACTCTTGCTTACGCTTCTTATTTTCGGGTGTGAAACATCGTTTTTTTTTTTTTTTGCCTTATAAGATGTTACTATAATGCTTGTCAATTCGATAAAAATCACACATACAACTCATTCATACAATTCAAGTAAAAACTATGTACATAACCTTACATTCACAGGTGATTAAACCTTGGTCAACTCTAATTATCAAACTCCTCCTTCTGTTTCACAACCTCTGCTACTCCCACTGCAAGTGTCACACCCATTCAGCCCCGCACATCCAATCCTCTAGTACTTTCGACAGACCCCTGTCATCTTCAGGAGGCAGGTGTGTCTCACCCGCCCACCACAGCTCAAGTGAGCAGAGCCATCGAGGCCTGGGCTCCAGTCGCTATCTCTGAATCGTTGTGTCTCTGGCGCCATCTATTGTCCCTGCTGCTCTTTTTTCCCTCTTTCTTTTTATGCTGCTGTTCAATTTTTATTAGGGCTTTCCATTGTTCGTTTAGGTTACTTGGCTCATTAATGTTGCATAATCTTGATCTGTTTTTTTCAATTAACACTGATTCTGCAATTCTTAACTGCTTTTCATTTTTACAGCTCTTAATAATTTTAATATCTTCAAACCTTGGACATTTTTGATTTTCCATACAGTATTGGGTCAATGCTGTCTTAGCCTCTTTTTTATTCCAATTATTAATATGCTGGTTCAATCTATACTTTAATTTATTCTTGGTGCTGCCTATATATGACACAGGTGGTTGCTGGTTTATTGGGATTTCATAAATTCCTGCTCTATCTAGTTGGCTAATTTTTTCATTTTTAATCACTAAATTTTTTACAGTAAGTACCTGATTTCCTACCTGTATGCCATACTTGCCACAAACTTTATTAATTTCTGCTGAAACATTTTCTATATATGGTATTGCTCCCACATATTTTACAAGTTTTTTTATCAGTCTTGACCTTATTGTAACCTTGAGTTACTTCATAAATCCATTTTTTTAATACCTGTTTAGGGTATCCAAAAGCATATGCAATTTTTTCAATATATTCAATTTCTTCCTTTCTATACTGTTCCATTGATGAATGTGTTAAACTTCTCTTTTTATTAGTGTTTTAACACTATTTCTTTTATGTGTTAATGGATGTGATGACTGAAATGGTATAAGTACTGGGATATATGAAGATTTTCTATGCACTCTGAATTGTATATTCTCCTCTGTTTTAACAATCAAAACGTCCAAAAAATGCCAAAGTATTGTCATGTTCTTGTTCTACTGTCAGTTCAATAGATGGATAAATTTCACTATACTTTTTTGTCAAGTCCTCAAGTTCATCATTTTTTAGCCTGGATAACAGAAAAATGTCATCAACATATCTGCAGTATATCAGTGGTGGATCCTCGAGTTTACTTATTATTTTTTCCTCAATGTCACTCATTATAATTTCAGCAAATAAAGTTGACAGTGGTGACCCCATAGGTCCACCATGATTTTGTTTGTACATCTTGTTGTTAACCTTAAAAATGTTATTTTCATATATGTACAATAAAATTTCTCTTAACTCCTCTATTTGTATTGCATTCATTGTCTGTAGCACATATAATTTTTCAATAATTATTTCTATTGCCTGAGGTACTGGTGTGCTAGGAAAAAGAGCTCTCACATCCATACTAGCCATATGATATTCACTTAAATCTTGTTTAATTACTTTAATTTTCTCTCTTGTTTAATTACTTTAATTTTCTTAATTACTTTAATTTACTGTAAAAAATTTAGTGATTAAAAATGAAAAAATTAGCCAATTAGATAGAGCAGGAATTTATGAAATCCCAATAAACCAGCAACCACCTGTGTCATATATAGGCAGCACCAAGAATAAATTAAAGTATAGATTGAACCAGCATATTAATAATTGAAATAAAAAAGAGGCTAAGACAGCATTGACCCAATACTGTATGGAAAATCAAAAATGTCCAAGGTTTGAAGATATTAAAATTATTAAGAGCTGTAAAAACGAAAAGCAGTTAAGAATTGCAGAATCAGTGTTAATTGAAAAAAACAGATCAAGATTATGCAACATTAATGAGCCAAGTAACCTAAACGAACAATGGAAAGCCCTAATAAAAATTGAACAGCAGCATAAAAAGAAAGAGGGAAAAAAGAGCAGCAGGGACAATAGATGGCGCCAGAGACACAACGATTCAGAGATAGCGACTGGAGCCCAGGCCTCGATGGCTCTGCTCACTTGAGCTGTGGTGGGCGGGTGAGACACACCTGCCTCCTGAAGATGACAGGGGTCTGTCGAAAGTACTAGAGGATTGGATGTGTGGGGCTGAATGGGTGTGACACTTGCAGTGGGAGTAGCAGAGGTTGTGAAACAGAAGGAGGAGTTTGATAATTAGAGTTGACCAAGGTTTAATCACCTGTGAATGTAAGGTTATGTACATAGTTTTTACTTGAATTGTATGAATGAGTTGTATGTGTGATTTTTATCGAATTGACAAGCATTATAGTAACATCTTATAAGGCAAAAAAAAAAAAAAAAAAAAAAACGATGTTTCACACCCGAAAATAAGAAGCGTAAGCAAGAAGTCTGTAAACCTGTGGAAGCCCAGTTACATCACGATGAATGACATGTTGGAAGTGTGTGGTCATTGGAGGTTACCATGATCTTTATGGTGAGTGAGTGGTTCTTCCTAATGGTTTTTTCATGGAAGCTAGATGTCGCGAAAATTTCCCTGTATTCTTCAGGCATGAGATTCTTCTGCGAATTTGAAGAGTTCTGCATTCTCTGTTGTCATTTTGGTGATTACGAACTTGTTGCTGAACTGAACAGAAATTTAAGGGTGGTGGGGGGTTGTTGTTGTTGGTCCCGTCGGAGGACAGAATTCCATCTTTCGGAACTTTCGGTTGACAGAGTAAAGATTTGTTCTGTAAACGTATTTTTTTTTCACGATGTTTTTTCCGCTTAGTATTGCTGTTAAAGTATCATTTTATTCTGTAAATATTTATGTTTCAGCTTGAAAATGGGAAGTAATTTCCAAAAACAGCAGTCAGGTGAAGCAAAGATCTCTGTAATCGTACCCCCACCCCCATGTTTCCACTCTCCTATGTTGTTGTTTTAAGCTGTTTTACCCATAAATGTTTGCATTTAAGCTTAATTAGGAAGGAGGAAATTTTAGAAAATGAAAGTGGCAAAGTTGGATGGAAAATCTAGAATTGATAGAGGTGTTCAAAAGTTCTTTATTTTGTTTATGTTTTTTCCTCCTTTTGATTCTCAAAGTTACACCATTTGTCTAACATATTCAAAGCTTTTATATCGTGCATTCATGGTCCTCATGCTGAATGATGAAGTTATTGTCATCAAAGAGTCTTGGTGATATCCATTTGTGTAGATTGCTGTTTGCTGATTACATAGTCCTGTTTGCAGAGAGCAAAAGTGAGTTGCAGAGTATGTTGTCCCTGATGTATGAAGTTTGCATGTAACTCAAACTGAGTATGGATAAGGGGAAAACCAAGGTTATGGTTTTTGAGCGAGGAACTGGTAGTACTGAATATAATATAAGTCTAAATGGCACAGTTATTGACCAGGTGAAAGAGTTTGTGTGTTTAGGAAGCATGTTTGAACAAATTGGATGGTGAAATTAGTAGGCGAGTGAATTCTTCATTGAAAGTCATGGCTGCTTTGGGAGGGTTTCAGAGGAATGATGGGTTCTCAAGAGAGTCCCGCATGGCTGTGTATGAAAGTATAATTGTTCCTACTCTGATGTATGGCAGTGAAACCTGGGTACTACAGAAGAAACATTTGTTTTGCTGGAGAAATGTGTTACTTAAGGGGGTTTGTGACAAGACTCGCTCTGATCATGTGAGGAATGAAGATATGTTGCAGTTGTGTAATGTGAAGCAAAATGTTAGCAAGGTGGTGACTAATATGCTTTGGTGGTTTGGCCTTGTTCAAAGAATGAGTGATGAGATTCTTACTAAGAAAATCTTTTTAGCCCAAGTGGCAGGAAGGAAAGGCAGCGGATGGCCAAGAAAGTCGTGGTACGATCAGATTCAGGAGTGTCTGCACGAGAAAAAGATAATTAGTATGAAGTATAGATCTTGTGTGCGTCGTGTGATGGATGTCAGTGAAGTCAGAGTTGGATGTTAAGATCACTCTCTGTAAATAGAGAAGATGGATGTCAGTGAAGTCCGAGTTGTGTGTCAAGATCGCTGTAAATACAGCAACAGTAAGAAAATAATCAGTTAAAAATTATCTGGTAGTTTGTTTTTTCCTTGTGGAGCTAACCTCTGAATCCCAGAGAACAGCTTAGTGATATGTATGTACAGGGTTCAACAAATCCCGGTCGCCAAGGCGACTAAATTTTGCGTCGTGGCGCCTAATTTTCTTCTTAAGATTTCGTAATTTGCTGTAAATACCGTAATTTCTGTTTCATTAGATTATACATTAAAAAGTTATAAATTTAGGTACTGCGGACACTGATAAAGAATAAATAACAACAAAAAACAACAACATTTAAAAAAGTCTGCGAGGTGATTGTCAGCAGAGATAGTTATTGGGAAAGTACTGAAAATGCGGTAACAGAAAAAAAAACCCCGTAATAGCGAGGTAGAGGACTGCAAAGAGATTGTATGTATATCTAAATATTAGAAGCATTTTGACAGAAAATATGATACAAGGAAGGTGTGTACAGTTTGCGTGTGCGGAAGCCTACGTGGTGTGAGAATCCGTGACTCTCGGGAATCCCGCAGATCTATTCCGGAGCATGTAACCATTATGCGAATCGCATTGCCTAGTTTTGGTGCGCTAATTGTATTAGTTAAGGAATTTTTTTTTTTTTTTTTTTTTTTTTTTCGGTATTCAGTTGAAACATATTCAGAAATAAGACAATGTTATGGACTGTCCACAATTTCAACAGATATTTTAGTGTAACTAATGAACTATGAATACTGCAATGGCTAGCGATTTGAGTTCTTTATTTACGTACTTAAAAGTAACACAAAGGTACTTCAAAATAAAAGTTACTTTTTTTCAATAAGACGATCATTTCTGTCTTACATCTTTGGATTTCTGAGTCGGTCCTGTGAATCACAGTTTTCTATCGGAAAGTACGATTCACAATTAACATTATAGGTGCGGATTATACGACTGTTGTACATGCCAATTACTACGGAATGTTTGTAGTGTATACGGATTTAGTTGTCTGACTACGAAATTCACTGTCGGAACTACAGATTCTACGAATTTTCATTTTGTTTTAAAAAAAATTGTTTTGCTATTATTTTATGATATACGTAAGATTCTTAAGCGGATTCGCAGAATTTTTTTTTTTATTATTGGTGTCCGAAAACACGCTGCTGTGGATTATACGAAGGAAAACGTGTTTTTCTCTGAATTTCACAATCTACGGATCATATGTCGCTGCGGATTATTCGTGGGATTTTTTTTCACAGCCTTTGGATTATACGCTCTTGAGGATTTCACGAAGGATTTTTTTTTTTTCATGGTCTACAGATTATACGAAGAAAAAAAATGCTACTTTGAATTTTAAAATATGTACAAAATATGACATCCGTAAATAGTACACTGGCATGCAAAAATTAAGGACAAGACGGTTTTTCGAATGTAACGTCATGCAGAAGTACTGCACGTCGACTCAAATCATACCATAAGATCCCCAAAATGTAAGAATATGGGACAAGTGAGCAAAATCGTCCAAACAAGAAATCCAAAGGATACAAAGGCACTTTATTGAAAAGGTAGCTTCGAGCACAACTGAACAGAAGACAGAAACGTCCATGTGACAGGCAGCTGCCAAGAAAAATCCAGTCTTTAGTAGGGGATAGGATCGCCCCTGACTGCCTTGCAGGATTTACACCGTCTGTCCATGCTGAGGACGAGCTTGTCAAAGAACTGTTGAGGCATCGCGGCACATTCCTGTTGTAGCGCCAATCGCAGCTGTGGACTCTTTGCTGGCAGCTGGTGACGTGCTGCCGAGAAGGTCCCACACGTGTTCAATTGCATTTAGGTCCGGGGACCTTGCAGGCCAATCCATGCGTTGGATATCTTCACTCTCCAACAGCTCTGCGACAGCCACTGTACGATGAGGTGTAGCATTGTCGTCCATGAAGAGGAACTCAGGACCCACAGCACCTCTAAACAGATGCATGTGAGGCATGAGAACCTTGGTACAATAGTGGACACCAGTGACTGGACCTTCTTGGAAGATGTGGAGGTTAGTACGGCTACCAAGCATGATACCGCCCTAAACGAGAACTCTGCCACCTCCAAACCGGTCCCTTTCGATGATGTTGGAGGTGTGATTGCGTGTTCCCTGCTCTCTCCAGATGTGTATGCGTCCAGAATCGCTCGTCAGACTAAATCAGCTCTCATCCGTAATGAGAACTCGACCCCATTGCTGATGTGTCCAGTTCTTGTGTTCCTGGCACCACAGAATCCGCGGTATCCGATGAGCAGGCGTTAATGGCCCACACCGTACTTGGTCGTTGTGCAGCCTCCTGGCCACGGTAAAACGCGATAACGGACATCCAGTTGTCTGTTGCATGTGCCTTGCGATTTCTCCCGCTGTCTGCCGTCTGTCTCTTCTCGCCTGTAGGACAATATACCAGTTGTCCGCCGCCGTGGTTGCTCGTGGAAGACCACTGCTAAACTCTGGGACAGCTGTTCCTGTCGTTTGAAATGCTCTCCAAGCTCGTGGAACGATGCTGTGAGCGATTCCGAACTCCTCGGTCACACTTCGACCTTCTTCCAACTTACCAATGACGCGACCTCGGGTAAAGTCATCCAGATATCGTCTACTGGATTGCCTGTTGGCCATATCACACGGTGGCAGCAACTCAACGTCGTTCAAACCAGTGTACACCATGCAATAGCTTTCACCAAATTGCTGAGCATACACCTCCCGTGTGCTTTATACCCTTCCGACACTACCCCCACGTCATGCTGCATATATGCACATGCCCTACCGTACCTGACCCTAGTCTATCTCCTGAGTGGTCTGTCGGTCCTTTCTGCCTGCTCGTTCCGCTGTTATGCTAATTTCTCCTCTTCGTCCTTAATTTTTGCACACCAGTGTATTTTAACAAAATTGAAATCTGAAATTTATTTTTTTGAGATCATCCACTGAAAGAATGGGAAAAAGAAAATTATGAAGCAAGTTGGAACTTTATTTTGCAATAAGTGGTTTAGGTAATAATAATAAACAAATTGACAACAAATATGGTTTACCACTTTTCGTTCTAGCGCCATAACCAAACATGTTTTTGTTCACGCATTATTGACTTCGTTTCACCTGGCACCTAAATTTTGGAGCTGGCTCCTAGATCTAGAACATATTTTCCAAGCCCTGTGTATGTATTTTAATTTGATTGACATTAAATGTCCGTCATTACTGTTTCACACGTTATACAAGCTCTGCAATCGGGAGATTATTAAATGATGTTAGATACATATGGGGCATAGTATCGGAAATTGAAATAAAAAAAAAATACACTATATACGCACTTACAATATTCATAGTGGCTGTCAGGGCTTCATATGTACGTCTCCAAAGAATGTGAACTTTTTTCAATTGTGAAGTTTAGAATAAAATCCATGATATTGTAAAATCTGCACCAGATAAAATTGAACAAGATGAATTTTTACAATGAAGGTAAAAAATTCCTTTAACAACAATGGAATATGAAACTGAATTAAAACCTTGTCGAATTTAAAAAAAAAAACCAACTGTAATCTTGAAGAGGAAATCATCTTGACTGGGAAGCACCACGTTAACAAGGAAACATGAAAACGAATTATAATTTAGCTGAAATTTTAAAAAACGGACAGTCTTGAAAAAGAAATAATCATCTTGATTGCAAAGCATACAGAAATAAATCTCCCGACTGCGAAGCACCAAACTAGTTTCTGCTAATATTCATAGCTATCATCAGTGGTAGGTGCACGGACATTGTGATAACCGCACTCACTCGCTGAGATATGCTGCTCAACCCAAATGCATGTTCAGCCCTGTCATGTAGATATTTGTGCATCATGGTTTGGGTTTTACTGCACACATCTACGGTGTTGCCATCTGTAGTTAAACAAAATAAACAAGCAGCACTTATGGAGTAGAAATATGCACTTATATTTTTAAGTAATATTTGATGTTAGCTGTTTTATGTTATTGTTTTTCTTCTTGAAATGTTTTTTCTCCTGTTCAATAAGATACCTCCATGCAAACTGAAGCTCTACTGGACTATTAACATTACAGTTGTATCTTTTGGTTTTCTCAATGACTACAGCCTCGGAGGTCAGAATCTGGGCATGTGATCTATGCAATGTTATAATTTTCGTGTTAGTCCAATCAGAAGTTACATGATTTCTGATACAATGTTGTATTAATGAGGTTTTTTTATCTTTTCTTGTCCAAACTTCATTAATACAACATTGTATCAGAAATCGTGTAACTTCTGATTGGACTAATACGAAAATTATAACATTGCATAGATCACATGCCCAGATTCTGACCTCCGAGGCTGTAGTCATTGAGAAAACCAAAAGATACAACTGTAATGTTAATAGTCCAGTAGAGCTTCAGTTTGCATGGAGGTATCTTATTGAACAGGAGAAAAAACATTTCAAGAAGAAAAACAATAACATAAAACAGCTAACATCAAATATTACTTAAAAATATAAGTGCATATTTCTACTCCATAAGTGCTGCTTGTTTATTTTGTTTAACTACAGATGGCGACACCGTAGATGTGTGCAGTAAAACCCAAACCATGATGCGCAAATATCTACATGACAGGGCTGAACATGCATTTGGGTTGAGCAGCATACTTCAGCGAGTGAGTGCGGTTATCACAATGTCCGTGCACCTACCACTGATGATAGCTATGAATATTAGCAGAAACTAGTTTGGTGCTTCGCAGTCGGGAGATTTATTTCTGTATGCTTTGCAATCAAGATGATTATTTCTTTTTCAAGACTGTCCGTTTTTTAAAATTTCGGCTAAATTATAATTCGTTTTCATGTTTCCTTGTTAACGTGGTGCTTCCCAGTCAAGATGATTTCCTCTTCGGGATTACAGTTGGTTTTATTTTTAAATTCGACAAGGTTTTAATTCAGTTTCATATTCCATTGTTGTTAAAGGAATTTTTTACCTTCATTGTAAAAATTCATCTTGTTCAATTTTATCTGGTGCAGATTTTACAATATCATGGATTTTATTCTAAACTTCACAATTGAAAAAGTTCACATTCTTTGAAGACGTACATATGAAGCCCTGACAGCCACTACAAATATTGTAAGTACGTATATAGTTTATTGTTTCTTGATTTCAATTGCCGATACTATGCCCCATACGTATCTAACATCATTTAATAATTCTCCCGATTGCAGAACTTGTATAACGTGTGAAACAGTAATGACGGACATTTAATGTCAATCAATTTAAACTATCGTGGCCACATAAAAAGTATGTTCATCGCAAATTGGCGAAATTTGAACAACGATATATCCTGTGTATGTATGTAGAGGGCTTTAAAAAAAAAAAAAAGGAAAGAAAAGCAACAATGAAAAAATGGAAAGAGAAAGAAAAATTAACCAGTGGATGCTGTGTGTAGCTGCAGAGTTAACAAATGAAAAATGGAAGGTAGTCCACCTTCTTGGCGTGTGTTTTCACCCAGTTAAAAAGTTCAGCTCTTTTTTTTTTTCTTCTTCGTTTTCGTCGGTCTCATGTAGGAATATTAGTAAGGTGGAGACAAATATTCTGAGGTGGTTTGACCATTTTGAAAGAATGAGTGGTGAGATGCTTACTAAGAGAATTTATTCAACCCAAGTGGCAGAACAGAAAAGTTGAGGAAGGACAATGAAATCATGTGAGTACTAGATTCCGGAATATCTACGTGAGAAAAAGATGAGTGTGAATTATAAGTAGGTCTTGTGTGATTGATGTCAGTGAAGCTCAAGTTGTGTGCCAAGATCGCTGTAAATGGAGACCCTTGGTTCATCAGCAGTAAGGAAAATCTGTCACCATGAGTTCTAAACTTTAATCTGGCAGATGACCTCTCTTTGAGGAGCCAACCTCTGAATCTCAGAGAATAACTTAGTGGTATATACACTATATTGACAAAAGTCACTGGACATCCCTTGAATGGATCTGCAGTGTTGTTGAGGTGCGCTGTACAGTTTCAAACAGTATCAAAACAAGCCTGCAGCTGACCTCGATCATATCACACTGTGAGGTTGAGTGAAAATGTTGCGCCAGGAGAAAACTGACTTTGAGAAAGGAAAGACTGTTGGGTGTTATTTTAGTGGGTTGTCCATAAGAGAAGCCAAGAGGCGTTTAAGCTTACCCAAGTCAACTGTTTTGGATGTACCGAATAAGTGGAAGACACATGGCGTGCCTGAAGCAGCAAAACATACCAGCAGACCAAAGAAAATCAGTGATGGAGGTCGTCGAAACATCAGGAGAGTTGTTACAGCTAATCGGCGGAGTACTGCACAAGACCTCAGTGTACAGGTGAGTAAAAATGCTGGAACCTTGTTATGTATATGTACCATTCGCAGAGAACTTCATTCCATGGGTTACCGTGGTCATGCAGCTGCTCATAAGCTTTCCATCTCCGCTCGGAATGCTACTCGTCGTTTAGCATGGTGTAAAGAACATTTATCGTGGACAAAAGTTCAACGGAAATGGGTTCTATGGACTGATGAATCCAGATACACGATCCATTAGTCTGATGGCCATGTGTGGGTATGGCGGCAGCCGGGGTAACACTATTTACCACAGTGTACTGTTCCTACGGTCAAGTTCGGAGCTGGTAGTGTACTCGTGTGGGGTGTTTTTCGTGGTATGGTCCCGGCCTATTACTTATCGTGGACAAACCTATTAAACATCACGTCTACATCGATATTCTGGACAATTATGCCCTACCAACTCTGTGGCACTACTATGGAACCAAGCCTTGTTGGTACCAGCAGGATAATGCACCAAGCCACAAAGCAAGGAGTATTACGACATGGTTTGATGATAATTCCATATCGTGTGTGGACTGGTCAGCACAAAGCCCTGATCTTAATCCCATAGATCACCTATGGGATGAATTAGAGTGCGGCATAAGAAGTTAGGAACCAAGGCAACAGTTAGTGGCAGCATTATGTACTGAATAGAAGCGCATACCTATCACTGTGTTCCAAAACCTTGTCGAAAGCATGTCTTGAAGGATCAGTGTGTGCATTAAGGCCAAAGGTGGACCGACACCGTATGAATGTAAGTCAATAAATGCTATGTTGTGTTTCTCTTCTAGCTGTCCCGTGACTTTTGTCAATATAGTGTATGTATGCATAAGGGAGTTTAAGAGAATATTGAGTAGACAGATGTAGTCTTTGTTTCAATTAAGTGTGTAAAGGTTAAAAAGGAATCTTGATATGGTTGCCCTCAGGGACCCTAGGCTTCTTACTATTTGGCAGATAGAATGGGCCATCTGTCTTGCTTCCACGATCAAAGTCGCTCAGTTCACCACATTTACCCATGTCCGTCGATTGCGATACGCTGTTGGGAGGCCCTGCTGTCTGCCTGTATTTGGTTTGGGCCTGTTCCACTCTGTGCAGGGAAAGCCTGTGTCAAACTGCCCATCTCCTCTATCTCTAATGTTTTGTCTACTACATGTGCGTGTATACACACAGTCGAGTCACATTATTGTGACCACCTCCTACTTTTGACGTCAATAGCGCGTAGCCAATGAAAGAAGGCACGTGTCATGAACTGGCTTGGAGAGTATATAAGGTGTGCTGTAGGCATTCTGAAAACACATCACTTGTTGCTGTCATGGATAAAAGGAGTGATTTATCAGATTTGCAAAAAGGGATGATTATCGGCTTTCGGGCCAAGGGTGACAGTATTTCTGAAACAGGGCAGTTTGTGAACTGTTCGCATGCTGCCGTGGTTAAAGTGTATCGTGATTGGAGAAATGGCACCATTTCAAATAAGCGATGTGGAAACTGCGGAGCAACACGTGCCATTGATACGAGAGGTGAACGTCGGCTTCGAAGGTGCATGAGGGCCGATCGGCACGCTACAGTGGGGCAACTCACTGGCCGAATGAACCATGGGGCTACCGGAAGTGTGTCTAAAATGACAGTTCAGCAAACCCTGCTGCATATGGGGCTCCTATGAAGACGGATGGTCACTGCACCTATGCTAATGAAGGTGCGTCATCAGAAAAGCCTTACACTTGCACGGCAGTGTTGAAATTGGACCTCCGCTGATTGGCAAAAGATTGTCTTCTCTGATGAATCACATTTTCTACTTCGTCGAATGAATGGATGTTGGCGTATAAGGCAAAAAACATCGGAGAACAAACTGGCTTTAGCCATTGCTGGAAGAACACTTGGTATTCCCTTCATGGCTTGTTTTGGACTGTTCTATTTGACGGTTAGTTTGAAACTTCATAACAAAGCTTTTTCTACAAAATATTGCGACATCTGCTTTTAGATGCAATCTTGTTCACTTTGACATCTCAAGATTTCAGTTTTTATTGTAGGTTTTGGTGTTTAGATAGATCAATATTTTGCAAAATGTATAATGTAATCAACACTGAACTCGGAAAGTGAGTTAAATTTAAAAAGTAAAAGATAATTGAAGCGTACAAATTAATATTTGAATTGTGCTAAATTAAATTAAAATATACAAACGCAACTTGCTGTGATATTGATATTTTAATTCGAATCTTGTAGATTGGATAAATAGAACTGAAGTCATTGATAATTCAATGACTTTAAATTAGCACGCAATCACCTTGACATCTCAGTGTGATCGCATGCAAACTCAACTTGCTATGATATTAAGAATTCAATTCGTATTTTGTAGATCGGAAAAATAAAACTAGTCATTAATAATCCAATGTTATTAAATTAGCATGCAATCACCTAGACATCTAAAAGTTATTGCGTGCTGTTATATAGCAGGCAATCATTTTGATATTGCAAAAGCACACACAAATTGATCAATAAGTGATGGCACAACAATGCACACGTTGCTGTGACTTCAAGCATTCCAGAGAGATAGACGGGTCTTAGTGTTAGTTATTATTATTATTATCATTATACACACTTTTAAAATGATCATGAGAAATATTAACTGGTGATAACATTGTATTTCTGAAATTTGGTAAACACCCTGTGCAAGTGTATTTTTTAAATATAGAAGTGCCATATTCACTTGCTGCCATATAGCCAGTGCTTCTGAATACTGAACAATTTTATTGTCTTAAAGCTAGACTTGAATCCACATCTCCCGATTTCCATTTGAATATGCTACTGTTACACCACCTAGCTGCCAAGTTTTACAGTTAACCCATGAAATTTATGGAAATACTACTTGTTTTACTGTTATTTTACTGCCGTGTTTTACCAACCCCACCGGTTAGTACAATTTTGAGGGCAGAATGTGTAGCCTCTGGACCTCCATGCGTCTATATTCTGATTTACCTGATCGCAGTTTCACTCCCTTCTGTATCCTTAGGCCTCTTACACTCAGCCTATCAGAAAACATGGGAGGGGAGGAGCAATGCTGTCGAACTAAGATATGTGATGACTGCTAAAGAGATGTAGGGAGAGAGAAACAAAGCATTAGCCTTGCATAAGACTTAAAATCATGTTTGTTTAAAAGTACTTTCCATTGAGTTTTTTTTTTTTTTTTTTTTTTTGGCTATTTCATTTTGGCACTGTATTACAGCTTTGTACGAACACTGCTTTTTACTAACTACTGAGCCCCTGGACACCGTCATCAACAGCATGAAACATCGCTGTAAGGCCTGCATTGCTGTGAGGGGTGACCATACTCTCTGGAGTGGATTAGACAAGCTTTGCACAAACAATGGCCATTGCTACCTACTGAGCTCCTGGACACCATCATCAACAGCATGAAACATTGCTGTGAGGGGTGACCACACTCCCTGAAGAAGATTAGACAAGCTTTGCACAAACAATGGTCTTTGCTACCTACTGAGCTCCTGGACACCATCATCAACAGCATGAAACATTGCTGTGAGGGGTGACCACACTCCCTAGAGAGGAGATTTGACAATCTTTGTACGAACAATGGTCATTGGCTACCTACTGAGCTCCTGGACACCATCATCAACAGCATGAAACATCGCTGTTCAGTCTGCAGTGCTGTGAGGGGTGACCACACTTCCTGGAGAGGATTTGACAAGCTTTGTATGAACGATGGTCATTGCTACCTACTGATCTCCTGGGCACCATCATCAACAGCATGAAACATCGCTCTGAGGGGTGACCACACTCCCTGAAGAGGATTAGACAAGCTTTGCACAAACAATGGTCATTGCTACCTACTGAGCTCCTGGACACCATCATCAACAGCATGAAACATCGCTCTGAGGGGTGACCACACTCCCTAGAGAGGATTAGACAAGCTTTGCACAAACAATGGTCATTGCTACCTACTGAGCTCCTGGACACCATCATCAACAGCATGAAACATCGCTCTGAGGGGTGACCACACTCCCTAGAGAGGATTAGACAAGCTTTGCACAAACAATGGTCATTGCTACCTACTGAGCTCCTGGACACCATCATCAACAGCATGAAACATGGCTCTGAGGGGTGACCACACTCCCTAGAGAGGATTAGACAAGCTTTGCACAAACAATGGTCATTGCTACCTACTGAGCTCCTGGACACCATCATCAACAGCATGGAACATCGCTCTGAGGGGTGACCACACTCCCTAGAGAGGATTAGACAAGCTTTGTATAAACAATGGTCATTGCTACCTACTGAGCTCCTGGACACCATCATCAACAGCATGAAACATTGCTGTGAGGGGTGACCACACTCCCTAGAGGAGGATTTAGACAAGCTTTGTATAAACAATGGTCATTGCTACCTACTGAGCTCCTGGACACCATCATCAACAGCATGAAACATTGCTGTGAGGGGTGACCACACTCCCTAGAGGAGATTTGACAACCTTTGTACGAACAATGGTCATTGGCTACCTACTGAGCTCCTGGACACCATCATCAACAGCATGAAACATCGCTGTTCAGCCTGCAGTGCTGTGAGGGGTGACCACACTTCCTGGAGAGGATTTGACAAGCTTTGTATGAACGATGGTCGTTGCTACCTACTGATCTCCTGGGCACCATCATCAACAGCATGAAACATCGCTCTGAGGGGTGACCACACTCCCTGAAGAGGATTAGACAAGCTTTGCACAAACAATGGTCATTGCTACCTACTGAGCTCCTGGACACCATCATCAACAGCATGAAACATCGCTCTGAGGGGTGACCACACTCCCTAGAGAGGATTAGACAAGCTTTGCACAAACAATGGTCATTGCTACCTACTGAGCTCCTGGACACCATCATCAACAGCATGAAACATCGCTCTGAGGGGTGACCACACTCCCTAGAGAGGATTAGACAAGCTTTGCACAAACAATGGTCATTGCTACCTACTGAGCTCCTGGACACCATGATCAACAGCATGGAACATCGCTCTGAAGGGTGACCACACTCCCTAGAGAGGATTAGACAAGCTTTGTATAAACAATGGTCATTGCTACCTACTGAGCTCCTGGACACCATGATCAACAGCATGGAACATCGCTCTGAGGGGTGACCACACTCCCTAGAGAGGATTAGACAAGCTTTGTATAAACAATGGTCATTGCTACCTACTGAGCTCCTGGACACCATCATCAACAGCATGAAACATTGCTGTGAGGGCTGACCACACTCCCTAGAGGAGATTTGACAACCTTTGTACGAACAATGGTCATTGGCTACCTACTGAGCTCCTGGACACCATCATCAACAGCATGAAACATCGCTGTTCAGCCTGCAGTGCTGTGAGGGGTGACCACACTTCCTGGAGAGGATTTGACAAGCTTTGTATGAACGATGGTCGTTGCTACCTACTGATCTCCTGGGCACCATCATCAACAGCATGAAACATCGCTCTGAGGGGTGACCACACTCCCTGAAGAGGATTAGACAAGCTTTGCACAAACAATGGTCATTGCTACCTACTGAGCTCCTGGACACCATCATCAACAGCATGAAACATCGCTCTGAGGGGTGACCACACTCCCTAGAGAGGATTAGACAAGCTTTGCACAAACAATGGTCATTGCTACCTACTGAGCTCCTGGACACCATCATCAACAGCATGAAACATCGCTCTGAGGGGTGACCACACTCCTTAGAGAGGATTAGACAAGCTTTGCACAAACAATGGTCATTGCTACCTACTGAGCTCCTGGACACCATGATCAACAGCATGGAACATCGCTCTGAAGGGTGACCACACTCCCTAGAGAGGATTAGACAAGCTTTGTATAAACAATGGTCTTTGCTACCTACTGAGCTCCTGGACACCATCATCAACAGTGTGAAACATTGCTGTGAGGGGTGACCACACTTCCTGGAGAGGATTAGACTAGCTTTGCACAAACAATGGTCATTGCTACCTACTGAGCTCCTGGATACCAACATCAACAGCATGAAACATTGCTGTGAGGGGCGACCGTACTCCCTGGAGGGAATTTGACAAGCTTTGTATGAACGATGGTCATTGGTACCTACTGAGCTCATGAACACCATCATGAAACATCACTGTGAGGCAGGCTGTATTGCTATGCGGGATGACCACACTCCCTATTGAGGTACTTTGGCTTTTAATTTTGACATCGTGTTATTACTCTGTATCAGGGTGTCTACTGGTCATGAAAAAGTCATGAAATTGAGCAGGTGGTCATGAAAGTAATGAAAAAGTAATGAAATTTAGTGGGTGGTCATGAATTTTTTTTTTTTTTTTTTTTTTTTTTGTTGTTTCAGCACCTGAATTTAGCTGAATTTAAATATATCATGTCATTTCACATTTGAACATTATCTTTGTTTCACTTAGTTTGGTTACCTACCGTTCGATGTAACTTAAAAGATAGCTGAATTTTTCTTTTGGTGTTGAAACATTTTCTTAAGCCCTTGTGCCAAACACATTTGAAGTATAATTGCCCAATATTTTTAAAACAATCAAAATCAGTCTTATTTCACAAAAGTTGTACATTTTATTTTATTTTTCCTGGTTTTTTTTTTTTTCTTGATTTAGGGATTCTCCTTGTCACTGTGAATATGTATAGTTGTCTAATTGTCTTTCCAAGTATAATAAATTTGTATATGATCTCGTTATATAAAACTTATGACTAGCTATCCATATTCATAGCATCACAAGTATTCACTACCAGGAAGAACAAAAAAATGTTACATTTCAAATTAAAAAATATTAAGCTGTCATAAAATAGTATTTTCTTAAGTACTATTTTGCCTTTAAGTACTATCTTGTCTGATCTGAAATATTAAGTGCACTTAACACCATAACTTTTTTAGTATTTCTGTAAATCATTGCATTAACAAAATGGTTTTAGTTTGTCAGGTTGATATCATTTACATGATTAACTGAAATTTTATTTCTTTATTTTAATAAAATAGAATTCTGTATTTCATTTGGCACACTGTTATTCTTTATATTGAGTTTCATTGGGTGCATATTTTTAATGTTGGATCTTCTTGTCTCTCTTCTTCGTATACTCTGCCCACAAAAACAATAATTCCAAAGATGGTTTTACTTTATTTAGACTGATTATTTCAATAAAGTCATTGACCAGAAGTGTGTAAAAGTGTGAAACATTCCTTTTCACTTGCTTACTTGAAGGACTTGTAAAAGCCATTCTCAGAAATTTCTTTTGGTTTGGTAATGTTGATGCAATGATGATAGTGTTTTTCTTTATTTCTCCTAAATCTGCTGCTAAAACAGCTACAATCAGAAAACAGTAATGTGCAAAATAATAGTTAAAAACTCGTCCAGATAAGCAAAGTGCTAAGAAAATGGTTGTCATTGTGCCGCATTGTCGAGGTCATGAATTTAACTGAAAAGGTCGTGAAAAAGTCATGAATTTGGTTCATTGGAAATCAGTAGACACCCTGTGTATGTGCAATGGTCATTGCTACCTACTGAGCTCCTGGACCCTATCATCAACAGCATGAAACATCGCTGTGAAGGGTGACCATACTCCCTACTTAAATATTTTGCGAAAGCACTGAAAGCAGATAAAAGCAAAGTTTTGGTATTGGTAGAAAAAGAAAAGTATTACAATAAAATGGAAGCTGAATTGAGCAAGCCTTATTATGAAGAACTCAATGGTAACCCTATAGATCAAACTGTCAAAAATCTTAAAAAATTAATCAGCTCTTTAAGAAATAAAAAAACAGCTTAATGAGCTCTTCAAAAACTTCTCCAAAATCCAGTCAAGAGTTCCACAGATCTATGGTACAATAAAAGTTCACAAAGAAGGACATCCAATAAGACCTATAATAGACACTAAAAATTTGCCACTTTCCAACATTAATTATTATTTGCTTGGTCACCTCAGAGTTATTTTCCCTTCTCCTCCCTACCTACTAAAAAATTCCATGCAGCTTAAAGGAAAACTGGACAACTTGCCAGAATTAATTCATCCAGTAATGGCAAGCCTGGATATAGTACCTATGTATACCAACATTTACCTGGACCTCCTGCTGGAATTCATTGTGGATGACCTCGCAGAAAAAATAGTATTCCATGATCACAATAGAGAAATACTACTTGACATATATGAACTGCTCCTATTTTCCTTCAAGAATAATGTCTTCCAGTTTGGAAAGAAATATTACAGGCAAACTTCAGGACTTGCAATGGGTTCTCCACTAGCACCTCTGCTAGCAAATTATTATATAAGTAAACTAGAGGCGAAAATCCTTATACAGCCCTCCTTATTTGCTGTGTATGTAAGGTACATGGATGATGTCCTAATTATAGTAGATACTGTGGACCAATCTCTACCCTCTCAGATTCTGGCAGAATTTAACTTACTAGAGAATACCTTGCAGTACACCCTGGAACAGGAAAAAGACCATAGCATCAATTTCCTAGATTTAACCTTGACCTCAAGAGAGGGGAAAATATTCACTCAGCTTTTTAGAAAACCCACCAACACAGGGAAGATGTTAGACTTCTGCTCATTCCACCCTGATTATATTAAATCGAATACGGCGAGACAATTTTTGGAAAAAATTGAAATCCTGGTCTCTTCAGATACTCAAAAAGATCTTCACAAAGAAGAATTAAAGGAAATATTGGCAGAAAACAATTACGCCTCCCCATATGTTGAGAAAATATTAAGACAAGTGCCAAAAAAGAAGCAGGAGAAAAAACCAACTTCAAATTCACCAGCAAAATTACGTACCACAAGGGACTTTTCGAGAAACTGAAATGGATCGGAGCAAAATATAATATCAGGCTAGCTCCAGATCTTAATAACAAAATAAAGAAATTCCTGCCAGCTTTAAAGCAGAAAGAATTGAACATCCAATTGCAAGAAGGAATAATTTATTGCATCGACTGTAACTGCGGACTCAGCTATATAGGAGAAACAGGGAGAAGTATTAAGGTCCAGATGAAAGAACACCAAGCAGCTATTAGGAACATTAGTAACAAAACAGGGCTAGACAGACATATACAAGCAAGTGGACACTCCATAAATTGGAACTCAGTGAAAATAATCGCCCACCAGTCAAACTTAGTAAAGAGGAAACTAGAAGAAGGGATCGAAATAGCAAGAAGTACCACAATAAATGATAATTACGGTTGGACTCTTCCAACTGAGTGGCAGCAACTACTCCAGTGACGTAGTCCTGATGACGAACTAGGCTTTATTTCGAAAATTTGACAACCAACTTTCATGAAAAATAACCTCTATAAGACCCGTAAGAAAGTTATTCCACAATTAAATATTTTGGCAATTTCATTTTTCACCTTTGGTCATTTTTGTCAGAATGCATGTTTCTTACAAAATGTTGTAGGTCTTTCTCTAATGAAAAATATACAAGTTTTCACTAAATTTTATTATGTAGTTATTGAGTTATCACAATTTTTCTGTCTCCCCTTGTAATTTATGAAATCGTGCACATAAAAAGTGCTCTTGTGTTGCAGTTTATTACTATCTAAACTGATTTTGACAGCAAAATTTCCTTTCTCTTGCAGGAACGGTTTGTTGCAGCCTGAAGCTGAAGCCTATGATTTGCCATGCCCGATATGTGATGCAATGATCACTGTGTATGGCAACAACACCGACATAATGGGCGCACATTTGCTTAAGGTTCATAACCAGCAGCTGTGTCCTGTGTGTGGCCGCATGTTCGACAAGGGACTTCCCTCAAACTATTTTAAATATCACGTTGAAAATCATTTTGCTGAAACACATCCCAAGGAGTAGGATGTTGACATGTGTGGTCTGATTATTTGAATGTTGTATATTGTTCTGATATCTAGAATTTAGTTAGAATGGTATCTATACATTGTATGTACCTAAGGTACCAATATAAAAAGTAACACACAGTTTGATATTTTTATTCTGGAATTGTAATAACTTGCTTCCCATTCCACCTTACTTTTTTTACCAAGCAAAGCATCTAAACGGAAATATATGTTCTTAGGCTGCAAGGATATGAAGCTTAACCTTTTTCTTATATTCTATTTACAGCTATATGTCTTCCTTTAAATCTGATGCATTTTTTTTTAACTTTTGTCTGCAATAATTTTGGCATTGCTTAGAAAAATGTTTTGTCATTCCTAAATTGCATTACATAGTGTCACTGAGTAAACTGTGTTACTGTTTATTTAGTAATGTGACTTGTTTGGTTGCAGGAACAGTGAGCTGTAATTAAGGAACAAAGTGTGTTAGTAGTTTACTTTAGCAGTTTCACATAATTTTCATGAGTTTCTTCATATAAAACACATACTTTCTGGTTCCTTTTGGTCACAGGAACTATCAGTTGATGGAGCTAGCAAAAAAATGCATGCTCTCAAAAAGTGTTTAAATTTGTGAAATTTGGTACCTATCTGCTTTTAATGCTTCACAAACTGCCATATGCAATAGCATGTAAAGTTGTTTTCGCTGCACAACTGTCGTCTTCTACGCAGAATTTTTGATTGCCTGCTAAAAAAGCAGTGTATAAGCAGTGACTATTGCAGAAATTTGAAAATGAGGGAGGGGACCTTAATACCACCATCAGTTTGATCAAATATCAGAATATTTTTTTTTTTACCTTAGTGTCATGTGAAGCACAAATGTTTGATATATGTATTATTGATTTAAAAAAATTTTATTCCGAGTTGCGTAATAGTCCGTACGAGTATTTTGTTCAAGTCTATTCAAGAGCCCAAACAAAATACTCATACGGATAATCACGCAGCTCATCAAAAAAAAAAAAAAAAAAAGATTATCTGTATGAGTATTTTGTTTGGGTCTATTGAAGAGCCCAAACAAAATACTCATACGGATAATCACACAGCTCATCAAAAAAAAAAAAAGATTATCTGTATGAGTATTTTGTTCGGGTCTATTGAAGAGCCCAAACAAAATACTCATACGGATAATCACGCAACTCATCAAAAAAAAAAAAAAGATTATCTGTATGAGTATTTTGTTCGGGTCTATTGAAGAGCCCAAACAAAATACTCATACGGATAATCATCACGCAACTCATCAAAAAAAAAAAGATTATCTGTATGAGTATTTTGTTCGGGTCTATTGAAGAGTCCAAACAAAATACTCATACGGATAATCACGCAGCTCATCATCAAAAAAAAAAAAAAAAAAGATTATCTGTATGAGTATTTTGTTCGGGTCTATTGAAGAGCCCAAACAAAATACTCATACGGATAATCACGCAGCTCATCAAAAAAAAAAAAAAAGATTATCTGTATGAGTATTTTGTTCGGGTCTATTGAAGAGCCCAAACAAAATACTCATACGGATAATCACGCAACTCATCAAAAAAAAAAAAAAGATTATCTGTATGAGTATTTTGTTCGGGTCTATTGAAGAGCCCAAGCAAAATACTCATACGGATAATCACGCAGCTCGTCAAAAAAAAAAAAAAAAGATTATCTGTATGAGTATTTTGTTCGGGTCTATTGAAGAGCCCAAACAAAATACTCATACGGATAATCACGCAACTCATCAAAAAAAAAAAAAAAGATTATCTGTATGAGTATTTTGTTCGGGTCTATTGAAGAGCCCAAACAAAATACTCATACGGATAATCACGCAGCTCATCAAAAAAAAAAAAAAAAGATTATCTGTATGAGTATTTTGTTCGGGTCTATTGAAGAGCCCAAACAAAATACTCATACGGATAATCACGCAGCTCATCAAAAAAAAAAAAGATTATCTGTATGAGTATTTTGTTCGGGTCTATTGAAGAGCCCAAACAAAATACTCATACGGATAATCACGCAACTCATCAAAAAAAAAAAAAAAAAAAAAGATTATCTGTATGAGTATTTTGTTCGGGTCTATTGAAGAGCCCAAAGCAAAATACTCATACGGATAATCACGCAACTCATCCAAAAAAAAAAAAAAAAAAAGATTATCTGTATGAGTATTTTGTTCGGGTCTATTGAAGAGCCCAAACAAAATACTCATACGGATAATCACGCAACTCATCAAAAAAAAAAAAAAAAAGATTATCTGTATGAGTATTTTGTTCGGGTCTATTGAAGAGCCCAAACAAAATACTCATACGGATAATCACGCAACTCATTCAAAAAGTGATTATCCATATGAGTATTTTGCTTTGGGACTATTCAAGAGCCCAAACAAAATACTCATACAGATAATCACTGATTTAAGTGCAATCAATAAGCCATGTGTACAAACAGAAAAAACAGCAAGCCTTTTTTTTTTTTTTTTTTTTTTTTTTTTTTTTATAAATCAATAAGCCATGTGTATTCCACAAACAAAAGAAGTTGCCTGTGATCGTAGAGGTATTCTCTATAATAAAACACATGCGTGCTAGTGCTGCTATCTAGTGTTATGGGCGCAATAAATCAGTTGCGTTTGCACAATTCAGTATGTAAATTCTTTAACAATCAATATTACGGGCGCGAGAAATAGGGATCAACACCTCAGCCTGTCGTATTGATGGGAGCGATCAATAAGAAGCCTCTAAAGTAAAAATCAACATCTCGGCCTGTCATATTGATGGGAGTGATCAATGTGAAGCCTCTAAAGTAAAAATCAACACCTCAGCCTGTCATATTGATGGGAGTGATCAATGTGAAGCCTCTAAAGTGAACTAGTACCCAAAGTATATTAAAATATAGATCTACATCGCTACTTGTGCGACCAATGTTTAATGTTTTGGGTGTATGCAGTATAATTGTAAAAATTTGCTCTTGAATTTGGACCACCATTACCATGTATTAACTTTCCTTGCTTTCTTTGTGTGTGTGTGTGCAGGTGTAAAATGATTTTTTATACAATAAGATGGATTTGTATAATTTTTTTATCCATATTTTTTTCTCAGTTACAGAAGGTCACTCGCACGTGGCCACGTCGTTAGATGCATATTTACATTTTTTATTTGTAACTTTGTACGAAGCAAACTTCCTTAGTTGTTTGAAGTTCGGGCAAAATGTTGCATTGGAATGGTACAACGAGCATGTAAACTGCTTCTCTTTGTATTTCTCAACAGAGATATGTAAAAATTCTTGAGATAATTAAACCATTTATAACTGCTGATTTAAGTTTTCTATTTTAAGATGACTGAATGAAGAGATGGAAACAGGTCAATGGGTCTGATCAAGGGGTTCCTGAACCAAATTCAACCTGGTTATATTCCATTTTATATTTGAAAAGAACAAAATATTTCAAAGAAGAATGTGTACTGTGGAATTTTGTGCTCGATACTGGTGCTGACGAAGTGAAAAATGATTCGTCATCTCTTTCTCAAAGCAATGATTTCCAACGATACTTCCTTTGCGTTTGTTTTCTGTGGGATTGTCCAGAGCAAGGTACAGGCAAACGCCTGCCACTTGCTTTTCTGCTGATTCACTTTCTCACACCCCTCATGTCACATTGTAAGGCTGAGAGATACTTTTCACATCGCATCTTGATTGGTGTTACTGTGAAACATATTCTGAACATTGATATGAAGATGATGATAATTTTCTTTGATCATAAAGGTGTAGTCTACCAGTATGCCTTTCCTCCACAAATTACTGTCAGTGCTGACTAATACATTTCAGTCTTGCAGCGTCTGCGACAACACGTATCAATTAAGCAATCGGAACTGGTGGGCAAATGGACCTTACACTGTGATAATGCCCGCCCATATGTGGTTGCTTGTGTTCAACAGTTTCTTGCGAAATGCAGTATTGAAATCATGCCACAGTCTGCCTACAGTCTTGACCTCGCCCCGTGCGATTTCTGATTGTTTCCAACAATTAAGCAGGTTCCATGCTGCAACATTCAACACTGATACTGACATTCAAGCTGTACAGGGGTCGCTAAAACAGCTTCCACAAAATACTTTTGCCACATGCTTTGAAAAGTGAACTGAATGATGGGACTGTTGCATATCATCCAAGGGAAGATACTTCGAGAAAGAATAACATATATTTTGCTGTACTTATATTTCTTCATTTTGTGTGATTTACTCTCAGTTTTTACGGAACAGCCATTGTATGTTCTGCATATAATACCCCATGGTAATTCTGAAAAGTTGTATAATTGAAAAAGGAGCAAAAATGTTGTTGTTGTTTTTTTTTTTATGGAGGTTTAACGACCTCCATGAGCAACTCAGTGGGCTATAAGCAATCGCCCGTTCCTAATTTAGGGCCACTGGTTCCAGGGAAGGGAGAGAGCCAATGCCTTAAGACAAACACAACATCCATGCCTCACTGGGATTTGGACGAATAAACAGAGGCCATCGCTTAGACCACTGCACCACCGGGGCGGCGCAAAAATGTGTTAACCACAGAAAAAAAAAAACATAGCATAATACAGAAATAGATGTCCAAAAAAGTAGAAAAGTTTTTTTTTTTTTTCACTTACAAGTATTTTACAGAAAATGCAATGCGATGAAGGCAGTGCCACTGATCTCATGGAAAATATCGTAATTTCAGGTAAATAAGCCGTACTGGCATATACGCCGCAGCAATAAAAAAAGGGGTGGAATAAAAAAAAAAGTCGCCAGAAACGCCGCACCTTCGCAGTAAGGTTGGGAGTACCACTGCGGAATCTTGAAAACATTACGTAGATAAAAATATAGTACCTGATCTTTCAAATAATAAATAAAAATATCATTTGAATAAAGCTCATATTGAGAAATGGCTTCCTAGTTTAATTGAGTTAATAATCTAAAGCAATTAATGGGAATTTATTAGAAATTTTTTATTTATAGCAATTTTCGAGAAAATTTCTCCTTCTTCAGGCTCTCTTGTTGTTGTCACTTTTTGCTTGTCACTATCATGGTTACGGTTTACCTTGACGGTTACGGTTAACCTTGACGGTTTAGGTTATTTTCAACAAATCCTGCCAGATGTTAGGCAGGGAAAATTTTCTTGCAGTCATTGATGATGGAATTTTGATTTTCTCAATTTTCTATTCCTTCTTTCAGTTTTTTGAAATTGCTTGGAAACTGATTACTTAAGGGAATTCCAATCCATGTTGCTCCAGTTTCTCTAACATGCCTATCTAATCCAGTCTTGTTGGAGCAATTTTATAGCTGCTTTATGCTCAGCTATACGAGTTTCTAGTCTGACCTGTTCACCTATGTAAGATAGTCCATTCAACTACAATTTACTTCATAAACTACTCCTTTGCATTTTTAAAATATCTTCTTCTCTTGAACTATTTTTTAGGAAAAATTTTTAACTTTGTTCTCTAAACTTGGAGCTAGCCTAATATTGTATTTTTTACTAATTCTTCTTTAAAGCCTCAAATAAACCTTTGTGATAAGAAATTTTTTCTAGTGAATTTTACTTCTTGCTTTTGTGGGTTCTTCTTACCATTAAAATTCAGAAGTTTTCAATTTCTTTCTTTAGATAGTTATTTTCTGCAAGTATGACTTTAAGCTTTTCTTTATGGGCTTTTTTTATCTGCAGTAGAAACTATTTTATTAATTTTTTCTAAAATTGACTTGTTACATTTTCTTAATAGAAACTGGATGATACGAATTGAAATCCAGTAGTCTTTTAGTATTCATTGGTTTTATACCAACTAGTGAGGAATTTTCATCTTCATAATAGATAGTATTATCTAAGAAGTTTATTCTCTTTCTTTGAAGTTCAATAGTGAACTTAAGGGAATCATCTAATTCATTGAATGAGTCTAGAATTTTTCTGGAACAATTTCTGAGCTATCTATTATAAATAAGATGTCATCCATGTATCTGCTATATAAGCAGAAGTATGTGGGTTGTACTAGTATCTTTTCTTCTAGTTTTCCCACATAATAGTTATATGTGGAGAGTCGAGAGCCCATAGTTAGCCCCGATTTTTGAATGAAAAAAGTTTTCCCATTTTTCATTCAAAAATCGGGGCTAGCTATGGCTCCCCACTCTCCCCACTCTTAGCTAACTATTATGTGGGAAAACTAGAAGAAAAGATACTAGTACAACCCACATACTTCTGCTTATATAGCAGATACATGGATGACATCTTATTTATAATAGATAGCTCAGAAATTGTTCCAGAAAGAATTCTAGACTCATTCAATGAATTAGATGATTCCCTTAAGTTCACTATTGAACTTCAAAAAGAAAGAAGAATAAACTTCTTAGATATTACTATCTATTATGAAGATGAAAAATTCCTCACTAGTTGGTATAAAAAACCAATGAATACTAAAAGACTACTGGATTTCAATTCGTATCATCCAGTTTCTATTAAGAAAAATGTAGCAAGTCAGTTTTTAGAAAAATTAATAAAATAGTTTCTACTGCAGATAAAAAGAAGCCCATAAAGAAGAGCTTAAAGTCATACTTGCAGAAAATAACTATCCTAAAGAAGAAATTGAGAAGCTTCTGAATTTTAATGGTAAGAAGAACCCACAAAAGCAAGAAGTAAAATTCACTAGAAAAATTTCTTATCACAAAGGTTTATTTGAGGCTTTAAAGAGAATTAGTAAAAAATACAATATTAGGCTAGCTCCAAGTTTAGAGAACAAAGTTAAAAATTTTTTTCCTAAAATAGTTCAAAGAGAAGAAGATATTTTAAAAAATGCAAGGAGTAGTTTATGAAGTAAATTGTAGTTGTGGACTATCTTACATAGGTGAAACAGGTCGAGACTAGAAACTCGTATAGCTGAGCATAAAGCAGCTATAAAAAATTGCTCCAACAAGACTGGATTAGATAGGCATGTTAGAGAAACTGGGCACAGCATGGATTGGAATTCCCTTAAAGTAATCAGTTTCCAAAGCAATTTCCAAAAAAGAAAACTGAAAGAAGGAATAGAGATTGAGAAAAATCAAAATTCCATCATCAATGACTGCAAAAGGATTTTCCTGCCTAACATCTGGCAGGATTTGTTGAAAAATAACCTAAACCGTCAAGGTTAACCGTAACCGTCAAGGTAAACCGTAACCATGATAGTGACAAGCAAAAAGTGACAACAACAAGAGAGCCTGAAGAAGGAGAAGAGTTTTCTCCGAAAATTTGCTATAAATAAAAAATTTCCTAGTAAATTCCCATTAGTTGCTTTAGATTATTAAAAATATCAGTTAAACAAGATTCAATCTTTTAAGTATGACACTCACCGTACTACCTATTTTTTTTTTATTTACTCGAAGAATTCATAAGGCGCTTAAAACAATTATAAAACATTTATACCTCAAGAATTTAAAAAATACACGCACAACATCCTTAAAATGTATGGTACACATATTTTTTCAATCAAATCCATCAAAATCGGAAACTTCACAGTCCGAATTAAGAAGTTTTTAAAAGCTCATCATCTTAAAAAAACTTTGGGGTCGTCCGCATCACTTTCGCTGTCTTCTGGCATTTCGCCGCAGTTTTTAGAAATAATGTTCGCTTCAGTGAAGCCCGAAATAATCGTCGAAGTTCTGGTGTTTTTTCCAGGATTCGGAAAAAACGTATTTATTTACCATTATCTTAAAACTAGAAGTATAACTTCTGTGGTGTGTCATTTTACTTTTCGTGATATCGTACAACTACGCGATCTCAAGAAAAGGCGATTTGGTGAACTGGAATGCAAGGAACGCACACGTCACTGACAAATTTTGCACGTGCTGTCCTTGCGTTAGCCTCGGGGCGAAGCTGATGACGTCACGAGTTCAAAGAGAGTTAGTTGCTCGGAGCATGAAACAAGGGCGATTCCCTGCGAATCACCTCTCCCCCCCCCCCGTCACGGATTTTTTCTGAGTTTTATCGGAGTCTCCTCTCTCTCTTACCTGTCCGACCGCATTCCTGTAACCTATTTTTGTCATGTTTTGTTTTTTTGTTTTAACAGGGAGTGGGTGGAATTTATTGATTTATTGCACATGGCTGTAACATCATTATTCTATTCCCTCTCTATTGAGATACCTTCCCGCGGGGAAAAAGAATGGAACAATCCAAAACGTTTTTTTACATAATTCGCTCTGCCGAAAAAAAGAAGAAAAAAAGTGCTGTAGAAGGCCGCGCTGGTCGAAAATTTCATTTTGAATTCGCATACACCACGTCTTATCTATCCGAAGTTACGGTAGTTAAAAGCTTCAGCTACACTATCTCGACAGCATGTGGTGATAGTGCACCTGTTGGTAATTACTTTGTGAATCTCCTTCAAGAACTGGCAAATTAGCTCTGCTGTACAAACCTAATTCGCAAGTTTTCGCTGCATACTTGCTCGAATAAAGGGTTTTGTTCGTCCTTTGTTTAAAGCATTTTCAGAGTATATGACGTTAGCAACAGAAAATTCTTCTGTGCTAATTAGCAACAATAAATGTGCAGTTCACAACCAATATACAAATATTGATTATACCTATTTTGCAAATTTCATCTTTGCCAGTGGTATCTCAAATGCCTTAAATACCTTTCATAAAAAATAAAATACTACATGCAAGATTGTATTTAAGGCATTTGAGATACCATTGGCAAAGATGAAATTTGCAAAATAGGTATGCACTCAATATTTATATATTGATTTTCAGAGATCTCATGTTCAAAATACTGTCTGAAGTTTCTATTAGGTGCTTGAATTAATTCCTGCTGTTGACCAATAGAGAGTGGCAGTGCTGCGCTGTGACCCGGGCCACGCGTGACCTCCCTTGCGCACGCACCGTCCGTAGTCTGGACGAAGCAGTGTGCGACACACGATCGGAGGGCACAGTACACGAGTTTGTATCGCATTCACGATTGCGAGTTTCATGCCTAAAAAGGAGCATTTGCGGGAAGCATTACTCTTCTGCTTTCATCTCAAGAAATCTGCAGCGGAAAATCATCGTTTGCTAGTGTGGGCCTATGGGGAACATGCCCTATCGGAAACAACATTCAGAGAGTGGTTCCGACGCTTCAAAGCCAACAAATATGACGTGAAGGACAAAAAGCGCCCTGGGAAACCGAAAAAGTTTGAAGATGGTGCATTGGAGGCCTTATTGGATGAGGATTCATGTCAGACGTTCCACGAGTTGTCTGAAACACTATGGGTCGATGAGTAACGGTTAGCAAACGTTTAAAGGCAGTGGGAATGATCTAGAAGCTCGGAAACTGGATCCCGCATGACGAGGTTATTCTTCTCCACGACAACTCTTGACCTCGTGTCGCCAAATCCGTGAAGGAACTCTTGGAGGCACTTGTCTGGGACTTCTTACCCCACCTGTCTTATTCCCCGGACATTGCTCCCTCGGACTTCCATTTGTTCCGGTCGCTACAACATGGCCTGTCAGAGCAGCACTTCCTTTCTGTCGCGGATATCCAAAAATGTCTCGCTGAATGGTTCGCCTCGAAAGAACCTGCATGTTTCTACCACGGAATCCATTTGTTACTCCAACGGTGGGAAAGGGTTGTAGCTGCCAACAGACACTACTTTGAATAGACTATCCTGTACCGTTCTGTGGCAACACACAGGTGTTTGTTTGTAAAAAAACAGCGGGAATTAATTCAAACACCTAATATGAACTTTTAGGCCCAACTATGGAACTACTGCATTGCTGAATAATAGTTCCATATTTTTCTAATGGAAATTATAGTTTGGAATCCATATCTTTATTCACAAAAAAACAACAACTGATTTTTGCCTGCAATTACTGTATTAAATGAGATTGTTTTTTTCATATTTCTTTGAATTTGCGAGTTATCCTGTGAAACCGCTGGTTTTTGGTTGCAAATTAAGATTCGCATGGTTCATATGCACCTTGGAAACTTTGAAAAGTCCTTGAAAAAGAAAAGGTTAATTATCAAGTCCTTGAAAAAGTTTACGACTCTGTCAATAATACTTGAAAAAAAGATTGTTTTGTTAGTAATGATATTTGTTTTGTTTTGTAAGTAGCATGTGTAAAATAATTGTTTGCATAGCTGCTTTAGGAGGTTATCACAGGAATGACAGATTCTCGAAAGAGTCCTGAATGGCTGTGTGTATGAAAGTGTAATTGTTCCTACTCTGGTGTATGGCAGTGAAACCTGGGTACTGCAGAAGGGACATAGGAGTTCCTACTCTGATGTATGGCAGTGAAACCTGGGTACTGCAGAAGAGACATAGGAGTTTCTACTCTGATGTATGGCAGTGAAACCTGGGTACTTCAGAAGAGACATAAGAGTTTCTAATCTGATGTATGGCAGTGAAACCTGGGTACTGCAGAAGAGACATAGGAGTTCCTACTCTGATGTATGGCAGTGAAACCTGGGCACTACAGAAGAGACATAGGAGTTCCTACTCTGATGTATGGCAGTGAAACCTGGGTACTACAGAAGAGGCATAGGAGTTGTTTGTGTGCCGGAGAAATGAGTTACTTACTGGGGGTATGTGGGAAGACACATTCAGATCATGTGAGGAATGACGATGTGTTGCAGTTGTGTAATGTAAGCAAAATGTTGCTAGCAAGGTGGAGACTAATATTCTTAGGTGATTTGGCCATGTTGAAAGAATGAGTGATGAGATGCTTACTAAGAAAAAAATTTTGGCCCAAGTGACAGGAAAGAAAAGCAGAGGAAGGCCAAGGAAGTCATGGGAGGATCAGATTCAGAAATGTCTGCATGAGTTAAATATTATGAGTATGAAGTATGGAAGGTCTTTTGTACGTCGTGTGATGGATGTCGCTGAAGTTCGTGTTGTGCATCAAGATCGCTGTAAATGGAGAAGTTTGATACGGCAACAGCAAGTAAATCAGTTAAAAATTTATCTGGTGGTTTGTATTATCTGTTAAATGTTTATTTGTCAGGTGGTCTTTCTTTGGGGAGCTAGCCTGTGAATATCAGAGAACAACTTAATGATATGCGTGTATGTACTAAAAAGTTGTATAGGAGATTTCTGTGTAGTTTCGATAAAAACACCATGCTGATCAAATAGCGCCGTACTTGCGTTCACCTCAGGGGAACGCATGGACAGACGACATCACTTCAGAGTAAAACATCAGCCATGGCAGTAAAATAAGTGGAATTATGTATTCGCGAATGGTGATGGGCTTGTGTTAACTGGGGTAAGGGATGCATTCTTGCCAGAGCGTGAATATGAAAATAATGTACCCTTTCTAAATATTCTGCAAGATGAAATGATCTCGAAAAACACCAAAACAGAGGGGCAGTTCAAAGTTAATAAAATAAACCAACAGGGAGGCAGGCGTTAGAGGTGTGCCCATCCCAGCTAAGTTTAACGGTTTGAGCTTGCTAAAATATCTACCTTCTGATAAATCGACAGCACACACACATATGATAATTTGATTTTAAAAAGAGCTTGAATTTACTTTGCTTGGAAGAGTACAAACCTTGGTTTGGTATCAACCTAACAGGTGCAGATCATCATGAACTGAGAACTATACGAAGGAAAAAAGATTTCTGAATTTCACAATCTGCGGTTTATATGACATAAATATGATAAAATGGTAACAGTTGGCAGGTCTGTACCTGCCAACTGTTACGATATTATCATATTTAGTAGCACTGCAGTACGATATATGATTTTCCTGCCAAAAATACAACTTTAAAAAAAAAAAGTCATATTTTCCCGCTTTTCAGACAGAAGTAGGAAAAAATTTATGTGTAATCTGTCCCCCCCCCATTCAAAAGATCTTTTCTCTGAGAGGTTTCCGATTTCTCTTAACAAATTCCCCTGCCTCTAGTTTTCCCAACGGAAATAAAGTAAGTCTAATGCAATCCGCAACCAACGTATGAATCCCGACTCATTTCGTATGACGTTCGTGACTGATTCGTATCTTCAAGTCTTTGTCCTGCTTAAAGCAGCTGATTGGTCGGTGCTGGAATGTGGACGTGTGTCTGTTTATTCGAAGCAACCTCCCTTCCCTTACACCTGCAACCATCAAGAATTTATACATTGAGTGGCCACTTTATTATGACCACCCCCTCGGTACTTCGTTGGGCCACCTTTTGCCTTTAATACTGCGTCGATTCTTCGTGGCATGGACTCCACGAGATGTTGATAGGTGGTTTGTGGAATCTGAGACCATGCTTGATAAATAGCACTTCTCCAGGAGTGTAAGATTGCAGGGTTGTGGATCCAGCTGTTTGATGGCTCGTTCAACTTCATCCACAAATTCTCAATGGGGTTGAGATCTGGAGATTGTGGGGGCCACCTAAGCAAAGTAAACTCACCGGCATGTTCCTGAAACCAATCCTGTACAATACGAGCACTATGGAAGGGCGCATTATCTTGTTGAAAGTGCCATTGGGATAAACCATCCACATGACAGGATTCACTTGGTCCGCAACGATGTTTAGATATGATGTGTCAGTCAGACGTTGATCAACATGAATTAAAGGGCCCAAAGCATGCCAGGAAAACATTCCCCAAACCATAATGTTGCCTCCACCAGCTTGAAGGGTTGCAGCAATGCATTTGGGGTCCATGCTTTCGTGCTGTTTCCGCCAAATTCTCACTCGGCCATCGGCATGGTGCAACTGAAAACGTCATTCATCGTACCACATAATTTGTTTCCAATTATCAATTGTCTTGTACTCCTGTGTGAACTGGAGACGTTTTCTCTTGTTAACTGCAGACAGCAAAGGTGTTCGAACAAGCCTTCAGCTGTCATATCCCATCCGATGCAGTGTACAGCGAACAGTGTGCAGAGATCATTTGAAGGTATCCTTGTTTAAGATGGTCTCTAATTTGCTGCACTGTTGCCCTTCTGTTATCTGTTACCAGTCTGTACACTCTCCGTTCCGCCCGAGCAGTCACTAGTCGATGATGACCACACGTTGCACATAGAGACCCAGTTTTTTGGCTGGCAGTCCAGTCTTTAAAACACTTTAACAACAGCTGCTCTGGAACATTTCACGAATGCGGCGGTTTCGGTGATACTCGCTCCATAGCTCCGAGCTCCTACAATCATTTCACATTGAAAGTCCATCAAATCACATTTTTACCTATCTCGTCACCCAAAAATCACTTCTACTACTGTCGCAAGCAGTAAGCTTTCCCTTTTTATGCTAGCCTCGCCCTCTGGCGGCAATAGCGTGCAGCCATAGCTCATTTGGTGAAAACTGTCAGGTGGTCATAATAAAGTGGCCACTCAGTGTATAGCTACACCTTACACCATTGAGAATTTATATAGCTGAAATAGGCTTCAAAAATTATCAACAAGCATCAAGTTACAATTTTTCTTTTTGCGTGTTACGTTTTTTGGTTCTGAGAGTTTGGCAGGTCTGCATGCAATATGGTACATATAAAGATCATTCTCAGAATTTGTACCTGCAACTTCAACCTAAAAGTCTGTAACGAGAAAACTTAACAGGAATAAAAGAGGGTAAATTTATCGAGGTACATTACCTCCCAAATTTTCGATCTATACACTAGATCATTGTCAGGAGTTCTTGCATCATACTACTTCCACAGGACTGGCTACCAAGCCAGGTTAGTAAAACAGGAACTCCTGACAATGATCTAGTGCAGAGGTGGTGTACCTTTTCATGATTGAAGGACACATTAAGTTAGCTGTAATCTAATAATGCCGCAATCAAGAAACTTCAGTTAGATATACATATTTCAAAATGTATTGGGTGTGTGCAAGAGTTGTACCCGTTTTTGTAATAGATGCAAATTGCGATCGGAGTAGTTACGTCACAGATGATGCAATGCCGAATTTTCGGCCCGGTGGCGCAGTGGTTTCAGCGATGGCCTCTGATCATTCGTCCGAAAGGGGTCCGGGTTTGAATACCGGTAAGGCATGGATGTTGTGTTTGTCTTACGGCACTGGTTCTCTCTCTTCCCTGGAACCAGTGACCCTAAATTAGGGACGGGTGACTGCTTATAGCCCATTGAGTTGCTCACGGTGGTCGTTAAACCTCCAATCAAAAAAAAAAAAAAAATTCGGCCTATAAAGCGTGCAGCTGTAGATCATATAGAGGCAGTGGGTTTGTCCGAGTAAATCATTCGTAACGGAAATCATGGATGGTGTAGCATGACATGCGATAACGAGCAAACATTGTTTACTGTACGAGTTCGATAAAGGCAGTTCTGCAACCGTGGCTTGCCGCAACATCTGTTGAGTATATAAGGAGGGTGCAATTGATAGTAGCACATGTCGCCGTAGGTTTCGGAAATTCTGGGAACGGAGACAGAAGCTGTAAAGATCAACCAGGTCCTGGACGTTCATCCGTGGCTTCTGATGAGGATGTTGACCAAGGCAATAACAAATGACACATCCAATCATTCAGGAATTAGCTGAAACGTTGTTGGTACACAGAACAACAGTCGAAAGACGGATGCATGCGCTTGAGTTCATCAAGTTTGATAACTGAAAAAAAAATACATAATATCTAAAGTATTATTTACCTGATATTGTCAAAGTATTTTGCACGTTGTTTCTTTGTGAGGCACGTGCTCCTGGCCCGAGGGTCTTTTTGTTACGGGTTTTTTGGTTAGTCATAAAAAAATTTTTGAAATAAAACAATTAAGCTATATATTTTCAGTTCTACATTCATTCATTCATTCTCACAATCAAACATTTTAAATGTACATTAATTAAAAGATTTTAGTAGAAAGAGTTATACTTATCGGGTCAGGAGACATCTCGCACAGGGTTCGGCGTCACCACGTTACGGCGAGCGCTTTCGGTAATATACTACCATTGTCGATCCTCTACTTCTACACGAGGGTTCCTCGCATGTGTGTGTAGTCCTGGACTACACACACATGGGAGGAACACGCACGCACGAGGAACCTCGTAGTCCTGGACTACACAAACACACGAGGGTTCCTCGCATGTGTTCTACACGAGGTTTGCTCGCATGTGTGTGTAGTCCTGGACTACACACAAATGTGAGGAACACGCACGCACGAGGAATCCTCGTAGTCCTGGACTACACACACAAATGCGAGGAACACTCACGCACGAGGAACCCTCGTAGTCCTGGACTACACAAACACACGAGGGTTGCTCGCATGTGTGTGTAGTCCTGGATTACACACACATCTGAGGAACACGCACGCACGAGGAATCCTCGTAGTCCTGGACTACACACACAAATGCGAGGAACACGCACGCACGAGGAACCCTCGTAGTCCTGGACTACACAAACACACGAGGGTTCCTCGCATGTGTTCTACACGAGGGTTGCTCGCTTGTGTGTGTAGTCCTGGACTACACACACATGTGAGGAACACGCACGCACGAGGAATCCTCGTAGTCCTGGACTACACACACAAATGCGAGGAACCCTCGTAGTCCTGGACTACACAAACACACGAGGTTCCTCGCATGTGTTCTACACGAGGGTTCCTCGCATGTGTGTGTAGAGGACTACACACACATGTGAGGAACACGCACGCACGAGGAATCCTCGTAGTCCTGGACTACACACACGCACGAGGAACCCTCGTAGTCCTGGACTACACAAACACACGAGGGTTCCTCGCATGTGTTCTACACGAGGGTTGCTCGCATGTGTGTGTAGTCCTGGACTACACACACATGTGAGGAACACGCACGCACGAGGAATCCTCGTAGTCCTGGACTACACACACAAATGCGAGGAACACGCACGCACGAGGAACCCTCGTAGTCCTGGACTACGCACTACACACACATGCGAGGAACACGTACGCACGAGGAACCCTCGTAGTCCTGGACTACACACACATGCGAGGAACACGCACGCACGAGGAACCCTCGTGTAGAAGTAGAGGATCGACAATGGTAGTATGATATTACCGAAAGCGCTCGCCCTAACGTGGTGATGCCGAACCCTGTGCGAGACGTCTCCTGACCCGATAAGTATAACTCTTTCTACTAAAATCTTTTCATTAATGTAAATTTTAAATGTTTGATTGTGAGAATGAATGAATGTAGAACTGAAAATATATAACCTAATTGTTTTATTTCTAAAAAAAAAAATTATAACTAACCAAAAACCCGTAACAAAAAGATCACTCGGGCCGGGAGCACGTGCCTCACAGAGCAACAACGTGCAAAATACTTTGACAATATCAGGTAAATAATACTTTAGATATTATGTATTTTTAATCAAAGGCACGTTTATAGCATAAGACAGCTCTTAAGGTTGCCTCATGAATTGAATATTTCGTTTGATAACTGGTTTCCACACCAGCTTTTTGCAAAGCAACGATAGGAGAGAATCCGTACCTATTTTTCTTTGCTTTCTCGTCACAGAACGGGGACAACTGTAATGGGTAATGAGAAATGGGTACTGTACCATAATGTAAAGTGTAGACGGACTGTGTGCCAAAGTGCGGAGCCTGCTCCATCGACCTCAAAAGGAGGACTGCATTCCAAAAAGGTTTTGTTGAGTGTTTGGTGAGATGTCCAGGCAATAATCCACTGGGAGGTGTTGGCACCTAATCGAACGACAAATACTGACCTCTACTGCCAAGAGTTGGACAGATTGCGAGAACAACCAACATCGAAGTGGCAAAGGCCTGATCCCTGATCGCTTCAGTCGCAAAGGCCTGATCCTTCATCATGATAATGCTAGACCTCGTGCTGCTTTAATCACTCAGCAAAAATTACTGGACTTTGGTTGGGAAGTGTTACCTCACTCGGTGTATTCCCCTGACCTGGCACCTACGGACTACCACCTTTTTTGATCATTACAGAACACCTTCGCTCTCCAAACCTTCGATGATGTGCACAATGTGAAAATGGCATTACACGACTTTTTTTACCCTAAAACACAGGAGTTTTTCCGGCGTGGGATTCGCCTACTCTTAGACAGATGGCAAGAGGTCATACAGAATGATGGCAATTATGTGAAATCCTAGGTATGTCATTTGTTGTGTTCTCCTCCTTTCTTTGTAGCTTACAAACAAGGGTAGAACTTAATACATAATCTAGTCTTAACTTTCTTTGTAGCTTACAAACAGGTGAACTAATACATAATCTAGTCTTAACAATAGTCTCAAATTATTTTAACTCATCGCCCCCTTTCTTGTAGAATTGTGTTTGGTGAGATGTCCAGGGAATAATGTGTTTATGTTGAACTTTGAGCACTTTTAATGATCTGGTGCAACAGTGGACACCAGACAAGTGGCATGATTGATTGCAAACCAGAGGGACTGAAGCCAGAGTAAGGTGAGCGCAATATGTGTTGCTCCATATACCTCATTGCTGATTTTTATGTCTCACTAGATATAACTTACGTCAGCTTTCAACATTTAAATGTAAATATATTGTACATGTAGAAATATTCTTAGGTTCAGATATAAATAAATAAATACATCGCTCTTTCCACGTTCCAGAAACACACAGCAACCGAAAAATTGTTTTACAGCTGCTGCTGTGGAAATGAACCACAGAACTCTCGATATCTAGCCGTGTACGTTACATTTGCACAACGGTGGCCAACAATCCACGGTGCTATGTGTATTTTTAAGTCAGCTGCTGACATCACAAATTCGCAAGACATAGCCAACTAGAAAGAAGAGGCCCTGAAACGATTTAGTCATGTGACCAAAAGAGTCTTAGCTTTCCTGGACCCTGATCTCGTGTAGTTGTGAACGCCATTAGTCCGTTAGTGTCTTGCTGTGAAGTTGTTCATGTTTTATTTATTATTGTGAATTTTTTTCAAAGAAAAAAGAATCAACACTCGTAATATCACATAGCGTTCCTTTAGCACTGCAACAGAAGAAAATACAGCGTTTTTGAAGAAAAAATATTACTTCTACCCACTTGTATTGCTGTGAGACCTACACTCTGACATACAGGTAAGATTTCTTTTCTGTCTTGAGTAATGATAGGCTCAGCTTACTGAGACGCCTCCATCTGGTGGGCATTAACGGCACTGACTATATATATATATATTATAGCAGTTAGTTCAAAATATACTTTATTGGCAAAAACATAGGGAATACAGGCGTACCACATATGGCAAAATAAACAACAAAACAATGAGCGATACTGATGAAATATTACAGGTGAATGTGATACGACAGCCAACTAAGAATGACAAAATGTTAAAATCATTAAGAAGGAACAATATATGCTTGAGGAAGATGATGCACTAGCAAAAGTAATGATTAATTAATAAAGCATGTGATGACGTGCAGAGTGAAAGCAGAGCACAAAACAACAGGTAAATATATTTACAAGAACATGGCTGTACAACGCAGTGCACAAAAAGAAGGGAACATGTAAAACACAACAAAAGCATATACTACGATAAAGGTACAGAAGTTCCCACAATCCAGGAAAATACACGATATGTGACAAAACATGATAAGTATTACAGAACATAGTGGAAACTTGGGCGAACTCCCCAAGTGAAACACAAGGATACACAAAATACAAACAGCAAGCCGTGCAGTATTGCATCGGTCCAAAAAACAACGACATGGGACGTGCAAAAAATACATGACGTCAAAGAATGTGAAAATGCAAGACAGAAATAAGGTATAAATTAAAAGATGCAACACAATGCAGCAAGAAAAAACAGAAAGAACAAAGTATCGCAGGGCAATACCTGTCGTATTGCTCCTAGAGAACAAATACATGGTGCGCAACTCAATGAAGGTACAGGCAGCAAAAGCAGACACATGAGTGAAGAATAAGTATAAAGGACAGGTGCAACGAAGAAACAAATACAACACGGTACATGCACACGAATTACACAAAAATTGCAGAAAACCCCTACAATACAAATCATAAGCAGTTACATGACAAACACTTAGTAGACGCTGTGACGAAGCACCAGGAAGAGAGAACACAAAATCTCAACTGATGCATTCAGATCTTCGAAGCTGGAAAAAAACAAAAAATCAGAAAGAAAGATGAATGGAAGATCCAGTGAATTCGAACCAACCGGTCCCCTGCGCCCAGGTAGACCGGAAAGAGGCTTGAGATTGAGGGGTGGAAGCAGCGAAGTTCTCCAGGCGTAGTCGAGACACGATGCGATTCCTAAAAATCGACCGTAAGGCCGCGCCAGCAGAGAGGATACTAGTTGTGGTAGCAGGAGAGCGGAGAGATTGATGATAAAGAAAAACGACATGTTTCACAAGTACGAAGAGATAGGCACAGGCATCCGGCAAAATAGCCGGGGGTGTTTGGTAAGCAATAGCCACTCGTACGCTTGAAAAGGGATGTCTCTGGAGCAAATGGTGCCTACAAGACGAAAGGCAGTATTGAGAAGTGGAAGGAGAACGGGACAGTGACAGTAGACATGAGGAACATCATCTTCAACACCACAAAAGCAGCAGAGAGAAGTAGAAGAAATAGACATGTGAAAGAGAGAAGAAGGAACAGGAAGGCGGCGGTGAAGAAACCGCCAGTGGATGTTTCGCTCTAACGGGGTAGAAAGGGGAGAGAAAGAGGCAGACCAGATAGGCAGCAGAAGAGAAGGAGAAGCATCAGGAAGACCATGCGGAGAAGTGAGGGGCGCACGAAGGATCGCATAGATAGAGGCAGTGGAAAAAGAAGAAATGGGAGCAACAGAGTCCCGAAAGGAAAGGAAGAGAGAGGCTCGGTCCAGAGACAGAAATAAGGCCAGTGTCAGAAACCAGAAGTGGGAAGAGGGTACGGAGAGCGGAGCGAAGAAGGTCATACTCCTCTTCCAAGGTGGAAGAAGGGTCAGGGAAAAGAGAAGAGAGGGGTTTCCAGGTCAAATCGGAAGTTAATAAAGCTTCGACAGTGAGAATTCCTGAGCGGAACCAAGAGGGGAAAAGAAAGTATGGTTGATCGGGTGGATGAATCAGAGTGGAAAAGAAAAGAGGTTCTGCAAGCAGGTCCAGGGTGGTAGAGGAAGGAGCGCGGAGTAGCGGGAGAGAATGAAATACCGCTAGAGCGTCGATAAGAAGTGGTGGGAGGCGTTTAGAAGTAGAAGGAGATGAATCCATCCGAAGAAAAAGGAGGAAAGTGAAGGATGGATCATGAAGAGAAATAAGAGTATTCAGGGTAGAAGAAAGTGCAGGGGAGGGCGAAAGGAGAAGACGAATGAAGGAGACGATTCGGTGAGCTCGATAATATGTTCTGACATCCGGGAAATGAAGACCACCAAATGATGTTGGCAGAGAAAGCGTTGCAGCAGAAATCCAATGTCTAGATGACTATATCACTGAAGTGAAAATGCTATTGATGGCAGAGAAATGATGCGATTTAAACACACAGGAATCCCAAGGATAGAAGCATTGTGAGAGAAGATATCGATGAACAATTTGAGCACGTTGAAAGTAAGAGGAAAAGGAAAACGTAAATCGCCAAAAACCAGCCGTGCGATGAAGTCGTGGGCGAAGAGCTTGCCAAGTGACGTTGCTTGTGGTAAAGGAGTGTCCAAAATGAGCTCCAAGAAATTTTTGGGTCGAGGAGGACCACACTGCTCCCCACGGCGAGTCAGTGCGGCCTCTCCAAGAACCACACCACAGGCCAGCACTTTTCTGAATATTCAGGGCAGCACCAGAGAGAGCAGCATACTGTTCATAAGTGGCAAGAAGAGTATCAAATTGGTCATCGCGGCGAAGACAAAAGGTAACATCATCTGCGTAAGCAGAGACAAGAAAAACGGTGATGCCGAGTACTAGAGACAATCGGTCCCACCGCAGGTAAGAGAGACGCCCGACTTGCAATCAAAAAGGGCTCAAAGGCGAGAGCAAAGAGTTGTCCTGATAATGGACAACCTTGTTTGATGCCAGATCGAAAAGGAATCGGGGCCGTCAAAAATGTGGCCATTCGAACGTGCAAATGGGCGCCCCGGTAGAGGCTAAGGATGAGAGAAACAAAAGCGGGAGGAAAACCATAGTGAGTTAATACGGCAGAAAGGTAAGCGTGAGAGACGTTATCAAAAGCGGATTTCTGGTCAAGATTAAACAAAGCTAAGGGTTCGGAATGTTTTAGTGCAAGAAAGGAAAGGTTATGAAGAAAGGAGATATTGTTAGAAATAGAACGACCAGGCACGGTATATGTCTGGTCGGGGGATATGAGGAACGGAAGAACAGAATTTAGGCGGCGAGAAAGGAGTTTAGTGAAGAATTTGTAGTCCAGGTTGAGAATAGAGATGGGGCGCCAATTCGACAAGTCCAGAAGGTCACCCTTCTTCGGCAGGAGGATGACATGTGCAACTGTAAATTCCGGCGGAAGCGCAGGAGAAGAAAGAGCACACGAATAAGCGGCAGAGAGAAAAGGCAGGAGTGACGGAAGAAAGGCCCGGTAGAACGAGAGCGGGAGGCCATCAGGTCCCGGGGAAGAGTGAAGATTGAGGGAGGCAAAAGCCTCTCTCAATTCAGGCAAAGAAAAATCAGCAATGAGAGGGGCGCAGAGAGAAGACGGGACCTGAGGGAGAGAAGAAAGAAAAGAGGAGGAAGAAAAAGAAGAACCCTGCGCAACTGCTCGGAACTTCTCCTGAAAGAAGTGACGGACATGAGAGCAGATGAGAGTTGTATTGCCAGTAACAGTGCCATCAGGCAATCGGAGATGTCTGATGGAAGATGACGTGCGTCGCATGGATTCCATCTTCGAAAGGACTTCGGAAGAATGCGTCGATGGTGAAATACGTAGGAGCCGAAGACGACGGACTGCTTGCTGAGCAAACGGTTTGAGGCAGGCATGAAGTTCATCACGGACGGAGGCGTAGTGCGGGTCAGACATTGGCGTCGCGGAGAGGAGTCCTCGTAGGTTACTCACCTCCATCGAGCGAGTGGTGGAAATAGTAAAGGAGAGTTGACGAACGAGCAAGAGAAGATCCCGTTTGACATCAAGCCACAAACGCAAGGCGCTTGGGGTCGTTGTGAGCAGCAGCTTACGATCAGAAAGGAACTTCTCAACTTCCTCACAAAAGGAACGGTCTTGCAAGAGAGTGTCATCAAACGTCCAATGACGACGCGTAGATGAAGGTGCAGAAGAGACGCAAATTGATAGTGAAACGGCAGAATGGTCGGATGAAACAGTAGGTGAATGTCGAGCAGCAGTGATAGCAGGGAGTAAGGAAGCAGAATCATATATTCGGTCCAACCGCGCAGCAGTAGAACCGAACGTCGGCGGATTACACCACGTAAAGGAAATGGAATCAGGATTTAGCCGTCTGAAGGAATCGACAAGATGAAAATCATCAAGGAGCTGAGTCAGCTGTGAAACTAAATTCATGCGGTATTCGCCAAAAGACGAATTTCTGTCAAGAGAAGGTTGCAGCGTGCAGTTAAAATCCCTCCCAAGAACGAAATAATCCCCGGGAGGAATCGCTGCAATCGCTGCACGAATATGACTGAAAAGATGAGCAACATATATTTCATCAGTGGGAATATATACATTAAAGATATGAAAAGTAACATTATGCACACAAAAGGTAAAACACTGAAGAAAATCAAGGTGTAAATTTGTCACAGAAATAGAAGTCAGCTGAGTCAAAAACCGCTGGCGCACACCTACAGCTATACCACCATACCGCGAGAGGCGATACGAGTGGTAAAAGGTGTACGGCCAGCGTCTCCATAGGTGAGTGGGAGTGTCAGCAGAGCAGTGAGTTTCCTGGAGAAGGAGAACATCTCCACCAGCGGCAGAAATGTCCTCATAAACGAGGGAGTTCAACACTGGTGTCGCGAACCCGCGACAATTCAAGGAAGTCACAGTGAAAGTGCCATGTCTCTAGTGGCAGTGACAATCTTTTCCAAATGGGAACGGAAATTGTTGTACCGCCGTTGGATGCACTTCTGAGTGGCAGCATCCTCGGCAGATGGACTCTTGATAGTATTGTAAAGAGTTAACAGTTGTGCCAGTTGATTCTCAACTGCTGGGTAGCGACCTTCAAATCGGTTGACATAGGTGGGTAAATTAGGAAGAAGAGTCTTGGCACAAGCAAAGTCGTGCAATTCGTTATAAGGGAGAGGAGTGTCCGGAAACACATTCATGTGTAGGCGTGAGGAAAATTCCTCAAGAGGCAGGAGGTAGATAACTGGCTTGGAAGACTTGACAGGGCGACCCGAAGCAGGTGATCCAGCAGGCTTAGTCGGAGAGGTGTGAGTAGAGTGGCCAGATTGTCGCCGTCGTTTCGTAGAGCCGCGAGGAGGTTTGGCATCCCTTTTGTCAGAACGGGTCCGGAGATAGCCCTCCGTCCCATCACTCATCGCTTGGTCGCTGACGCTTTGATAGGCTGTGTCATCAGCGGTCGAGGTCTCGGTATCAGACTGGTCAGTCGCAACGGACTCAGCAACTGCTGTAAGGTCCGCAGGAACACGAAAAGATGCTGAAGATTGTAAAACTGGGTAGTGTTCCTTCGGAGAGAGAAGGTGGGACAACAATTGGCGTAGAGGTTGCTACCGAAGGTAGGTTGTTCGCAGGAACCACCGTCGGTAACGGAGCGCTACTAGGATCTTGATAAGAAGGCGTCGGATCTTGATAGACGGGCGAAACAGACTTTGGTTGAGCAACTGGACACTGCTTATAGTAGTGACCAACCTGATGACATTGACTACAATGGAATTCCGTCAGGAAGTTTATTTGCCTGACCTGATCTTCGCACCGAACAGTGAAGTGTGTTGGAAGCCGTTCGATTGCTTCTTGTGATGGAAATATGACCCTCGCAACACGGCGAGCACCTTGGATCGACGCATGTCGTGGATCACGTAATGGGTCGTTTCGGGCAGCAAGATGCGTTTGTATGCCTCCAACTACCCGACCAACCGAAGATAAGACAGCATACAGCATGAGATCTGTCACCTCCAACGGGACCGGGTAGAAAGAAACGTTAATGGGTCTTTGGCCCACTGGTTCTGCAGAAAGATGTCTATCACCAATGGCGAGACCAGATGTTAGGAGAGATTTCGCCATTTCAGCCGTGGCCAGATAAACAACTACAAGTCGTCCTCTACGATACATTTGCGGAATAGATTCAGATGGGAACCGCTGTGCAATGGCATCTGCATATACTCGCAAAGGAGTGTCCGGAAGGGCTTCGAAATGAACGCCTTTTGCAAGATTCTCAGTAAAAGCTGTGCCAGCTGGAGAGCTGGCTGGGATATTAAGCACGATATTATTGCCAGCTTGGGAAATGAAAGATTTCAGCTTTTCAGCGCCAACATAATTATTCTTGGATGCTGGACGAGAGACTTTGGAGGCTGCAACAAGAAGAAAACGAAGGTAATGACACGTTGGGCTCGGCAGTGCTAGAAGAGGCTGCATTTCCAGTGATGTCCATTGCGTCATCATCGATAGCGGAAGCCGGGAGATGTGACGTAGCTGGAGAAGGCAAATTGGCAACGCCACGAGCGGACGCTTGCGTGGCAACACCCCCATCTGGGGCATCAGAAAAGGAAGAGAGATTAGGGCTATCACTATCCCTACCGGAAGTCGCCATCTTTAATGGCAGCGCCCAGTAGCGAGCTTGGCCAGCTCGGCCAAACGTAAATAAGATGAAATACAACAAAATAGGCACTCACCGCGCTCGAAACGAAGCAAAATGAAAGACGATACCTTTATACTTAAGGTGAACGTGAAATTAAGGAGCGAAGAGTCCAATAACACACCCAAATCAGAAGAAAATCGCGAAGCAACAACACGCTGCGCAGTTAAATCGAAAGGGCGAGATCCAAGGAAATGTAACGCACTCGGCTAGATATCGAGAGTTTTGTGGTTCAATTCCACAGCGGCGGCTGTAAAACAATTTTTCGGTTGCTGTGTGTTTCTGGAACTTGGAAAGAGCAATGTATTTATTTATTTACTGTCGCCACGTATTTGGAGGATTTTCACCTCAGATATAAATATTCCATTGTCATCAAAGTCAACTTGTCTTTTCTGGGCTCATATACTACAATGTGTGTAACAGTACTATAGAGGACTTTGTCCTAACATACATTGGGTAGAACTTATGCACACCCCTAATACATTATTTTGTAAAAATCTAATTACTATGTACTAATTTCAAAAAATGAAAAAAAAATTGTTAATTCTAAAGTTAACTAACCTTTTAATGACTTTGTTGGGACTGCTTTTTGTTGGGAGGCATTTGAATATTTGGTGGAAACACTGTGGTTCGCAGTTTCCGCTGATCCTCTAGATAGGTATGCGTCATTTGTTACCTTAAGGGCGTCTTGATTTGTGTTAGGTAGAAGAATGTAGATTCGCAGCAATAAGTGGTTGCAAAGCAAGAAAGCACTTAATACAGACATTTAACGTGGACCAGGAACGTCAAACAAAGATCTTCGCTGGGTTCGACTCCCGGTGGCGGCCAATGAGAATTTTTCCGTGACTCACTTATAAACGTGGAAAGAGCGAAGATCTTTGTTTGAAGAAAGCACTTTTTGTGCATGTTGCCGAAATTGTGGGTATTCTACTGCATTTTTCCATATTTCAATTGGATTTTTCTTAGCGTCAAATAAGGACTTTAAAATGTCACCTTGCCGCCCCGGTGGCGCAGTGGTCTAAGCGATGGCCTCTGATAATTCAACTGAGCCGGCCCGGTGGCTCAGTGGTCTAAGGCGCTGGCCTCTGACCATTCGTCCGTAAGGGGTCCGGGTTCGAATCCCGGTCAGGCATGGATGTTGTGTTTGTCTTACGGCACTGGCTCTCTCCCTTCCCTGGAACCAGTGACCTTAAATTAGGGACGGGCGACTGCTTATAGCCCATTGAGTTGCTCACGGTGGTCGTTAAACCTCCAAATAAAAAAAAAATTCAACTGAACGGGGTCCGGGATCGAATCCTGGTGAGGCATGGATGTTGTGTTTGTCTTACGGTACTATGTCTTTCCCTTCCCTAGAACCAGTGACCCTAAATTAGGGACGGGCGACTGCTTATAGCCCATTGAGTTGCTCACGGTGGTCGTTAAACCTCCACCCCCCACCCCCCCCCAAAAAAATGTCACCTTCTTAGAGCTCAATCAATTCCATTTGTAGTTCTTTTAGGAGCCATGGAGACATCAGTTAGGTGAGGTTGAAATGCTAATTTGAGTGTGATGTCATGCTTCTCAAAGTCAGTGAAGCTTTAATTGTATTCTCCAATTAATAAGTCTATAAAAGTTGCATATTCTTCAAATGATTCGTATGAATCTTTTTACTCATCAGTGACCTTTGCTAACTGGGGAAAATGCACATCTGAAATTTCCTTTTGAAGAAAAAGTTTTGAAAAAAGATAGTTTTTTTTTAAATGCTTGGATTTTTTATTACATATCATTTACACTCAATGCACAAATTATTGCGTACACCCGCCTAATAGCATGTGGCACCACCTTTTGCTCACAGGACAGCATCCAAACGTCCTGATACGGATGCAATGAGGTTCCGAAACACAGATTCTGGTATTGCTGATCAAAAATCTAAGAGTGCTTGGTGTACAGCAGGCAGAGATGTAGGTGGGGATGGTTGATCATGAACAGCTTGTCCCATAAATTCTTTATGAGGTTCATGTTTGGTGAGTGAGGGAGCCATGCGAGTGTGGTAAGTTCACTGATAAGCTCCTAGAGCCCTTTCGATCGCTAGCCAGGACGGAAGGGGTGGAGCGTTGTCCTGTTGAAAGATCGTTCAGACGGAGGACAAAGTTCCCACTCAACCTGGAAAACTCGGAAAATTTCCCTTTTTTGTTAAAGTCAGGGAAAATTACCCTTTTTTTTTTTTTTTTTTTTTTTTTTGTAAAAATCAATAGATACTTTGTTTTGCCAAACAAAATTATTTTTTCAAGATTTCAAACTTTTGCTTGCAATTACTGCCTGCCTAGAATTTGGTAGATCTTACTTTCAGTTATATTAAGTATTTCCTTTATTCTCTAAAAAAAGATGCAAAATTGAATTTTTTTAATTGCCAGTTATTAAGCTTTTGTTCAATTTCTGCAGACAGTTGCTATAACATGGAACAATTAGGCACAATGGCTCCTGCTTGAAGAAACACTTCAGAAGAGAACCAACCAAATGATGCATCAAAGTCCTTTGTCTGTTGGTTCTCTTAAAACATGTTTCTTTGAACAGAGCCATTCCATCATTAAGCTTAGCTGCATTGTGTTATAGAAAAACTGAAACTATTCAACTGACAGATTTTTTCTTACATATGACCTGTTTCTATGGGAATGTATTTACAAATTCCGTGGGGGTAGTATTCACAAAAGTTCATGGAATTTTGGCACAGAAAATAATGTACACAGTTAGTTGTTATTAATGAAAAGCAGGTAATTTTATAAAGACAAATGACTTAAAGAATTTACAAGTGTGTGCTTTGTTGAGAAAAATGAATGGAATGGAATGAAATGTAACAGTTCTTTGCAACATGCCACTCTGGAAAACTTTAAGAACCACCTGGAGAACCTGGAAAAGTCGGAATTTTTTTATTACTTTCGAGTGGGAACCCTGGAGGAGAGGCACGTAATGAAAGGGTTGAGATGGTCAGCCAGGAGCTGCACATAGCTGGAACCAGTGGTGGAAGATTCAAGAGGTACTAAGGGACCAAGGCCAGACCATGTGAAAGCTGCCCAAACAGTTATACCGCCTCCACCAGCCTGTAGTACCCCAACTTGGCATGCGGGGTCCATAGTTTCGTGTGGTTAATGCCACACACGCTGCCTGCCATTGGCATGATACAGTGTGAAATGGGACTCGTCAGACCATATGATGCATTTCAAATCATCCATGCACCAGTTTTGATGGGCCTTCCCAAACTGCAGCCGAATCATGTGATGCTGTGTCGTTAACATCGGGACATGATGTTGTCGTAGACTACCCCAGCCGAGTTGTGCCATGTGTTGACGGATTGTCTTTGAGCATTTGCTTGTGGATGCTCCTTCATTAAATTGTGACGTGATTTGCTGCAAACAAGCCTTCCGATTCGTCTGTACCATGCGGGTCAATCGTCAGTGCCCTCGATCATTCGATGCACTTTTTTGGCCACATTTGATCCGACTGTTAGCGGTTTTGCCGGATTTCACGTACTCCTGATACACTCTTGCAGTGGTTTGTCACGGAATTCCTAACAGTTTGGCCATTGCACTGATTGAACATCCAGCCTTCGTGGTGACTTGACCTAGATCAAACTCACTTAAGTCTCGTTCTCGACTCATGCTGGCCCTTGATGGAATGTATTCCTGTGTGTACCGACCCACTCTATTTATAGCCCTAACCAGTTTCCCTGCACACCTCGATTTGCTGCTGTCCTGCTGCTTTGTGTATTTTCACCAGGGTGTACATAATAATTTGTCCTTTCAGTGTATAGATTTAGTTTTACCCGCACGGGGATAACTGGTTTACCAGTTATTTGGGGAGCGGCGCCCCCACGGCCCGAGCTCACCTTGTGACGGAGTACTTTTCGTTTACTCTTGAACGTTAACATCACCGAAGGGACAGCTGTTCGTCCAGCTGATGGGGGATGGCGTCCCCACGGCCCGAGCCGATTGTTCTCTTATTGTTTTGCTTTTTTCATCTTTCGTTCATATCTTGACATGTACCCGCCTCAGTTGTAGGCTGCTGAGGTTGTGATGAGGCGCCAGCTCCGGGTTTTGTTCCTCGTTCTCTTCCCTGTCTTTTCTCTTTTATGTTACATTTTCTGTTTTTCCGGAGCTGGTTGGCTTAGACCTACCTGCATGTTTGCCGTGTGCGGTGACCCGTACAGGTGGAAATGAGGATGCTGGAGGCTGAGGTATTTGGGGGCCGGGTTGTAGTGTCTCCAGATGCCAACACTCCTCTTTGCCCTCTGCTTCATCCTAAACGGGAGGCCGGGAGCTAACCCACTCCTGGTCAGGAAGTCTGTGGCCGAGTTGCGTCCGGTCTTCTAGCGGCTTGTCGTTCTGTTCGGCTGGGTGAGTTGGGGGGTAGGGTGGGCATGCCAAAGGGGTGTTCTCCGGGCACGGGAAAGTCTGGGTGCACGCTGAGCGTGTGTCTGCCCTACCAACTTGCTATATCCGCTGACTATCCCTAGAGCCGTGTCCTGCGTCCTCTTGGGCTTGCGGACCTCCGGTTCTCCCTCGTTGGGCTCGGTAGTGGGTGGGGAGGTTGGCGGACGAATCTTTTTCTCCCTCATGGCAACACAAAGTGTTTCCCACGCTGTAAATTTGAAGCGCCGTGTGGAGGACGGGTCGCCCTCCTCCACTAAGAAACTACTAACTACGAATTGCAATGCTCTGTTTCTTCTGATTCATTCAGTTGATCCGGCTCAGTCTCTCAGTTCGAAGAGTCCTTTCTGGATTAATAAGGCTCTTCAGGCTGTTGCGGGCTCTCCAAGGAGTGTTAAGAAGCTCCCGTCAGGGGATCTTCTTGTGGAGACATCTCATCCACGTCACAGTGCCACCCTGCTGGAGACGACCGTTCTGCTGGACATTCCTGTGCAGATCTCACCCCATGGTTACCTCAATTCCTCTCGCGGTGTGGTCAACTCCCGCGACCTGCTCGAATGCAGTGATGAGGAATTGTTGGTTGAACTTGGGGACCAACATGTCACTGGGGTTCGGCGTATCCTTTTCAGGCGGGATGGGAAGTCTATTCCCTCCCGGAACATCGTCCTGACCTTTGACTCACCTACCCTGCCAACTTCCATCAAGGCGGGGTACTTGCGTCTCGATGTTCGGCCCTACATCCCGAACCCCCTAAGATGTTTCAAGTGCCAGCATTACGGTCACTCCCAGCAGTCTTGCCGTAATGTAGCAAAGTGTGGGCGCTGTGGTTCACCTGAACACTCTTTGGCGGACTGCTCCGCTGAGGTGGATCACTGTGTGAATTGTGAGGGTTCCCACTCTGCGTCTTCTAAGCAGTGTCCCAAGTGGATCGAGGAGCAGGCTATCCAGCGCCTGAAGACCACTGAACATCTGTCCTACCCTGAGGCCAGGCGGCGGATTGCTCCTCTTCCTTCCGGCCGACGCTCCTATGCCTCGGTTGTGGTGCAGAAGGCTACTGTTGCGGTTCAGACTGAGGCGGCCATCCCGGCGCGTTGTCCTTATGATTTTGAGGACATCGTCGCTGCTGGAATGGCAGCACTGCAGTCTCGCCGCATTGCATCCAAGGCGACATCTACATCGTCGCCTAAACCTTCTTCGCCGAAAACATCTCCCAGCACAGGGACCCAGGGCACTGCAAAGAAGAAGCCAGAAAAGGTGAAACCCGGCTCATCATCCCCGAAACAGAGCACGCAAAAACAGCCTCTCAACACAGGGGGTAAACACAGCCCTGTGTTACCTCCAGACACTGCCGATGGGTTGGAGGTGATGGACGACACTGAGACCTTTTAGTCGTCTGTCTTTTCCTTTCTTTCATTTCGTTTTTCATTCTGGCCACGCTCATTCAGTGGAATTGCCGAGGTTTGCGTTCACGCATTGACGATTTAAAGGGCTTACTGTCTTCGCACACACCTGTGTGCGTGTGTCTCCAGGAGACAAAGCTTCGCATGACGGACACTCCTTCGCTGCGGAGACATTCTTTTTTCCGCAAAGATCACCAGGACGGCGTAATTGCCTGCGGGGAGTGGCCGTCGTTGTTCCTCATGGTGTCCCTGTCACTGCGGTTGCCCTTCGGACGACTTTGCAGGCGGTGGCAGTGCGACTATCTGTGAACACTCTGCTCACGGTGTGTTCCATCTACATACCACCAACTGAAGCTGTAAGCCTTTCGGATCTGGAAGATTTAGTTGACCAGCTGCCGCCTCCTTTCTTCATCTTAGGAGATTTCAATGCACACAGTCCGTTGTGGGGTTCTGCCACTCGTGACTTCCGGGGCCGTGTTGTTGAGTCCCTTCTCTCCAACACGTCCCTCTGTCTCCACAACACCGGAGCAGTCACTTACTTTCATGAACCCACCCGCTCGTACTCAGCCATTGATCTGTCCTTGAGTTCGCCATCCTTCTATCCTGACTGGTCCTGGAGCGTGTCTGATGATCCCCTGGGCAGTGATCACTTTCCCATCTTTCTCCGTCTAGCAGGTGCCGGGTACCGTCATCCTACTCGCCCTGCTAGATGGGCTATCGATCGCGCCAAGTGGGACTCATTCACGGCTTCAGCGACCATTACTCCAGCCATGGTGACCTCGGGTACGATTGATGATGCTGTTGCGGCGGTTACGGATTGTATTGTGCAAGCGGCAGACTCTACCATCCCTAAGTCTTCGACTAATCTTCCACGTTGTCCGCGACCTTGGTGGAATTCCACTTGCAAGGCAGCTCGTCAGGCCCAACATCGGGCTTGGGGTAGGTTTCGTCGGTACCCCACCGACGCGAACCTACTTGCTTTCAAGAGAGCCAAATCTTACGCGCGTTTGGTACGTCGTCGTAGCCAACGGGAATCTTGAATACGATACGTATCCGGGATTAACACCACTACCAGCTCTAAGATCGTTTGGGACAGGATCCGCAAGATTCGGGGTAAGTACCCTTCTGGGGAAATTTCCATTCTTGAGAGTGGTGGAGGAACGGTTGCTGACGCTCAGGGTATTGCTGACTGTCTGGGCGCCGCATTTTCTTCGGTGTCCAGCAGCCGCAATTACGCTGCTTCGTTCCGGCAGGTACAGCCGCGGCTTGAACGGTCCAAGGTTTCCTTTGGACCGTTTTCCGCTGCCGATTATAACAGCCCGCTGACTGCCGTCGAACTGAAGATTGCCCTGAATCGGTCCGGCCGAACATCTGTCGGACCGGATAACATCCATTATGACATGCTGAAGCACCTTTCTCCGTCCTCTCTTGACTGTCTGCTGGTCCTGTTTAACAGGATCTGGCACGAGCGTGACTTTCCCGAATCTTGGCGCTCTGCCATTGTCGTTCCTGTTCTCAAACCTGGTAAGGATCCCGCTAACCCGTTGAACTACCGACCAATTGCTATGACGAGCTGCCTCTGCAAAGTTCTAGAGCGCATCATCAATTTTCGTTTAGTTTTTTATTTGGAATCACGTCACCTTCTTTCACCTCATCAGAGTGGTTTTCGGAAATTCCGATCCACCTCAGATCATCATCTACGCCTTGAGACATCTGTCAGAGAGGCGTTTGTCCGGCGTCAGCACATGGTCTCCGTGTTCTTCGATATGGAGAAAGCTTACGACCGCACCTGGAGATACGGCATTCTCCGTGATCTGCACGAGTGCGGATTGCGGGGAAACCTACCATCTTTCATCGCCGGGTTTCTCCAGGACCGGAGTTTCCGTGTGCGCGTCGGGTCGACCTTCTCTGCGTTCTACCCACAAGAGCAGGGTATCCCTCAAGGCTCCATTCTTTCTGTGACATTGTTCATCCTTCGTGTAAATCATATTTTCACTCTACTTCCTCCGTCGGTTCGTGGCTCCATGTACGTGGATGATCTACAGATCTCTTGCGCATCTGTCAACATGCGCACTATTGAGCGGCAGCTGCAGACGGCCATTAATAAAATCTCTACCTGGGCCTCCCACAATGGATTTGGCTTCTCGACCCAGAAGACCGTTTGCGTGCATTTTTGCCGCAAACGGGGCCTTCACCCTGACCCCAGCCTCCGTCTGGGGTGTTCTACCATCCCTGTGGTGTCAGAAGTCACGTTCCTTGGGCTAACATTTGACCGGGCACTCACCTTCCGACCTCACATCCAGTCCTTAAAGGTGAAGTGCACGAAGTCATTGAGTATCCTGAAGGTCCTCTCTCGAACATCTTGGGGGCTGACAGGTGCTCAATGCTTCGCATTTACCATTCTCTGATTCGGTCAAAGTTAGACTTCGGTTGCATAACGTACGGTTCGGCACGTCCTTCCGTGTTGCGGCCTCTGGATCCTGTCCATCACCAGGCTCTGCGGCTATGCACTGGTGCTTTCCGTACCTCTCCCGTGCATAGCCTGTATGTCGAGGCCCATGAACCGCCGTTGTGCATCCGACGTAAGCAGCTGTCTCTTCAATTCTTCACCAAGTTGAAGTCTCTTCCTGATCATCCCCTGCATGGTTCCATTTTCCAACCACAATGTGTCCGCCTATTCTCACACCGGCCTTCCTGTGTTCCGACGTTTGGGATTCGGTTGTCGACCTTGGTGCGCGATGCTGGTCTAGACTTGTCAAGGATTGGTTTGACCCGGTTCTACAATGAACCGCCTTGGCAGCCGGTTCAAGCAACAGCTGACCTTTCCCTTTGTGTGTGCCCAAAGTCTTCCACTCCTGCTCTGGTGTACCAGCAGCTCTTTGCCGAGATACTGTCTCTCTTCACGGATTTCGTGCCTGTATTTACTGACGGGTCGAAATCCGGTGAGGTTGTTGGATCCGCATTCGTGTGTGGCGATGCCTCCCATGCTGAGAGGCTTCCGCCTGAATCTACTGTCTTTTCGGCAGAGATGCGTGCGGTACACCTCGCTTTGTGTCACATACGGTCTAGATCTCATCGTCGCGCTTTGATTTGCTCCGATTCCCAGTCCGTCATCCAAATTTTATCTTCTCCAGAGGACACGGACTCACCTGTCATCCGTGATGTCCGTCGTCTTCTTGGAACTTTGGAGGGTGATGGCTTCCTGGTCCGATTCTGTTGGGTTCCTGGCCATGTTGGGATCCGGGGTAACGAGCTGGCTGATCTCTCTGCCAGGTCTGTTTCCTCCATGTCGCCAGCTCGGCTGCCACTGTCTTTCCGAGATTATCGGCCTTTGATCCGGGAATTTGTTCTGGATGAGTGGCAGTCCCTGTGGTCTCAACAGGGCAGCAATAAACTCTATGCCATCAAACCACAGATCGGACTCTGGAAGTCTAGTTTGCGGAAGAACCGTCGTGAGGAAGTTGTTCTTGCGCGTCTCCGCATTGGGCACTGTCGTTTTACTCACCGCTTTTTGCTGTGTGGCGAGAGTGTCCCGGTGTGTGAGGCGTGCGACTGTCGTCTCACTGTCCTTCATGTTTTGTGTACTTGTGTTCGGTTTTGTGATCATCGTTTTCGTCATTTTCACTCTCATCTGTTGGACGAAGGTGCAGCTACGCTGCAAACCATTATTGGCGAAGCCTGCGACATGAAAGCAGTGTTTTCGTTTTTACAAGATATTGACTTTTTTAAACTTATTTAGCTTTTAACCTGTTCACTATCATATTTCATTTTTACCACATCAGCCTGTTTTTAACCTTGTGTACGTTTTTATTGATTTTGTTTTGTTTTGATGTCTTTTGTTTGGCGCTCTTTGGCCACCCATGGCCCTTGCGCCATTAAAATCTACTAACCAACCAACCAACCTAGATTTAGTTTTACTTTGCAAAGAAATATTCAAGTCATTTTGCTTTAACATGATATCACACAGGAATGCAGCATTTCTATAGATTTCTATTAAGAAATCACATTGCTGTTTTTGTTCTTCATAAAATTCAACTATTTGTAAGTTTAGCCTAGGAATCACAGAATTCACGATGCTGTATTACGTGGTTATCTGTACTATACCTGTGACGAAATAATGAACATCGTATTTCTGTTTCACACATTTGTTTTAAGTAGTTGAACACTGCGGAACACTCCTGCACAATATACATTGAAGTGCCAGCAAAACTGGTACACCAGTCTAATACTTGGTAGGTCCTCCACGGGAGCGCAGGGCTGCAGAAATACGACGGGGCATGGACTCCACTAGCTTCTGGAAATATGCTCTAGGCAATGCACACCATACTTCCTTCAGAGCGTTCCACAATTCGGGTGTATTCGGAGTTCTCGGATTCCTGTGTTCGATAGCGCATTCCCAAATGTGTTCTATCACGTTCAGATCTGGGGACTTGAGTGGGAATGGCAACACCCCAAACTCAGATGAATGATCCTCTAACCATAATGTGGTGTCCCAACACTTGTGTGGAGGTGCATTGTCCTGTTGGGACAGGCCCAACCCATCAGCATGAATGCAGGACATGAACGGGTGTACCTCGTCAGAAAGGATGCGCACATAGCGTTGGCCGGTCACAGATGTTTGTAGAGGTATCAGGGGTACCAGTGAAGTCCAACTAAACACACCATACCATTACGGACCCCCACCAGCCGGTACAGTTCCCTGTTGACAGGCGGGATCCATGGCTTCATGGGGTTTGCGCCACACACGAATCCTGCCATCTGCCCGATACAGTTGGAAACGTGATTCGTCAGACCAGGCTACTTGTTTCCAGTTATCAAGTGTCCAGTGGCGGTGTTGCAGTGCCCAAGCGAGACAAATAGATCTGTGTCGTGCACCCATCAAGGGGACTCGAGTTGGGCGTCGGCTCCCAAAGCCCATATCGTGCAGGGTACGTTGCATAATCCGGACGCTGATACTTGTTGAGGCTCCAGCATTGAATTCCGATGATACCTGCGAGAGTGTTGCACGCCTATCGCGTGAAACGATTATTGACAGCCGACGATGGTCGCGTTCACCCAATGTCTTTTTTCGGCCACACTGGTATCGTAGGTTGGAGGTTTTGCCGGAATTCTCGTAGTCCACGGTACACCCTTGAAATGGTCGTCCGTGAAAATCCGAACTTCGTTTCTACCTCCGAATTACTATGGCCCATCTCACGAGCGCCAACCATGACACCGCGTTGAAAATCGCTTAAATCGTTATTACTTGTCATTCTCATGCTGAAAACAGCTCTGACAGCTGGCAAGGTTGTCTATCGCTTTATATACGCACTGACGGACGCAACCGAGTACGCGCATAGGTGACGTTGCTATGTATTTTGCATAAGCTCGTCTGTACCAGTTTTTCTGGCACTTCAGTGTACATCTGCGAGGTATACCATCCAACTAAATACTGTGAGTAATTTGAAAAATTCTGCAATAAGGTGATTAATTATTCTTGTTTAGTCAAATCTATTTAAATAATGGTTCAACTGTTGGAACATTTTACATGTAATAGTTCTTTTGTGTGAAATGCAATTTCTCAGTTGGAAGTTATTAGTATTTACTGTGAATAAATATCTCTGTAATCAAAGAAAACTCAAGAAAAACTTTTCACGTACCTCTCAGTTGCAGGCGGTCGATGTTCGGATCATTTGTATGTTTGTTCCCATCATGTTCTTGAGCTTAGACTTTTAAACAGTGAATCAAAATCTTGAGCTTAGACTCTGAACAGTGAATTTATAAAATCAATTTTGAACATGAAATTAAAGAAAGGGAAAGAAAAGTAATTTATTTAAGATCTGTAACTGTTTTACGGTTTAGAAAAGTGTAGTGATGTCAATGCATATGGTTTGATGTAAAACGATATCAGGCTTTATCGCCCCTTAACTTTAAATCAGAAATTTACAAAATGTTTACAGCATTTCAAAATTTCTGTCATAATTATCTTTGAACCTATCAGCATTTTGAAGAGTAAAGCTAAGCCACCCTTTTGAAGTTTTTGGTTTTCAGACTTTTCGAGGTGTAGAAGAAGTAAAAAAATTCGGGAGCAGGAGAATTCATCAAAAACGAATTCTTTGAAAACGAATTCGTTGAACGCGAATTCATCAAAAGCAAAATTATCAAACGATCAATTTACCGAAAGGCAACTTTATCGAAAATAATGAAACAAATTCGTTGAAATAGGGTTTAAGACAACTGGCCACTAAACAGTTGGCCAAACGGACAAGTACAGACACCCACTCTAGGGGCCGTATAGAAATTGCAGTTTCTTGGTTTCAGACATGTGCAAAGGCCTAGGGATTAATATTTAATGCCTTAGTAAAAGGGTAATAATACTAGTCTTTGTGTCTAAACCTTATGAATCTGAGCTCCACGCAATATATCAATAACGTTTACATAATAAATCAAACTAATAACGCTGGGCTTTTACTTAAGCATCAAATATTAATAAACAGGCGTAGGCTTTTTTAACAGTTTGTAACGTACCAGGAGATGTGACGTACCTGCCAGAAGGACGCACACGACATAAAGGCAGATAGGAATCAGAATACATGTCCGCGTAGCTTAATTGGTAGAGCAACTTATTCCGGAATGAGTGGACCCGGGTTCGAACCCCGGCGCGGATAAAAATGACGGAGAAATTCACTTCGTTATAAGTTTTTCTCCCATTGCGCTCATATTCATAAGGTTTAGGTAATAACAAGTCAAGTTAGTATTATTCTGCTTTTACTTAGGCATTGAATACACTGCTGGCGACCCAAAATGCAACACCAAGGAGGACACGAGATAGCAAAGCCAGATTTACTGGGCACATAACAGATACAAAGATGAAACGATTGAGCTTACAGGCCCGTGCGACTTGTGGAACACGCAGACATCAATAGTTCGTGTGGCTCCCATGGCTGGCAATAACGGCTGCTACACGCAGCGGCATCGAACGAAAGAGGCTTGGGGTATGTCGGTCCAGGCTGCTTCCACACGTTCCTACAGTTCATCAGGCGTAGCCGCGGGTGGTGCTTGCCGGGCCACTCGGTTGCCGTTCAGCGACCAGACGTGTTCGATGGGCGGCATATCTGTATAACAGGCGGGCCACGGCAGCAGTGACACCTGGTGGGCAGTGAAGAATTGTTGCACGAAGCGTGCCACGTGCGGGCACGCATTGTCCTGTTGAAATGTGGCAGGTAAGAGAGTACTACAGGCTCCAAAACGTCGGAGATGTAGCGGTGGCTGTTGAGTGTACCAGCGATGCGTACCAGAGAGGTGCGGGTGTCATATCCAATTGCACCCCAAACCATAACGCCAGGCGACGGACCTGTTTGGCGATGCATAATGCAGGCGTCCTACAGTCTCTCGCCGCGGTTCCGACCATCGTGATATTGCAGGCAGAAGTGGGATTCGTCGGAGAAGACAATGTCATGCCATCCCGTAGGCCAGGTGCGGCGTTCAACGGCCCACTGCCGCCGCACTCGCCTGTGGTGCAACGTCATTGGTAATCGGAGCAATGGGCGCTATGCGACAAGTCCCCGTTCCTGCAGACGACGTCGAACAGTACGTGCTGACACAGGTTGTTGCGCAACACACCCTAATTTCTGCGCTAACGTTCGTGATGTGGCGGTGCAAGCCGTCAATGCCCGCCGCATAACATGCTGGTCCTCTCGTTCGGTGGTGTGCCGCGGCTGCGACAATCGCTGATGTCGGTCCGTACATCCCTCCTGCATCCCCCGAATCCAGACTCTCCTCACTGTAGCTGGATGTCGTCCCACACGGGCGCCGATGTCTCAGTACGATAAACCGTTGTCGCGATAAGCCACTATTCGTCCTCTGTCGAACTCCGAAACGTGCTGGAATGACTGCCGTATTCTGCGACGAGGCATCAGGAAGCTTCCCACGCACAGGTCCGGCAGCACAACGCACTTCCACTACTTGCACCCCACCTTCTGTGCACCCTCCTTATAGTGCTTCTCGGTGGCGTGCCGGGCGCACATAATTTGCATATATCCTGCAATGCTATTCGTTTGCATGTCCTCTCGCGGGCAACGCATGCTGCGAATTTCAGGCCAATCGGATGCTTCCTTCATGGTGTTACATTTTGGGTGGCCAGCAGTATATTAACAAATACGCCTAAACCTTTTTAACAGTTTTTATTCCACCGTGTTTATATTCATAAAGTTTAAACACCAAGTGAAGTTAGTATTATTGCACTTTTACTTAGGCATTAAATATAAATGCCTAGGCCTTTTAAACACTTTTTATTCAATTGTGCTCATATTCATAAGGTTTACACACCAAGTCATTTTAAGTAATATTGCACTTTTACTTAGGCAGTAAATATTAATAAATAGGCTTTAGGCCTAGGCCTTTTTAACAGTTTTTATTCCATCGTGTTCATATTCACACACCAAATCAAGTTAGTATTACTGTGCTTTTACTTAGGCATTAAATATTAATGCCTAGACCTTTTTAACAGTTTTTATTCCACCGTGTTCATATTCATAAAGTTTAGACACCAGGTGAAGTTAGTATTATTGCACTTTTACTTAGGCATTAAATATAAATGCCTAGGCCTTTTAAACACTTTTTATTCAATTGTGCTCATATTCATAAGGTTCAGACACAAGGTCTAGTTAGTATTATTGCGCTTTTACTTAGGCATTAAATATCAATGCCTAGGCCTTTTTAACAGTTTTTATTCTATCATGTTCACATTCATAAGGTTTTGACACCAAGTCAAATTACTATTATTACACTTTTACTTAGGCATTAAATATTAATACCTGCCGCTCCGGTGGCGCAGTGGTCTAAGGCGCTGGCCTCTGATCATTCGTCCGTCAGGGGTCCGGGTTCGAATCCCGGTGAGGCATGGATGTTGTGTTTGTCTTACGGTACTGGCTCTCTCCCTTCCCTGGAACCAGTGACCCTAAATTAGGGACGGGCGACTGCTTATAGCCCATTGAGTTGCTCACGGTGGTCGTTAAACCTCCAATTAAAAAAAAATTCGTCCGTAAGGGGTCCGGGTTCGAATCCCGGTCAGGCATGGATGTTGTGTTTGTCTTACGGCACTGGCTCTCTCCCTTCCCTGGAACCAGTGTCCCTAAATTAGGGACGGGCGACTGCTTATAGCCCATTGAGTTGCTTACGGTGGTCGTTAAACCTCCAATCAAAAATAAAAAAAATATTAATACCTTGGCCCAGGCTTAGGCCTTTTTAGCAGTTTTATTCCGTTTTCCTCATATTTATAAGCTTTGCATCAAGTCAGGTTAGTAATATTGTGCTTTTTTACTTAATAAATATTTCATACACTTGAACAAAATCTGCCAGAAAGGCCTGGACCAAAGGCCTATTGATTAATATTTAGTGCCTAAGTAAAAGTGCAATAATACTAACTTGACTTAGTATCCAAACCTCATGATACGAGTACAACAGAATATAAACTGTTAAAAATACCTAAGGCCTATTTATTAATATTTACTGCCTAAGTAAAACCACAATATTACTTAAATGACTTGATACCTAAACCTTATGAATATGGGCACAATCGAATAAAAAACTGTTTAAAAGGCCTAGGCGTAGGCCAAGGTATTCATATCTATTGCCTAAATAAAAGTGCAATAGTAGTAACTTGACTTGATGTGTAAACCATATGAATATGTACACGATGAGATAAAAACTCTTAAAAAGGCCTCGGCCAAGCATTAATATTTAATGCCTAAGTAAAAACAATAATACTAACTTGACTTGATATATAAACTTTATGAATATGAGCACAATGGAATAAAAACTGTTAAAAAGGCCTAAACTTAGGCCTATCTTTAGAGGCTGTCTATGAGGAAAGTAGACACAATGAAATGAAATGTCTGATTCTTGTTAGACTCCCTAACAGTTTTGTGGTCATCCTACATGGAAGTGTAATCTAAGAAATAAAAAATGCAATTTTTATACGTTCCCCAAATGCTTTTGTGGCCACTTAGCCATATTCCAATTATAAGTTTTCAACAAAAACTTATCCTATGATATTATATCTTTTGGTGGTTTCGCTTTCAATGAATTCAAATATATTTCAGCCATTATTATGGTCTTCATCAGTGCGAGTACATAGTAAGCGTAGGAACTCCAATAGGCCGCCCCGGTGGCGCAGTGGTCTGAGCGATGACCTCTGATCATTCGTCCGAACGGGGTCCGGGTTCGAATCCCGGCGAGGCATGGATGTTGTGTTTGTCTTACGGCACTGGCTCTCTCCCTTCGCAAACTAACACGGTCACATGACAGTCCTAAACCAGTAGGAACAGATTACAGATCTTTGGTTAGAAGTGCACGTGTTGCATGCCATCTGGTGAATTAGTATTTATATAAATGTGGTGAAAAAAGGTTGTCATTTTAAGGATTGTTCAATTACAGATGAGTACAAATTAATCCTTTTTCGATTTCCAAAGCGAAAAGATCGGCAAGTGTTTCTTTGGTATTTCTTTCTTTTGTAATAGTTACTTGTCATTGTTGATGAACTCACGTGGAGCTTGTGTGAAGCTGATAGTATGGAATCCAAATTGAATCCGCCGCCCCGGTGGCGCAGTGGTCTAAGGCGTTGGCCTTTGATCATTCGTCCGTAAGAAGTCCGGGTTCGTATCCCGGTCAGGCATGGATGTTGTGTTTGTCTTACGGCACTGGCTCTCTCCCTTCCCTGGAACCAGTGACCTTAAATTAGGGACGGGCGACTGCTTACAGCCCATTGAGTTGCTCACGGTGGTCGTTAAACCTCCAATCAAAAAAAAAAAAAAATTGAATCCTATGAGCTTATTTCCAGAAGCGAAGGTTGCTGTAGAAGTTTTGTCCACAACGGGAATAAACAGTTTTCAAGAATAATTAATAAAGTATAATAGCCGCCCCGGTGGCGCAGTGGTCTAAGGCGCTGGCCTCTGATCATTCGTCAGTAAGGGGTCAGGGTTCGAATCCCGGTCAGGCATGGATGTTGTGTTTTTTTTTTTTTTTTTTTTGATTGGAGGTTTAACGACCACCGTGAGCAACTCAATGGGCTATAAGCAGTCGCTCGTCCCTAATTTAGGGTCACTGGTTCCAGGGAAGGAGAGAGCCAGTGCCGTAAGACAAAACAACATCCATGCCTGACCGGGATTCGAACCCGGACCCCTTACGGACGAATGATCAGAGGCCAGCGCCTTAGACCACTGCGCCACCGGGGCGGCGATGTTGTGTTTGTCTTACGGCACTGGCTCTCTCCCTTCCCTGGAACCAGTGACCCTAAATTAGGGACGGGCGACTGCTTATAGCCCATTGAGTTGCTCACGGTAGTCGTTAAACCTCGAATCAAAAAAAAAAAGTATAATAATTGTAATACACACGTGACCCTAGCTCCGGCTCGGCAGGCATGTGTTCCCACAATGCATTGCGCGCATTCTGTTTTACCCCCTGGCCACTGCTTCAATTGGCGCTGCAAGCGTAGTATTCTTGAATCTCGAGGCTCTCGTGTTAACGTTAAGTTCCCTGGCTTACTCTGTTCAATCAATTCACCTGAAGCATTAATTTTCGAAGAATTTGCTTTACGACGGATTCGTTTTCAATGTAAAACCACTCACTCGTACATTCTAAATCTCGCAATATGCTAACCATGATCCGAAAGGATCGAGAAAGAACCCAGGAAGAGCAAAAATGGCGTATCTACAGCATTCCCTTACTTGATGAAACGGGCCAGCTTTCTTGTTATATCGGATCTACAGCTCGTAGTCTTGCCTGCAGAGTACGGGAACACAAATACAACATGAAGGCAGGGCTTCAAAATACTGCCTTGGCGCGAACTGTCAACGATGGAATTTTCTACTCGGATTGGGACCATGCAAGAATCCTAATAACGCCAAGATCCCATTCAATGCTGTTATTGACTGAAAGTCTATTTATTTGTAAAGCCCGTAACAAATGTTGTTATGACTATATACCATGGGATTTACTACCTGTATGGAAAAATATATTATATAATCACCCAAAGGAGACTGGACAAAACGGGGGAGCTCCACCTTCAACATCGCTGACGTAACACACACACATACATACTATGTTTACCCATACTGCCCTGGTTTCTATAAGTTGCGACACTGTTCAAATGTTCACCTCACATCTAAAGATGGGACCAAAGTGGCCCGAAAGTACTCATGTGTATTTTAGTTGAAAAGTTCCTTGATTTTCTTATTCAATTGTTCGTACAGAGATGGTGTCATTTATACTTATTTACCGCTTTCAATAAATTCATCTCACCTGGAGCCAAAAATTCAAGCAGACAGTAATATTCCAAGGTGCCATTTTGATTTTTCTGGGTTTTGGACTTTTCTAGGAATTAGGACTTTGAGACAGCACGCCAATTTTCAGATTTCTAAGTCATTTAAAAGTGGTCGAACAATTTGTAAAAACAAATTTAAGCAGGCAGTGCTCCAAAACTGGAATTTTGGTTTTCAGACTTTTCTAGGAATCTGGACTTTGAGACCTATCAGCATGCCAATTTTCAGATTTCTAGGTCATTTAAAAGTGGTCGAACAACTCGAAAAAAAATCCAGCAGGCAGTGCTCTAAAACCGCCATTTTGGTTTTTTTACTTTTCTAGGCTTACGAACGTTAAGACCTATCAGCAGGGCTTGAAAAATGCTGATGTCTGTGATGGAGTGAAAAGTTTTAGTTGACGAATAAAATATTCAGTAGAGCAGTTTAAATTCAATTGGCAATTATTTATACATCGTTATGCCTATTGTTGGATGCGTAAAAAAAACTATCAGTTTCTTAATAAAGCTTATTTTAATTCACAGAAGTGATGCGTGATTGTGCGCCATCATGAGAAAAACCAGTTTCTCCGCAAAAGAAATTGGACAGTGAATGCTGTGAGTCAAAACATCCGGGCACGGTGTGCTTAAAAAGGAACACGAGACAAGAAGCCGCAAGCTCGGTAGAATGATTTTCCCAAATGCTGTGTGAAAAGAGAGGCAGTGTTAGAGTCACACGCACCTCCTCCCGCTTAGACAATTGCTGTCGTAGGGCAAACACGGGAATCCGTGTTTCCACGGAGCTGTCAGGAAAGTTCTAAAACATTGAAAGATTCTTGCATCATCGACCCTAGAAGGAGGAAACCGAGTTTGGCTATTTCACAATGATTAATCATTTAAATTAGGTTAGCAATAAAATATTCGAGAGATGTATATAAATTGTTCATAAATCAAACCTTAAAACATGAAACAAAATCGACAGCCCAGAGGAGCTGTTAATTTAGAGCTGGTGAGTGAGATATTTGCCTCACTGGTGAACCAGCATGAAATTTTTCAAACCCTGTCTATCAGCATACCAATTTTGAGATCTCTGGGTCATTTAGAAGTGGCCGAACATTATGCGGACAGAAACGCATTTTCCTCCTTCGCTTATACTGTATATGCACTATATTGACAAAAGTCACCGGACACCCCTTCAAAAGCAAATGAACAGATCCGCTGCGTTGTTAAGATGTGCGGTATAGCTGCAAATAGTATAAAAATAAGCCTGCAGTTGACTACGATAATATCGCACTGTGAGGTTGAGTAAAAATGTTGTGGCGGGAGAGAACTGACTTTTATAAAGGAAAGATTGTTGGGTGTTATATTAGTGGGTGTCCATAAGAGAAACTGAGAGGCGTTTAAACATACCATAGTCAACTGTTTTGGATGCACTGAATAAGTGGAAGACACATGGCATGCCTGAAGCAGCAAAACGTACCGACAGACCAAAGAAAATCAGTGATAGAGGACGTCGAAGCCTCTGGAGAGTCGTTACAGCTAATTGGAGTACTGCACAAGACCTCAGCACATAGGTGAGTACAAATGCAGGCCCCTCGGTAAGTATTATATGTACCATTTGCAGAGAACGTCATTCTATGGATTACCATGGTCGTGCTACTGCTCATAAGCCTTTTATCTCCACTCGGAAAGCTACTCGTCGTTTAGCATGGTGTAAAGAACATTTATCATGGACCGTAAATCAATGGAAACGGGTCCTATGGACTGATGAATTCCCATACAAAATCCATCAGTCTGATGGCCGTGTGTGGGTATGGCGGCAGCCGGGTGAACGCCATTTACCACAGTGTACTGTTTCTACGGTCAAGTTTGGAGCAGGCAGTGTACTCGTGTGGGTTGCTTCTCATGGTATGGTCCCTGCCCATTGGTTATCGTGGACAAGCCTGTTAACCAGCACGTCTACCTCGATATTCTGGACAATTATGCCCTACCAACTCTGTGGCAATACTATGGAACCGAGCCTTGTTGGTACCAGCAGGATAATGCTCCGAGCCATAAAGCAAGGACTGTTACGGCGTGGTTTGACTATAATTCTATATCATGTGTGGACTGGCCAGCACAGAGCTCTGATATTAATCCCATAGAGCCCCTATGGAATGAATTAGAGCGCCGCATAAGAAGTTTGGGACCAAGGCCTACTAATAAGCAACAGTTAGCGGCAGCATTATGTACTGAATGGAAGTGCATACGTATTGCTGTGCTCCAGTGTCGGTCCACCTTTGGCCTTAATGCATGTAGTGACCTCGAAGAATCACTGCATGCATTAAGGACAAAGGTGGACCGACACTGTACTAATGTATGTCAATAAATGCTATGGTGTGTTTCTCTTCTAGGTGTCTGGTGACTTTTGTCAATATGGTGTACATAAGATTAGATATCAGAATGAACAAGGCAGCAGAAATTTGTTAGCTGTGTAAGAATGTTTTCATTAAGATTCTAATTATTGATTTTACTCATATATTTTTAAGTTTTGTTTAATTACAGAATTCACTTCTTCTCTGAGTATTTTATTTTTTTGCAGACATTTCTGGCCTTTGTAGGTGTCTATCAAGGTCTATTCTCAGTAATTCACTTCACTTCACATACAATGCAACAACTAATGTAATTTTATTTACGTAATAATGCAAGTTGACTTTCGCCAGTGGTACTAGGTGACATTAAAATACTTATGAAGTAACACACACAAACAAGCATTTCTGTGTTTGAATGCTTACAGAATTTTACGGTATAAATATTTGTTTCCTCTTCTTGTTCAATCAACCATACTCAGGGCCGTAGCTACCCTCCCAGAATGGTCATTTGAGGGACGTAAATTCATGCTGTGGGGGATGTAAAAAATAGAACACACTAAGCTGTTCTCTGAGATTCAGAGGTTAGCTCCAAAAAGAAATACAAACAACCAGTTAATATTTACTTACTGTTGTCGTGTCAAATTCCTCCTTTTACAGCGATCTTGACGTACAACTCGGGCCATTACACGTCGTACACAAGATCTTCTGTACTTCATACTCATAATTTTTTTCTCATGCTGACACTCCTGAATCTGATCCTCCCATGACTTCCTTGGCCTTCCTCTGGCTTTCCTTCCTGCCACTTGGGCTAAAAAGATTTTCTTTGTAAGCATCAAGCATCTCGTCAGTCATTCTTTCAACATGCTTAAACCACTGAAGCATATTAGTCTCCACCTTGCTAACAACATTTTGCTTCACATCACACGACTGCAACACATCTTCATTCGTCACATAATCAGAACGTGTATTGCCACACACACCCCGTAAGTAACGCATTTCTCCAGCGTACAAACGACTCCTATGTTTCTTCTGCAGTACACAGGTTTCACTGCCATACATCAGAGCAGGAACGATTACACTTTCATACACAGCCATGCGGAACTCTCTTGAAAATCTATCATTCCTGTGAAAACCTCCCACAACAGCCATGACTTTCAATGAAGAATTCACTCGCCTACTAATTTCGCCATCCAATTTGTTTTCTCTGTCAAACATGCTTCCTAAATACACAAACTCACTCACCTGGTCAATCACAATGCCATTTAGACTTACATTACATTCAGTGCTACCAGTTCCTCTCTCAAAAACCATAACTTTGGTTTTTCCCTTATTTATACTCAGTTTGAATTTCATGTAAACTTTGTACATCCGGGACAACATACGCTGCAACTCACTTTTCCTCTCTGCCAACAGAACAGTGTCATCAGCATACTGCTATCTGCACACACGGATATCACCAAGACATAAAAGCACTATTATCTATTTTGGCATCATGTATGCACGCATCCATAAATATATTAAACAGCCATGGTGGCTAATTAATAACAAGGGACAATACACCAATTGTACTTAAATAGTATAACTATGCTAGTGATCCGAAATTTCTTGCCGTAGAATAGAAATAAAAGTTTCCAAGCTTTCACACCTCAACCAGATGGCTTTCTCAAGGTTAACTGTTTTTGTCCCATTCTCCTTGTCTCAGTGTTGTTAGCTGTCTACCTTCCTTGAGAAAGCCATCTGGTTGATGAGCAATAGTTTGGAAACTTTTATTTCTCTTCTACGCCAAGAAATTTTGGATCAATAGTATAGTTATACTATTTAAGCCATGGTGGCATTACACAACTTTGCCTAACTCCTGCACCAATAGAAAACCATTTTGATAAAACACTATTTACTCAAAATTGTAACTAAAAAAAAGAAAATTACACTCTTCAGCATTTTTTTTAGACTTTTGTTAGTCTGGTGTGGTATTCCATGCAGTTACCGAGGGTACAGAGAAAAATACACTATGAGGTGTGAACATCTTATACGTATATCCATGGAAGAGAATTTTCCAAAACAGTGAATGGAGGCATACAAAACAATATATGCCGACCTTACCAAACATGTCGTTGGGATGAACTAATTAATCATTCATGCTCTGTTGCCGAAAGTTCTCCGATTGTTTAATCTTGAAGGGAATTTTTCCAAGCCCTACCCCTAAAGTTTCTGCTTATTGTTACATTCACTGTTCAATGTTCATTTCTTCTGCGCTGGTTTGTTTTTCATTCAACATTCTGTGGGATGTTGTGGTGTCAGCGTTCACACAACGTTTACTCTTTATTTGGTATGTACAACCTGTTGTTCTTCTATGTTTACCTAGTTTTTACATTTTTAATAAAGTTGTCAGAAACCTGAAGTACAATATTTGAATTATCGCATCACTCTCGTATAACGGCGGTGTGTGAATAAGGAAAAAACAAGTATTATTTGAGTGGAACTCGAAGAGGCGTAACTCTGAACTCGAGGGGGGGGGCATGATTACTTGAAGGGGGCATAATTTCAAATCTCGTCCTCCAAGATAAAAAAAAAAAAAAGACTGCTACGGACCTGACCACACAAACAATCTAAGCTTTCTAAAAAGAAATATTAAATAATATCTTTTTAGAAAGATATTATATATATATATATATATATATATATATATATAATATTACAATATACAGTATCTATGTACTAACTAAATATAGAAAGTTACAAGGAAAGTCCGTGATCAGGCCAATATCTCACGAACTATGGCAGTTAGCGATTCACTTCTTGTGCAGTTGTATAGGAAACCCTCTATATACTGAACACAGGGTTACAAGGAAAGTCCGTGATCAGGCCAATATCTCACGAACTATGGCAGTTAACGATTTACTTCTTGTGCAGTTGTATAGGAAACCCTCTATATACTGAACACAGGTTTACAAGGAAAGTCCGTGATCAGGCCAATATCTCACGAACTATGGCAGTTAACGATTTACTTCTTGTGCAGTTGTATAGGAAACCCTCTATATACTAACCACAGGGTTACAAGGAAAGTCTCTGATCAGGCCAATATCTCACGAACTATGGCAGTTAGCGATTAACTTCTTGTGCAGTTGTATAGGAAACCCTCTATATACTAAACACAGGGTTACAAGGAAAGTCCATGATCAGGCCAATATCTCACGAACTATGGCAGTTAACGATTTACTTCTTGTGCAGTTGTACAGAAAACCCTCTTTATACTGAACACAGGGTTGCAAGGAAAGTCCGTGATCAGGCCAATATCTCACGAACTATGGCAGTGAGCAATTTACTTCTTGTGCAGTTTTATAGGAAACCCTCTATATACTGAACACAGGGTTACAAGGAAAGTCCGTGATCAGGCCAATATCTCACGAACTATGGCAGTTAACGATTTACTTCTTGTGCAGTTGTATAGGAAACCCTCTATATACTGAACACAGGGTTACAAGGAAAGTCCGTGATCATACCAATATCTCACGAACTACGGCAGTTAGCGATTTACTTCTTGTGCAGTTGTATAGGAAACCCTCTATATACTGAACACAGGGTTACAAGGAAAGTCCGTGATCAGGCCAATATCTCACGAACTATGGCAGTTAACGATTTACTTCTTGTGCAGTTGTATAAGAAACCCTCTATATACTGAACACAGGGTTACAAGGAAAGTCCGTGATCAGGCCAATATCTCACGAACTATGGCAGTTAGTGATTTACTTCTTGTGCAGTTGTATAAGAAACCCCCTATATACTGAACACAGGGTTACCAGGAAAGTCCGTGATCAGGCCAATATCTCACGAACTATAGCAGTTAGCAATTTACTTCTTGTGCAGTTGTATAGGAAACCCTCTATATACTGAACACAGGGTTACAAGGAAAGTCCGTGATCAGGCCAATATCTCACGAACTATGGCAGTTAACGATTTACTTCTTGTGCAGTTGTATAGGAAACCCTCTATATACTGAACACAGGGTTACAAGGAAAGTCCGTGATCATGCCAATATCTCACGAACTACGGTAGTTAGCGATTTACTTCTTGTGCAGTTGTATAGGAAACCCTCTATATACTGAACACAGGGTTACAAGGAAAGTCCGTGATCAGGCCAATATCTCACGAACTATGGCAGTTAACGATTTACTTCTTATGCAGTTGTATAGGAAACCCTCTATATACTGAACACAGGGTTACAAAGAAAGTCCGTGATTATGCCAATATCTCACGAACTATGGCAGTTAACGATTTACTTCTTGTGCAGTTGTATAAGAAACCCTCTATATACTGAACACAGGGTTACAAGGAAAGTCCGTGATCAGGCCATTATCTCACGACCTATTGCAGTTAGCAATTTACTTCTTGTGCAGTTGTATAGGAAACCCTCTATATACTGAACACAGGGTTACCAGGAAAGTCCGTGATCAGGCCAATATCTCACGAACTATGGCAGTTAACGATTTACTTCTTGTGCAGTTGTATAGGAAACCCTCTATATCCTGAACACAGGGTTACAAGGAAAGTCCGTGATCAGGCCAATATCTCACGAACTATGGCAGTTAGCAATTTACTTCTTGTGCAGTTGTATAGGAAACCCTCTATATACTGAACACACGGTTACAAGGAAAGTCCGTGATCAGGCCAATATCTCACGAACTATATCAGTTAACGATTTACTTCTTGTGCAGTTGTATAGGAAACCCTCTATATACTAACCACAGGGTTACAAGGAAAGTCCGTGATCAGGCCAATTTCTCTCAAACTATGGCAGTTAACGATTTACTTCTTGTGCAGTTGTATAGGAAACCCTCTATATACTGAACACAGGTTTACAAGGAAAGTCCGAGATCAGGCCAATATCTCACGAACTATGGCAGTTAACGATTTACTTCTTGTGCAGTTGTATAGGAAACCCTCTATATACTGAACACAGGGTTACAAGGAAAGTCCGTGATCAGGCCAATATCTCACGAACTATGGCAGTTAACGATTTACTTCTTGTGCAGTTGTATAGGAAACCCTCTATATACTGAACACTGGGTTACAAGAAAAGTCCGTGATCAGGCCAATATCTCACGAACTAATACCACAAAGAATCCCCTCGTCCTCTTTTGGGGGGGTTGAGGGGGCTATCGCATCCCCCTTTTTCAGATAGGGCAAAAGAGTCTATCACAAACTTGTTCAGCGAGGCAAAAATAGCACAAATGTTTTTGTCCCATAACAAAAGATGGAAGGGGACTCCCTAAATACGAAAAAAACGTAAAGCTACTTGAGTCGCTGTGTCCGAAGCGTTTTGTATGGCAGTGGCGGCTTTTGGGAGGAGGCAAGGGAGGCAATGCCTCCTCAGAATTTTAAGACTCTTAGTTTCAATTATTCGTTTTGTTCATTCAGTACTTTTGCGTACAGGAGATCAAACGTTTATGCTAGTTAACTCTTTTGAATTAAATGTCTATGCGTTCATTCAGTTTTTTAAATACAAAGAGCGCACGCGCACCGTGGACTTGCTGTGAGGCAGATGTTATCTTGCCTCATGGGAACAGCTGTTTCCCTGCATGCAGCAGCTCCGCTGTGTTAACTCCTCATTCTGACAGCTTCGAGCGTCATTACATAGCGTCTTCTTCCTAGTTGCTTTTATTTCACACTAATGTTTGTGTAACTAATTTTATTTATGTTTTATGAAGAGTTGTTTATCAGACCATGGCCTCTGTTTCAAACATTTCTAATATGGTGGATAGCTTACTGGAAAAGCCTTTCGGTAGAAGAGATTTTGAAGAAAAGAATCAAATTAAAAATGATGGTAAGCCTACACCTGAAATGAAAAAGATGACTTCAAAGGGCAAAACTTCCAACAGAGGTTTTATTATTGGCTGGTACAGAAAAGAACAATGGCTAACTGGTAGTGAATCAACGAACAAACTATACTGCTGGCCATGTTTACTTTTCCCTGTGCGTGGCAATGAAGTCTGGCAAGAGAAAGGCTTCAATGATTTGAAAAATTTACCACGTGCTTTGGACAGGCACAAAAAGTGTGAATATCACATTCTGGCAGTTGTTAAATTAGAGTTGCAGGGCAAAAGAAGGATAGACTACTCTCTCAACGAAGCGAAGAGAACAAGTGACTTACGTCATAATGAAAAAGTTGATTGATATTACAACACTAATGGCGCGGCAAGAACTCCCATTTCGTGAACACGATGAAAGCGAAGTCTCTGAAATAAGGGAAATTACCTCGAGATGATTGATATACTCTCCAAGAGTGGCGAAACATTGAGAGTGTTTATGGAGAATAGTACAAAATTTTCAGGAACTTCAAAAACAATACAGAATGATTTAATCGAATCAGAAATCAATGCAGATATTGAAAATGCCCAGTTTTTTCTTGGCAGATTGATGAAGCGACAGACATTAGCTCCGATGCACAAGTATCAATTATAGTTCGATTCGTGAAAGATGGAGTACCAGCAGAAAGATTTTTGGGATTTTTTGACGTAAGTTCTGATCGGTGTGCTACTTCGCTTAAAGAATTACTGGATCGTGAGTTGGAAAGATTTAGCTACAAAGAAAAACTAGTTGCACAGACATATGATGGCGCAGCAGTGATGGAATCAGAGCTGAATGGATTGCAAGCAAAAGTGAAGTGTGATGCCCCTCAAGCATTATTTGTTCACTGCTACGCACACAGGCTGAACTTAGTTTTGAGCAGAGCAGCGTCAGTGTTGAAGGAATCACGTTTTTTTGTGGAAATTTAAATGCAATTTGCGTATTCTTTTCCAAATCGACAAAGCGTGTTCATTTACTAGAATCTGCTGGTGGACCCAGACCACCTCGTGTATCTCAGACCAGGTGGAACTTCAAATCTCGTTCAGTGTCTACCATAGCTGACCACAGGTGCGTGCTAATTGAAGTATTTGAAAAAATTAAGGATGATTCCAACTATGATGATGAGACAATTCACGAAGCAGCAGGACTAAAACGGTGGCTCCAAGACTTTAATTTCGTGTTTCTTCTCTTCACATATAAAAAAATATTTGATTTAACTGAGGTTACTTTCTCTGTACTACAATCAAATAGTTACGATGTTACATTCTGTAACAAACGAATTACTGGCTCGTGTGAAAAATTGTTGTACTTTCGAGATCAGAGACAGTTTGATGATCTCTATCATAACGTGTGCAGTGAGGTTGGTTCTCCAAATAAAATATTTAAAGGAAGCAATGATATTCCACTCACCGTGCTACACAGAAGACTGTATTATGACTGAGGTAATAGACAATGTTACAACTCAGTTAAAATGCTGGTTTTCTGACATTCAGAAATTAAAATTTCTTCATCTGGTCGATGTACACTGCTTTGAAGCTCATTCTAAAATTTTTCCTGAACACTGTTTTAAAGCTCTGCTTCAAACTTATGAAAAATACTTTGACAGCACCAAACTGCATAGTGAGCTGCAGGTTCTGTGTTCAGACAGAGATCTGTGGAGCAATGCCAAAAGTACAACAGAACTTCTATCTGCCATATACAATAATATTCTAGCACAGGCACTGCCAGAGCTATTTAGACTTCTTTCCCTCGTAGTAACAATTCCTGCAACATCGGCCTCTGTGGAACGCAGTTTCTCGTGCCTGAAGAGGATAAAAAACTACAAGAGAAATTCCATTAAGCAAGAAAGGTTGTCAAGTTTATCAGTTCTGTCCATCGAGAAGGCGCTTGTGAAGAGGATGGAAGCAGAACAGACATGGTATGACCATATAATAAATCACTTCGCCAAACAGAAAGAACGAAAGATAGATCTCATATACAAGACAATATAAGCGTAAGGTAAGCTTTCTCTCTTGCTGTATAGGTAAACGCTGTGTTGCAGAAGTCTTTAAGACTTTTTTCTTTTGGCGTCAGTGAAGGCAGAGGCGTACATACAATAGAATTTCATTTGAGATAAAAAAAATGTATAGTTCAGTCTTGCTTTTTATCTTCTGTTGATCTCTTTAATAAAAATCTATTTTGATGCAATATATTTCATATTCAAACTGGCTTAACAGTTCCCAAATAGTCCAAGAGGGAAATTCAGACTGAAAAAAAAATATTTAGACGAAGGGCCGGAGCCTTACATAAACAGGTTTTGTGTTGGTAAGTCATGTAAAACGTGCGTTTACGGTAAAATTTTATAAATATTTTCACGGGTCACGTTACTTATTTTATACTTCGCACATGAGAAAGTAAATAAAAAAAATATATTGTAAAAAAATGGCATTAAATTGAATAAATGTATCATGAAAGAAATACGAGATTACACCATATAATGCAAATTTTGAAGATGACAATCCGATTTTTGGCGTAAATGTGACAAGGATGGTAAGTCTGATAATATCCGAAAACTTGAAAATGTCCATCGTACTGGATCGGGACTCGAACCCGCGTCTCCCAGATAGCGCCCGGGTATGCTAACCACTACACCACCCAAAACGACCAAGTTTCAAGTTTCCGATTAATTTGAATATAACGATCACAGGATTCGCTAGTCGAAGCAACCGGCATTCATGTTTAGCGAATCTGGAGGCTAATAATCCTATTCCGTGATTGCCTAGAATAGCAGATAAATCAAGAAAGAAATACGGGATTACACCATATAATACAAATTTTGAAGTTGCCAGTCCGATTTTTGGCGTAAATGTGACAAGGATGGTAAGTCAGATAATATCCGAAAGCTTGAAAATTTTCATCGTCCTGGAGCAGGGCTCGAACCCGCGTCTTCCAGATAGCGCCCGGGTATGCTAACCACTACACCACCCAGGACGGTGAAAATTTTAAAGTTTTCGGATAGTATCTGACTTACCATCCTTGTCACATTTACGCCAAAAATAGGATTGTCATCTTCAAAATTTGAATAAATTTATTTGAATCCAGGCTGAAAAGTAGTTTGCCTCCCCAGCAATTTTGCTCACGAGCCGTCACTGACGAAGGCCAAGTAGATTGATGGAAAGGAACAAGAGAACTCCGTAATGTGTCATCTATGGGTACCGTCATTCCTTTGCACAAATCATCACCAAAGAATTTTAGGATTCAGCAGGGGCATGTGTATGCACTTAGACAGTTTGTAAGGAACTGTACAAGTTAAATTTGCATGGCCGAGCTGCTACATACAAGCCGTTAATAACTCATATGAAGGCAGGTAAGCAACTTGCTTGGTACAAAGCACATCGTCCATGGACCCTACACCAGCGGAAATGAGCGTTGTGGAGTGGCGAACCATGCTACACCATTTTAAAATCTGATGGTCGTTGCCGAGTGCAGTGTATGCCAGGCGAATGGTATCTGCCAGATTGTGTCGTCCCAACTGTTAAATTTAGGGGTGGCAGTGTCATTGGTCTGAGAATGTTTCTCGTGGTTTGAACTCGGACTGTTGGCAGTTGTGGATGGAAACATGAACACCACAAAAGTATCGGGACATTCTAAGCAGTGCAACACTGTCTACACTTTATGAGTTTTACGGAGACAGGATAGCCTTGTTTCAGCAAGACAATGCGCCGTGCCATAGAGTACGCTCCATTTTGACATGGTTTGAGAATATGGGTGTACAGAATTAGAATGGCCAACTCAAAGCCCCTAGAGTCCCTCAATCCTACCGAGTTCCATTGGGATGAACTTGGACGTTAGATTTGGATTCAGGCAACCTGTCCAGCTTTTGTGTCTGAACTGACCACTGCCTTGCTGGAGGAATGGAACAACATACCTGCGTCTACTTACGAGAATCTCATTAAAATTGTGCGCAATGTAATTGTAGCCAAAGGTGGGACAACTTCTTATTGATTTTGCCATAAGTGCAGTATTGTATAAACAGCATTGGTGTCCGGAGACTTTTTTGTCCACATAATGTATACACAGGGTGTCCCACTCGCTACCGAACCCGGCATTTCTTTAATAATATTAACACCAATGAAGATATTGCAACGAAATTTGAAGTGGACTTACCTCATTTCTTGCGAAATGTGATGACATTGTGACGTCTTGGTTGGGATTCGTCCAGGAGTCATGTCCTGGAGTCGCTAGGATAAAAATAACGTAAATGTAAAGTTAAATTAATAGTGTTTATAATTTGAGAAAGTTTTTTACACTGCTGGCTACCCAAAATGCAACGCCAAGAAGAACACGAGATAGCAAAGCCAGATTTACTTGACACATAACAACAGATACAAAAATGAAACGATTGAGCTTACAGGCCCGTGCGACTTGAGGAACACGCAGACATCAATAGTTCGTGAGGCCCCCATGGCTGGCAATAACGGCCGCTACACGCCACAGCATCGAACGAAAAAGGCTTTGGATGTGGGCTTGGGGTATGTCGGTCCAAGCTGCTTCCACACGTTGCCACAGTTCATCAGGCGTAGCCGCGAGCGGTGCTTGCCGGGCCACTCGATTGCCGATCAGCGACTAGACGTGTTCGATGGGCGACATAATGGGAGAACAGGCGGGCCACGGCAGCAGTGACACCTGGTGGGCCGTGAAGAATTGTTGCACGATGCGTGCCACGTGCGGGCGCGCACTGTCCTGTTGAAACGTGGCCTCTGGCAGGTAAGGGAGAATTACAGGTTCCAAAACGTCGGAGATGTAGCGGTGGCTGTTGAGTGTACCGGCGATGCGTACCAGAGGGGAGCGGGTGTCATATCCAATTGCGCCCCAAACCATAACGCCAGGCGAAGGACCGGTATGGCGATGCATAATGCAGGCGTCATACAGTCTCTCGCCGCGGTGCCGCCACACACGGATCCGACCATCGTGGTGTTGCAGGTAGAAGCGGGATTCGTCGGAGAAGACAATGCCGTGCCATTCCATAGTCCAGGTGCGGCGTTCAACGGCCCACTGCTACCGTATTCGCCGGTGGTGTAACGTCAATGGTAATCGGAGCAATGGGCGCAGTGCGACAAGTGCCCGCTCCTGCAGACGACGTCGAATGATACGTGCTGACACAGGTTGTTGCGCAACACACCCTAATTCCTGCGCTAACGTTCGTGATGTGGCGGTGCGAGCCGTCAATGTCCGCCACACAACATGCCGGTCCTCTCGTTCGGTGGTGTGCCACGGCTGTGGCAATCATTCACGTCGGTCCGTCCGTCCCTCCTGCACCTACCGAATCCATACTCGCCTCACTGTGGCTGGATGTCGTCCCACACGGGTGCCGATGTCTCGGTACGATAAACCGCTGTCACGATAAGCCACTATCCGTCCTCTGTCGAACTCCGAAACGTGCTGGAATGACTGCCGTATTCTGCGACGAGGCATCAGGAAGCTTCCCACACACGCGTCCGGCAGCCAAACACACTTCCACTACTTACACCCCGCCTGCTGTGCACCCTTTTTATAGTGCTTCTCGGTGGCGTGCCGGGCGCACGCAATTTGATTTGTCCTGCAACGCCAATCGTTTGCATGTCCTCTCGCGGGCAACGCATACTGCGAATTTCAGGCCAATCGGATGCTTCCTTCTTGGTGTTGCATTTTAGGTGGCCAGCAGTGTAGTTGCTGGCAGAGTTTAAAGTAGGGTTGTAGGGTAATTGAAAGTTATTTGAAATTGGTTTATTTTCATGTGATGTTCATTGATGCATGTTGTACTATTAGTTTAAAATTAATAGTGTTTACATACCCAGAGTTAATTGTCACTCTTGTGCTTTTAGTGTGCTCATATGCTTTGAATAATTTTGAATGTTGTCTCAAGAAATGACAGGCTAGTGATTAATGGGGTTTAAATACCTGATGTTATTAGTATTGTATTGCCTGTCTTGCGTGATAAAAATTGAAGAAGCAATAGGGGTGAAAATCTGCAGTAGAATTTGAATTCAATTTAGTGACATGCGTTCTGAAGTAATAACCTTGTGGTTGTACTAAAACTGTTGAATTATATAAAAGGGTTTAGAAGAGTAATTTGTGTATGATTTGTTTATTTGTCATTGTAAATTTATTGGAATATCTGTCTACTGCACATTACGTCCTAGTCGTGGACTCGAACCCAGAGAGAGACAGATTACCGAGATAGTAGCTGGGCAAAGTAAATTCTGGTGGGGAAGTAATGGCTAGGAGCGTTGCAACATCACAATATGTGCTGGAAGTGGCCACCATTTCAGTCCGGAAAGCATTGAACCCGGCCACCGTGAACCCGGCCACCGTGAACCCGGCGCACAATATTGTGGGACGTCCTTACCAGTACATCCGCCGTCACTGCCTGAATTTCTTCGGTGATGTTTGCTTTCAAGGCATCTATGGTTTGAGTTTTTTTTTTTTTTGGTAAATTCTGCCTTTCAGATATCCCCATAAAAAGTAACCAGAAGGGGCTTCAGATCGAGCGAGCGCGGTGGCCATAGACTTTCGAAAAAGCGCGGTTGTCGAAAATGGACTGAATTTCGGTCATACTGCTGTGTGATGTGGCTCCATCACGCTGGTAATATGCAATGGAGACTTCGTCGTCGTCCATTGTGTTGAAGATTTCCATATATGCAGCTGTTGTGATGGTTGTATCGAAGAAATGTCCATTTGCTCGGACATTTGTGGATGACCTCCTGCATGGTCGTCTAATAAAGTCCCCCTTGGTTTCCAATTTCTTTCAAAACGCCCGAATGGTGGACTTGCTCACCGGATGTCTGTCTGCAAACTTCTCCAGGACTTGCTGTTGGCAAGACTTTATCGATTCTGTTTTCCAATAAGTGTGAACAATAAACACTCGCTCCTCCAGAGTATACTGATAGAATAATAAAACAACGTTTCGCACAATAAAATGTTTATTATACATCGACTATAGTTTCGCAAAGCGTTTGGCTTTGCTTCCTCAGGAAGAATGGAGCGTAAACATTCAAATCATTGTGACATTTTTTTTGATTGGAGGTTTAACGACCACCGTGAGCAACTCAATGGGCTATAAGCAGTCGCCCGTCCCTGATTTAGGGTCACTTGTTCCAGGGAAGGGAGAGAGCCAGTGCCGTAAGACAAGCACAACATCCATGCCTGACCGGGATTCGAACCCGGACCCCTTACGGACGAATGATCAGAGGCCAACGCCTTAGACCACTGCGCCACCGGGGCGGCATCATTGTGACATCATCAGAATTCTGACGGTCACGGGTTTTGGTGAGTTGTTTCCACGCGCTTGAAAGAAATGGAGTCGACGACATGTCGTTTTCAAGCCGTGACGAGTTCCGGTATATGTGGAAAGCTTCTAATATATTAAGCTTGATAGTCGAGTCCGGTTTATCAATAAGCGTAGCGTTTCCAAAAAAAAAAAAAAAAAATTATGGGCCGCCCCGGTGGCGCAGTGGTCTAAGCGATGGCCTCTGATCATTCGTCCGAAGGAGTCCGGGTTCGAATACCGGTGAGGCAGGGATGTGGTGTTTGTCTTTCGGCACTGGCTCTCTCCCTTCCCTGGAACCAGTGACCCTAAATTAGGGACGGGCGACTGCTTATAGCCCATTGAGTTGCTCATGGTGGTCGTTAAACCTCCAATCAAAAAAATAAAAAATTATGGTTATTTTCGTGACAATGTTGAGCTATAGACGACTTCTTCAGTTCATAAAATTTTATAATTTTATGAACTGAACCAATTTTATGAACAGTTCATAAATTTTATATACTGTTACATTTTCACATGTACGCGAACAGCCACAAGCACTCACTATCAACAACTGCATTGTGTAGACATGCTCAGCGAAACTTCATAACGAAGCAGAAGAGAAGCACGTCTGTCTGGCTGGCGGACTGCTCCTCAGTGGCACCACACTTAGGAATGTGTCTGCCACTAAGGTGCACTCCGGTTGGCTGGCGGTCAGCGCAGGGTTCAATGCTGTCTGGATGCAAATGGTGGCCACTTCCTGCACATGCTGTGATGTTATCGCATTTCGCAGGAAATGAGGTAAATCCACTTCAAATTTCGTTGCAATATCTTCATTGGCGTTAATATTATTAAAAAAATGCCGGGTTCAGTAGTGATACCGCCGCTACTTTCCAACTCTCACGAAGGGGAAGACCCAGTGCCTACGGCTTTCGCACCGCTGTTGTGGTTTACCTAACCGAGATACAAAGGCAAATCCCAGGAGAATGCCCCAGAATTTCAGGTTCTGCTGATGGGAGGTGCGGGGGAGTGGGTTCGTCACCTTCCAAACTCGTCGGGGTTCACGGGAAGCATGTGATGTGACGTCATTTGCAAGTGTTGTAGATGATGATGATTTTTTTACCCTGCGATCTTCAACGCCATCTATTGGATTTGTTTTGTCTCTGAGATGCGATAAGAACCACCTTAAGAGCTATAAGCAGTCACTCATCTTTAATTACAGACCATCGGCTGTTGGGAAGGAAGGGAGGCAGAGCTGCAAGACAAGCACAACATCCATGTCCTAACCAGGACTCGAGCCCAGGCCCACCTTGTATGGTTGAAAAGAAGCTAATGCCTCTGACCAATCACCCATGAGGGTAGCATAATGAGTCCTTTTCCAGATTAAAAGCTACTGCAATGTGAGTGGTAAGAGAAAACATCAGGTGGAAATACATGGATCCACACATTGGCTGAGCAGAATTAGGAATGTAGATATTGGAACTGTGAACTTCTTTAGCAGAAGTAAAAGTTGATGTGAACTTACAGAAGTTGTTTGCACATGTGTGTCCTATGAAAGGTGAATGGTTACCTAGATAAACATTAAATTCTATGGTAACAGCCTGCAGATCAGGAGATAGACCTGGTACAAGATGGATTTGAAGGTGTTAAATCAGACATGGGTGACTGATAAAATAATATCGCATTCCATGGTAACAGCCTACAGATCAGGATATAGGCGGGGAATAAATTGGCTTGTTAGTTATATATTAAATCAGGCATTAGTGATTGACAAAGCTGTATGGTGTTCCATGGTATTCAGATCAGGAGATAGACCTGGTACAAAGTGGATTGAAGGTGGGAAATTAGACATTGGTGATTTATAAAACAATATGGCATTCCATGGTAACAGCCTGCAGATCAGGAGGTAGACAATATTAAATCCGGCATTGGTGATTGGCAAAGCTGTCCCAGCAAAAACACAAGTGCTGAGAAACTGCTGTCCACCAGCTGGCAGTGATGGGTCACTGCTGGCTGAAATCTGCCGCTCAAGGCCCGGTAGTGGTCCGTTGGTGGCAGCGCTATCAGTTGGCGAGCCATTGATGGCCCTGCAGCATCGCCGTGAATTGTGGGCCTCCAAGCAAGTGCCACTAGTGACCCGTTGCTGGCAACCAATGCAACATCCAACAGCAGGTGGAAGCATCGGGACTGCGCATGCGCAGAAGCAACACTTGATGTGTCTCTCATGGTACCAGTTAGTTGAAGACGACGCTATCGCCATCGTGTTATTTTAGTGGATGTTAAGAAAAAATCCATATGTGGAGAGGCGAATTAATTTCCTAATGAAATTTTACGTCGACGAAGATATCAGATTAAGCAGTGAAATACTAGATTACAGCCATGAAATACACCCACTCCATTCCAATGAATAACAATTCATGGAATGGAGTGGATGAATAACAAGAAAAAATTTGAAACCGCTTGAAACACATATCCTGGAAAACCATTAAAACAGCGTTTGTTGAAAAAAAAAAAAAAAAGAATTATACGCGTACAAAATTTATTAATTATTTGAAAGAAAAAAAAAGCAACGCTATGTGGTGTACTCATCCATGGCTTGAATACACAAGACTGGGAGGAATTCGCTTCTGAAAATAACAAGTAAAATAAAATATCTTTTACTCTTTAAAACAAATGTAGCTTCGGACAACGGAAAGGAAAGACATAACGTTAAAAATGTAACAGAATGTGACATGAACCCGGGTAAATATATATTTAAGGTCAGGTGATGCGTAACATCACAGCCTCTCCTTGACAAATGTCAACCCCGCCTTCTCGTGGTGCATCCTGTTCCCACTAAAGGGGCTCTGACGACCGCCAATAGCGGTATAACTATACCATCGGGATCAGAGGAAATGCTATCCCACACTCACCAACCCGCTTGGCCAGCGTGGTGAGTTATGGCCAAACACCTCCAAAATGACTCTACAACTTAAATCTTGGCCCTCAGTCTCCGGCAGCTGGAATGTACCTGGCCAAGGCAGCGGCCAGTGCGACATGAAGGCAGAGGGTGCTAAGAATCCCCGGAGGACCGGACTAGGCTGCCATTTGATGCTGACCTTGGCTACCTATAACGGACGCTCCCTATCTTCTGATTCAAGGCTTCTTGAATTGGAAGAGGAACTACAAAGGATCAAGTCGGACATCGTCGGGCTAAGTGAGGTAAGGAGAAAAGGAGAAGATCTCATTGAACTGAAAAGTGGACATCTCTTCTATTATCGTGGGACAGATACTGGCAGAACTAGTGGTGTTGGATTTATAATAAACAAGAAACTGAAGGATAAAGTGGTAGAAGTTGAAAGTTCCTCTGACAGAGCTGCACGACTCGTTATCCAACTATCGAGAAGATACCAGGCTCAGATTATTCAAACTTATGCACCCACCACAAGTCATCCTGAAGAAGAAATTGAAGAATTTTATGAGGAAATTCGTCATCTAAATAATAAAGGTAAGCAGCACTTGAAGATAATTATGGGAGATTTCAATGCAAAAATAGGGCAACGGCAACAGAATGAAACTTCAGTAGGTAAATTCGGTCACGGCAACAGAAACCAGCGTGGAAATACTCTCGTTGAGTTTGCAGAGGCAGAAGGATTTTTCATCTTGAACTCCTTTTTCAAGAAAAAGCCACACAGGAAATGGACATGGAGACATCCAATTGGGACAACTAGTGAAATTGATTTTATTATGTGTAACAAAAAATTCGTCATCGAAGACTGCAGTGTGCTGAACAAGTTCAACACAGGTAGTGACCATAGATTGGTGAGATGTAAGATGCACCTCAACACTAAACTGGAACGTGGCAAGCTCATAAGACAAACAAAATGTATTGACATAACCAACCTTAAAAAACACCATAATACTTTCAAGTTGGAACTGAAGAACAGATTCTCTGCTTTAGAAGGCCTAACATCGGAAGAAGTGGATATTTCGGAAGTTAACAGAAAAGTAACCAAAGCTCTAATGGAAACAGCAACAAAATTAGCTGGGTCTAAGAACAAGTTGCATGTGAACAAATTATCAGGAAAAACCAAAATGTTGATGCAAAAAAGAAGAGAGATGAGGACAACTAAAGAAGATGTGACTTCCAAAGTGGAATATATAGAGCTATGCAAGACAACACGAAAAAGTATCACTGAAGACGTAAGGAAATTCAACTGTGAGCTAGTGAGGAAAGCAATTGAAAACAACCAAAGCCTTAAGATAGCAAAGGGACATCTCAGTAAGGGAAGAAAACAGATTATGGCTCTGAGAAAAGAAGATGGTTCTATAACAAGAAATAGAGGCGAAATTTTGACAAGAGTGAAAGATTTCTACTCCAAATTATATGAAAGGGATGATACATGTACTCCAGACATCATGAAAGGTACCAGAGTTCTTCCAGTCCTCCCAGCAGAAGTTGCTCATGCAATCAAGAACATGAAGCGGGGGAAAGCTCCAGGAGAAGATGGAATTACTATAGACATCATACAAGAAGCAAGTGGAGAAATTGAAACAGTACTCGCCCAAATTTTCACTCGATGCCTTAATGAAGGGAAGATTCCTGAGGATTGGAACAACGCTACAATGATCCTGCTACATAAAAAAGGTGACATTGAGGATCTCAGGAACTACAGACCTATCAGCCTCCTATCAGTGGTTTATAAAATCTTCACTAAAGTTCTTTCACACCGCTTGAAGGTAACACTGGACATGGCTCAACCGAGAGAACAAGCTGGATTCAGGAGTGGCTACAGCACAATAGATCATATCCACGTACTGAGAGAACTAATTGAAAGAGCGAGGGAATATGAACTTCCATTGTGCATGGCTTTTATCGATTATGAAAAAGCCTTTGATTCGGTGAAACCATCAGCAGTTACCACGGCTCTGAAATCCTGCGGTATTGAAGATGCATACATTAATATTATTAATAACATCTATGAAAATGCAAGTGCAAAGATTCGGCTGTTTGAAAATACAACACACATAAAAATTGGAAAGGGAGTGAGACAAGGTGACACCATATCTCCGAAGCTCTTTAATGCCACATTGGAAAATGTCTTTCAATCACTGAACTGGGAAAACAAAGGGATAAAGATTAATGGAGATTATCTAACCCACCTTCGTTTTGCTGATGACGTAGTCATTTTTGCAACTACCCCATCAGAGCTGCAGAGTATGATCCAGGAACTTGCTGACAAGAGTAAAGAAGTGGGATTAAAAATGAACTTTCAGAAGACAAAAGTGATGTTTAATGCTTTTACAAGAAATGAAGATTTATCGATTGATGGAGAAAAACTGGAGATAACAGATACATATGTTTATCTTGGACAGCAGATATCAAGTGAGGGTCACATTGATGAAGAAATCAATCGGCGTACAAAACTTGCCTGGAGAACTTTTGGAAGAAACAGCATAATTTTCAAGAGCAATATGCCATTATGTCTTAAAAGAAAAGTGTTTGATCAATGCATCCTTCCAGTGCTTACGTATGGTGCAGAGACGTGGACCTTAACTAAAAGAGACATACAAAGGCTGCAGACAACTCAAAGTAGCATGGAGTGGTGCATGCTTGGTATAAACAGGAGAGATAAGAAGAGGAACTCGTGGATCCGAAAAATGACGAGAGTGGAAGACATCATGATCAGAGTTAAATCCCTGAAATGGCAATGGGCTGGACATACTGCCAGAAGGACAGACCATAGATGGACAGCCGAAATTTTAGATTGGATTCCAAGGGACAGGAAAAGACCCAGAAAAAGACCACATGGGAGATGGGTGGATGAAATTCGTAAATATGCGGGAGTGACATGGAGGAGACTGGCACAAGACAGACCGTTGTGGAGGAAACTTGGGGAGACCTTCGTCCAGCAGTGGATTGATAATGGTTGACAATGATGATGATGATGATGAAATATATATTTATTCAACAATCTCTTTTCAAGACGGCAAGGACAGTACAAAACTTTGGAAAGCGACTCTAAGTATGTACACGCCTTGAAAATGAGTGAAGTTCCCTTAAGGTAAAAAAAAAAAAAAAACTATCGTTACGTTGAAAAAATTAATTTATCAATTATATGAAACTGACTTTTATGAAAAATACCTCGCAATATTATAAAATGAAAGACGGAAGCATTCGATTACAAATTGCATACCAAACAGATAGCTTCCAGCACGTACCCGGGCGTCGTGAATTAGTCCGGTCGGTAGCGCGCGCGGCTTCCACGTAAATGGCCCAGGATCGAATCTAGTCAGATGCAAATGGCGTTTTTCCGGTCTGTCGAGAAAATTTCCCCAGCGCAGTGCGTTAATTCACAAGCTTCGTAAGGGTAAAAAAAAAATTGTAGCTTTAGGAAACTGCGGTTGTCCTGGCTTGTTTTTTTTATTATTATTGCTACTACTGGGAAATTGGCGGACAAGATTCGGCAAGCCACCAGTTACGTCACGTGGTTGCTGGCTGCCACTAACGGCCCACTAGTGGACCACATTAGGCTAGCCATCATTTCTGGCAAGTACTTGCAGGGCCACTGAAGGGCCACTTGTGGCAGCTACTGCCTGTGATGGACCACTGATGGCCCTGTTGTGGCATATGACAACAGATGGGGTGCCAACTGTTGGCCACCCGGACATTTTATTGACGGTTCGGCAGCGGCAACATAATGCTGGGCCATTGCTGGCAGTGCTGGCTGCCAGTAATGGCCCACCAATACTGTTTTTGCTGGGGTATGGTGTCCCATGATAAACAGATCAGGAGATAGACCTGGTACAAAGCTGTATGGTAAAAGACTGTAAGACACTGACAAAGCTGTATGGTTTTTCATGATATTCAGATCAGGAGATAGATCTAACACAAAGTGGATTGAAGGTGGTAAATTACACTGCCGGAAAGTGAAAAAAGAACACCAAGAAGGAATTGGCGGACGATCATGAAATTTACATATGTTAATGGGGTCGAGTTTACGTAGGTGTGATGTTAATTTCGGGACCAACCGGTGAGCGCTTACGCCACAGCACGGCATAATATGCAAATTATTGTCGGTGGTATTTAAGGAGTACGGCGAAGTGAATGTAATCAGTCGTCGGCGTACGGACACGTGCGAAGACCCTGAAGAAGCTGCAATGCCTGGACATGGAAGACGTGTACGATTTCAGCAGTTATCGGACTTTGAGCGAGGAAGTCTAGTCGGCCTCCGCGAGGCCGGGTGGTCGATCGTCGTATTGCGGAGCGAATTGGACGGGAAGTATCGGTGGCGATACAATGGTCGCGTAGATGGTCCGAGGAACATTCCCACACGAGAAGACGTGGGACCAGGAGTCACAGACGGACTGATGAGCGGACCGATCGACGCATAAGAAGAGCGTTGTTGTCAAGCAGAACATCCACTGCGACGCAAATCCGAGCTGCCGTGGCACCTGAGGTGACTGTGCGAACAATCCGCAACCGTCTACTGGATGAAGGAGTACGTGCACGTTTGTCTCTGGCATGTGTACCTCTGACTCCAGCCCACCGTCAGGAACGGCTGCAGTGGTGTCGCCAACGTCTGCACTGGCAATCTGTCGTGTTCAGCGATGAAAGCAGATTCTGCTTGGGAGCCTCCGATGGCCGTATGCGTGTTCGCAGACGCACAGAGGAGCGTCTCCAACCTTGCATCCGCCAGCGACACACAGGGCCCACACCTGGTGTGGGGAGCGATCACTCCCGTACACAACTAGTGTTTGTACCGGGTACGTTAAACAGCACCTCCTACATCAACATCATTCAGCCCGTTGTTGTGCCATTTGGAAGGTCGGTCCATCGTGGTACTTTCTAGCAAGACAACCCACGCCCACACACGGCACGTGCAACGCAACATGTACTTCAGGGTGTGAGACAACTTCCATGGCCTGCACGTTCACCGGATTTGTCAGCCATTGAGCACGTGTGGGATTTTATGGGACAATGACTTATCCGGTATCCATGGCCAGCCACGACCATCCCCGATTTACGCGTCAGGTTGAGGATGCTTGGAACTCAATACCCCAAACTTACATCCAACATCTGTACGACAGACTCCATGCCAGAATTGCACAGTGTGACGCAGTTCATGGCGGTTCAACCTCGTACTAACCATGTTACATGGAAATGTTATTTTTCAGTTTACCAGCAAATACAGCTGTATTTTGCCATAATGTTTTGATCACGTTATCCTCTGTATTCCGTTATTGTGCTGTATAAATTTCGTTGGTATCAGACGTCTCCTTCTTGGTGTTCTTTTTTCACTTTCCGCCAGTGTAGATATCGGTGATTGAAAAAACAGCCTGCAGATCAGGAGGTAGACTTGGTACAAGTTGGCTTGACATTATTAAATCAGGCATTAGTAATTGACAAAGCTGTACGGTGTTCCATGATAAATAGATCAGGAGATAAACCTGGTACAAAGCTGTATGGCAAAAGACTGTAAGACACTGGCAAAGCTGTATGGTGTTCCATAGTATGCAGATCAAGCGATAGACTTGGTACAAGGTGGATTTGAAGGTGTTAAATCAGGCATTGGTGTTTGATAAAGCAGTATGGCATAACATGGTAATGGCCTACAAATCAGGAGATAGACTGAGTACAAGTTCGCTTGACAGCATTAAAGCTGTATTGTATTCCATGGTAAACAGCCTGTTCAGATCAGGAGATAGACCTGGTACAAAGTGGATTGAAGGTGTTAAATTGGACATTAGTGATTGATGAACCCGGGAGATTGTGGAATACATGGAACAACTACAGGGCTTTTAAGGCGGCAATCAGAATAGAGCCATTGCCTTGCTTAGAGGTCTGCACGGGCCTTAATTTGGAAAGCCCGCACGTCCAAGGCCCGGCCCGTAAAATTTTAACGTTTACCAATACACAAATTTGACACCTGGTGCACTCGTTCATTCGACTCCTGAAGAGTTTTTGTTTTGTTAATTGCTACACGTATTTTATTACAATAAACGTTAATTCGGAATATTTCTGAGACGTGACTTCCGAGGGGGGGGGGTTGTATACTCAAAAAATATTCCATGAAAAGAACAATTTCCATGCCTTTCAAATTATAATTCTCGACCTCCGGATCTGGAAATATCCTTGGGAATAGGGGTAAGGGTTAATTCGAAAAGTACGAAATATCAAGAATTATTAGTCCGATCGTTCTACTGGGAGAAGATTTTATGGCTTTATAAAATGCACCTATCTCTACCCAGCAAAAACAGTCTTGCTGGGCCAGCACTATGTTGCCGCTGCCGAACCGTCAATAAAATGTCCGGGCGGCCAACAGAAGGGCCAGCAGTTGGCACCCCATCAGTTGTCATATGCCACAACAGGGCCATCAGTGGTCCGTCACAGACCGTAGCTGCCACAAGTGGCCCTGCAAGCACGTGCCAGAAATGATGGCTAGCCTAATGTGGTCCGCTAGTTACAGCCAGCAACCACGTGACGTAACTGGTGGCTTGCCGAATCTTGTCCGCCAATTTCCCAGTAGTAGCCATAATAATAAAACAAGGATAACCGCAGTTTCCTAAAGCTACAATTTTTTTTTCTAACCTTACGAAGCTTGTGAATTAACGCCCTGCGCTGGGGAAATTTTCTCAACAGACCGGAAAAACGCCCTTTGCATCTGACTAGATTTGATCCTCGGCCGTTTGCGCGGAAGCCGCGCTCGCTACCGACCGGACTAATTCACTACGCCCGGACAAGTGCTGGAAGCTATCTGTTTGGAATGCAATTTGTAATCGAATTCTTCCCTCTGTCATTTTACAATATTGAGAGGTATTTTTCATAAAAGTCAGTTTCATATAATTGATAAATTAATTTTTTCAACGTAACGATAGTTTTTTTTTACCTTAAGGGAACTTCACTCATTTTCAAGGCGTGTACATACTTAGAGTCGTTTTCCAAAGTTTTGTACTGTCCTTGCCGCCTTGAAAAGAGATTGTTGAATAAATATATATTTACCCGGGTTCATGTCACATTCTGTTACATTTTTAACGTTGTGTCTTTCCTTTCCGTTGTCCGAAGCTACATTTGTTTTAAAGAGTAAAAGATATTTTATTTTACTTCTCGTTATTTTTAGAAGCGAATTCCTCCCAGTCTTGTGTATTCAACCCATGGATGAGTACACCACATAGCGTTGCTTTTTTTTTTTCTTTCAAATAATTAATAAATTTTGTACGCTTATAATTCTTTTTTTTCCCAACAAACGGTTTTAATGGTTTTCCAGGATATGTGTTTCAAGCGGTTTCAAATTTTTTCTTGTTATTCATCCACTCCATTCCATGAATTGTTCTTCATGGGAATGGAGTGGGTGTATTTCATGGCTGAAATCTAGTATCTTACGGCTTAATCTGATATCTTCGTCGACGTAAAATTTCATTAGGAAATTAATTCGCCTCTCCACATATGGATTTTTTTTTCTTAACATCCACTAAAATAACACGATGGCGATAGCGTCGTCTTCAACTAACTGGTACCATGAGAGACACAGCAAGTGTTGTTTCTGCGCATGCGCAGTCCCGATGCTTCCACCTGCTGTTGGGGTTGCCAGCAACGGGCCACTAGTGGCACTTACTTGGAGGCCCACAATTCACGGCGATGCTGCAGGGCCATCAATGGCTCGCCAACTGAAAGCGTTGCCACCAACGAACCACTACCGGGCCGTGAGCGGCAGATTTCAGCCAGCAGTTTCCCAGCACTTGTGTTTTTGCTGGGTACTAGCATATCATATCGCTGGAATCCAATGTCTCTCGTGTGTGCGTGCGGATCACCTTTGTGCCGCTTAAGAAGCGATGTCCCGGATTTTGTGCTATCGTAACTCAAAAAGTTTTTGCATTTAGTGCACTGCACAACGTTTTTCGGCCGACTAGTTTCAGAACGGGACAGTAATTTAAAATATTTCCAAATATCGCTTTCCCCCTTTACATTGTCTACAAGCACATATTCTCCGGAAGTGATTTTTTCGCGAAATTCTTTCGCTTTCTTAAACTCCATAATAAGTATGGAAGAGTATTTATCAGCAACACTGAACTCAGCATATGCTAAGGGAAAACAGCGACAGACTGCCCAGCTAATCAGTGTCACAGAAGTTTTGAAAACGGCCGCCTAAGAGTGCAAATGGGTAAAATACGGCACAGATTTATACACTGAAGTAAGTTCCTCCCAGCCCATTTCTCCCATGCCGTTAAATACAACTTAAAAGCTTTTTTTTTTTTTTTTTTGATTGGAGGTTTAACGACCACCGTGAGCAACTCAATGGGCTATAAGCAGTCGCCCGTCCCTAATTTAGGGTCACTGGTTCCAGGGAAGGGAGAGAGCCAGTGCCGTAAGACAAACACAACATCCATGCCTGACCGGGATTCGAACCCGGACCCCGTTCGGACGAATGATCAGAGGCCAGCGCCTTAGACCACTGCGCCACCGGGGCGGCGCCCAGCCCATATCTCCCATGCCGTTAAATACAACTTAAAAGCTTTTTTTTTTTTTTTTTTTTTTGATTGGAGGTTTAACGACCACCGTGAGCAACTCAATGGGCTATAAGCAGTCGCCCGTCCCTAATTTAGGGTCACTGGTTCCAGGGAAGGGAGAGAGCCAGTGCCGTAAGACAAACACAACACCCATGCCTGACCGGGATTCGAACCCGGACCCCTTACGGACGAATGATCAGAGGCCAGCGCCTTAGACCACTGCGTCACCGGGGCGGCCTTAAAAGCTTTTCACACCTCTAGAGAACAAAGTGCCGCCGACCAGAACAATAAAAAATATCGTCTGAGCAGTGGCTGGGTTTAGAAATGCTGCAGGTAATAGCCTGCCCTGAAACATGCGAGGAGGGACCACATTCACATTGAAAAAAAAAAAGAAGGGAGCTGACCTACTCCAATTGTTTTGTAGGAAGGGAGAATGTCATAAATCAATCTTATCCTGCTGCTGTATGTTGCACGAGTTTTTCAAATGAGAAAGGCACCGTACAGCAATTGTTTTGCTCATAAAAGGGGGGAAAAAAAACCCTGCTCGCTGTTTTACATTAAATATTGAAGGCCCGACCCGACCTGTGCAGACCTCTAGCCTTGCTTACTGTTCAACGTGTAACTTTAATATCAGTGAAATTGAGAATTACATCACCGTGGAGCAGGAATCGAGCTCACATAGCCTAATTTCAGTTCAGGAGATGCAATGTGTAACTGGTAGCATGCTCGAACTGAAGTCGAGTAGTGCAGGTTCACTTTCCACTCCAGGGTGATGCAATATTCACATTTTCTTATCTTAAACTTACATGTTGAACAGTAAGCAAGGCAATGGCTCTTCTATGTCTTAAAAATCCCGAGGAAGCAGTATAGTGTTTCATGGTAACAACCCACAGATCAGAAGATAGACCTTGTACAAGGTGGACTGACTATTAAATCAAGCATTAGTGATTGATAAAGCAGTATAGTGTTCCGTAGTAAGAAAGTATAGATCAGGAGATAGACCTTGTACAAGGTGGACTATTAAATCAGGCATTAGTGAGATTGCTGAAGTAGTATGGTGTTCTAAGCTAACAACCTACATATCAGGAGACAGACATTGTACAAGGTGGACTGACTATTAAATCAGGCATTAGAGATTGCTGAAGCGGTATACTGTTCCATGGTAACCACCTGTAGAACAAGGTGGGTTGACTATTAAATCAGGCATATATGAAGCAATATGGTGTTTCATAGTAATGACCTACAGATCAGGAGATAAGACCTTGTACAAGGTGGACTGACTATTAAATCAAGCATTAGTGATTGATAAAGCAGTATAGTCTTCCGTAGTAAGAAAGTATAGATCAGGAGATAGACCTTGTACAAGGTGGACTATTAAATCAGGCATTAGTGAGATTGCTGAAGTAGTATGGTGTTCTAAGCTAACAACCTACATATCAGGAGACAGACATTGTACAAGGTGGACTGACTATTAAATCAGGCATTAGAGATTGCTGAAGCGGTATACTGTTCCATGGTAACCACCTGTAGAACAAGGTGGGTTGACTATTAAATCAGGCATATATGAAGCAATATGGTGTTTCATGGTAATGACCTACAGATCAGGAGATAAGACCTTGTACAAGGTGGACTGATTATTAAATCAAGCATTAGTGACTGATGAAGCAGTATAGTGTTCCGTAGTAACAAAGTATAGATCAGGAGATAGACCTTGTACAAGGTGGACTATTAAATCAGGCATTAGTGAGATTGCTGAAGTAGTATGGTGTTCCAAGTTAACAACCTACATATCAGGAGACAGATCTAGTACAAGGTGGACTGACTATTAAATCAGGCATTAAGAGATTGCTGAAGCAGTATACTGTTCCATGGTAACAACCTGTAGAACAAGGTGGGCTGACTATTAAATCAGGCATATATGATGAAGCAGTATGGTGTTTCATGGTAATGACCTACAGATCAGGAGATCAGACCTTGTACAAGGCGGACTGACTATTAAAGCAGGCATTAGTGATTGATGAAGCAGTATGGTATTCCATGGTAGCAAGTAGCCTGTGTAGATCAGGAGATAGACCTGGTACAAGGTTAACTGAAGGTGTTGAGGCAAAAAATATTGCAATGGACAGAAATGGATGGAAAAAGTTTATTGCAAACAGGAATTTTTTTTTCCAATTGTCTTTGCCAGACATTTTTGAACATCATACTGGTACAGAGGTGTGAGATGATAAGTTCATTTGCATGTTGTGAGCATTGAAAGCAATTTTACATATTCATCACATCAAATCAAATTATGTAAATAAATTCCTTGCTTTTAGTTCTAAATATCCTTAAAAAACCATCATGAAGAAAAATGTATGCAATTTAACTTTGGTGTGTATGTATTTACATACGAATGTAAGTTGACTTTCATCAATAGTACTGATAAAGGCAACATTAAAGTATAGATACAGAGTAATCACACGCAAACAGGCATTTCTGTGTTTGTCTGTTTATTTACATAGGCACATCACAGAATTTTACAGTAATAAATTTTTGTTTTCACTTCTTGTTCAATCAACCATCCTATAAACAATCTTTCTGAGCTTCCAAAAATAGAAATATGGAATTACAGTATTTCTCATCTACCTACCAACTAAATATATACAAAGGGGGGATGAGGAAAAAGGTTCCCCAAAGTAAGTACATGTTTGAGCAGAAAAAACCACATACACTCTATGAGTATGAACACATACAATACAGCGACACAGTAGAACCTACAGAAGAAAAAAATGGGTAAAATACAGGATGCAATAAAATAGGTTAACTAAAATATGATTTGGATTTACTGGAGGTTTCTACTTGCATAGTCCAGTCCATATAATTCTGAAGAAGACATGTATGTTATGTTCTAGTAGGAAAGGAAATAAAGCTCACGTAATGAGAATTGCATAAAATTTTTTGTATTAAAAAAAGGAAAGAAGTATACCCTGACTTTAGTACCACTCAGTGGGATATTTAGAGGGGACCCCAAAAGTGTTTCATTTACGTTTTTGGTTAAAATGCTACTTCTTACATTAGGAACAAATGTCTTAACTTAATAAAAATGCATAAGTTACAATAGAAAAAAATGCTTTAATTTTTTCTATTTTTCATTAACTTTTATTTTGTTCTGGTGGATTTCAAAACTTAACTCCTCCCAAGGAAAATTATCCCCAGATACCATTACTCTTCTTTGTTTCCAGCTCAAGGAACACACACTAACATGAATATTTCAGACACTCAAAAATATGCCTCTAAAATTTATGGATGATGCATTTTACAGATTTTGTTTCTTCACTTTCTTCCCCCAGATTAGTGCAATTTTGAGGAGACAAAAAATGGCCCTTAATTTTACAGCACTTGTGTGTTTATGATTTACCTGATCACAATTTTACTCCCACTTCTGCATCCTCAATGGTTCCCTTTGCTTCTTTGCTTGCCGCTTTGTGAAAAGACTTGGTAAAAATGCATTAGGGATGACAGTAACAGCCAAAATAAAAGAGAGAGAGAGAGAGAGAGAGAGAGAGAGAGAGAGAGAGAGAGAGAGAGAGAGAGAGAGAGAGAGAGAGAGAGAGAGAGATGAACAAAAAATATAAGCTTCACAATAAGACTTGAAAGGTATTTTAACATATAGCAGGCCTGACTGTGGTCCTGATTTTTACTCAGTGCGAATTACTAAGAGGTATGCATATTTCTTATTTCTGCCACTGACTGGAAAATATATATCATAGCTGACAAGTGTCCCAGTTTAATCGAATTATGTCCAGTTTTTGAACCCAATGTCTGAAATCTGGCTATTTTTCAGAAAATGTCCGGTTTTGGTGGAATTTTTAATAATTTGTAATTTTTGTTTTCGACTGTAGCATGTCTCCTACATACTACCATTACAGACACTCCTATGGGTTCTCTGTAGTCACTACAGGAATTGTTTGTCCCTTACGGAGTACAGGAAATATTGAATATGCTTCAGAAATCAAAAATCCAAGTGCAATAATGTTATTTGTATAGTTTAATTTCAAGAATTCTAACATTTATTATGCATTTTTTGGGATTGTTTGTGACATGTTTTTAATATTGTGACTTTTATTCGATGTCTTTTGGCCATTTTTAGGGCATCTTTATGTCGCATGCTGGCAGAAAAAAAAAATCTTCCAAATGGCGAGATATGATTGATCTAGGCAAATCAAAAAACCTGTTAATTAAAATACAAAACAACAACTGCAAAGATGTGCCATTTTTAAACTACAGCATAAAAATATATATATACATGTATATTGTATATATAAATTACTACATGCATTATATAATGGATGTAGTAATTCATTATGTTCAATGGCTACCCTCTTCAATTTGATTTCAATGCTTCATATATTTCCTGATTTTTTGTTCACCTTCACAATCATCCTTGATATAGATGAGATCACATATCATAAGTATAATTATGATATTTATAAAAATATTGAATATAGATATGATTTACATCAAAATTTCTCTTCAACATGTATCCAAAACTAAACATTTAGGAGCTGTAAGACAAAGATAACTATTTCAGTAAAATTTTAGAATATATTCTAATATTTTAGTGAAACATTTTGACTTTAATAACAATTATTTCATTTTGTCTTTAATAAAAAAATTCTAATACACAGAAAATTTTTAATATTTTAGTGAAACATTTTGTCTTTAAATAATAATTAATCCATTTTGGCTGCCATTTTGTCTTTAATAAAGAATTCCTAATATTTTGAAATTTTAATATTTTAGTGAAACACTGTCTTTAATAATAATAAATTTTGACTGTATTTTGTCTTTAATAAAAAAATTCTAATATTTAGAAACTTTAATATTTTAGTGAAAGATTTGGACTGTAATGATTAATACATTTTAACTATATTTTGCCTTTAATAAAATGATTATAATATTTAGAAATGTTAGTATTTTAGTGAAATGTTGTCTTTAATAATAATTAATCCGTTTTGACTTTAATAAAAAAATTTCTAATATTTAGAAATACTTTAATATTGTAGTGAAACATTGTGCAGTTCTTAAATGTTCAGCTTTTGATACATGTTGAATGCAAATTATTTTGATGTAAATCTTCATGCATACATACCTATATATCTGTATTCTGATAAACATATAAAACGAGCGAAACACACAGTCCTGTATTCTGAGATGTTAGCATAAAAATTTGAGGACAAAGCCTCTGTTAAGTAAAAAGTTACTACAATCGCAATATTTTTGCATTGTAGTAAATTATCTACGTATATAGCCTAAAATTGATGTACTAATGAGGCATACTAATCACAGTGAGTATGAAATAATGTCAAACACCATAATTATAGCATATGAAGTGGATTAAAATTGACAAATCATTTGCATACTAAATCTGCTTTTAATTGATATGCTCCATACATTTAATCAAAATATTTGATGCATTAGTCAATCAAACGTTATTGTAGATCTCAGTTCTTGAAAGTTGGCAAGTCAGCAAAAATATATGACCTGGACTATGAAAAAAAGTTTTTGAGTAAGCAGCCGTTAAATAGTGGTCATACATCGGATGTTTGGAATCTTTAAAGCAAAGTATGCTGTCAGTAATGTTGATACCCACAATGACTTGATAAATTGTACCGGGTAATTCAAAATGATTGCCCCGATTACAAATGACAATAACGTGTTTATGAAGATAAATAGACAGCTGATATCCCTACACAAGAAAGAAGGAAGTTTAGAATTTTATTGGAACCTACTGCTGTGTTGCTATGGTCTTCTGAAATGTTATGGTCTTGCTAATTCTTCCAAACCATTGGATTGGTCATTGTGGACAGAACGACAGGGTTTTCTGCAAGTGGCCCCCTAGGTCTCCAGCCTTACTCTTTGTGACTTCTTTTTGTGGGATATGTCAAATACCATGTGTATGTGCCACCTTTGCCGAGAATACTGCAATGCACATTCAGCTTGTACTGGCATCAGTGACTATGGACATGCTTCATAATGTATGGTGTGAAACAAATTACTGTTTAGATGTTCTTCACATGACCCAGGGGTGTTACATAGAACATTTGTAAGGTATGGAAACAAAATTCTAAACTTCCTTCTTTATTGTGCAACAATGTGATCTCTGTATCTATATTCATAAACCAGGAATTGTCATTTGTAATCGGGACAATCATTTTGTATTATCCTGTATTACCTCCTCTCCTGGTGGTCATAATAAAAGCTGTCTTTGCCAAACGAGTGACTTGGTATGAATGAGATGTATACTTGTAGCAGGTTTTAAAACAGTTAGCTGAGATTACTAAACACCATCACTTCATGATTTGCTCTAGCCGAGGACTGAAGGCAAAGAAATTTTCTGATAGTAAGGAAATTAATGAGTTCACTCCGCTAATAAAACTATTGGATGGGAAGATGCCATAGGTAATCAAGCCAGGAGGACTGTCACTAGATCGCCAATGGTACTTGTGTAACAACATCAGAAGCCTAGTAATGGGTTCTCCTAAAACAGATGAAGTAGCCCTGAAACCAAAGAAAGAATTGAAGAGGAAGAGGAGTGACTGTCCAGCATGAATGTGTGCTATTTGTCCTTAAACTTGAACATTTTATACGAGTATTTCTACCTTTTTTTGACAATAAAATGTGAATATATTCAAATTTTCATCCCATCATTAAGTACAAATTGTGAAGCAGCAAATAGAACTCGAGACCTGGAATTGGATTCATTGGAAAGAGCACAATTTTTTTTCTACAACAATCATCTAAAAGCTCAAAATGAATATCTCGACACATTAGTCACCTTTTTACAGTCTGGGTCACATATTTAGAATAAAATTCCACTGATTTAATATTCATTTTTCCTTCACAGTAGCAAACTTTAGAAACTGAATTTTAATATCTTCATTTTGTGATGTTTGAACATCTTCTCAACTATCCTTCATATTGATTCTGAATTCATGAATAGATAGACTCCCTTGCTGCCCAGCAGTCACATGAAAAACTGAGAATTGGTTTGCTGAAGCTAACAACAAAATTAGGGATGTAACTTCACCATGTAGTGTTTCTTAAAAGAAAGGTCGTGGAATGTCGATCTTCGAGATTGTCATGTTGTCCAATATAATAAATGTGAGTAAATTTGTTTGCACATTACATGAATTTACTTCGTGGAATTTGAAACTTCCGTTTACATTCAATATCGTTTCATCATCAAAACATTTTTATCCTTGTATCCAAAAATGCCAATATCCACAGCCTTCAAAATTGCATTTGCTGTTTTTTTAATTTACTTCTGCTTCGAATCACATTCAATGGTGCAGTAGGTTTAATAAACATTTTTGGCAGCCACAAACTCCCGAACATTCAGCAGTTTCCCTAACTTACTGGACTTTTCTCTCCCAAATGCAGGGGCGATTGTGAGGTGACACAAGAAACCCTGAAATTCTCAGCTCAGTGCCAAAATACATATAATGTATAATACGCACATATAAACTAGCTACACAGCAAATAGGCCCTAGTGCTTGTGCAGTTAAACTTCGCCTCTTTTCTTGTACACAATTTTCTTTCACTGTGCAAAATCCTTCAGGCATTGCACCTTTAAAATTAAATTCTGCACTTCATATTATGTTAATTGAGCAGTCTATGTAGACCAGTTTTACTTGAACTTGAAGCCTACAGTGGATTACATTCAATTTCTAAAAGTAGTCAGAAAAAAAAATCAAATTATTTGAACTTTCAAAATGAAAAGAAGCCTTCCTTTCAGCAGGCTGTTATCTTGAGAGCTTGTCTGATAACAAAAGAAACGCACAAGGTGTCACAAATTGTCTACATTCACCATTCACACGGACATGCAGTGTTTTTAAGCAAACACTGTAATTCCCAAAGAAAATGGAACCTGAAGTTTAGTTACTATTTTGTAGCATTTTTAGAAATGAAATGTCCGAAGCATCTCAAATTCTTCTAAAATTTAAAAACCCGGATTTACGGGTTTGGAATTTGACAAAAACCCGGATTACAAACAGGTCTGCAAATGTCTGTGCTGGATTCAACACCACTTGGGAGATTTAGGTAGAAATTACATTTGACATTATTTTACATGAGGTCTGACCAAAAAGTATCCGACCTTATTTTTTTATTGCTGCAACCCTTCGCAGTGCGAATGGGACTAATGCGTCATTTGACCTTGGACCCTACGCACGTGTGTGATTTTTTCCGTGACCACTCTTCCCTTCAGTCGCTGTCAGGCAGTTGTGATAATAGTATGTGTGCCATGTGTTCGTCGCATTCGTGTTTGGAGTGAAAATGGTGGAGCGTGTCGATCAAAGGATCTGCATTAAATTTTGCCAGAAACTTGGTGACACGCAATCGGAGACAATCAAAAAGATGAAGAGAGCTTTTGGTAATGAAGCTATGGGTGTTACGCAGATTAAAGAGTGGCATCGTCGTTTCAAAGATGGCCGGACATCAGTCGAGAGTGACGAACGTTCTGGCAGGCCTTCAACCAGCAGCAATCCCCAAAAATTCGAGGAAGTGCGCTGAATAGTGATGGAAGACCGAAGAGTAACAATTAGAGAGATTGAGAACGAAGTACGAATTTCATTTGGTACAGCATAAGCAATTCTGACTGATGATCTTCGCATGCAACGTGTTGCCGCAAAATTTGTTCCAAAACTCCTCATCAGACGGAAAATCGCCTGCAAGTTGCGCGTGACATGCTGAAATACGTCAGTGCTGGCCCTGATTTTCTGAAGAAAACAAACATGAGTGGAGATGAATCCTGAGTCTTCAGTTACGACCCTGAGACAAAGGCACAGTCATCTCAATGGAAAACGCCAGAGTCTCCACGGCCAAAGAAGGCATGCCAATCACGAAGTCATGGGAAGGTCATGGTGACCGTTTTCTTCTATTACCAGGTTGTAGTACATCATGAGTACACTCCACAAGGACAGACCATCAACAAGGAGTACTACCTGTCTGTTCTCCACCATCTACGAGATGCTGTTAGATGCAAGAGACCTGAACTCTGGCAGACTGGCGACTGGTTGATCCATCATGATAATGCTCCAGCCAACGCATCGCACCTCATTCAGAACTTTCTAGCAAAACACAGCATTACACAGGTTCAGCAGCCTCCCTACTCCCCAGACATGGCCCTGTGCAACTTTTGGCTATTCCCCAGACTCAAGATGCCACTCAAAGGAAAGAGATTTCAAGATGCAGAAGACATCAAGAGAAATGCGCTGAAGCATCTCATGAGCATTCCAAAAAGGACTTTGAAAAAGTTTTCAACAGTGGAAACACTGCTGGGAGAAGTGTGTGAACTCAGAAGGTTCCTATTTTGAAGGAGATTCGTATTTGAACTAAATATGTGAGCTAGATTTTCTTTCCTGTACTAAGGTAGGATACTTTTTGATTAGACCTCGTACAAACAAGTTGTTGCACCATGACTGGACACAGAGGGGCAGCAAACTGAGAAGTGCTGAGGGCAGCACAATCCTTAGATCTGCCCCTGCATAGCCTAAAACTATAAAAAAAAAAATAACCATCATGTGAATATCAGCTTTTGTCAAACAACTTAAAATGGGATGCTGTTCCACACTCACTAAAACCTCTACAGACTCCTTGCTTCACACAGTGCAACTTATTACACAAGCTACATGGGTGAAACCACTACTGGCATAAAGGGGAGGCTCACACATATTTACCATATGAATTCTATTGCAATCAGCACATAACATGAAGAGTTACAATAAGAAGCCCAAGTCAACCTTGTACCACCCTTGTGATTTTTGAACGGTGCCTGTAGTGTATGTCATATAATCCATATCCAATTAAAAATCTAACTTTATGTCATCTAACAAAAATATTCCATATCAGAAAGCTAAAAATATAAAATTTTGGTTGTGATTATAGCAACTGCATGTAAAATAAAATTTTCAAATCATGATTTTAAAAGCCATGACACAGTGCTAAATACAAATATGCTCATACATGACCCTCAAATGAAAATACTGCGTCTTGAAACCGAAAAGTGTGCAGATAACACTGGACAACAAAGTTTGACTTTTTGTGAGTATCTGAGATTAAACCAAGTTACTTTTATGTTGTTTGGGCTAAATGAATCTTCACTGACAGTTTTGGTTCAGTATTTGTATATGTGCTGAAAGGAATTTTGTCCTGATAGGAAGTTTGTATATAGTCAAGCATTTCTGATGTATAAAAACTTCCAATCTTTGCTTGACATCACATAATATTTAGATTTTTGGAAACTTCAATTTAAAAAAAAATCTAGTGAAACATGAACGTAATTAAATATAAAAGAGTGCTTCTTTCAGAATAATGGACTGAACTTGCTACAGGTATGATCAAGAATAAATACCGAAGCTCTCTCTCCAGTATCAGTTATCATACCATATATTTATGCATATATATATATATATACTTATATATGTATATATATATATTTCTGTGCCTTTATCTTTTAGTATATAGTACTAGGTGTTCACTAAATGGCTGATGTGTAGAATAGAATGCACAGGACCAAAGTGGAAGATACAAAGATGGAAATGCAGGCCAAGTAAGAAAACAACAAACCTGGATGATGCTCTAAATAGGACATTTTCAAAGAAAAAAAAACAGTTATCAAGTTAGTTTTTATGTTTCCACTCATACACGAAGCAAATGAACTAGAATCACACATACACACATGCATTCACTCATATTGCCACACACACAAACACAAAAATAAAGTGCATCTGTACATTTTTATGCTTGAAATAAGGAAATATTACAAATTCAAAAACACTTTACAGTTTGTTGTTTTTTCAATTCATAAATACAAATATCCAATTAAAATCAATTCTTGTGCAAAATTGTAATAACAGTGCAGTCTTGGTTACCCAAGTCTTGGAGACATCAGGAAAATTTAGTTCTTTAATGTGTGTTGCAATATGCAGGTATAGCTTAACTGTTGAAAGGTTAGGTAGTGACAAAGAACTTACCAATGAATCATTTTTAAAAATGTAAGGAGGATTAAGAAAATAAAATTTAATGCAGGTACAAAAAAGAAAGATGTACAGGGAGAGAAAAATACTGCAAACACAGAAAATGAACATAAGAAATCCTTTTAGTCTGCCATGGTATCAGCAGTGCGGGGAATAACGTTGGACCAATAGGGCTGAAAACAAATTCAGGGTAAATTTGTTTTACAGAACTTTTGACAAATGTATAACAACAAATTTGCGAAAACATTATCGGTATGCAAGTAACTGTCAACTGTTTCAAACTTTTGGAGCCACAGGATTTGCTTACACAAACGGAAACTGATCTTTCTAAAAATTTCTGTATTAAACTTTAGCAAATAGGTTACAAATAGCTTTCTAAAAGAAGAAATTAAACCAGTAAAGTCGATAAAAGGACTCTCAGAACTGTTAACAATTTGTCACGTAGTTATGTGGACATCTCTATAGTACTTATTTTGTATCTAACACTACTTACTACAGTAGCTACTTGTGAAAGATCATTCAGGAATCTAAAAATAGTCCAAATTATTTGTGAAATACAGTATTTCAAGAACGACTGAAATATGTTTCCCTAAGAAGCAGATAACTACCAAAAAATTTAATCAGATTTTGCCAATGCAAAAAAGTAGCAAGATTTTTTTCTTTGGGTATATATAATCTGTCTATTAAAATAAATTGACTTTTTGTTAATGAAATATTTTTTTTCTTTGTTAGTTTTGCAAATAGAGTAGAAGGGGGACTTTTTTTTATAATTTAGCTTAAGTGCTGAAAATTTGCAGTTACAAAACTGAGCAAACTGCATTATAATTCAGCTTAAACAAAGAATTATGAAAATGAGGTTAAATGGGTGCTTGATGCAAAATAAACTGAAGATGTTAACAAACAGAATATACTAAGAATGAAATGGGTATAGCTGCAGAATGTTAAAAAAAAAAAAAACAGCTTGGAAAAATATTAGAAGCATTAGGTTGTACTCTATGTTACACCTAGTACATTATTTTCAGCAATCAGATTTCAGTTCACCATGTAACATCTCAGAAAACTTAAAAAGTACAGTAAACTAATTGATATTATGAGGATTACTAGGATAACATAAATATTTTTGTCAAATTTTTGGGTTGCATACCAACCCGTTGTCGGGACTGACTCAAAAAGAGTAGGTGCTGCCCTGTATGGTTTTATTTTTGTATTTAGAATAGGGCAGCACCTACCTCTTTGAGTCAGTACTGGTGATGGGTTGATACGTAACCCGAAAATTTGACAAAAAGTAATATTTATGTCATCCTATTTAACTTTGCAAGTAAATTTATATGTGAAATACACATATACATTCACTGCAGGACTAACACTATTTTTATAGCATGTTTTTTTTTTTTCGTTTTGTGGTATGAGTGAACCATGTGTACCTTGCCTTTGTTTGATATTAAAAAAATATATATTTAGAAAGATTGAATATTAATATTTTATTATACTGTAATTGAAATGATGTTTTGTTTAAGGAAAATACTGTTATAAATTTAAATTTAACTTACCTTAAAACCTCATGGTTTGAGAATACTTACTTGGTTAGTTGTATTATTGATGCTCAAAGACATTTTAAAATATGTATGTGTAAAAAACGTCTTTGAGCATCAATAAATACAACTAACCAAGTAAGTATTCTCAAACCATGTGGTTTTAAGGTAATTTAAATTTATCAGTAGTAACAGTATTTTCCTTAAACCAAATATCATTTTGATTACAGTATAATAAATTATTAATATTCGATCTTTCTAAATATATATATTTTAAATATCAAACAAAGACGAGGTACACGTGGTTCATATCGCAAATCGGCAAAAAAAAAAAAAAAAAAAACGTGCTATAAAAATAGTGTTAGTCCTACAATGAACGGGAGTATATGTATATTTCACACATAAATTTACTTGCAAAGTTAAATTCCTGTAAACACGTTAAATTAGCCTTAAAAACTGTTTTTAGGTGTCTTTGGCTTCATATCATCCGAGTCAAAGACAACCGTAACAAAATTGTGTCATCCTGGTAATCCCTGTGTTTCAAAATTATACTTTTAGAATATTCCATCACTAGGATTTTGCTATGACTGCATTAATACACAAGATTGATACTACAGGTTTTATAGAGGTAATTTGTCAGATTTGGTGATCAGATTTTCAAACTAATACCTAGTTCATCATCAGGACTACATCACTGGAGTAGTAGTTGCCCAACCACAATTATCATTACGTGTGGTACTTCTTCTTCTCACTATTTCCATTCCTTCTTCAAGTTTCCTCTTTACTAAGTATGGTTGATGGGTGATAATTTTTATTGACTTACTTGCATAAGTCTGTCTAACTATGTCTTGTTTGCAATGTTTCTAATAGCAGCCTTATGTTCTTCCATTCAGACTTTCACATTTCTCCCCATTTCACCTATATAGCTTAGTCCCCAGGTACAGCCTGTGCTATAGACTACCCTTTCTTGCAACAGTGTCTTCTTCTTGCTGCTGTAGGGATGAAAATAATTTTTTAACTTCGTTATTCAGATCTAGGGCAAGTCTAATTTCATATTTTTCACTAATATTTTTGTAGTTTTTTGAAAAGTCCTTTGTGGCAAGTAATTTTGCTGGTGAGTTTGTAGTTATTTTTCTGCTGCTTTTTTTTTGCCTTATTCCTAAACATATTTTCTATGAATGGGAAGAGAAAACTACTTCCCAACACAATTCTTTTTAGTTCTTTGAGTTCACTCATTCGCACTATCATGCTGAGCATACTAAATTACATATTTTATATATCTTATTCAATAGCGAAATCGTCTTACTATCATATCTTCTGTTATACACGTTTATTACACTATCAGATTCAAAGGCCAGCACCTCGAAAGAAAGAATTGTTTAATATGTAACATGCCCTTATTGAGTCTTTTAACGTATCTTAAAAGGAGCAATTGGTAATGCACAGTTTAATCCATTATATAAGTACTTACTATTGTCATAGCTGGTTATTTACTTCCTCTGTTCTTTATGCTTACTTTCTGTTCAATCTTGCCTGTAGATTTCTTGTTAATTTATACTTTTGAAATTAAATTTTCTTTCTGTAGGTAAAGCAGTGTCCATTATATTGTATTATCAGGTCATAGGAATGGATGAGTTCGACATATGACCATCGTATCGGAATTCTCCATTTCCACCATATTTTCTCAAAATTTCGTCCTTGGTCCAATTATTCTGTCCTTATTATCTGTACATTTAAAAAAAAAGTTGAGATGAAAAGATTCTATACAAATTCTATTGCTTGTCCTCCATGCAAATCAATGCTCCCAAGTCTTTCATATCTTTGTTGTGACGTCGCAGATAGTAATTCTTTGTCAGCTAAAATTTACCTCTTTATACTTAAAATAAAATAAAATGAACTACTTACATTCTAGAAATACCTATTTAAATCTATTAATCAGTTTCTGAATTGCATCCTCTCAAGGGTCACAAAGTATTAGGCTGTATTTGACATTGCGGCCACGCCCTTTCTTTGTTACTGTTGCCGATACTGTTCTATGTTTCTGGGCTTCTGTAGAGACTAGAAGGCTGATTTTTTCTAAGAATTGTTTTACAGTATTAATCTAGATCAGGGATCGTGGTGCCAATTGCATTCTTCACAACTTTAAAAAAAAAAAAAAAAAAAAAAAAAAGGGAAGAAATCGTTTTGGCGAAAATATTTGTGATTGCCTTTTTTAATGATGTCCAAGCAAATACAATCTTTAAAAAAGATTGCTTTTGCTCAGACAACATGTCAAATTTTGCTTCAGCAATGCCAAGGATATTTTAAAAATTAATATACAATCTTTTAAATGCGATCATATTAGTGGATTTCTTATTTTTTTATGTGAACCATCAACCAATATTGCATGGCTTAGATAAAAGTTCTGTATGTAATGAAGTGCAATTTTTCAAAAAACATCTGTATGTTTTTACATTGGCCCTTTTAGAACCAAGCCACAGAATAAATGTAGTACCCAATTTTTCAACTAATTTGAAATTTATCCTGTCAATAATTATTTTTTTAGAAATTTTATTGGTAGTAATAAATTCAAAATTGAGAATAAGTGTCTATAGTTCTTTCTATTAGGATTCAGGATCTATAACATAATATTTTGCTGCTTAATTGTAAAGAATCTATAACCTATTATTGTTTTTGTATTATTATAACACTTGTTTTTATGGTTTTTATATTTCCGATGGAGAATGAAAAACAAATGGCGACTTCAGATTACATTTGGTGAACGAGTCGGTGAAAACTTGACAAAAGCCAGAGAAACCGTTGGATGGTATGAGCTGTAGTCTAACATCTTGCCTCTGTTAGTGGGTTATTTGTAAGATCTGTGTTATGATCTTTCCTTCTTTTGAGGTCAGGGTTAAATTCAGGTAGATAAGGCCAGAGCCAGATTAAGGGGGTCTATAGGAGCTATAGCCTTGGGGCCCACCATGACCGAGGGCCCAAGAGACATGCCTTGGCAAATAATAAATAGATAGGTAGATAGAGAGAGAGGTTTGTGGAAAATAGTTCAGTACTTTTGTCTTGTATGATTTCCATTGGCCATTTCCTGGTAGATGAAAAAATTTCAGGAAGTGACTTACAAGCTTCATGTAGCTGTGTACAACATGGTTGGCAAGACAGTTTCAGCTTTTCCACAACCATCCACCCACTCCTCCCAATTTGCACTGGGAACCATTGATGGTCAAAGTCCGCTGTGGCTTCACATTGCATAACAAAAAATACACACTAAGAAAAGTATTCAGAAGTAAACCATTAAAGAAATTCAAGACAAAATCTAGGAATCTTAAGCTTTTAACCCATGTTCTTATGAGAACAATGGAAAACCCAGTGACTTTTTATGAAAATTCTGCAGATAATTTATTAGTTTGAAGCAGGCCTTGATTTCGTTTTTTCAGAAGTAGCAACACTTGCTAGTGGCCTTATTTTTTACTAACAAATCGCATTATCTACTAGCAAAAGTTTATTAACATTATACAAAAGAAACTTTAACATGTTCCCCTCCCTCTATTAGTCAATCATGACAAATTTTGATTTCACCCCTGTAACTGTCACATTGTAATGCTGAAAAGATTACAAAAACTTAGATATAACTCACCTTTTCATAACCTGACAGATTAATTCTAACGATTTAATTCGATTGCAAATATTTAAAAACGACAAATAAATAAATACACCGCTCTTTCCACGTTCCAGAAACACACAGCAACCGAAAAATTGTTTTTCAGCCGCCGCTGTGGAATTGAACCACAGAATTCTCGATATCTAGCCAAGTGCGTTACATTTACACAACGGTGGCCAACAATCCACGGTGCTATGTATATTTTTAAGTCAGCTTCTGACATAATAAATCCGTAAGATGGGCTCAGCTATTGAGATGTCTCCATCTGGTGGGCACTCGGCTAGATATCGAGAGTTCTGTGGTTCAATTCCACAGCGGCGGCTGAAAAACAATTTTTCGGTTGCTGTGTGTTTCTGGAACATGGAAAGAGCAATGCATTTATTTATTTACTGTCGCCACGTATTTGGAGGATTTTCACCTTAGAAACCATTTTTTTTATTTAACTTTATTTATAAAATTCAAGAACACTATTCAAAATCTTAAGTTATTTTCCGTGTGGTTTACGACTGGGTTTCGGATCTTTTCATTCATAGCACTTTAAAACAGCAGGCCTGGGGTCAAACTTGTCTTTGGACGGACCTTCAACTTCAATACTCATGAGAGCATTCAATGCTTGTAAGTTGAAACTGCCCCTCCGATCACCCTGGATTCTCTTCATGAAACTGACACATGCAGAAGTAGATAAGGGAAATATACTGGATATTTCTACTAATGCCAAAATGTTTTTATATTGTTTGTACTTTTCAAGAAACATTCATTTCCAGAAAGCAGTTGTTCCTTTTTGTATGTATCTGAAATATTCTACATGCGCAATGCAGTGGCGCTTTACAGTTCACACTAAAAATTTGAAATTTTTCCACCAGCAACTTTTGCTAGAACCACTTTTTATCATTAGCAAAACGCATTTGCTCGCTAGCAATTTGGTACTAACTACCGGTCGAAATCGAGCCCTGGTTTGAAGAATCTAGTACATATTAATTATCACAAGCATGTTGATACAGTTTCATGTTTTAACGGGTTCCATAACGATTCCCCGTCATAATTCTTTGAGGGCCCACTCAGATGTCTTAGTCTTGGGGCCCATTCAAATGTCTTAACCCCTAAGGGCCCACTAAAGCCTTAATCCTGCCCTGGTTAAGGCTATGATCGATTTTGGGGTTCCAAGGGGAATTACATCATCTGGGAGCTGGATTGAAACCTGTGTCTCCCATTTTTGTTTCAGCGTGCAACCATTTTCCAACACAGAACATCTGGGAGCTGGATTGAAACCTGTGTCAATCTACGATATAACACAGAACATCTGGGAGCTGGATTGAAACCTGTGTCAATCTACGATACAACACAGAACATCTGGGAGCTGGATTGAAACCTGTGTCATTTTGGATTGAAACCTGTGTCATTCCTGTGTCATCAATCTACGATACAACACAGAACATCTGGGAGCTGGATTGAAACCTGTGTCATTTTGGATTGAAATCTGTGTCATTCCTGTGTCATCAATCTACGATACAACACAGAACATCTGGGAGCTGGATTGAAACCTGTGTCAATCTACGATACATAAAATTTTCCAACACAGAACATCTGGGAGCTGGATTGAAACCCGTGTCAATCTACGACACAACACAGAACATCTGGGAGCTGGATTGAAACCTGTCATTTTGGATTGAAATCTGTGTCATTCTGGATTGAAACCCGTGTCATCAATCTACGATACAACACAGAACATCTGGGAGCTGGATTGAAACCTGTGTCAATCTCAATACATAACATTTTCTAACACAGAACATCTGGGAGCTGGATTGAAACCTCTGTCATTTTGGATTGAAATCTGTGCCATTTTGGATTGAAACCTGTGTCATCAATCTACGATACAACACAGAACATCTGGGAGCTGGATTGAAACCTGCGTCATTTTTATTTTAGCATGCAACCATTTTCCAACACAGAACATCTGGGAGCTGGATTGAAACCTGTGTCTCCCATTTTTGTTTCAGCATGCAACCATTTTCCAACACATAACGTCCAAGTTATTGAAGTAAATCTGACTCCTAAGCAACAGTGCTTAACTTGTTATTTGGAATGTCATTGTCCAGGGTGGTGCAGTGATAGCACGCTCAAAAGACAACTCCGAGAGCTATGCTGGCGGTGGTTTGATGGATCAGGCCTTGGGGAGTGCCAGTGAAGGAGTTTGGGTTAATGGAGAGAGAATTAAGGCCATTAAGTTTGCTGATGACCAGGCAATTGTTTCAGGATCAGCCTAAATCATTACAGCACACAATGTCAAAGATACACAAAAACACAGATATCTATGGAATGAAGATAAATAAAAGTAAGACAAAACTAATGGTAATAGGAAAGGATCCAAAACAGTCCTTAAAATTGAAAGACAATGCATCGAACAAGTTAAATCATTTCGCTATTTGGGTCAAATTATTATTGAAGATACGAGATGTGCAAAGGAAATTAGAATGAGACTGGGGATGGCAAAAACAGCTTTCAGAGGGAATCAAAGACTACAGACAGCCAAAAATATAGATCTAAAACTGAGGGAGAGAATTTTAAAGGCATATGTTTGGCCAGTAGCTCTCTACGGTTCTGAGACATTGACAAAGAGGGAAGTGAAAAGATTAGAGGCATTTGAGATGTGGAGATATAAAAGAATGGAGAGAATAAGCTGGCTCGATAGAAAGACTAATGAGGAGGTCCTGGAGAGAGTGGGAGAATCCAGGAATCTGATCAGCATGCTAAAAAGAAGAAGAATGTTATGGATGAGACACACATTGCGTTATAGAGGCCCAATTCTGAAAGTTTTGGAAGGGAAAATTCAAGGCAAGAGAGGAAGAGGACGGCCAAGGAATTGTTTTGTGGCACAATTACTCCAAGACACCAATACTAGGACATACTATGACTTGAAAAGAATGGTGGAGAATAGAAAGGAATGGAGAGACAGAGTACATCTACTGAACAACCAGTCCTTGGACTGAGTCACCAAGAAGAAGAAGAAGGGTTCGAACTCCACACCATGGCAATATAATTTTCAAGTTTTCTGAAGAGATTTTACAATGGAGAATGGTGAACTAAATGCAATTCACTACTCAAATCTGATTGTTGAAAATAAATACTGCACTTATGAACTTCCCATGCATTTGAGAAGAACATTTCTTTCTTAATTTCCACGATGATATCACTCTTAGGAACAACTTGCTAAAACTGCATGTCGTGATATTCCATAAAGAGAAAGGAAGGTTGATGGGGTTTGCAAGCTGAGAGGAAAATCAAAATAGTCCTTACCTTTACCAATGAAATGCAACATAAGATAGTTGTCCCCCCCACAAAATATACATCAGTGAAACAAAAAGTAAGTTACACTTAGCGCCATCTGGAGGTGGGATTGCAGTCAGACCATGTGTGCTTGGGAGTGAAGTAGACGGTACGTCAGAGCTGCCGACGAGAGGTGTTTTATTTCAATAAATGCGTAAGGCGTGTGCAGGAGGCTGTTTGTAATGGTGTGTCAACCGGATTCTTACTCCAAATTGGAAATGCGAGGAACCATTTGATTTTTGTGGGTTGAGCGCCTAAATTGCACTGACATCCATGATGAAATCTGGGCTGTACACAGGGAAAATAACACGCCTTGCCCTGCCACTGTAAAATGGTGCCAACAATTTGAAAAGGGTCACACAAATTTGACGGACGAATACCCAGAAGGCAGGCCATCAATATCCAGTCCTCTGGAGCATATTACCGCTGTTGACGACGTGGTGCAGGATAATAGGCATATCAAAATCAAGGAAATAGCCAGTACGCTAGACATTCTGTATGAGACTGTGCATTCCGTCATTCATGAGCAGCTGGGACTTTGGAAATTGTGTGTGAGATGAGTATCATGTATACTGACCTACATAGAAACCAACATTTCCTGCCATCTTTGGCTCTTCTGGAATGGTATTCTGCTGAGGGTCACAATTTTTTGCTTCAAATCATCACAGGTGACGAAACGCGGTTTCACCATTTCACCCCTGAAACAAAACAATCGTCCATGGAATGGAAGCATGTCATGTCTCCAACAAGGAAGAAGCGCAAAGTCCAACCGTCTGTGAAAAAGGTCTTGGTGACTGTTTTCTTTGACTGTGAAGGTGTTTACACAGAATTTCTGCCAAAAATGCTGACTCATATTGCAAAATGTTAGGAAATTTGCGAAAGACGATTAAGGACAGACGTCGGGGTGTCCTTCTGTTGCACGATAACACCACACCCCACACAGCACGAAAAACAAAGAAATTGCTGCAGTCATTCAAGTGGGAAGTGGAGCAACATTCACCGTACAGCCCCGACTTATCCTCGTGCAACTACCATTTGTTCGGTAAAATGAAAAGGGACCTTAGTGGACAATGATTCCAAACCGATGAGGCTGTGAAAACAGGACCTTAGAGAACAATGATTCCAAACCGATGAGGCTGTGAAAACAGGACATTAGTGGACAATGATTCCAAACCGATGAGGCTGTGAAAACAGGACCTTAGTGGACAATGATCCAAACTGATGAGGCTGTGAAAACAGGACCTTAGTGGACAATGATTCCAAACCGATGAGGCTGTGAAAACAGGACTTTAGTGGACAATGATTCCAAACCGATGAGGCTGTGAAAACAGGACCTTAGTGGACAATGATTCCAAACCAATGAAGCTGTGAAAACAGGACCTTAGTGGACAATGATTCCAAACTGATGAGGCTGTGAAAACAGGACCTTAGTGGACAATGATTCTAAACCGATGAGGCTGTGAAAACAGGACCTCAGTAGACAACGATTCCAAACCAATGAGGCTGTGAAAACTGTAGTCCATAACTAGTTGCACCAAACTAGAGAAGACATTTTCTACACAGGTATGGAAAAGTTAATCACATGTTCCGATAAATGTTTACAGTCCTTAGGCGACTATGTCAAAAAATGAATAAATGTTGTACCTTTAAACCAACATACATCCCCTGAGTGTATCTCTTTATTCAACAGTGTAACTAACTTTTGGATCTGCTCTTGCATGTGGTTAGTTTTTTTTTTTTTCCAGATACCATTGCAAAACATTTTGGATGAAATATTTGTTGATCTGCATGCATGAGTTAGCTATTGGATTATTAATTTTAATCATAGTATATCAGGGAAGATCATAGACAGATAACATAGTTTTAAGTATCTTCAGTTGAAGAAATCGGGGACCTTCATATATTTCTTCAACTCACATCAAGGCGTAGCGTGAAAAACATTGGGGGGGGGGCACAAATAAGTGTAAACTGATATGGGGGGGGGGGCATTCTCGGAAATTATTTATCTGCAAATGCTCCTTTTCAATTGCAATAACTTAGGTTTTCACATGTCTAAATACAGTCAAACCCCTATTTAAGGAACTTCAAGGGACCAACAGTAATGTACGTAAAATTGCGGCGGAATTAGTTAAATCGAGAAAGCCTTTCGAATGAAACATTCAAATTCAGCTACTGTTAATACAAACATTTGATGTGGACTAGGAGCATCCTAGTCCACGTTAATTCGCAGCTAAGTTAATTCGTTAATTCGCAGCTAGTGCTAATAACAGAATATGCAAGCAGCTAAATTCTCTTTCTTTCAGTGAAATTTAAATTATATACAGTACTTTTAATTACAAATTTATTATCAAAAATGTTATAATATGCACACATTTACTTTGCATATTAAATATATAATTCATAGATATTAGGTTTCAATATGTAACATCAAAATTTAAGCGTACTTTAAAATTGTTTGAAAAATACCATAGTTGCTTTTTCCCAGGCATTTAGCTTCTTAAATGAAGATTTCAGTACCCTAAACCACATGAAGCAGAACATTAGTTAGTATTAATTAACTTGTAAAAACAGAATATGTGTTGATTACCTTTTTACACTGTGGAAAAGAAATGCTTTAGAGAAGATTGCTTATGTTTTTTTTCTGAACGTTTAGCTTTATAAATTGCAGCTTCAATTTTATGAAGTGCATGAAAAACATCATCATTAATATTGAACGGCATCAAGTACTTTTTAGCACATTCTATACTGTTACCAGCATCACTAAAGCAGCTAACTTTCAATTTTGCTTCATCTTCAACAGAATCTGATGCATTTAGTCCAGATCTGTTCATCCAAAACATCATCAAGGGATTACATTTGGGCTAACTTTTAACGTAAAAATGCTGGTTAACATAGTTTTGTGGTTTAAAAAACAAAAAATGTTCGCTAAATTGAGAAAATCTGTTCGTTAAATCGGGAAACGTCAAGCATTAATTTTAATGTGGTTCCATCTGGACCATAAAAAATGTACATAAAATCGTGGAATTCGTTAATTCGCAGTCCGTTACATAGGGGTTTGACTGTATATCCAAAACTACAAGGTGTACCAGGCTTGGTTGATTCACTCGAATGAGGAATTAAAAACAAACAAACATGCCTTTCAAAGCATGCAGTCATCTGATGATGGTTTTCATCATCAGATGACTGCATGGTATTGTGTGGGGAATGACTGCTGGAAAGCAGTCATAGCAATGCTCTTTATTGTATAGCATTGTTTCCTTGGATATATCTTATTAGTTTTTCCAATTTTTAAATTGAGCGGGCACATTTTTTAAAAATCTAAAAAAAAGTAAACTAAAACATTAAAAAAATGAAACAAGATAAACTCAAATAGTAATAGCCCACCACTTTAGTATGAATATTTATAACTTCTTTCTGAAGCTTAGAAATGTGAACTTACAACAGCAAAGAGACTAGGTGGGACTCCAAGGAAATTTTTTTACAGGAGACCTTCTACAGTATCTTTTAAAAATCTAAAAAAAGTAAACTAAAACATTAAAAAAAATGAAACAAGATAAACTCTATTTAGTAATAGCCCACCACTTTAGTATGAATATTTATAACTTCTTTCTGAAGCTTAGACTTACTGGAAAGAATGATCAACTTCTTTATGCCCTTTACACACATGTTTTCTGTGTTTACATTATTCAGTAGTTTTCTATCATATGTCATCTCAGTCCCATTCAAGCATGGATAACCAAGACATAGGGTTTTCAAACAGTTAGCCCAATACCCAAAAAACTGTATTAAATATTAAACAAAAGTACATGGACAAAAGGTAGGTAGACAAATATCTCTTTTCATAACTTGAAGACACTGAAATTATTACTTAAAACTAAAGCTAATTTCTGTTCTACAATAGCAGCTAATGTAGCACTTTACACAAAGATATCGTGAAGAAAATGGAAATTGAATTTACAATTACATTTGAGTTGAATCTATCACAGAAACACCTAAACTAAAGCAGAGAAATATTTTTGGCATTTCAGAAAAATTGTTATGGGAATTATTACATGAATACTTACATATTGCCTGATTTTTGGGCCTGTCACCAGCTCACGAGCAGGGTAACCAATCAACAGAGCAGCTGATACAATTCCTTACAAACTGAAAAACTTTTGTGGCCGCTTATGACTTCTCATCCTCTTTCAATTTCTAGTCCATCCTCCCGAGTTTGCTTGATAAAACATGGATTGTGAGTGATAATTTGAAAATATCTTGGTTAAATGTTATCCTGTTTTTCAAATATGTATACCTATAGTGACTGTTTAGCTGTCTTATTAATCAAAGCATTATGTTCTGATACATACATGGTTTTATAACCATTTTCACACCTGTACAGTAGGAAAAGAGCATCTAAAAAAAGCTGCCACTTTGGCACTCTTTTATTTATTTTTAAATGCTCTTAAAGGTTTTTTAAATGTTTAACTTGTTTTAATAAACTTATTGAATGCTGAAGGCGTAAGTTTTTAACATTAAATAAAGGAAGGAAAGAATGGATATATGCCTATAAAACCGTTTGAATTGTAAATTTGTGTAAATATTAGGTGCTCAAGTTGAAATTAATAAGTGTTTGAAATATTTTACTTACTTATTTTAATAAGATATGTTCAGAGCTTTTGTGTATAATTGCTTGCCTCCACAGCGGCATTTCGGAAATGGCAATATGACTCCATGTGTCTATACATACATTTAAGCAGAAATGAACCTCATAAAAGGTAAGCTTCCCTAATAGCATTCTTTATAAGCATATGTATTAGGATGAAAGCAGTTGTAATCCAAATCATGGTATTTTAGATATGTTCTATAATATTAACATTAGAGATTTAATCAGATAGTTGAAGTAACTGATAAATGCCTACAAATGTTGGTCAGTTTGTAAGAAGTAGCATGACTTACCGTACCAAGGTGACCCCAAGGTTAGACAAAGACATAACCCATAAACCAGGGAGGAAGCAAATATCATTGTAACAGTTCCAATAACAATTTAAGCTCTATTAAACAGTTTGAAAAAAATTTAGAGCCATTTACTCTCATATCACTCGGTAATATTTGCATTAATATAACAAGTGGGATTTACAAAGATATGAAAATTCAAATGAGACAATCTAATATTAGAAAAGGTTTCTTCACTCTTACTTGGCCTTGCTTTATACTTAAATGCTAGATAACATCAAAATCTGTGATGTATCTTAAATGCTACATCTGACTGTTTCAATAAATGCAGTGGCATAGGGATTAAATATCAACAATTAATGATTATTAGGCTTGAGTAATATTCTCTGTCTATCACAAAGTTCAGTTATTTCATTAGTTCTATTCATAAATCTACATTGATAAAAAATATTCTTTCAAATTCTAAATCAGATGCTTTTAAGGTATTACATGAAATACCATGACAGGTGGTACAACAGCACATTTTTAAAAGTAAAAGCTTAAAGAAAAGTGATTGTATAAAAGAGAAAGGGAGAGGAAGGGGATGAAATTAGAAAAATGGTAAATACACATTTATAAATCAATTGTTATATGAATGACAAAAAATTTTACTCCTCTGGAGGGAGGGTGAAAGGTAGCAGAAACATGAAAGTTATTTTACAGCAAGAAAGGATACAAAAACAAACATGTATATCCATTGTAAAAGTAAAAAATATTTAATAACATTCACATGAAGAAAAAAAACTCGCTGATTTAGCATTGACTAATAAGATCTGAAATTGCACCATGTATTACAGTATCCTACAAATATTTTTAATTATATATAACATTTGAAAGATTACAATTATTTAATTGGTATGGTATTAACCTATTTTTATTGTCCACAGTCGTTAGCTCAGATCTTTTATATTATAAAACGATTTTGGGACAATACAAAAGTAAAACATGAAATTATCATAGAAGATATATAGCTATACTGGTGCAAAACTTTTGGTTGATATTTTGAGCTTTATTATAAGTACTACAGTAAAAATATATTTTTGAAATATTTTAATGTATGTTTTCCCAAAGAGACAACTCTTTAATTTATATTAATAATTGTTTTCAGTAAAGTAGTAACTGAGAATATATATAACCAATCATGAGTAAATTATGGTGCAAATTTTATTGATTTCCAGAATGGAATCAAAATTTGAGTCTATCCATGTAATAGTCTAGAATGTTTAAATGCATGTTTTTCCAAAAAGACAATTCTTTAGAGTTTATATTAATAATTGCTTTCAGTAAAGTAGTAACTGAGAATACATACATACATATACTATATATATATATATATAACCAATCATGAGTAAATTATGGTGGAAAACTTTTCCCTAAGTCCCTAAGTTTTCAATAGTAAAGACTTTTGTAGAAATTTTCTATGCAATTAATGCATTCCCAAGGGAATTTGCACATCAATAAAAATAACTTTATATTATATAGCCTAGCATACTTAATATTTTCTGAAACTTAACCATAATTATATTAAGAATCAATAACTTTTCATTTGGTGGTGTCGAGACCTGCAAATGTACACGTGACTCAATGAATGCAATCACATCACATTTTTTTTCAATTATTTTATTAATATTTGGAATGGAATCGACACTTGAGTTTGTCCATGTGATAGTTTGGAATGATTTGAGCTACTTAGATTAAATTTTCTGACAATAATTTAGCTGAAAACGTCGCAGAGAGAGTTTGCAGGTTTATTTCGGAATCAAAAATCAGAGGTACCTACAGTTCTGTTAACGGGCTGTGGGTGGCCTAGTGGGCAACGGTCGTGACTGCCACAGAAAGAACATCAGGTTTGATCCACTAAATATCCGCTGTGCTTTGGATGGGCACGTTAAGCCATCGGACCCCAGGTACTGGTGTCCCCGGTAATAAAAAAGGGTGTCCTCCTCCCCCCTTTCTACTTCGCTTCCGTGTCACTTTCCTATCGGGCAATCTAGCCCAAATCTCCTAGCTTTCTATTTCTAAGGGTTGTTTAACACCTGGGGTCAGACACTCCCTTCCTAAAATCCTCTACATATGATGATCATCATCAGTTCTGTTAACATGTTCAGCTAAATTATTGTCAGAACATGTAATCTAAGCCACTCAAATCATTCTAGATTATTACACGGATAGTCGCAAATTTTGATTCCATTCTGGAAATCAATAAAATTATTGAAAAAAAATCAGCAGTGCTGTAGGAATTGATGATTTCTAATTCTAAAATAAGCCATCAAACCTATGTTTGTTCACTGACTTCATCAATGTACAGGCCACGCCATCTATTAGCAGGTCTCAACATTACCCAAGGGAATATTGATTTTTAATATAATTATGGTTAAGTTTAAACAAATATTAAGTATACCTTGCTATAATTTAAAGTTATTTTTATTGATGTACAAATTTTTATCCTTGGGAATAATTCAATTACGAAAAAAATGTCTACAGAAGTTTTTACCATTGGAAACATAGGGCAAAGTTTTTAGGTAGAACCACCTTGACTTCCCTTACTAAATCTATGATAACATTTATCATTATGAAATGATCACTTACACACTGTTATCAGTTAAAATAAATGGTGGAAATTCAGAAACACAGCAGAATATCTGCAGAAACTAATGAACCATTAATTGGATCAGATATGCACGCACATGCTTCTTGTGATGCATATTATGTGCACAGTTATTTCTCCATATTCACGAGGTTTACATTTCTGCAAATCAGCACAAATAACGAAGCTTACTTATGGAACAAATAAGTGTGGTAAAGCTGGTACATGTGTCAGGGGCACAACCAGGATTCTGACAGGAGTGGGGTGGGAGGTTTAGAAGATATAGTATTTGAGTTCAATATATGCACACACACACACACATTGATTCATTGCCCTCGTATTAGGGAGATACTGACTAGTACAGTTATTATTGACTGAATACTTATACTCACACTTCTTTGGGCCTCCTTGGTAAGAAATTACAGTGGGAACTTGACGCAGCATGCATTTCAGACCATTTGAGATGGATATTTTAAATGTCCAGGGTGACTTTTAGGGATGACAAGTAACTCTCACCCCAGACTAGCACTTTGTTCTCCCTCTGTCTCTGTCTGTATGCCCCCCCCCCCCCCACCATCTTTTGAAAAATATCTTGGCCTTCAGGTGGGAACGGTTTGAGATAGATTTGAAATTTTATGGATAGCTTTTAAGGACAGGATAGAATTGTTACACCACGTTTATGTTTTGGTTTTCTCTCCATTTGCCGGTATGTCCGTCAGTCTTGTGTTTTCTATGAATACCTCGGGAGCAGTTTGAGATGAAGACTTGAAAAATTTCTGGATAGCCTTCAAGAAAACGTAACTCTCATCCCATGTAAGTACTTTGCAAGTTCTACCATACGTCTGCCTATCCATAAGCTTTAATTAATATATGGGGAACAGTTTCAGGTGGAGGTTTTAATGTCCATAAAGAAGTGTAATAATCAGAGGTTTTAATGTCCATAAAGAAGTGTAATAATCAAATGACCCTTTTTTACAGTACAAAACTTACTCTCTTCGACTTTTTCTCATTTTATCAAACACTTCATAACACACACCTCAACCTTACTGTCATTATTATTAAACGGGGATCCAGGCCCATTGTACCCCTCATGTCGATGTGCCACTGATATGGGTTACAGTATTTATCAATATATTTTGGGTTCAAAATGTAATCATTAGTCTGTTAGTTAGCACCCAGCAACTTCTTGTAGGATTTACACCCACAAGGAAGGTTTAGATGCAGCTACCTATGTTTCGTGGGAACTTTCGTGCTGTGTATCAGGAACAAAGTTACATTTATTATTTTTTTTATTGGATGTTTAAAGGACCACCGTGAGCAACTCAATGGGCTATAAGTAGTTGCTACATTGGATTGAACCTAAAAGCATAGATATGACAGATGTAAGCATGGTCATATCCAGGGGAGGGGATATGAAAAAAAAATCCCCAAACATTTTTTGGGGAAACTGTTTTTTTGCTTATTTGTCATAAGTTATTAGATTAACAGGAGTCACCATTATCTTCTTTTCATTTTTTTTTTTACAAATTGTTTCTGTTATTTTCTTTGATAAACCTTACTTCAGAAGGACATTTTTTTCTCACTGTACCCTCTGGTCAGCAGTAACAAATTTACAAAAGTACAGGAAACTCTGTGTCTGGCACTTTATTAATCTGAATTGTTCTTTAATCAGATATTTTTGAGATCGCTTATTTAATTACCGTGTTGAGAAAGAAGAAAAAAATGGCAGTTGGAATTGTAGTTTATTGTTTCTCTATAGCATCAAGATGCCAGACTGGGATGGAAGTTGGAATTATACATGAAACTACAATTCCAACTGCCATTTTTGTGTTTAGAAATGTAGGAGCGCAGTGAGTGATTGCATTCCGCAGGCATACTGAGACTTGTTCGATCTGCGAAATATCCGTCGTTTCGTCCGCCATCACAGTGAAATATTTTGCAGCATTTACTTTTTTTACTATTGCATCCTAAATAATGTTTTGGTAAATGTTGATAAGTTGGTTTTGAATTAAAGGAATGGTATATTGCACGTTTGCTGCGTCTAATTTGAGATGCTTTGCAAGCACAGAATCCCCAGAAGAAACTCTGTACCTCAGAAGTGCACGAAATTACTATAGTTGCTATGATAGTAACTATTAGACGGCCAATTCAACATCAAGGTCCCTCATCTCTCTATATATATGGTGGCTTCATCTATTGTTATCGGGATTTTTCAATTCGTTTCCTGACTGAGATTTCAAATTTTTTTATAATTTTCATTTTTCAGACTGTACTTGCTTTCTTCCTGTCTCCTGTGCAATCTTGTTGTTCTCATGTGATCTCTATCTCATATTGTTCAGTTCGTTTTTCTGTTAATACTGAGTAAATTCATGTGTTGTTACTTGATAACTATTAGTAAAAATTAAAGAGCTCATTTTTTTGTTAAGTAGATAGATAGATAGATGCTGTGGAATAGTTTTTTTTTTTTTTTTTAGAAAACCCCGAAACTAGAGTCCAGTCATAGTGAGAAAAATTGGCAGTGAAACACGTAACACAAAAACATTAGAATAATTCTTGATGTTGACATCTCATGCTTAAGTTTGTTTGGTGGAACATATAGCTGATGTTAAGAAAGGCAACCCTTCCACCTCCCTTTCAATTTTAACCATCAAGTGATACATCTGCGATTCTCGATTGGCAAAATGTTAAACGCATCGCTCCGTTCAGCAACCGGAAAGCCCTCAGGCACTGCGAAACCATTGAAATCTCCAAACTATGAACATGCCATTTTATACACGATAAAAATGATGAAAATGACATTTAAAAACCTTTAATGATAAGTTAAAACCAATTTTCATGAGTACTTTCAATCCTACTTTAGAACCATCCTCAGATGAAATGAACACGACCTAGAGATCACACAGGTTAATATAACATACACATCGCCAAATTACTGTATACACATGATTCAGGTTCAACACACTATTGACATAAGCAGTTAATGTCCTATGAAATAGAGCCAGCATTCACGGTGAAGAATAGGGTTGTGACGTCCAGACTGTATGAGGTTCTTCCATACTCCCGATACAGATACCAGAACCTCATCATTGCAGCACCAGTCCATATTCTTAAGAATTAACAAACTCTCTGCAAATAACGAAGATGACTTACTTGATGGGGTCACCATGACAGCCGCTTTTTGTCCCATTCCGGTTCATATCCTCCTCCACAAACAGTCCTTGCCAACGCTGTGTTTTGTGCACCTTTGCAGACACTGTATTTGTGTTCCGTTATTCTAGTCTGTAATTTCCTGGAGGTAGAGCCGATGTATGCAGACTCCGAGTTACCTGCATCATTAGAACGTAATGGAATATTGTAAATTCCCTATTTGTCCTTGTCTTTCACAGAATATTCTGTGAAAGACAAGGACAAATGGGGGGACAAGGACAAATGGTCTTTCACAGAATATTCTGTGGAAGACAAGGACAAATGGGGAATTTACAATATCCCATTACGTTCTAATGATGCAGGTAACTCGGAGTCTGCATACATCGGCTCTACCTCCAGGAAATTACAGACTAGAATAACAGAACACAAATACAGCATCTGCAAAGGCGCACAAAACACAGCGTTGGCAAGGACTGTTTGTGGAGGAGGATATGAACCGGAATGGGAGAAAGCGGCTGTGGTGGTGACCCCATCAAGTAAGTCATCTTTGTTATTTGCACAGAGTTTGTTAATTCTTAAGAATATGGACTGGTGCTGCAATGATGAGGTTCCGGTATCTGTATCGGGAGTATGGAAGAACCTCATACAGTCTGGACGTCATAACCCTATTCTTCACCTGTGAATGCTGACTCTATTTCATAGGACATTAACTGCTTATGTCAATAGTGTGTTGAACCTTGATCATGCGTATACGGTAATCTGGCAATGTGTATGTTATATTAACCTGTGTGATCTCTAGGTCGTGTTCATTTCATCTGAGGATGGTTCTAAAGTAGGATTGAAAGTACTCATGAAATTGATTTCAACTTATCATTAAAGGTTTTTAAATGTCATTTTTATCGTGTATAAAACGGCATGTTCACAGTTTGGTGATATCAGCACGATTGGTTTTTGGTGACCATTGAAATCTTCCTTACTCCTAACACCTGTAATACAGATGCATCTTTTAACATACCTATGATTTGGAAAGCTATTTTGAAATCTGGCAACAACTGATGCTAATACCACGTGTTTCATTCCACGGCTGATGAAGGTAGAAGTTGCTACTGAAACGTCCCACAACTTGTTAATTTTTATGTAACTTAAGCGTGAGATGTCAACATCAAGAATTACTCCAAGAAACTAGTTATGGTCCTGATAGATTACATTTTTGCTGTGGAATATTTTTTAGCCCCCTCCCGAAACTATGGCCCTGGATGTAAGAATGCCAGACTATGACATTACAATTGTCTTGGATGTAAGAATGCCAGACCACCATGACATTACAACGACCAATTCCAGAGAGAGAGAGAGAGAGAGAGAGAGAGAGAGAGAGTCAGAATGGGGAGAAGAAACAGATGACCTTATTTGTAACAGAAGATCCAATACCATTGTCTGACAGCTTAACATGCCTATCTGAAGCGCAGCGAGTACAATAGTGGTTCAGAGTAACTCGACCTACCTGGGATTGATCACATTACCATCTTGTCAGAAGGTGATTTTTCTAACCACTATGCAATTTGCAACCTGGGTATTAATAACCATGTCAGTTATTTTTGTAAATTAATAAATTTTAACATAAATGATTGAATTTTTAACTATAGCTTAAGTTTGAATATGAAAATAAGTACTGCAATGTACGTAACACAAGAATATCTTACATAATCATTTCAATGCATTTTATGTTACATATTTAACATTTACATTTTCTTCTGTTATGGACAGTTGCAACCTCATAAAGAACAGAAAAATGTAACAGACTATATATATATATATATAGAAATTTGTGAGAGTAGGTTGACTAGAAACGTAAAGAAGTTTTGAATGCATGGTGGAGATAGCTGGTTTTTACTTTGTGAAGTGAATAGTAAATGACAATGCAGCTCTCTCCTTCAATGGCTCACCAAGGTCACTTTCTTCCTCCTCTACAGTTTTCTAAGTTTATCAAGACTGTGGGAAAAAGTTTAAAGAATTTCAACATTTCCGTCTGATGTCCTTGAAATGCCCTGGAACAAAATGGTCAAACTTATTTAAGCCTCTCCTAAATTTCAAACTTAAAATCTGACCAGAGGTTAGAAGTTGGTTAGTTAATGCATCATTTGTTTAAAGTGACTAAGAAAGTTTAGCAAAAGTAAAATTTTGGTAGATGATCTTTATCGCCATAATTTTCATAATGAACGTTAGTTGATTGCTGATACAATTTTCATAAGCTTCTCTAACGTCATATAAACAAGAAGTACAATTCTACGCCAAACTGATACAAGCTATCACGAAATTCATTTTTTATTGGTGTAAACAACTGATATTGTCTAGCTTTCGCTCATAAATGCGGCGGCTTTATGGTGGCAGATTGATACTAATCCATGAGGAAAAGACTTACAATGAATGATAACATCTGAAAAGAAATACTATTAACTTCAAATTGTGTGTAAATTCAAATTTTGTATGTGATTATAAAACAAGTAAACAAAAAACCTCAATACTCTAAGATATCCATCTACAGGCAATGCAAGTCACATGAGACTGAGTAATTGCATTCATATTGTCTTGTATTTCAAGTGGCTCTTTGAAAGCAGTCCCAATTTGAGTAGTGTATGTGAATAAATATCTTGCCCAATGAGGTGTTACATCATTGAGATGAACTTCTCTTTCATGGGTTGTGTTGAGAGTTCCACTTTTCATATTTGTTTTGTGTTCTGCTACCCAATTCACCTCTTATATTAAAATCAAACCCACAAAGAATGTATATAAATGTAAAGATCATCCTCAGAATTTGCCCTTTTAATTTATATCTAAATGTAAAAAAGTAGCAAAGGTCACTACTTTTCTAGTGAGCTACTTTTCAGAAAAAGTTGTAGCTGCAGCAAGGTACTTTTAAAAAGTAGATTTCCAATCACTGCTGAAACGCTGTATATATCATATATAAGACACCATTTAAATGGGTCTATATAGGCTTCACCAGACAGACAAAGGGGTCCATGGGGGTGGAAGGAAAGAGGACTAAAAAAACCCCGTATTAAAACAGGAGGCAATGCATTTGGCAGAGAAATGGTGGTGACTAATTCCTTTCCTAAGGAAACAATGCACAGCGACAGGATGAAAAACCAAATAATTACCATACCAACTACCAATGCATATTTAATTGTGCAAAAATGCTGCCACTTGAAAAATGAATATTTTTTTAGGTACCAGACATATACAGGGTAAGTCAAAATGATGTTCCCAATTTCAATGCTTTACCCCACGACATGTAATGAGTATTTTTAGTAGCGAGATGCACTTTAGAAGGTAATCTCTTCAAGTTCCAATGCCCTTTTACTGATTCCATGGGTGGTCGGTAGATGGCACAATAAGTCCACCAGAAGGAACAAGTCATACAATGGCACCAAGCGGACAACAGAAGGCATTTTGTGTTCTCGATTTTCATACAAACAAGTCAGTTGTGACTGTTCAACTGCATTTTCAGACAAACTTTGGGATAGAACCACCCAGTGGTAAGTTATAATAATTTGTAACTGATATTCATGATTTCAAGACATGGGCTGCATTTGAAAGGGAAAATTGACTGGACGTCCGTCGATAAGGAACGATATAGTGGAGCGTGTTCGGGTAAGTTTCGTAAAGAGCCTTCAAAAACCCACTTATTGAGCGGGCCGAGAACTTGGCGCCCCACAGAAAACTGTATGGTGAGTTCTGAGGAAATGATTGCACATGCAACCTTATCATCTGAAGTTGATTAAATAATTGAAGGGGGATGACCGTCCGCTGAGAGCGTCTTTCTGTGAAAGATTTCTCACTCTAATGGAGGATGATGGTTTCTCTGAAAAGTTACTTTTTAGTGATGAAGCAACATTCTATATTTCAGGAAAGGTGAACAGGCATAACGTGAGAATTTGGAGCACTGAAAATCTCCATGTAATCTTGCAGCACGAGTGCGCTTTCCCAAAAGTCAATGTCATCTGTGCGATTACTCATTGAAAGGTTTATGGTACTTCTACTTTGCTGAAGCCACAGTGACAAGAATGACCTATCTCGACATGCTCAAACAATGGCTTCTCCCACAGCTGGAAGAAGCCATTGATGACTTCATTTTTCAACTGGATGGTGCTCCACTGCATTTCCATAATGAGGTCCGGGGCCACATCAATGACAGGCTGCCAAAACGATGGATTGGCCATTCAGCTGAGGGAGATGAAGAACTGTTGCACTGGCCACCATGATCCCCAGATCTCACCCCATGTGACTTTTTCCATTGTGGGTTTTTGTAAAGGATGGTGTCTATATACAACCACTTGGAATGATGCTGGTTGATTTGAAAGCTTGCATCACAGAAATTGACGCCAGCATGCTACTAAGAGTTTGGCCAGAACTTGATTACCGACTTGATGTGTGCCGTGTTACGTGTGGAGCGCACATTGAACATTTATAAGTAAGTTGAACAAAACTTTATGAAATGTGTTTTTCAACAGTACTAGTTGTGTGTATCTGGTCTATGCCAAACATGAGTACCAAATCGTTTAAATCGGGAACATCATTTTGACTTACCCTGTAAATAGTAAAAGAGTTTCTCAGAGCACTAAACATATATCTCTATGAAATGAATAAATTATATGTTTAGGCTTGACAAAATCTATGCATGAAGTACAACTAGATAACTGCATTTAGAAGAGCAATATAAGCAGTTTCAACAGCCATACATGGTAACAAAACCCGGATATAATTAAATATAGAACCAGGTCACTTGAGTGGAAGCAACTAGCTAAAGAATTTGGTTGAAAGGTTATTAAGGGAGTGGGAGACAGGTTTATTAATATAGCAATTTGGGTAACATGCACAGAAAAAAGATATTTTCCAAAAATACTGCAACACACCTAATGATAGAATAATAACTGGAAGAAATCCAAATGTTTCAAAATGGTTCAGCAGGGCTGATAAGCTAAACTGATAACAACCATGAAAGAAACGCGGGATTACACCATATAATACAAATTTTGAAGATGACAATCCAAGTTTTGGTGTAAATGTGACAAGGAGACAATCCAATTTTTGGTGTAAATGTGACAATTTTCAAGTTTTCAGATAATATCCGAAAACTCGAAAATTTCATCTTCTTGGAGCGGGACTCGAACCTGCATCTCCCAGATAGCGCCTGGGTATGCTAGCATACCCAGGCACTATCTGGGAAACAGTGGGTTAGCATACCTGGGCGCTATCTGGGAGACACGGGTTCGAGTCCCACTCCAGGACGATGGAATTTTCAAGTTTTCGGATATTATCTGACTTACCATCCTAGTCACATTTACACCAAAAATCGGATTCTCATCTTCAAAATTTGATAACAACCAGTTTGTACTGACTGCAGCATGGATGATGGTTGGGGGTGGGCGGGGTGGGGGGTCGTAGAAGTCACATTTGCTGATCCGAGTGAAAATTTTCATTGGTGTGTATATGCATTCTGAACATTAAAATTTTTAAATAATAATGAAAGAAATCACGAGATGTATTTCTTATTAAACACACTTGGACACTCCTGTACATCTGTAAATGCTAATGCAAAAACCTCACATATGGTTCAATTAAATTCTGTAATATTCATGTGAATGCCATTCTTATCTGTTTCCTATAACAACAAATGTGACAAGAATGGTAAGTCAGATAATATCTGAAAACTTGAAAATTTCATCGTCCTGGAGCGGGACTCGAACCTGCATCTCCCAGATAGCGTCTGGGTATGCTAGCATACCTGGGCATGAGAATAGCTGAATCAGTACTTATTGAAAAAAAATAGATGTATATTATGTAATTCTAATGACCCAAATATACTTAATGATAATTGGAAGGCCCTGATAAAAATATAACAGAATAGAGAAGAAAGAAAAGGAAAAAAAAATTCCAAACACTAGAAATAAACCAAAAGAAAGAACAGATGGCGCCATAAGCAAACACTGTGAGATACAGCGACAGAGCAGAAGACCGGAGACAATTTCATTACTTGCTCTGCGCCTGCAGAGAGAAAGGTTGTGATTCAACAAGCCTCTGATGACAGCCAGGGACTGGCAGAAAGTATTTGAGGCAGATGAGGTGTCAGTGGTTAGACGTATCGTGCTTCCCATCGAAAAGTATGTAGTATAAGGAGAACAGGGTTGAGCCAGTAAGTAAATGAATTGAGTGGATAAAGTAGGGGTGTTGTAAATAGTGTATATAAAATGCTGTTTTTAATATGAATGTATGTGTTGATTTGTATGGATGTTGTGAATAATAAGACGTGGATGGTATTTAATGACCAAGAGAGTTAGGGTTAAAGTTTTTGATGAATGACGAGAAGGTTCTGTATAGTGTTTTTAGAGTTTTTAATATATGTTGAAGTTAATGAAAGGTGCCCATATGTGAGAAATATGTAAATATGGCTGTAAAATGTTGGCTCAAAAACGAAACAAAAAACCGGCAAGAGTATATGTGAAGACACAGGGAAGAGATATGATGACCACAAAAGGCCTATCACACATTATGACAAGTCAGCCAAAAGATATGTGCAGTAAATGTGCCAAGAAGCAACAACCTTTAGGAGAGTTTCTATCAATGATGTTTTCAATAAGTTTAACCCTCCGAGAAGAATCGCCAAGAAAATACTTAAATTTTATTGAAATTATGGGAACAATTTTGTAAAACTTCAGAAGAGGAGATTTCTCTCCTGCATTCAAAATATTGATTTGGTTTCAATTGTTTTCAAAGCTTAGTTCTGTGGCATCACGGAATAGAACATTAATATTCTGTCCTGATAAAACTGAGGAAAAATTCAGTGCTCAATTGTTGAGTGTCTATGATGGTGCTGTTCATTTGAATGCCGAGTTTAGCAAATGGTTCCATCAAACCCCCATAGTTTTATCAAACGGTTTGCACAAATTGTAATGAACTGGCTGCAAATCACCCCTGAAAGCATAAATGGCAGGTTCAATGAAGACCAAAAAAGTTGCTGGGATCAACAAATTCAGGAATGCTTTAAAATAATGAAAGAAAAACAAACAAAACAACACTGATATCACAAGGACTTAACAAATGTGATGAATCTGTATGAATAAAGGTTTGCAAACAAAAGCTCTCAAAAAGGAAGGCGGTAACACATCGGTACTTTGCAAGCACTTATTCCTTCGACAAACCATCCTCTGAATACAAGTATACAAAATGCCTCAGTGATATGTACATGCTATGGGCAAATGCCGAATTCTGGAGATATTGCGATCTGTCTGGACAAATCGCGATGTGCCTACCAGCTTCGGCCAAAGCCCGATGTATCTTGGTATTTCGGGATGTGCCTGGACAAATCAAGATCTGACCGATCATCTTTGGGAAAATCGTGATTCAACCCACCCAAAGGACCTTCCTACATTTATATTTGCTTCTTAGGTTTTTAATCAAATTACTGAAATATAAAATAAAAATGTAAAGAATAATGCAAATAAAAAAAGTATTGACAATACAATTTTATTAAAAAAAATATTTTAAATTTTTTTAAAATTACAACTTGAAACAAACTTTGAAAATAAACATTACAATTTAATTACATTAAATTGAAGAACATAAAAACAATTTATTAAAAAATTAAGAAGCTACTGAAATAAATGTCTCTTCTGTAAGAAAGTTGTTCTACTTAGTGAATTAAAATCATATGAAGAAAATAATGATGTTTATGTGATAAAACTAAATAATTATAAATGATAAAAATGTTTAATGATAAAAAAAAAAATAAAAACTGAAAGCATGAACAAATATAAATGGACTCACAGTTCATGTGTTGGTGCACAGAAGAGACAAATGACACTGAATTGCATTTTTTTTTTTAACATTACTGCTTGTAAGAACAGTGAACGACTTGACGTACCACTGCCTATGAGTATGTGATGTTTTTCTTCTCTGAGACTTATTTCTTTATTTGGAATGTGATATATAAAAAAAAAAAGACATGACAGAATGAAAAAAAAAGATGTAACAGTCTGCAGAGATAAGGGATTCAAGATTTGCTCAGCGTTAAATGGTCACATCGTTATTTGCCTGGCCACATCTTGATATGCAACGGCAAATTGAGGTTTGCCCGAAACTAGTAGGCACATTGCGATTTGCCCGGACAGATCGTGATCTGTCCGATTTCGGTTTCTGCCCATAACATACTTACAAAAACAACATAAAACTAAAAACCATGAAAAACCCTGCTTTTTCCCATGTGTGCGTGTAAAACTATCATGTGCACAAAACCTTTTAAAAGAAATATGTATGCCGGATCTGGTTAAGTACAGAATGATTCTGAAGTAAATATACACTTACAATAAATCTTACCTTGAATAAGAACAAAACAAATGATAATTAATGAAAAAGGGAATGCTCAAGGGGAAAAACAAAATAATACTGAGATTGCAGAAATACAGCCTATGTGTAGTGCTATAATAGATATGAATTAAACTCCTTTTTTTGTATATATATACTTTAAGAGTTTCTGTGACTGACATGAATGTTTGAAACTAGGAGGAGTCCATCCACCTTATTTTAGGGTTAACTCAAGAAAACAAACAGAACCAGACCTGAAGAACAACAAATATCTTTCTCTTATCTGGCATTAGAAACAAAACTTCTGATATACTTTGCAACTTCGGTAGGAAGGCCATTTCACGTAATATGAAGCAACCAATAATGAAGAAAATTTCAGGCATGATTTATTATGTACTAAACTTTAGGAATAGTCAGATTTGTAAGATCTTTCGGCTGCATCATCAGCCTTGTTCACACTAAAAGCAAGCACTCACATGGTTGACATCGTTTCTTCAGCTGTTGGCAGTAGAGATTTCCAAATTATCGGAATATCGAAGGGTGCGTCCGAATTGCAAGAGTTTTTATTGAAGAGAATTGCAATAATTTCTCTGTAGCATAATGAAAATTTGTTTGAGAAGGGAGAAAATCCTTTTGGTACAATTCCAGTTTGGAGAGGCAAAGGTATCTTCGATAGTCAGAAGAGAAAGTGCAGAAGTCGGAAGACTTAACATCTGTTTTATATTCCAAAATTCTGCAGTTTATTGTATGAAAGGCACTACCAATATAAACATTTTTTTCTGAGGAAGTAGACACCGAGATGAGGTATACCCCAGGACGGTCTAAAGGATGAAGAGGATCTCTGTCTTTAGATATTGATTGGATGGTAATGGGAGGAGGATTGATTGCAAGCCTGTAACTAAAACTTTTGAAAATTTTGACAAGTTTGTAAGTACAAGAATGATGGTAGGGATTAAACCGAAAAAGGAAAGGGATGGTTTCTGCAGAGGAGAAATGTGACAGACAAATTGATTGGCATCAAACTTTTTTGACAACTCTTGCAATTTGGACACACCCGTCAATATTCCGATAATTTGGTAATCTCTACTGGCAACAGCTAAAGAAATGATGTCAACCATGTGAGTGTTTGCTTTTAGTGTGAACAAGGCTGATGCTGCAGCCAAAAGATCTTACAAATCTGACTATTCCTAAAGTTCAGTACGTAATAAATCATGTGTGAAATTTTCTTCATTATTGGTTACTTTGCAACTGCCCAATAAAATTATAAAGTGATTACTGATAAAAACAGGGATGATTTGACATATCAATAATAATCATAATACTTACTTTTCCCACTGTCAGATTATCCTCTGATAAACTTAAAATATTTTAGTGATATGTATGCGTGTATAAATCATCACTACAAACAAAATGAAAATTATCTGTAATTTCAAATGATGTATAAAGTCTTTATGAAGCTTGAAAGAAATACCATGCGTTAATGAAACAAAACCTTTATGAAGCTTGAAAGAAATACCATGAATTAATGAAACAAAACCTTTTAAGTGATAAATCTCACTAAACATATGGATTGATTTTGGAACAAAACAACAAATGAAAAAAAAAAAAAGAAACTTAATCTGGGACATATATGACAACTTTCCACAGGAGTAAAATTTTTTTTATCTGAACAAATTAAATTATTACATGGAAAAAAACCTTTTCAGCTCAGAACATGTTCCACAAGCTATGTTAATACCTGAGGGAATAATGTAGAAGCATAAATACCAAGCTTTCATTATGATTTTAAAAAATAATGACAAAAAAATAATGGGTGGGATAGAAAAAACAAACTTATAGCACATCCAAGGAAGAAATAGTTTAGTCTGAGGTACCAAGAATTCTTCTTACGTTTGTTCAGAGTTTCTCCCGAACACAGGTGAACATTTTTCATGAAGTTTGAAACATCTTATAACTAATATAATTACATAAAATATAATTTCAACCCTGTGAAAGACGGGCAGCAATCAGCAGCAGTTTTAAGGTAAAAAAAAAAAAAACATACAGAAGTAAAAGGAAACCAATTACACAGTTTACAAGCAAAGGAAAATTACAAGATTTTATTTCACAGCAGATACACACTGGCAATTTTGCATTTGTACAAATGCTTTTTTTTTTATTTTTTTATTTTATTTTAAACATAGCTGCAATTCTTAAAAATTCCAAAAATTACAGAATGCAAAGGACAGACCAGTAATATTATTGCTACATTAACTGCAGCAACATCATTATTTGCAAGGGTGGAATATGTGCTTCAGTAAAAGACACGCCTTCAAGAAATGTAATCCTAGTCAGCCAAATTCAAATTATGGACTTCCATGAAACTTTTGTCTGTACTTTTTCAAAATGTCATTTAAATTGCAAATCACAAATAACAGTGAAAACATTTTGCTAGGCATGGTCATAACTGCCACGATTTATTTAAAATCAATTTAAAAATCAGCTGATGAGAGAGATTTCTGAAATACTTGGACTTGTATTTACATAAAGGAAGAAATATTATTCATAAATACATGGGGAATTTCACTAGAATATTCATTGCAATCAGTGTACTGATTGTTCACAGCAATCAGACTTATAAATACTTGTAGTGCTTACTGATCATTAGGAAATGGGTTTTTAAATAAATAAATACTAGACAAAACCCGTCGAAATCGAAGGTTAGTTTTTTTTTTTTTTTGAAAAGAATAAACTCGTATGAAACAACAAATGTAAACTTTATTTGATTGACAAATTCATTCAACCACTTCAGTAAAGACAATAATAGTCCAGGTTCGTGATTTTTTTTGACTGAAGGTTTATTGACCACCATGAGCAACTCAATGGGCTATAAGTGGTCGCCCGTCCCTAATTTAGGGTCAGTGGTCCAGAGAAAGGAGAGAGCCAGTGCCGTAAGACAAACTCAACATCTTTGCCTCACTGGGATTCGAACCCGGACCCTTCACGAACGAATCATCATAAGCCAACGCTTAGACCACTGCACCATCTTGGCGGCCAAATTTGTGATGAGCATCACGACTGCACCCTTTTCCAGTTGTAAAATGTGAGGCAGAAGTCCACTCATGTCGATCGTGTGCAAAAATTCAACTGGAATATTTCATCACCCTGGAGGTGGAATATTCCACCTCCAGGGTGATGAAATATTCCACCTCCAGGATGATGAAATATTCCTGCTCCAGGGAGGCAATGAAATATTTTTGCTCCAGGGTGATGAAGTATTCCTGCTCCAGGGTGATGAAATATTCCTGCTCCAGGGTGGTGAAATATTCCCTTTCCAGGGTGATGAAATTTAAAGTTTTCTGAGGATGTTTCATGGATGCCCAGTAAGCACTCCAAGCAATTTCAGTATTTATAATCTGACTACTGTAAACAATCATTATCCATTATCTAATTGCTATGAATATTCTATTTGGACGTAGCCCACACTCAACTTTATTCATGATTTGGTATAGGGTGAAAATAAGAATATCATTCAGAACATAGTTGCCAATTAGCAGTTTCCTTCAGATATTCAAAATTTGGCAGGAAAAAAGCTTCAACAATCTGGCATCAGCCCACCTCTGTTTTTGTTATAAAAATGATAAGAATAAGCAAGGATTGTATGTTCTCTAGTCTGGACTATCTAGGCATGTTCTTTTCACATCAGTAACACTCACAAGGAACAGACCACACTCATTTAATGTCCAGGATAACAAAATGTAAAACGTATCAGAAATCTCCTTTAACCACTACCTGTAATTTAATTCTTAAACATACTTTTCCAGCAGAAGATTGGATAAAAAAACAAAACTCTCTAAATACAAGCAACATGAACTCACCCAGTGATGTAGTTTTAAACAAAAAATGTGCCTTAGTGGTGAAATGATTAGGAAAATGCAACCGGGGTAGAAATGTTTCGGAAGCTCTGTGGAATTTTACTTGTTTTTATAATTTTTATTACATTTTCAGTGCTGATTACTTTCATTAATTTCTAGTAAAATTGTTTAATTTTAGCAATTTTAAATAAAGGAAGGGTGTTACGTGACAGTCAGATGCTAAGAACATCAAATTTTTACATAAATACTGCTCTGTCATTCTATAAGGTTCTTTGCTTGTTTAACGACTACCCTGAGCAACTCAATGGGCTCTAAACAGTTGCCCATTCTTAATTTTGAGCCAGCCATGTAAGACACCAGGGGCTCGACCCTGGGCCCAATTCGGAGGAATGGTCAGAAGTCAACACCTCAAACTACTCGACCACCAGGGCAGCCATCTCTGCAGAAAACGATTTCGTTGTCACAGCTTTGACTAGGCCATCTCTGCAGTATAAACATTCAGTAAAACTTTTAGTATGTTTCCATACAGAACACCATTTCCTTATTTTTTGCATACATGATCATCTATATATAAAAAAAAAAACCCTCTGCTGTGCTTTTCTTTCCAGCTAACCACAAAAAGTACCTTAGCAATGCTAAGCCTAGGAAAATAGTGCCTTAGCTCCACTAAGCCTGTTCTACATCACTGAACTCACCTTGGAATAATTGGCAAACTAATTCTGCATGGACTGTGATACTTCTCCACTTGAACTTCTCCCAAATCAAATGGGTGCTCACAATGTGCCCAAGAAGGGCCATAATATTTGTTACATAGGGTGGGGGTGAGGGCAAAGCCTATATGCTAAAGTTCACACATTCATCAATTCATGGTATATCTTGGGCCAGGGTGTTCCCATTCTTTTTCTCCCATGAAAAATAAGCACTTTTTAAGGATTTTTAAGTGCTTTCAAAAATGTTTAAAGACCTTACCAATTGCATATGCAACAATGACATGCACAAACATACTTTTGCACTTGAAAACAAAAATTGCAAATATAAGTTTGAACTATTTTTCCACATAATTTAAGTTTGTGGATGTAATAGATTAGAATTTATGTAATTTAAAAGACAGTTATGCTGGTCAAAACAGTTTTGCTATCTGAGAGAATAATCACATATGGCAATAAAGAGCATGTAAATTGTAAAACTAGTTAAAACTATGTGTGCAAGAATGATCTCATGGGTCAAACTGCAACAGGGTTCCCACTCATTTCTTCCTTAACAATACATAAGCACTTTTTTTAAAGACTTTTAAGCAAACTACAACATTTTTTTAAGGACCTTACAAATTGCACACGTGGAAATAACATATACACAAATATACTTTTACACATGGCTTAACTATGCAAATTAAAGTCTACTGATGACACTTAAATAATGTTGCATGTAATTCAAGTTGTGGATGTAATAAGTTAGACTTTATGCAATTTAAAAGACAGTTCTGTTGGTCAAATCAGTTTTCATATGAGAGAACAATCACATATGCAACAAAATGAATGTAAATCATAAGACTGCAGTTAAAGTTACATGATTTGGATATTGCACACAATTATTTCATGGCTTGAATTGTAAAACCAAAGACAAATTCACCATGAGTCACTGACAAGAGCTCCTCATGCTGCATGCTCTCCTACAGGCTTTCTGCCAACACCACATGGTGTCATCATTAATGTAGCCAAATAGCAGCAAAAGTTTTACTCACTACTTGTAACTTCTGTATTTCACACAGGCAGTTAGGATAAAAGTTAAGTGCCTTTAAAGCACTTTGAGGAATTTATGACAAAAATTAAGGCATTTTAAGCACCCTAAAAAAAAAAAAGAACTTTTAAAGGATTTATAAAGACCGTGGGAGCCCTGTGCAAAACGAAAAGCGAAATTTTGTGTTTCAACTTTGCACTTAATTTTCTCATGGTATAACCAAGGAGGTTAACATACTTCTGTAGATGCCTCAAGTCTTTTAACAGTAGTGAAGATGCAAGGTGTTAGAATTTGCCTTGTTTGCATAATAGCTGTGTAATTTCACTGTGTGTGTTTTGGAATTGTGTGGTTTTTGGTTGCAGAAACCGTGTTAATATCAAAATGAATTATAATTCTTACATGAGTGAATTAAGGTTACAATTTTAATACTAGGGTTTGTTCGGAATTTGCATTAACAGACCGTGGGAACCCTGTGCAAAACGAAATGTGAAATTTTGTGTTCAAGATTTCAACTTTGCACTTAATTTTCTCATGGTATAACTAAGAAGGTTAACATGCTTCTGCAGATGCCTCAAGTCTCTTAACAGTGAAGAAGCAAGGTGTGGGAATTTGCCTTGTTTACATAATAATACCTGTGTAATTTCAACTGTGTGTGTTTTGGAATTGTGTGGTTTTTGGTTGCAGAAACCGTGTTAATATTAAAATGAATTAAATTCTTACATGAGTAAATTAAGGTTACAATTTTAATACAAGGTTTCGTTCAGAATTTGCATTAACATTCCTGCATTTCAATTTAAAATAAAAATGGGAAGGAGCTTCAAATATTATAATTAAGAATTTTATAAATTCAGCATTTTCTCACACATCAGCAGCAAGTTACGATGCAAAATTGGAAACATTAACATTTGCGATGAAAGAAGGTGATTCGGCCAACACAAAATGCTTTCCAATAGCCTTGAAAACCATCAGCTTCCCATACTTTGATGGCCATTGCTCACAGTTATAGGCTTAATACAAAGTGGTACTGCTCCATTAACGAGGGCATCACCAGATATCTTATTCTAACCTCCTTAGGTATAACTGAATCATTGTTATTTGCATATACGTAAGGGGAAATATTCGGTACCAAAAGATGCTGATGGGGCTTGTTGTTTAGAATCTGCTGGATGTATTTAATTTAGCCCACACGGTCCTTCGCCTTTTTCAGGAAATTACTTTTCTCACAATGTCCCGTGCCCTCCCATGGGCTTTCAGCTGGTGTCAGATGACCTCAAAACAGCCAACCAGCAGCAAAAGTTCTAGACACTACATCATACTTTCTGGATTTTGCAGCCACTTAAGAAAAATATTTATTTTTTGTCATTTTTAGTCAAAAATATGGATATCTATGCATCCTAAAGAAAATAAGAACATTATAAGGACTACGGGTACCCTGTTGGATGTATCTCTTTTTTTCATTTTTAAACTAGAGGACTTAGGGAAATGTTTTGTGCTCCCCAAGCACGATTCTGAACAAGAAAAAGGTAAGAAGTTTTTACTACTTTAACTGGTCATCATTTTCTCACTTATTTCTACCATTTCCCCCTCACTTTATCAAATCATAGACTAGCAGCACAAACTCCATACAAGTGAACATTTCAAACAGTCAAAAAAGTCTTTCATCAGAATTGTTTCGAATTTAAAATTCTTCAGTCCATGGAAGAAAAAGATTAAGGATGGTAATAAAAAAGAAATAATCTGTTCTGTTAACATTTTAGGAAAGTTCCTTAACTTTTACGAGTTACAGTTGAAAGGTTTAGCTAAAACTTGTTCGATCTCTACATCAACCGAAACAGAATCAGTATTTGAAATTTACTTTTGCAACCTTAAAATTCATTTCTCTTTCAAAAATAAGTTCCAAATTGGATTATAAAATGTGCAAAGCTTTCTGTAAAGGAGCATTTACATTAGAATGTTTTAAATGTAGTATATTTTCAGCTGTGGCAACTATGAACAAAAGTAGATATGTTATCATCTGCTGTAAAATACGCTAAAGTTGCACGGTAAATTTATAAAAGTACTGAAAAGAGAAAAATAAAAGCATTATTAGCTCTCTAATTTAATTTTTTTTTAATCCTGTGTTGCTACTAAAGACTTAACAGGTGCTACGCACCAATTTGTGAATTTCAATGGGTGCCCGAGACCCAGGGAACCTTGTACGGAATAATGCATCACTTGTGCTCATATAAGAAGTCCAAACTGTTGTTCATTATTTGCAATTTACATAACACTTAAAGAGATGGAATAATGAATATACCATATATATCTTAGCTTTATTATTCTAGAAAAAGCCTCTTTTATCACATAAGTGAATTACTATGAAATTGGAAGTATCTGCATTTATTTTTAAGCTTATTTTGCGCTTCATATGGTTTGAAGAAAATGATACTCTTAAACAAAACAGTAGCAAAAAAAAAAAATACTTTTTTCTTTAGTTACTGAAGAACAATTATGCTACAGTCACTTTTCTTTTTTGAAGTATATATAAAATTTACCTTTACAGGACAAAAAAAAAAAAAAATTGGTCAACATTATTGAGCAACAAAAAGTTCAAAATATCCAGATTTATCACTAAACATTCCACACTCGCTATGTTGAGATGTTAATAGGATTGCACATAAATGATAGTAAGCACAGTAGCGATGGCAGCAGTACGTGCAGAAGCAATGAAAGACCAAGTGGAAGTTATGATGGAATCAATAACAATGAGCACTTACAAAATGACAGAAGAGATAACACAAACACGTGGAAATCTTAAAAGATACTGAGCACGACAATCGAGTATGTACAGCTTCATCAAAACGTACATACAATGTGATTACACAAGGAAGCCAAATCCAAACAAATACATGTGCTTATAAGGAACCTCTGTATATTTTACTTATTTTACAATGATAGATACTTATGTACACTGAAGAGCAATTGAATTAGAGACAGCAGGCGTTATGCAAATGTGACGCTGTGGTCGGCCCTGTAAATGGAAACGACATGACGTATGCAGCGATCCGACAATATAAGGAGTGATGCGACGGGAGTCAGTAAGAGTCGGACGCAGTATTGGTAAGACAAAGGATCTAAGTGCATTTGATCGTGGGCAAATTGTCGGGGCCTGACGAATGGGTCACTTCATCTTGGAAGTCGTGCAGGCACTGGGATTTTCACGAGCCACTGTGTCACGGGTGCACCGTGAATACATCAGATCCGGTAAAACCATCCCTGCAAGGGCCAACTGCCGTGGACAACAGCGTGTGGATGAGCAGGGTCATCGTCGGCTAGCTCGCATTGTCACAGCGGATAGACAGGCCACAGTGCAAAAAATCACTCCGCAATTTAACGCTGGTGCACAAAACCGTGTAAGCAGCCACACCATCCAGAACCATCTCCTCACTATGGGGTACAGAAGATAATCATTCCATGAGGGTACCACTGCTGACCGCACATCACAGGGCGCAAAGATTAGCATGGGTGCGGGAACATCGCCACTGGGCCCTAGACATGTGGGAAAATGTTGCCTTGACTGATGAGTCGAGATTCACGTTGGTACATGCGAATGGCAGGATACGAGTACGGTGCAAACCACATGAAGCGATGAATCCTTTTGCCAGCAGGGTACTCTTCAAGCTGGTGGGGGTGGCATTCTCGTCTGGGGACTGTTTACGTGGACTGAAATGGGACCCCTGGTACGTGTGACATCGTCCCCCACAGGTCAACATTACCGGGATATTCTGGACGACCATTTGCTCCTGTTTGTGCGTCTTCAACATCCCACTGGGGACCTCATCCTGCAACAAGACAATGCATCTAATTTTATCCAAATGGTTGGATGAGCACTCCACCGACGTGACCTCGCTTCCTTGGCCAGCTAGGTCACCTGACCTCAGGACATCTGTGATGCCATGGAGAGAGATGACCCCCTCCATCAAATCTTCATGAACTGTGGGAGCTTGTTCAGGGGTCGTGGATCCGTATGGCCTCCCAACGCTTCCAGTGTCTTGTCGAGTCCATGCTGAGACGAATCGCCGCCGTCATCAGGGTGAAAGGTGGTGCTACACGTTACTAGACAGGTATCTTTAATTCAATTGCTCTTCAGTGTAAAACAACATGGTTATAAGAGTCTATGAAGCTATTTAAAATATCTGAAGATAAAAATCATTTGTTTGATTGATAAATCAACAGCAATTTCTAGCCTATATAATGAACATCATAACTTTTAGATCATGAAAAACCTTCAAATGCATTTTTACTCATAAAAGACAATGCTATGACTGAGGAGATAGAAATTCACTTCTAAACAATATGCAACATACAACATGTAATAGTTTATTGTTGAGCATGCGGCATGAAAAAACATTTCAATGAATACTCCTGGTGATTAACACATAACACACCCCAACAGAAAAAATTCTAACACACAGCTGTTATTATGTAACACCTGGAAATGGGTGAAAATGCAATAGTTAAGAGGACTCGCACGGAAAAGTGGTCGCCGACCGTTCAAAACTTGCTGCAGCTTCTACATACGACGTCGCGAGAACTTTTCCGTGAGATTCCTCAATGTATCTTTATAGTATTCTACAGTACATATGTTATACATTCCAAGTTTTACTTGTTGCTATGATGAAATATGAAGCACCTAATACCCACTCCCATATGCTATGGCAGATTATCAATTACAGCAAAAGAGAATAAACCTCTGAGAAATGATCAACAGCTATGTACAAGAACAGGAATTGGCAAGAAGAATAAAAAAAGACTGAATTTTTCAACATTTTTCAGCCTTCATCACAAGAAGGTGAAGCTGCTGGCAGACTCCCATCTATTGACGTCTTTCCCACACACAGAGAAACAAACAACCACCTGATGCAATAGTGGAAACAGACACGAGCTGTTTAGGCACATTTCACAGAACTGTAGACACTCTGCAGTTTGTATTAAGTAAGACTAATGATGACGACGACTGTTGCTCCTCCTCCTTTGGTAAAGCACAGTGTTTTTTTTTTTACTTCTCATGACAACATCAGTTTCAGTTCTGATATAAACTCTACATACATGCTGATGTTTCATTAGTTCTTCTTTGCACGAATTAACTCAGAATGCACGGCTGATAAAACAATCGTGTTTCATATGGAATGCCAAGTACAAATACTTTCTTTGTACTTTTCCATAATTGAAATCTTTGGAAAATGACATTAAATGGTACAGAGGAAAGGTTATTGTGCAATACTATATAATTCTTTCAATGGGGAAAAATAATAACAAACCTACGACAAGATGGTAAGGTAACACTAGTGAGGGTTCTAAGATCAAACTTTTTCACGTCAGTAAAAAATCAAGATTTCTGTCAACTTCACAACTTTGATTCAAGTAGGTGGCAACAGCAATGAGACATAAAAATACATTCCTAATAAGCTGCAGTAGAATCAGAATTTCCCTCTTGATGACAAACTATTATACCAAAAAATAATATATATATATATATTTATTCCCACTCACAGTAACTGCAACAGGGAAAGTGACAAAATACTCTGACAAGTCAGACTGTTTAGTGGATATCATCATCCTGCTTTTTGTTATTCCACAAAGTTATATCTCATGTCCATCTGTAGCAAAATAAAAGGTTTCTTTCATACAATCTATATTTTTTTAGTGCAGACTATACAATATATTTGCTTAAATTTTCTGCTAAATTAACCTAAAGAAAAACACTTACTATTCAATATTTTAATTTGCAACACTGAGAATATACCATCATACAACAATGAAACTGAAGTTTTCGCTTAATATAATTTTTGCCCGCATCATTTAAAAATTTTCATACGATTGGTTCATTACGAATATTTAAAATAAAACTCCTCAAAGTTATGAAATGAAAGTGATATTTGGAAATTCCTAGTAATAGTTTTTTTTTCTCAGATATACTTGAAAATTTCTAGTAACAGATTTTGTTCTCAAATGTACTTGAAAATTCCCAGTTATAGTTTTTCTTCTCAAATATACTTAAAAATTCCCAGCAATAGTTTTTTTTCTAAAATTTTCTTGAAAATTCCCAGTAATAGATTTTTTCTCAAATATACTTGAAAATTTTGAATAACAGATTTGTTCTCAAATATACTTGAAAATTCCCAGTTATAGTTTTTCTTCTCAAATATGGTTGAAAAATCCTAGTAATAATTTCTTATGCTCATAACCTTTTTTATCATTACCAGAAAAAAATACATAAAAATATGAGATAAAGATATTAAATGAAACCAAATAAAAAACTAAGCAAACAACAACAACATAAACTGTTCAGAAGGAATGTCTTATGCAAACTAAACTTACACATTTATTGCAGTATTACATTCACCATACACCCCTTGTTAAGCAAGAATACTATTCAATACTGTTCACACTTTGTCCTGCATTCAGATTCATTCTGGCAAGTATTTCTTATGATGGCATCAGTGTTTAGTGTGCATGGGAAGTTTTCATGGTATTTGTAAATTTGTTAACAAAAGAACATGATTACATATTCCACCCATAATCTGCATTTTAAAACTTGGTAATTTTGGAGGACAAGTTGTCCTCCTCATCAGGATATCTTCACTATCATTCTGTGATGGTTAGGATTAACCATACAAGACCCTACTTTCATCTCTGCAATGGTTATTGTTAACTATGCAGGACTTTACTTCTTGTAAAGAAAAACACATGTGGTGGAGTCCTTTTAATTTTTGTTTAGTGATCCCAGATCATTTTCTCTTATATGTCTATTTAATCAAGTTTTATTAGACAGGGCTTTTACTACTGCAAAATCAGCAAGTTTTAAAATATAGATTCTAGTGAAAAAATTTGAAAAAAAAAAAGTTCTACAAACTTTAAACAACTACTTTTGTTGTCCCTTTTCTTCAGAGGTTTGTTCCTATTATTGGTTATTTTATTCTCATTCCCAAATTAGTAGAATGTTTTCTTTAACAATTTTAATTCTTATATTATCATTATCGTTGTTATAAACTTTCTTGGCTGGGGCTGGTGAGCAAAAGACGAAGATATTCATCTCAAGCCTTGAAATTCAGGAATTTTCCAATGATACAGTAGGTCGCAATGAAAGCCTTTTGAATTGGAGTGAAACAGTCTGTGTGGCAATACTAATTACTCAAGATTTGTTTTTAAATGCATTACAACTACCTCAAATTAATGTTTTTTTTACTAAGGAATAAAGAAGATGTTTAAGGGAAATTTTCAGGCAGTACCCCTACCCTTCCTCAGGGTACTACAGCCATAGTAGGTGTTACGTCTCCCCACCCCCATAATCTGTATTTTAAAACTTGATAATTTTGAAGGACTGTTTTTAAAGTTATTAGGTACCACTGTGTTGCAATAGTGATAACTTGTACAATCTGTGTTGTGCTTTGATTTCAGATCCTTTGGATTCCCAGTCAGGTTTTTGTACTTCAAAAATTTTCCAGGTACTATTCTTCTTTGGATGTTTTCTGTAAGCAGAACCACTACATCTATTAGCTTTGTCTTCTTCAGTTTTTGGCTACAATTACAATGTCAGGGTGATTGTGGTTAATGATTAATACTCATACCATAAAGTAAGGATACATAGAGAGGACACTAACTGTAGTAAGCTGAAACTCATGAAGTTGACTACAGCGCACCATTGGTGTATCAGAGAACTACCGTTGTTTGATAGCTGAGCTTCCCAGGAATCACCACGAACCACGTGATTTTGTCCATTCGAGCTTTGACCTCCCAGCAGAGTAGAAGACAGTGTATATGACATATATCTACCATTTTCCGGATTTTTTTTTTTTTTTTGGTTTGCATCTTTCACTTTCCTATAGCATTCTAATAAGTGGCATTATTCTTGCTCATTCCTTACCGATCATTAACTTCTCCTTTGAAAATTCCATAACTTAGGTTTCTACCTGTCTTTGTTGTAAATTTAATTCACACATGTATTGTCATTGTTTTCTTCACAATATAAGCTGGGACTCGGTTTTACTTTCAATTCTGATTTGTATTTTATTGTCCTCTGTTTCGATATCTATATTACGTTACTGTCATCTTTCCAATGCCTCACTTGGCTGCGTTGTGACAAGAGTTGAGGACAGAGGCTGCTAGGGAGGGTGGCACAGAGTAACTGGTCCTCATTCATCCTCAACCACCGGGTTGCCATAGCAACCATTGCCAACAGGACGAGGTCACGTCACATTTTGTTTCTGTTGCAGGTCGATGGGGGTGCCACGTTCTATGGGAGGAGTTTCCACAGGCTTCAATGTCTGTTTCCACTCTATATATCCCTTACTTTATGACTCATACTTGTGCAACTGGCAACTGATTCAAACTGGTTGTTGCAGAGCTGGAAACACCCCTGACTTTGGAAAGACCCTAGTACAGTGTTGACACTTCTTCCACCAGTGTTTTAATCACTTTTGCAACTGGTAATTGATACGAACTGGTTGTTCCAGGGTTGGAAAAACACACCTGACTTTAAAAGGACCCTAGTATCCCCACCCCCATAATCTAATTGTGATCTTTTCATTAGTTATTTTAGAAATTTCCTCACATGCTACGCACAAAAATACGAAATTTAACAAACACTCATTAAAGGTCTGAAAAAAATACTGCAGCATTGATATGATTCTTAAAGGAGAGTGGTATGCAGGTTAGTTACACATGTGAAATTTTAATAGTTTTTATAAAAACTTATGAAAGACTAACGAAAATCATCCAAGCTCCTTTGTAACTACATAATCCAGTGTCTAAGATTTGTCAACAAACAAAACAATTGCAATTTAAAATAAGCTACACAAAAAGTAGAAAAAAATCAGCTGAGCATGAATCACAGTGCAAAATAAAACTGATAAACTTACATTGTGCACAGTAATAACATTCTGAAGACAACAAGGGAAGAAACTGTATGTATCACAAAAACAATATGGGAAATCAAGGAAATTAGTAAAATAACAATGGTCTAAAAACTAGACAACTTATTTAACTGTTATATCCTATATAATTCTGAATGCAAAAATATGTATATTGAAATTATTTTCATAACAGAACACTGAAAATTTTTTCCCCCATTAAATGCTATTAACATACATAACATTTAGCGCAACTAAATAAAATACATTTTAGTCTTTAGCATTTTATATAAGTTTTACCCATATACACTGACATAATTTCTAGTAAATATGTTATTTTATTTTTAACTCACTAAATAAATTTAAATAAAACTGAGATGGCAGCATCAATTATGAAATGGTATCAGAATCGCCTAAACATCAATTAGTAAAATGCATGAATGATACTGCAATACATATACATCTAAATATCTATACAAAAAGATATGTTTATATAACTAATGTTTTTCATGTTATAATATGCTTAGTTGTACTTTGCCTAATTACAACATCACAAAATACTTTTTTTAACTTCAAACAAGATGTCTCTATATGAGTATTTTGGTACATTAACTTAATATTTTACTGTCTGAGGTGTCAGATGACCTTGTGTTATTAAATACTGAATGTTAAAACATATACAGTGTAAAAACAACTTAAAAAAAACCTGGCATTAAGATGTATATGTATGCTAACAACAAATACCATCAATAACATCAAACTGCTAACAACAATATAACGTCAGCATTTCAAAATATATTTTATGCTAAAAAGAAAGTATTTCTAATGGGGAACGAGCACTTTCCATAACATTTACACATCTTTTATAATAATATAAAAACAAAGAAAACTGTCAACATGAACAACTTGCCCATACTGAAATTGCTTTAACTGTTCAAGCAAAAAACTGGTGGATGAACAAAAAGAAAGCTATTACTGACACATACAAAAGGAAAAAAAGAAACAAAGAATAATTATTGTTGCTCTATAAAGAATCATAATACTAGATAAAAACAAAATGTGAAGTGGTTACGTGAAGTAATAACATTATAATAAAAGCAAAATCAAAGAATAAATGGAAATCACAGGAGAATGGAGATACAAAAGGGGGAAAAAAATGGATCATATTTATTTGTAAATAGAAACAGATCCTATCACTACAAAATATCCTTAGAACTACACCCAATTAACTAGGATGGTGCTATGAATTTATAAAGATAACAGCAGATGCAAAGCAGAAAAGTAAATCTTATAAATAATTCCATAGTGTCGCACAAAATTGCGGGACATAGGTACGTCATATGAACTTGGGAAATGGCTCATTATAGAGATCCTGATCCCACGAATTGGAAAAATAAAATAAAAACAATTCTCCTAAATTTAATTAGCTGATTTCTGTACATATCACAACACTCAGTCTGATTTCATGATCGCAACGTGGGGCAGATGGGTAGTTATACAACCTTGGGAGATGGTGCCAGCCGGAGCAAGAACCTGAATGGCTGTTATCAAGGTCAAATCGGCTGCACATGCTTCCACTGTAAACTGTGTTACAGTGAGGGCAGAAACAGGTTTCTGTTATAAGTAGCAATCGAGGGGGACCACCTAAACAAGGGTGTGTTTTTCAAAATGCACGTGAGCGAAGGGATTTCGAAAGCACACATAATGATCGCAGTAATACACGTGGCAACCTATCTTTCCGAAAAGCTTTATTGGATAGAACTGCCACGCACGGGCAAATCTTGGGTGCGATGAATATTGAGTATGTGCAAATGCCATGATTTGCATTCTGCTAATGAGGAAACCAATGATAATTTTAATTCCTGTTGTAATAATGGCCTTATTTCCCTTCCACAAGTACAGATAAATACGGGGCTGAAAGACTTACTTCTGAACAGGCCTAATTTTGTCCACCACATCCAGACATACAATAGTGGGATGTCATTCACTTCCTCCCAGCCATGGAAAGGATATTCCAAGCAATGGTCCAGACTGCTTTAAAATTTAGGGACAGATTCACCGGTACATATCTGATTTGTTACCACTTACTGGCGAAAATTGTATTTTATAGATTCCTTGGCAGCTACTGATATACATATTGAAAATAAGAATTAAAGCGATCAATACTGACAGCCCTGACAGATATTCTGGCTAACGGTCCTTACGCCCAAGCATACAAGACTGCAGCTGAGGTGATTGAATATGAAGTAGCAGGGCACAACCTGGCCCTGCATTTTGTTGATAATATATTTACACATTCTCTATGTTCCCGCACCAGAAAATATGAAAAAATGGCACAATTTTATTACCACTTTCTTGAAAACTGTGAAAAATACTTATTAGATTGGGGCTTTTGCCCCACCAAGCCACTAGTGTACAGATAAAATGATAAGCAGAAAGTAACTAATGCACACTCTTTTGTTAAATCACTGCCTCTACACAGCCCCATGGCTTTAAATTATGCATACAGGGAGTTCAAAAAGTTTTTACTTCAAAAGTTTTTTTTAAGAAAAATAAGTCTTCTATCATAGGCAACCTTGTATCTTCATTAGGATCATCTTCACCTCGATTTAACGAACTTCAAGGGACCAACAGTGTTGTACGCAAAATAGCAGAATTCTTTAAATCGAGGAAGTCTTTCAAATGAAAGTTTCAAATTAAGCTAGTGTTCATAACAATATATATAAACAGCTAAGTTATCTTTGTTTCAGTGAAATTTAAATTATGTACAGTACTTTTAATTACGAATTTATTATCAAAAATGTTATAATACACACACATTTACTTTGCATATTAAATATATAATTCATAGATATTGGACTTCAATATGTAACATCAAAATTTAAGCGTACTTTAAAACTGCGAGAAAAATACGATAGTTGATTTTTTCCCGAGCATTTAGCTCCTTAAATGAGGATTTCAGTATCCAAAACTGCATGAAACAGAACATCAATTAGTATTAATTAACTTGTAAAAACAGAATATGTGTTGATTGACTTTTTACACTGTAGAAAAGAAATGCTTTAGAGAAGATTGCTTATGTTTTTCTGAACGTTTAGCTCTATAAATTGCAGCTTTAATTTTATGAAGTGCCTGTAAAACATCATCATTAATATTGAACGGCATCAAGTATTTAAAAGCACATTCTATACTGTTACCAGCATCACTAAAGCAGCTAACTTTCAGTTCTGCTTCATCTTCTTCATCAGAATCTGATGCATTTAGTCAGAACTGTTCATCAAAAACATCATCAAGGGATTTGGACTAACATTTAACGTGAAAATGCTGGTTAACATAGTTTTGTGGTTTACAAAATAAAAAATGTTCGCTCAATTGAGGAAATGTGTTCGTTAAATCGGGAAACGCCAAGCATTAATTTTAATGTGGTTCCGTTGGAACCATAAGAAATGTACGTATAATCGCGGAATTCGTTAAGCCGCAGTCCGTTAAATAGGGGTTTGACTATATTAGATAGCAACACAGTATCTACTGGCTCTATGTTTCTCCACACACAGTCAAAGGAGTGAAAGGCCATTGTCATTTCAGCTTCCACAATGGACCTTTTGTCATTCACTTTCCCAGAACAAAAGCCTTCCCAAGCTGCAATTCTCGACTGGTTATCTGAATTCAAAAGGTGCAAAACAACTTTGAAAGACAAAACATCTTCAGGGCAACCTTCAACACCTATGCCGCCAGAACACATGACCACCACATAGGAACTAGTGAGACAAGACCCTCACATTACACATCTTGAAATAGTAGACATTCTGAAGATCAATCAATGAAGGAAGAAATATTTTTCATAATACATGGCAAATCGGTAGAATATTCAGAGTAAACAGATTACAAATTCTGAATTGGCTTGTAACACTTATTGGTTATCCATGTAACATCTCTCAGAAAACCTGAAAATGGGAGATGCGGGTTCAACTCCCACTCCAGGGCGATGGAATTTTCAATTCTGAGAGATGTTACATGGATGGCCAGTAAGTGCTACAAGAAAATTTATAATTTATAATCTGTTTGCTTTGAATATTCTGAAGATCAGTTTGCGAAGGGTGAATGGTGTCTTTCATGAATGCCTGCATCTAAGCAAGGAATGCTCAAGATGGCTGTCTCATCTTCTAATGGATGATCAAAAGTGGCAAAACATCTATATAAGATGATATTTAGCAGGTGTCTCATCTTTTAATGATACTTAACAGGTATCTCATCTTCTAATGCTACTTAGCAGGTGCCTCATCCTCTAATGATTTGTAGCAGGTGTCTCATTTCATCTACTAGGTGTCTTATCTTCAAATGAATGAACAAAAGTGGCAAAACATATCTAAAAGTGACAATTTTTCAGAACAACCTTCAACATATGTGCCACTGGACATTACCACCACGTAGGAACTAGTGAGACAAACCCCAAACATTACACATCATTAAATAGCAGACATTCTGAAGATCAGTTCGTAAAATGTGAATGGTATCCTGCATGAATGACTGCAACTAAGCAAGGAATGTTTAAGATTGCTGTCTCATCTTCTGACGGATGATCAAAAGAGGAAAAACATCTCTAGAAGATGATAGTAGGTGCCTCATTTCCTAATGATACTAAGCAGGTGTCTCATCTTCTAATGAATGAACAAAAGTGGAAAAACATCTCTAAAAGTGATACTTTTTCAGGACAACTTTCAACATCTGCACCCCTGGAAAATATTACCACCCTATAAGAACTAGTGAAGTGAGACCCTAACATTACACATCTTCAAATAGCAGATATTGTGAACATCAATTCAAAAAATGTAAATTGTATCTTGTATGAACGACTGCATCTAACCCCTCCCCCCCAAAAAAACAGAAAAAAACAACAACAACAACAAATACTGGGTTGGTGCGAATGAAATGTCCAGCGTGAACGTGCAGAAGAGATAGGCCTCCCCCTGCCCCACAGCGGAATGGAAGCACCCACAGGTGTCGCAAATATTACGTCACAGAGTTACTGTAAATAGCTAGCACGTGTGTGAAGAACAAGGTTCAGGCGAGGTTTGATTGGACGTAACGTGGCTTGCAAAGGAAACATGTAGACATTGGATTTGAGAGTCATCATCCTGTATGAATTTAAACTGGGCTATTCTGCAGGAATTGCCACTCGAAACGTTAACAAAGCATTTGGGAAGAATACAGCCAATGAACAAACCATTCGTCGATGGTTTGTAAAGTTTCAAAGCAGAGACACGGACCTGCAAAACGAAGCACGTGGTTGCCAACCTGTTGCTGTTTCTGATGATGTTCTGTTACACGTGGTTGAAGCGGACCCCTGAAAAATGTGTCATGAAATAGCGGCAGAGGTAGGTGTTCCCCAAAAGACAGTTGTTTGGCATCTGGCTGCGCTGGGTAAGGTAAAAAAGCTGGACATGTGGATGCTGCATGAGTTGACAACTCCACATGTCCAGCTAGGCATTTGGACGTCTGCACGTCACTGCTTGCCAAGAATAAACAGGAACCTCTACTGCATTGAATCGTAACCCGCAAAGAGAAGTGGGTCCTTTATCTACACACCAAGAAGACGATGCTCCTTGTCTGGTGGTCCACAGCCGGGACAATTCATCGAAGTTCTTTGGCAAGAGGCCAAACCATCACTGCAGAACGTTATTGTGTTGGATTACACCAGATGCACCGGAAAGTTCTGCAGGAACAACCAGCTTTGGTCAACAGACATGATGTTCTTCTGCTTCAGGACAACGCCCGACCTCATGCCGCACAGCGAATGATGCTGACATATTAAGTGCTTTGGGCTATGAAGCATTGCCTCATCCAGTCTATTCCCCGGACTTGTCTCCAACAGACTATCACCTGTTTCGTTGCCTGGATCACTTCCTGTCCAGAAAACAGTTCATGACAGAAGAGGTTCAACATGCAGTTGGTGACTTCTTCGAGTCCCAGCCACAAGACTGTTTTCGTTCCGGAATCATGGCCTTGCCGGACAGATGGCAAGTATGTGTCGATGCCGAGGGGGATTATTTTTCCTAGGTAAGTTGTCCTACTTTTCCGTTCTCACCATCCACGTGTGTTGTGTGTTGGTCCATTGCCGGACGTTTCATTCGCACCAACCCAATAAAATAAAACAAAAATATCTCAGAATGCAAATGCAAAAATACTCTGCTACTATTGCAAGCATGATTCTATGTTGATAGCTCACCGATATGAATAAATGCATCTTTAATGGTTTTTGTGGTTTCTTCTTCACTCCAGAATACTACTTGTGCTTGCGATAGTAGCAGATAGAGATGTGTCAGAAATCATGTCACTGAAAAATCACTGTCACCATTATGACCAGTGATAAAAAGTAACAGTTCCAAATTCACTGATAAGAATGCCATCGTTAACCATGTCTAAACAATGCTTGGGATCCCAAATCACTGTTACACCAACGTCATGGTTACCATGTCACCATATCTAAACAATTGGTCTCCTTTTCTGTTGAAACACCATAGAAGTCGTTAGTGATGTGAGGTTTCTTTCAGTCTCCCTTTTTCCTATGCTTCAGATAGTTTCTGTTTTGGCTTTCACTGTGCACTCGCTTGTAAACAAAGAATTAAAAGTAAGCTTATTGTAACAGTGATTTTGTCACTGTTACAAGGCAGACAGTGACTCGCTGTTCCATTAGTGCTCTGTCATCCCTGTCATAAGCAGTGAATTTGCCACTGTTACATGATGGCAACTTGCAGTCCTGGCTTCTTCACAGCTTTGCCACTGCTGGCGTACACAATGATTTTGCAAAGTCACCGTTACTTCTGTGGAACTGTGACAGTGACAGGAAAATCACTGTTAAGCCCACCTCTAGTAGCAGAATGTTTTCGCATTTGCTTTTTGAGCGATTTTTGTTTCATTCAAAGCAACTTAAGGGATTTTTAGCTTTATGTGCATGTGTTTTACACAACTTCAAATGGAGACAGAGCACATTTAAGGAGACGGGGGTGGGGAGGCTGGACAGTATTTTGGGGCCCCAGTATTAATGGCACATCCAGGATTTGACTATGGGTGGCCAAATTAAAATACCCAGGAGAAAACACCCAAAATATGATGAGAAAGCTGTAAAAATATCCCTGCCATATGACAGTATGTATCCCATGATTCATGGACAAATCAGTGTTAGCAAGAAAATGCAAAAATGCGTGGTTGAAAAAATGGTTACCAGTTTAGTTCTGCTTTAATACCCCCCACCACCTTGTTGAAAGCACATTGAAGTAACGGACAAATAATATGATATCAACACGAAACATTTGTCATGCGAAAGCGGAAGGTTCCGTGGACCACAGCATTGCAACCAGATGGTTCCAGAAATTTCGCTCAGGTGACAGACACCTCAACGATCAGTCAAGCACAGGTAGGTCACGGACCATGGCTTCAGAGGCCATGAGCCAAGTCATAGAGGCAAATCCGACAACCAGTACTCGGTGATTATCAGGCACAGAAATTTTAAGAATTTACCTAGATAAATCCCATAAAAAAGTTAACTAGTTTGAATATAATAATCTGGGAAGCCACATAACAAAGATGAACTTGATTTACAGATTCTTAATGCATGTAGGAAAATTTCCCCCATTACAGATGTGTACAAAAACATCTGTAATGCTTTCAAGATTTGAGGATGAATTAGGGGCAACCATACTTTCTGTGAAAAGAGAGAGAATTTTTTTTCCACAAGGCGATTTCTTATAGTTTTTGCTGTGCTGTTGGCAACCCCCCCAACCCCCGTAGAATATCAATTCTTCAAGCATCCTGCATAATTCTGGGATCCCTTGAAAATGCAGGGCACGCGGCCGCAGCCCCCGGGCACCCCTCTTAAATGGGCTCTGAATGGAGGGGGTATTGAGATTTTTTTATGGGAGGTGTCTAAAAAAATTGGGGAAGGAGATAGAAGGGTGTTGTGTGACTGTGTATAAATCCCTGCCCAGAAATATGTCAAAAACTTTGCCACATTTACCATAATCAGCAGACCTTGCTTTGTGCCACTTTTTTTTTCATTTCCACATGTCAAATATCAGATGCAAGGAACCAATCTGTCCCTACCCGTAAAAGAGACAATAGGTGCCTATGAAGAACTTGTAAAAGCCATACCCAAATAACAACAGTCTGCACACTTCAAAACATGGTTCCAAAGAATGGAAAAGTGTATTGCAGTTCTGTCTGAATATTTTGAAAAACAAACCAAAAAAAAAAAAAAAAACCGTAACTATCATTTTGTTTCTATCATTTTTTTTTAATATTTGAGTATCTAAAAACTTTTTGAATTACCCCTGTAAGTCAAAAAGCTCTGTCCCAAAAGAAAATACACAAATCTGTGTGCCTCAAGTAAGTCATAAAGCTAAGGATGAAGCACAAATCTCTGATAAGCCATAAAGATCTGGGCTACAGCAAATCACAAAGTTCTGTGACTCATTTGAGTCACAAATATCTATGTGCCTACGGTAAGTTGCAAAGCTCTTTACTGAGAATGAGACACAGTGTCTTAGATAAGCCATAAAGCTCGGTTCTACAGCAAATCACAATGCTCTGCCTTACAGAAAGTCACGAATTACTATCCTAAAGAGTTCTGTCATTAAGATGAGACAAAGTTCTATGACTCATGAGATAAGTCACAAAGCTTTGTCCTCAAAGTGCAGCATAAAATTTGCATATCAAACATACAATAAAATTCTGACTTTAAGGTGAGTTACAAAGCATACAGCTCTGATGTAAAGACAAGTTGCAAAGCCTTGTCTTACACACACATAGGACAAAAAGTTCTGACCTCATGTCATGAATTTCTGTCTTCAAAGTAAGAGGTTCTAACCTCAAGAAAAGTCACAATCACTGTTCCACTCAAATTTTAAATCTGGTGCACATCTGAGAATAAATCTGGAGTTACTGTAATCGCCCATGGAAGAAAAAAATGTAAGTATTACATTTTCTACAAAAAATTATTTTCACCGTTTAGCTGAACAGTTGCTAAAAGTAGCAAAGTTTAGAAGAAGTAGTTAGACCTTTAATTAGTACTCCTACTGAAGGAAAGAACCACAGCAAAAAAAAAAAAAAAAAAAAACATGCCTCACTTAAAACTTAATCTAAGGCTGTTGGCATTAGAAGAGTATGTATTAATTCTCAGTATTTATTTATAAAATAAATCATTCTAATTCAGAACACAGACAATGCAAATCGAAAGGAAAAACAACTGGGAATTTTCATTTTTTTTTAAGTCAACAGAAATCAATATTTTTCCCAAACAAGGGTTAAAACATTACCCTTCAGGATGATGATACCACATATTCAGCCATTCCTTAAATGGGAATAATCGCGTGTGCAATTATTATTATTATTTTAAAAGGTATGTGAGTGCTGAAACCAATCAGCTGCGAGGGTGACAGGTGGCAGTGTTGAAAAATGTTCATCCACTTTAGGGTATAATATAGAGAGGTCTGTGTGATACAAAATTTCCAGTTTCTTAAGAATAACACTATTCATTCTTCAGTCACTCATTTCCTATTTTCAGCTGTATCACACTTGGCATCATTGTCTCTAAAAGAGTTGCGAGGGGAAAAAAATAAAGAAATGATCAGATACTTTTTGCCAAATCAATAATACAATATTTAGAATATTATTCATAGTAAAAATATACATATACTGAGTATGTTATGGTCTTGACTTATGTAAGCCCAATACATATCTGACTTACACGATCTTTTTTCCTTTTCTTTCAGTGTGTGTAGTACAAAGTGATAACAATGTGCATGCTAGAAAAAAAAATGGTTACTATTTTTATATAATTGTTTTGGGATGTCTGAAAAGTTTGTGCCAAAAAACAGCATGTAGAAAACATCCCATATGGCAAAAAAAAAAAAAAAAAAGCACACACAAAAAACAAAACAAACAGACAGACCTTTAATCCATGATGTACGTATGTACCCTTTTTATATACTGTTCTACTATAAACTTCAATGAGAAAAACTTGTAAATCTTATCTCACTAGTTATAAGTATTTTTAACGTGTGTAGCTATAATGCTAAATATCTATGAAGGCCAAAGGACAATGAAGTTATCTATACTAAAAACTCACCTCTTTGCCCATAGTAACTCCATAGAAAAGAATATATTAACACATGTATTACCTCCGACATTTGCTTTGGGGTAACCACGGTGGGAAGCACAAAAAACACTAAACACAAAATCTTTAAAAATTCATTTTCACCTTAACCATTCTCTAATCATATTAAACACTAATACAAATAAATACAAAGTTTAAATTAAAATTTACAATTCATTTTAAAACATATTCATTACTAACTCAACACCAAGAACACAACTTTCAAACTCAGACAAAACATTACTATTTATCAATTACTATTAACATAACTTATTTTTAAAAATTCACAAGAAACTTAAAATACTTTGTTTCCTGCACTTCTCACTCATTGTCCCCCATTTGTCAGCAAACGTTCACACTCTCTTGAGATCTTCTGCTCCCTTCCGCAGCATCTTCATAAAGTACAACAATGTCTACCAACTGACACCAGGCTGACAAACCTTTAGCCATCAGTCATGAAGGCTGAAGATTCCATCCTCCCAGGATTTCACAAAAAACTGGTCTAGGTGATTTCTGGCCTGGTCCAAATAATAATCAAACCTCGTGCCATTAAGGGAATTCTGAAGCAATCTGAAAAAGTGGTAGTTTCTGGAAGCTACATCCAGAGAATATGCAAGGTGAGGTAGAACATCCTACCCAAACTCCAGCAACTTCTATCGTGTCTAACATGAGGTCTTGCATTGTCCTATTGGAACACAACACAAGTCCTATTCATTAAAACAGGGCACTTTTTCTTGATTGCTGCCTGCAGAACGTCCGGATGTGAGTAGTACTTCTCACTATTTATCATCTGGTTGTTTGGTAGAAGCTCATAGTGCAGTACACCTTTACAAGTCCCACCAAACATTGAGCAAAATTTTCTTCGGGCGTAGTCCCACTTTAGGGGTAGCTAAGGGCAGAGTCGCAGAATGTAGACGTGCATGCGTACGCAGATAGTTTCCAAATTATTATCAGATTTTGCAGATAGTTTTTACTTGTAGATTAAAAAAATAAAAATGTTACTTACAGCAATTAAAACACTTACTCAAGGCTTTACTCAGAGTAACATATTTGATTCTATCTTAATGTGAGAAGGCCAACTATTTTTCACATCTTCCAATAGTGAGTTCTTTTGTTTTTTACAGACGTTTCTGGCCTCTTGATTTTATCAAGGCAGAACTAAGGGCAGAGTCGCAGAATGATTTTATCAAGGCCTGTTCTCAATATGTAGGAACTGTAACAAAACTTTCGTTTACACAGAAAGATTTTTAAAATTTTATTGCCAGGTTACTCTTGCAGTTGCCAGTTATTAAAATAAAATATTTTCCTTATGTATTTTATAAGTCTACTATTTTTGAATTAAGTTGTTGAAAATGCTATTTATAATTTTTGAATGTTCATTAATGGAACTGCTTTCCTAGATATAAAAACTTTCTTTAGTTAGTCTCTTGTTTTGATGAGGTTCATAGTCCAATATTTTAAAGTTTTGGCCCTAAGATCCATTTTACATACATTTCTGTGCATTCAGTCGTAATGTACTTTTGTTCTCTTTGCAATCAAAATGTTCTAATAATTATTTATTGTTATATACATTTTTCTTTAAACTATCTCATTCTATTGTTATTGTGATTTGCTGGTTTGCAGCAAGTTTTCTGTTTCAATGGTTGTGTACGCAGATACATTTTATTTTTATACAACTCTGGCTAAGGGTGTTGTAAATGATCCATTCTCACAGCATTGTTGTAAATGATCCATTTTTTGTACCAGTCACCAATCTTCTCCAGAATGGATTGCTTTTATTACATTTAAGGAGCATGTCACAGATGGAAACTCAATCAAGTTTCTCTCAGACAAATTGTGTGGGACCCATACATAATACCAACTGACATAGCCAAGCTTCTGGAGGTGTTCAAGGATGGTGGATTTTGACTGGTTCAGTACCTCTGTTCAATCCTGTGTAGTTTGACAGGGGTTGGCCCCCAGCTGTGCACAGAGCTAATCCTCATCCGTGGCACAAGGTCTGCCCGGACGCTCTTCCTTTTCCAGGTTAAAGTTTCCATCTCGAAATCTGGCAAACCACTAGGGAGCTACATTGATTCTGTCATATACAGGAAAAAGGCTACTATGAAAGAACACACCCCATTATCTTCAATGACAAATTCCTCATTACTCGGAGTGACAACTCAGGGAGTCCTCTCTGCAACTTCTTCACTAAAGGTGCCTCTTTTTTCTGTCATTTTCTTTCCTAATGAGCAATATTAGTTAGTCATATTTCAAAAACTTAAAACAACAAAACAAAAAAAAACATTTTTTTTAAGTTCTTGGGATATGAGTAACTAATATTGCTCATAAAGAAAAAAAATTACAGAAAAAAAGAGGCACCTTTAGTGAAGAAGTTACAGAGAGGACTCCCTGGATTGTCACACCAAAGAATGTGGAATTTGTAATTGAAGAGAATACAGTACGTTCTTGTAGTAGCTTTTTCTGTACATGACATCATCAATGTAATTTGAATGGTGTGAAGGATGATGAGCTTTTCAATTATGAAAAACTCAATATCAAAGATAATATGATACACTTGTGAACTGTTCCATCTGCTACAGCATCATCCCTGCACACATCAAATATCTCCCGTGGAGCTTGCACTGTGTTTAGTTTCTTATGGTAGAGGTAAATCATGACATGTTGTAAATGTAAGGGATTGTTGTTCATTGTCCTACGACTTTACAGCCAATTCCCTGTCTTTCTTTCTACAGCTTGCAGGACAAACTGATACAGGGACTTCTCCTCTATCCTTTTATGCAGCTGCCTCATCTACATATAATTACGGTAGAAAGTAGCGACCAATGATTGACAAGCTATGCAAATTCGGCATGCACCTTATTGACAACTAGAGCCCTGCAGAGGAAATATTTTTAGGCCCGAGCCCGGCCCCACCAACTTAATGCCAGGCCCAACCCGGCCTGGCCCATTCCTACACAATTAATGTCAGGCCCGACCCGGCCATCCAGGTCCAACATAGGTTTTATTTGCGTAACTGTCACTTGCTTTAACACAGACGGTATTTGTACTGTAGCTTTTTGGACTAACTCGAAACTCGTGTAAAAAGAGGGCATAAGTAAGTTAACTAACACACCAGTAACCAGAAATATGGCAAATGCAATAAATAGTATTCAGTGAACTTAAGTAAACTATCGTCATTTCATAATCGAACCATTCGTAGGGTCAAATCACTGTTTATACGAGTCAAGTACTGTTTTCTTTGACACTTTTGCCCAGAACATAATATAAATTGATGATCAGTTACACACATGCATACACAATAACATGCTTAATGGCTAATAGTTAATACAACAAACTGTCATATGCAGAATATGATTTCATTCTGTTGGCCCGATGTCTTTAATTTTAATTCTTCAGGTTTAGGATATAACTACCAAAATCCAAATGTAACACAATTTGCCGATTGTTTTGCTCCTCGAACCTCTAATTTACACAACCCAATATTCATCCATATTTAAAACAAAGCAAGTAGCAAACCAAAATTATAAAGACAGAGCCTAAGAATAGTTTACTAGCGCATATTGAAGCTTTAATTGATTCCTAATTCCTATAAATGCAAATCATCATACAGAGCAAGTGTTTTTCTGGTGTAAACTTCCAAAATAAATGGAAATATGCATTCAAAGGGGATTGCGATTGCCAAGGATCAAAGATGAAAAGACGCGAGCAAAATAAATAAATAAATAATAGCACAAGGCGGGAGAGAAGAAAGATTGCGAGAAAAAAGAAATATGATCATGGGAAGGGAAAGACAGAGACTTCAAAAACAGAATGACCTAAATTTATCAACAACCTGACTACACGGTACACATGCAAGTGCAGGCCCGTCCAAGCCCGCCTACGAAATCGTAAGCCCGGCCCGTAAGTCTTAAATTACAGGCAGGCCTGGCCAATGCAGGGCTCTATTGACAACCCATATCTCTCTATCTGTGAACAATGTATCTTTAAAGCTTTCAGAACTATTTTCCCTTCATATACACTACAGGTCTGCATGGGCCTTAAACTGGAAAGCCCAGCTCATTTCCAACTTTCATCAAGCATTCTCTGCCACTTATTGCAAATAACGCAATTCTTCCTTTACAGCATGGGGTCTTCAACCTGTGGAGAATTTTTAAATGGCCCATGAGACATTGTCCACAAAGAAATTCTAAAATGGAAAAAATACATTTTTGAAATGGAAAAATTAATATCCATACCTAAGGTGCATGGAATTTGCATTCCCAAATCTGCTAAGAGCTATACAGTGATTAATAATATAACTCACATTTTTAAAGACTATCAAAAAATGTAAATACCGTATATCATCATCATCATTGTCAACCATTATCAATCCACTGCTGGACGAAGGTCTCCCCAAGTTTCCTCCACAACGGCCTGTCTTGTGCCAGTCTCCTCCATGTCACTCCCGCATACTTTCGAATTTCATCCACCCATCTCCCATGTGGTCTTCTTCTGGGTCTTTTCCTGTCCCTTGGAATCCAGTCTAAAATTTCGGCTGTCCATCAATGGTCTGTTCTTCTGGCAGTATGTCCAGCCCATTGCCATTTCAGGGATTTAACTCTGATCATGATGTCTTCCACTCTTGTCATTTTTCGGATCCACGTGTTCCTCTTCTTATCTCTCCTGGTTACACCAAGCATGCACCTCTCCATGCTTCTTTGAGTTGTCTGCAGCCTTTGTATGTCTCATTTAGCTAAGGTTCACTTCTCTGCACCATACGTAAGCACTGGAAGGATGCATTGATCAAATACTTTTCTTTTAAGACATAATGGCATATTGCTCTTGAAAATTATGCTGTTTCTTCCAAAAGCTCTCCAGGCAAGTTTTGTACGCCGATTAATTTCTTCACCAATGTGACCCTCACTTGATATCTGCTGTCCAAGATAAACGTACGTGTCTGTTATCTCCAGCTTTTCTCCATCAATCGATAAATCTTCATTTCTTGTAAAAGCATTGTACATCACTTTTGTCTTCTGAAAGTTCATTTTTAATCCCACTTCTTTACTCTTGTCAGCAAGTTCCTGGATCATACTCTGTAGCTCTGATGGGGTAGTTGCAAAAATGACTATGTCATCAGCAAAACGAAGGTGGGTTAGATAATCTCCATTAATCTTTATCCCTTTGTTTTCCCAGTTCAGTGATTGAAAGACATTTTCCAATGTGGCATTAAAGAGCTTCGGAGATATGGTGTCACCTTGTCTCACTCCTTTTCCAATTTTTATGTGTGCTGTATTTTCAAACAGCCGAATCTTTGCACTTGCATTTTCATAGATGTTATTAATAATATTAATGTATGCATCTTCAATACCGCAGGATTTCAGAGCCATTGCAACTGCTGATGGTTTCACCGAATCAAAGGCTTTTTCATAATCGATAAAAGCCATGCACAATGGAAGTTCATATTCCCTCGCTCTTTCAATTAGTTCTCTCAGTACGTGGATATGATCTATTGTGCTGTAGCCACTCCTGAATCCAGCTTGTTCTCTCGGTTGAGCCATGTCCAGTGTCACCTTCAAGCGGTGTGAAAGAACTTTAGTGAAGATTTTATAAATCACTGATAGGAGGCTGATAGGTCTGTAGTTCCCGAGATCCTCAATGTCACCTTTTTTATGTAGCAAGATCATTGTAGCGTTGTTCCAATCCTCAGGAATTTTCCCTTCATTAAGGCATCGAGTGAAAATTTGGGCGAGTACTGTTTCGATTTCTCCACTTGCTCCTTGTATGATGTCTACAGTAATTCCATCTTCTCCTGGAGCTTTTCCCTGCTTCATGTTCTTGATTGCATGTGCAACTTCTGCTGGAAGGACTGGAAGAACTCTGGTACCTTTCATGATGTCTGGAGTACATGTATAATCCCTTTCATATAATTTGGAGTAGAAATCTTTCACTCTTGTCATAATTTCGCCTCTATTTCTTGTTACAGAACCATCTTCTTTTCTCAGTGCTATAATCTGTTTTTTCCCCTTACTGAGATGTCCCTTTGCTATCTTTAGGCTTTGGTTGTTTTCAATTGCTTTCCTTACTAGTTCACAGTTAAATTTCCTTACGTCTTCAGTGATACTTTTTCGTACTGTCTTGCATAGCTCTATATATTCCACTTTGGAAGTCACATCTTCTTTAGTTTTCCTCATCACTCTTCTTTTTAGCATCAACATTTTGGTTTTTCCTGATAATTTGTTCACATGCAATTTGTTCTTAGACCCAGCTAATTTTGTTGCTGTTTCCATAAGAGCTTTGGTTACTTTTCTGTTAACTTCAGAAATATCCACTTCTTCCGATGTAAGGCCTTCTAAAGCAGAGAATCTGTTCTTCAGTTCCAATTTGAAGGTATTATGGTGTTTTTTAAGGTTGGTTATGTCAATACATTTTGTTTGTCTTATGAGCTTGCTACGTTCGAGTTTAGTGTTGAGGTGCATCTTACATCTCACCAATCTATGGTCACTGCCTGTGTTGAACTTGTTTAGCACACTGCAGTCTTCTATGACGAATTTTTTGTTACACATAATAAAATCAATTTCACTTGTCGTCCCACTTGGATGTCTCCATGTCCATTTCCTGTGTGGCTTTTTCTTGAAAAAGGAGTTCAAGATGAAAAACCCTTCTGCCTCTGCAAACTCTACGAGAGTATTTCCACGCTGGTTTCTGTTGCCGTGACCGAATTTACCTACTGAAGTTTCATTCTGTTGCCGTTGCCCTATTTTTGCATTGAAATCTCCCATAATTATCTTCAAGTGCTGCTTACCTTTATTATTTAGATCACGAATTTCCTCATAAAATTCTTCAATTTCTTCTTCAGCATGACTTGTGGTGGGTGCATAAGTTTGAATAATCTGAGCCTGGTATCTTCTCGAGAGTTGGATAACGAGTCGTGCAGCTCTGTCAGAGGAACTTTCAACTTCTACAACTTTATCCTTCAGTTTCTTGTTTATTATAAATCCAACACCACTAGTTCTGCCAGTATCTGTCCCACGATAGTAGAAGAGATGTCCACTTTTCAGTTCGATGAGATCTTCTCCTTTTCTCCTTACCTCACTTAGCCCGACGATGTCCCATTTGATCCTTTGTAGTTCCTCTTCCAATTCAAGAAGCCTTGAATCAGAAAATAGGGAGCGTCCGTTATACGTCGCCAAGGTCAGCATCAGATGGCAGCCTAGTCCGGTCCTCCAGGGATTCTTAGCACCCTCTGCCTTCATGGCGCACTGGCCGCTGCCTTGGCCAGGTACATTCCAGCTGCCGGAGACTGAGGGCCAAGATTTAAGTTGTGGAGTCATTTTGGAGGGGTTTGGCCATAACTCACCACGCTGGCCAAGCGGGTTGGTGAGTGTGGGATAGCATTTCCTCTAATCCCGATGGTATAGTTATACCGCTATTGGCGGTCGTCAGAGCCCCTTTAGTGGGAACAGGATGTACCACGAGAAGGCGGGGTTGACATTTGTCAAGGAGAGGCTGTGATGTTACGCATCACCTGACCTTATTTGGGACAAAATGAAAGCTTCAAAGTAATGGGGTCGACTTATATGCGGGGTCTTAAAAAAATCGTAAGTCCAAAAGTTCTTCCCATGAGGCAAAAGGCAATCCATCCCAAAAGAAATAAAAATGCCGATGCAGTATTAATTACAAAATCGCAACCCTCCGAAAGAAAAAAAGAAAAAAAGAAAGAAAGAAAGGAAGAAAGAAAAAACACCGATGTGGTAGAATTACGAAATCGTGACCCTCCGAATTTTTCTGCGCTTTGAAAAGTCTCCTCTCTCCTGGCTTTGCGTATCCACAGCACAGTCACAGCAGCGCAAGAAAGCTCCGCCCTTCCGACTACCAGTTGATTGCGCTGACCTTCAACGTAATGGAGCCATGCGACAGCCAGTGTTAGGTGTTGCTTGTTCTTAATCGCACGTGTCTTGCTTCTCCTATTATGGGTGACACGGAGTGTGTAAAGAAACGGATGTCCTATAACGCAGGATTCAAGTTGAAAGTGGTTTCTTTTGCAGAAAATACTAACAAATGTGCTGCTTCACGTCAATTTGGCATTAACGAAAAACTGATTCGAGATTGGCGCAAAAAAAAAAAACGTACTTGGTGAAAATCCCAAAATCGCAAAAGGCGCTGCGCCGTGGAACGACATCTTTCCCAGAGCTAGAAAGAGTCTTGAATGATTGGATTGTGGGCTGCAGACAAAATGGTTACATTGTAACGCGAACTGGTATACGTTTGCGAGCAATGAAGCTCGCAAAAGATGAAAAGTTTGCAGCCGCAAATAATACTTTTCGTGCCTCACCAGGTTGGTGCACAAGGTTCATGAACCGCTATGGGTTGTGTCTACGCCAGCGCACCAAAATTGCACAAAAGTTACCTTGTGACCTCGAAGCAAAGATAATGGAATTTCAAAAGTATGTAATTCAAAAGAGAAAAGAGATTGCTTTTCAACTTTCCCAAATATGGAACATGGATGAAACCGCCATGTGTTTCGACCTTCCTGGAAATAAGACGGTGAACCAAAAGGGCGAAAAAAATATCTTGATCAAAACGACTGGCCACGAAAAATCCAGTTTCACGGTTGTTCTTTCCTGTTTGGCCGACGGCAGTAAGCTACCTCCAGTAATTATTTTCAAACGCAAAACTCTGCCGAAAAGCGTTGTCTTTTCGTGTGGTGTGCTCGTTCGTGCCCATGAAAAAGGATGGATGAACGAATCCGGAACAATTGACTGGTTAAAGAATGTGTGGAACAAAAGGCCAGGTGCACTTTTGAGGAAACCTTCTCTTTTGGTGTGGGATATGCAGGGATCATAGCATACTTCTGGAAAATTTTAGGTAAGAATTTTAGGAATTTTAGGAATTTTTAGAAAAATTTTAGGAAAATTTTAGGAGTGTATTTCAATAAAAACTAGATGTATATTTGTATACATCTAGTAAAACAACTTTGTATACATTGTAAAGAGTTTGCTTCACACCCTTCAACCATATATACTGATAGACTGCGCATGACATCAAAATTTCTGGCTCCAACATAAAATCACATGACAACAGTCAAAAAGATGGGTTACACCTGCTGTGCTTATGGTTGCTCTGACCGATATAGTAAAGAAAGTTCTATGATTTTTCATGGGTAAGAAACGAATTAAATACCTAAGTCAATAAAGTTCAATTACTTAACCAGAAACTTGCAGCTATTGATATAAAAATATAGTAACTTAAGAAAAAAAAAATGGAATGCATGTTCCAAATTCTTCGCAAATGTTCATCACATTATAAATCACAAAATGTAAACAACACGATCATGCATGTATATAGCTCATAAGTAAACTTACCTGAAGAGTTTTCATTATATATGAGGTGCATTCACATAATACACCGAAAACACTGAAGTTCTGCAGCGTAAATTAGCAATCATAACAGCATTTGTACACGAAATTTGGAGTCTGATGATGACGTGCCCAATGTTTGAGCCATGGCGGCTTTGATGCAGCTATTGCCAATGCGCAGTCCATTAGTATATATGGTCGAAGTTCACACCCAAATTTTTTGCATAACGTCTAATGTCTAAAGTTTAAGTATGATTTACTTCTAATGTTCAGTTCTTATCTTTTCACGTGTTATTATCATATTCAAGTATATTTACCACATTCAAGTTTCACTTTGAACATTAATATGCTGTTGAACGAGAAGCAATTCACGATTTTCACAGTAAAGTTTTCAGGTTTCACATTAAACTATAATATCCTAAAAAGGTAATTGAAAACCAAGAACTATGTACAATTGTTCACTGAATTACTTTTTTCATATTATTGTTTTAACCTTTTCCTGATTAGCCTATCTTTTTCTGCTTCCACCACAACTAATTTACTTTCAGTTTTCTTTATTTCAGCTGAACCTTGTATGATCAAGTTAGAGGCAACTGCTATTTCAACAGTATTTTGTTTTTCTACAGCTTTTCTCATTCTTTCTGTTCCCTCTTGAATTACTGCTAGGGAGGCTTCTTTATCTTTTTAAGCCTATTTATTTCTGCATCATTTTCTTTTATTTTGTCATCAAACTCAGCTTTTCTTTTTTTCTCTAGCTGCTTTTCCTTATTTTCCCTCTCTTTCTTCGAAAATAAAAGCATAACAAACAGCGCGAAAACTAGCTCATAAATAGAATATTTGAAACACTCTCAATGTATGCACTCTCAATTATTAGGGATGGTAGAGGGGAAGGGAATAGAACTGTCCAAAATTAGCATGTTTTCGTTGCGCTAGGGCGCTTAAGCACGGCTGAATTCCTTCAGATACCCCCAATGTTCAAATGATTGAAATGTGCTGATGTTCATGGAATGAAATGGTTGATCAGCTATGATGACCGCATAAAAGTTCGGGGTGGGGGTGGGGGGAGGGCTTTATTTTTTTTATTTTTTTAGTTTATGCAACATTTTACATCACTCCAGTATTTATCTTGTCATCATCAACAATCGCAATGCAACTACCGCTTACGATCACGGATATCAGCAACCGAAAATCTGCCATATTTCTAAGTGATATAACACACAGTATCCTGTTACAGTGTATTGTAATTGAAAAAAAAAGGATGTGGAAAAAAGAAACTTTCAGAAATTTAAGATCATCAAGTCATGTGTTTCAAAAATCCGTTTTCCTTTATAACGTTTAAAAACATGTTTTTGCTTTTTTACCTGTAGTGTAAATAAAAAAACTATGTTGATTTTTTTTTTATGGAATCAGACGTCCGTATGTCTGATTGTCTTCATCTGAGTTCACACTTTAGCTACTGTGTACAAGTAGACCTATTTTTTCAGCTCAAAAATATGTAGTTTTGTATATATTCACAGTATAAGTCATTCCTTATTCCCACAGAACTGAATTCAGCATATGCAAAATGAAGATCATCAACACCCGCCCAACACTATGTTTCTGATTGTCTGTTGTTTATATTCAAGAAATGCAAACATGGATCAATGGTGAATGCAGCAACTATGATTTTTATTTATTACCAAGAAAAAAAAAAAAAAGAGCCGTGAAAGCTGTAAAGCTGAAACGGATATTTCTCTCGAACCCCCCCCACCCATGCACAAAAACATTCCAATTAAGATCAAACAGCAGGAGGACGCGTCCACACAACACAACCTTTGGAATTACCTGATGGAATGGCTTCTTTTCATTTGGCACATCGCCATAAATCACCACCTGCAGCTCACTGAACTGTCAAGTTGCACCCTTCCTCCTTCACTTTAACTATAATAGAAACTGTAAAAAAAAAAAATGCTCCCCAATTTTCCACAAAATTAAATTACTAAATTTATGTCATGATGTTGCAATTTACTAAAATACGTTTGTTTATCTGCTGAATATTGCTTAAATCCATTGAAAACTTTTTAATTATAGATGATTTTTTTATTAAAACAGTAACTCAGATGTCTGAATAAAAACGTGTTTGTAATTCAAATAGAGTCCATATCATCACAGAAAAAAAATTTAAGGATCACTCTGTTTAAATAAACCATGGCATCTAAAAAAAATAATTCACTTGCTTTTCCCGTAATTTATAATTACTGTTTCTTTTTTCAATCCGATTATGCAACGTTTTTTTTTTTTTTTTTGCATCTGCTAAAGTTCCTAACGGAATTTGGCGAAATTTGCACTAGAACTTTATTGTGATGTATCTTAACTACTGTAAAAATTTTACTGTGTTATTTTTAAAATTCAGAAAAATGGATTTCTGAAAATATTCTCCTAGTCCTTTTGTGCTGTGGAAGTGATAAACAGGTGTTTGCTTTCTTCCCAACCAAGGGCTTCAGATCAGCGCTCCCAGCTGTCAATCAACCGTTGCTATGGTAACACCCTTTCTGCTGGAGGCTCACTCTGTCCAAAGAGGCACACATACTTGTCCATAATAAAAATTACCAATGCTAACTTTTAAAGTTTTAAACCGATTCAACTGGAATTTTGGAAGTGAGCTTCTGTAATCCAATTACAGTGAATGTAAAAATTTCAGCCACTTTCGTGAAAAATTCGCAAAGATAGTTTTCTTATTTTTTATCATAAGTAGTGGAAGTCTCTTGAGGGGAGGGAGGGTGGCATGCACATAAACAAGAAGAAGATGAATGTGTTGTTCAGGCATACTCCTCACTGGTGGATGCCAGCTGACTTGGTACATACGCGACCCCCTGCAAATGCTAAATGCCTCTTCTTTCCCCTTCTGTTCTCAATTGTCGGACGGACATCAAGCTCCCCTTCGACCTACTAGTAATCATCCAATTTTATTGCACTGGAAGTAGTGCCTTTTTTTTTCTTTTTTTCCCCCAGCCAAATTAGGATTTGGTGCACATCGGAAACCGCTGCCGGTGGTTTCTTTGAGAACAGAGAAAAGGAACTTTAAAAAATGAAGGGGTAACAGTAACACGATTTCCTAAAAGGGCATTTTTTAAGCACTAATTTCAAATTTCAAGGCTTTTCAAGACGGCATTAAAAAAACACTGTTTTTCCAGGATATTCCAGGCCTTGAAAACGTAATCATGATTTTCCAGGACTTTCCAGGTTTTCAAGCACGCGTGCGCACCCTGCGTAATGGTAAATTTATTGGCGTTAATAACGGTTGTGTTTTTAATAAATAAGCTTACGAAAATTTTAGGATGAATAGCAAATTTTAGGTATAATTTTAGGAATTTAAGGAGGGTCACAAAATATTAGGAATTTTAGGAGGAATGCGATCCCTGGATATGTTTGTTGCACATCGTTGTGCGGAAGTGAAAAAAACTGCAGAAAATTCAAAACAACTCTTGCTGTCATCTCAGGTGGGTTGACATCTGTTCTTTAACCACTAGATGTCTGCCTTAATAAGCCCTTCAAGGATAATGTGCGGAGGTATTGGGCAGATTGGATAAGTTCCGATTTGCCGACTGAAACCAAGGGCGGAAATCTAAAGAAGCCGGATATCATTTTGATTGCGCGATGGGTCAAGGATGCTTGGGATGCGATACCTGCGGAAATGGTCGCGAAATCATTCAAGAAATGTTGCATTAGTAACAAACTTGATGGCACAGAGAATGATGAGATTTTTATTAGTGATGATGACAGTGATTCTGATGACACAGGCATAGATGGGAATACTGATGTTTATGGTGACGCGCCGATGACGGCGAAAGACTTTTTTGAACTGTTTGGCGAGTCTGACTCGGAATCGGATTTTGAAGGGTTCCAATGAAGTTTTTGGGTATGCAAATTAAATTTAGTAATATATATATAATTTTTTTCTTTTTCAAATGTTTTTGAATAAATTCATTTAAAATTTTTTTTTCTCATTTCATTCCGGGATCGACTTATATGCGAGTTTCCGCTTTCTTACAATTTTTACCTCTGAAAGTGTGTGTGTATGTGTGTGTGTGTGTGTGTGTGTGTGTGGGGGGGGGGGGTCGACTTATACGCGAGTATATATGGTATATGAAATTCAAACTGAGTATAAATAAAGGAAAAACCAAAGTTATGGTTTTTTGAGTGAGGAACTATTAGTACTGAATGCAGGATAAGTCTAAAAGGCACAGTTATTGACCAGGTGAATGAGTTTGTATATTTGGATTTGGGAAAAACGTTCGACTAAGAGAACAAATTGATGGCAAAATTAGAAGGCAAGTGAATTCTTCATTGAAAATCATAGCCGCTTTAGGAGGATTTCACAGGAATGATGGGTTCTCAAGAAAGTCTGAAATGGCTGTATATGAAAGTGTATTTGTTCCTACTCTGATGTATGGCAGTGAAATCTGGGTACTACAGAAGAGACATAGGAGTTCCTACTCTGATGTATGACAGTGAAACCTGGGTACTACAGAAGAGACATAGGAGACATTTGTGTGCTGGAGAGATATGTTAGTTATGGGAGGTTTGTGACAAGACATGCTCTGATCATGTGAGGATGTGTTGCAGCTGTAAAATGTGAGGCAAAATGTTGTTAGTAAGGTGAAGACTAATATTCTTAGATTGTTTGGCCATGTTGAAAGAATGAGTGATGAGATGCTTACTAAGAGTACTTTTTCAGCCCAAGTGGCAGGAAAGAAAGGTAGAGGAAGGCCAAGGAAATCATGGGAGAACCAGATTCAGGAATGTCTGCATGAGAAAAGATTATGAGTGCAAAGTACAAAAGATCTTGTGTGGTCATGTGATGGATATCAGTGAAGCTCAAGCTGTGTACCGAGATCGCTGTAAGTGGAGACATTTAATACAGCAACAGTGAGTTCTTTCTTTGAAGAACCAACCTCTGAATATTGGAGAACAGCTTAGTGATATGAATGTATGTATTAAAAAATGTAGCCACATCAGATACTTAGGTTATCCATAAAGAAATGCCCAATTTGTACATGGTTCGTCAATCACACATCTCAGCTCAGAATAAATATGATTAATCAAAATAAGAACCATTCGATTCAACACATTTTTGCCAACGAGAAACAAGGTTATGTATTCCGGTAGCATAAAAATCGGGAGTTCTAGAAGCGACGAAAGCTTGAAAGGCATTTTGATCATCAGCTTGGTTGTAGAAAATTTCCCTCTGCAAAAATTGGTCCAGATGCTTCAATGATGATGATGGTAGTGGTTGCCAGATTTGTAAAATCATACACATTCTTTCTTTCTTTTTTTTTTATTTTTTCATTATTTCCATCTATCAACAAGCAAGGGTGATTGTGAGATGAAACAAAAAACCCTGACCTCAGGGCAACATATATAAATGTATATAATTTATACACGTACTGAATAATGTTTTGTACAATGCAGGTACACACATTGTTTATATATTATATTACACATATTGTACATTATATGAACTAGCTACATAACAATTAACCTCTAGTGCCTATGAAATTTAACTTCAAGCCGTTTTTGTACCAATTTTTTTTCTTCAGTATGTTAAAAACCTTTCGAAAACTGCATTTTTGAATTTTATATGTTATGTTAGCGATAGAGATCTCTCAAAAACTGTGAAATTCGACTTCAAAAATTGCAGTTTTGAACTCAAATTTTGCACTTCAAGCTATGGATATCAGTTCAGCTCTGGATGCTTTTAAGTCCTGCTTCCATAACATCCTACAGTTGATTTTATCAGTTCTGCATTTAGCTCATTGGATTCACTGAATCTTATGTAACAGAAATTATTTTATACATATACTGTAGATACAGCTGCCAAAATTATAAAAGTAGCTTTCCTTTCAGCATGCACAATGGTTTTGAATCTGAACACACACTTTTAATTAATTACCACTTGATAGCATTTTCAGAAATGATATAGTTGAGAATTCCCAAATTCCTATATAAAACCTGGAATTCCGGGCTACACCCGGAAGACAAACAGCTCTGAACAAGGCTGACAAAGGTTGAAGTTATCAGTTGATATATCTTCCTAAAATTAAATTTTCTTATGTAACTTAAGTGTATTTTAAAGTTTTTATACTTACGTCTTCAGCTTTTTTTGAATTGCGGACAACATGGCAAAATGGAATAAGATTTGCTGACCACATGAAAAAGAAAAGTAAAAATGCATGTGTTTATTATGATTATCGATTATCTCAGAGGTTTTGAATCCTAAAACTTAACTTTTGGAAAAAGAAACGATGCAGTTAACATGATATCTGTTACAAACAATTGGTCCAGATGCTTGTTGTCGTGCAGAAGTATTGGGTCTTTTCTGTTGACTAATGATGGGCAAATGCGTTGCAGTTTGTGGTGCATTTCGTCGATTTTCAGACAATACTTTGCCGTGGTAATCGTTTCGCCCTCATTCAGGAAGCTGTAGGAGATTAAACCAGTTGAAGATCACCAAACAGTCCCCACAATAACCTTCTGTTGATGAAGTTTTGGTTTGGGAAAGTGTTGAGGAGCTTCGTCGTGGTTCAACCATGACGCGGAACGTCGATGATTGTCGTACAGGATCCACTTTTTGTCGCATCTCATGATGCGATCAAGAAAAAGGATCAGTTTTGTTGTGCAAAAGCAGCCCCAATGGCACTTCCAAATGACACTTTTGTTGATTTTCGTTCAAGTCGTGTGGCACCCATTTGTCGAGCTTGGAATTTCCCATTTGGTTCAGGTGCACAGAAACAGCTGATTTGCTTACTCTCAGTTCTCCCGCAAGCTCACGTACAGTTGTGTGTGGTTCTGTTTAACAAGCTCCTTCAATGTATCATCATCGAAGATGGTCGTCCAAGCTCTTCATTGTCGAGGTTTGTGTCACCAGCCTTTAATATTGCGAACCATCTTCACATCGTACACTCGTCCCCTGCATCCTCCCCAAAGGCACCAACAATGTTTCGCGTTGCTTGCGCTGCGTTGTGGCCCAGTTTGAACTCGTAGAGGAAAACTGCCCCCAAATCACGATTATTCACATCTTTCACTGAAATGGAAATATAGAGTAGGAAATATTATTTGTTAATAAAGTGAACCAAAAGGTTCAAATCTGCAGATGTCAAGCTTTCCAATTGTATATTACACTTGTATACATATTCACTGTATTGAACACAACACATTGTCAAAACACAAGAGATCAAAATCGGACATTTCATTATGGACAACCTAATACCTACTTTGGAATTGTTTGTAACATAGATATCATGTTAACTGCATCATTTCTTTTTCCAAAAGTTAAATTTTAGGATTCAAAACCATTCTGAGATAATTGATAATCATAATACACACATGCATTTTTACTTTTCTTTTTCATGTGGTCCGCAATTAAAAAAAAAGCTGAAGACGTAAGTATAAAAAACTTTAAAACACACTTAAGTTACATAAGAAAATTTAATTTAAAGGAAGATTTCAACTGATAACTTCAATCTTTGTCAGCCTTGTTGATGGATGGAAATGATGAAAAGAAAAAAAAAGAAAGAAAGAAAGAACATATATGATTTTACAGATCTGGCAACTGTTACCATCATCATCATCATCATTTCCATCTATCAACAGGGCTGACAAAGACTGAAGTTTCAATTGAAAGTTTCCTTAAATTAAATTTATTACAAAACTTAAGCATGTTTTAAAGTTTTTTTATAATTATTATTAATGGTTTCATAGGAGTCGTTTGTGTGCTGGAGAAATGCGTTACTTACGGAGAGTTTGTGCCAAGACACATTCTGATCGTGTGAGGAATGAAGATGTGTTGCAGTTGTGTAATGAGCAGCAAAATGTTGTTAGCAAGGTGGAGACTAATATGCTTTGGTGGTTTGGCCATGTTGAAAGAATGAGGGATGAGATGCTTACTAAGTAATATTTTTAGCCCAAGTGGCAGGAAAGAGAGGCAGAGGAAGGCCAAGGAAGTCATAGGAGGATCAAATTCAGGAGTATCTGCATGAGAAAAAGATTATGAATATGAAGTATAGAAGATCTTGTGTACGGCGTGTGATGGATGTCAGTGAAGCCCGAGTTGTATGTCAAGATAGTTGTAGATGGAAAAGTTTGATACGGCAACAGTAAGTAAAAATTATCTGGTAGTTTGCATTTCTTTGTGAAGCTAACCTCTGAATCTCAGAGAACAGCTTAGCAATATGTATGTATGTTTTCACTGCCATAAAATCTTAAGATTTAATTTTTCTAGATCAAAAAATACTGTATTTTAGTTATTATTACAATTTCATAAAAGTTTCTTTTTCTTTTTCTTATATAATTTTTCACTTTTAATGAGTGATTTCCAAACTGTATCTAAGGTGCTAGTCTTGTATTTTTAACACGAGGTTCCTGATTTTTATGACCTTCATGATATGCATATAACATTGTAATTGATATCATCATCATTGTCAACCATTATCAATCCACTGCTGGACTAAGGTCTCCCCAAGTTTCTTCCACAACAGTCTGTCTTGTGCCAGTCTCCGCCATGTTACTCCCGTATACCTTCAAATTTCATCCGCCCATCTCACATGTGGTCTTCTTCTGGGTCTTTTCCTGTCCCTTGGAATCCAGTCTAAAATTTCAGCTGTCCATCGATGGTCTGTCCTTCTGGCAATAAGTCCAGCCCATTGCCATTTCAAGGATTTTACTCTGATCATGATGTCTTCCACTCTTGTCCTTTTTCTGATCCACGAGTTCCTCTTCTTATCTCTCCTGGTTACACCAAGCATGCATCTCTACATGCTTTTTGAGTTGTCTGCAGTCTTTGTATGTCTCTTTTAGTTAAAGTCCATGTCTCTGCACCATACGTAAGCACTGGAAGGATGCATTGATCAAACACTTTTTTTTAAAGACATAATGATATATTGCTCTTGAAAATTATACTGTTTCTTCCAAAAGTTCTCCAGGCAAATTTTATATGGCAATTAATTTTTTCATCATTGTGACCTTCACTTGATATCTGCTGTCCAAGATAAATGTAGGTATTGGTTGTCTCCAGCTTTTCCCCATCAATCGATAAATCTTCATTTCTTGTAAAAGCATTGTACATCACTTTTGTCTTCTGAAAGTTAATTTTTAATCCCACTTCTTTGCTCTTGCCAGCAAGTTCCTGGATCATACTCTGCAGTTCTGATGGGGTAGTTGCAAAAATGACTACGTCATCAGCAAAACGAAGGTGAGATTAGATAATGTAATTGATATAGATGAATAAAAATGAATCTTTTACCATCATAAATTACATGCAAAATATATAACACAGCAGGTCTTACATAGTAAATGGTGAAGTAAAGTAGTTACCGTTCTTTGAGTTGAGAGCTAATGTTTTTGTCAGAAAGCTGTTCCTGATATTTTAGGTGCAGAGGCTGCAGATTCTGGGTTTCCACCAGTTGCTTCTCTTTTTCGGCAGCTAATGCACGTTCTCTCTGTAATCTATTGCATGTAAAACAAAAAACAATCTATTAGTCAACATTCAATGATCCTGAATAAAAAATAATACAGTAAAAATATCACATTCACCGTCAATGCAAACTATACAATATGATAAGCTGAGAAATAGAAATGTGAAAACACATATATACAGTGGAACCTTGGTTATACGTTTTTCCAGGATTTGGTCTTATAAAACGTATAAATGTAAGAAACATAAAAAGGACAATTTCAAAATGTTAAATACTATTGTAAAATTTTGAATGCCTTCCAAAAGAAACAAGAAAAATATGTTACATTTATACATTTATCCAGGAGATTGCCTTAAAAACGTATAAATGTAACAAATGTAAAAAGGACAATTTAAAAATGTTAAATACTATCATAAAATTTTGAATGCTTCCCAAAAGAAACACGAAAAATGTTACATTCATACATTTTTCCAGATGGCCTTAAAAAATGTATAAATGTAACAAACGTAATGTAACATCTCAAATCATTTAATGTTGTACCTCTTCTTCTCTCTATTTCCAGTTCTTCTGCCAATTGTCTTTTCAGAAAGTGCTGTTGATGTGTCAGAACTTCTACAGAGGTTATGCTGTTGATGTGTCCGAACTTCTACGGAGGTTATGCTGTTGATGTGTCCGAACTTCTACAGAGGTTATGCTGCTGATGTGTCAGAACTTCTACAGAGGTTATGCTGTTGATGTGTCAGAACTTCTACAGAGGTTATGCTGTTGATGTGCCAGAACTTCTACAGAGGTTATGCTGTTGATGTGTCAGAACTGCTACAGAGGTTATGCTGTTGATCTGTCAGAACTTCTACAGAGTCCCAAAGAGCTTTATGTCATATATTTTGAACATGTCTGTCCAAACCTGTTTTGTTTGTCATATTTTTTATTGCAGCTTTATGTTCTGCCAATCTGGTTTTAAGGTGTCTATGATATAACTCTACGCTTCCTAGCGGAAGAATTTTGCATAATGGAAAAGTTAAAAATATGTGAAAAGCATTTCTTCATGGCAAAAGCTATGCCAAGGAAAAAAAAAACTTATAAAATATGCCTTCCTGAAGCAGAGATAGTGAGAAAAAGGTTTTTAACCTTTAAGCCCCATAGTGGGAAAGCTGTACATTATTTAAAGGGTGTTAATTTCCCCCATCTTCATTGGGGCAAATATCATACAGTTAAAAAAGAAATTTCTCTAGAGAGCTTTTAGAAGCGTAAATACAACTGCAAACAGAAGTATACAAACATCACCAAGCAACAGAACACAAAAAACTTCTCAAGTACAAACCTAGTGTTCCACAAGATAAATGGTATTCAGTGTTAAAAGAATTTTTGAATTGGACATTTGGAAGCAAATATGTCGAGAAAAACAGATCAAACATTTGTGCCTCCAAGTAGGGAAACTGTGCATTATTTTTGGAAGGAAATACACACATTATATTTTCATAGCTAGTAGTATCTGACTGAAAACAACTTTTTTCAATGGGGTTTTTATCCCGCAGATATTGCTGCAAATATGCTGTAAACAGAAAAACGAACTTCCAGCTTCTTGTGGCACACATGCGTGTTAAGAAAATTTTGAAATTGTATGAGAAACATTTCGCCCAGCAAATGCTCTCTGATAAAGAATTTTTCAAATCCGACTCTTAGAAACAGAGATACTGACAAAAATAAGATATATCTATGCCCCTGGTGGAAAAATTATACATTATTTTACACAGAAAGCATTTTAAAAATGTTTTCAGAGGAGAGTGGTATTGGTCCATGAAATAATTTTTTAAATCGAGTTTTCAGAAGCACAAATTTTGCTGCAAATACTTCAGAAACAGAAATGAGTAACTAATCTAAAACAACTATTATGGGAATTTTACTAGGAAATTTTTTTTTCATTTAAATTGCAAAATTTTGGAGAAAACTCTTCTCCTTCTTCAAGAACAATTTGCCCCTGGCAGCCAAATTGTTTTTTATCAAAAATTAGAAATTATATGTACAACATTTCACACTGGGAACTGTATCTGATGGAGAAGGAACTTTCCAAATCGGACTTATACAAGCAGAGGTATTGAAGAAATCACAATTTACCTTTACATCCCTAGCGGAAAATTTGGCATTACTTGAAAGAGAAACTTTACCCAAAGTAATCTTCACTATAAATAGCATCGAAGGGAAGAGAGAATTTTTTATTGGATATTTAGAAGTTAATATGTATAATGCAATGTATTTTGAATCCAATAGCATCTGCACTTACACTCTCTAGTGGCAAAGTTATACATCAAAAAGAAAAATGGAAAAAAAAAAAAACAACAACAACAGAAGGCAGCAATGATCATCATTGCCACATTTTTTTTTGCATTCGAGGTTTAACGACCACCGCGAGCAACTTAATGGGCTATAAGCAGTCGCCCGTCCCTAATTTAGGGTCACTGGTTCTAGGGAAGGAAGAGAGCCAGTGCCGTAAGACAAGCACAATATCCATGCCTCACCGGGATTTGAACCTGGACCCCTTTCGGACAAATGGTCAGAAGCTATCGTTTAGATCCCTGTGCCACCGGGGCAGCCATTGACACATTTCACGCTTTCCAATGCAAATAGGATTTTTCAAATTGGACTAATAGTTGCAGAGATATGATGTCCACAGATGGACGAACAGAAAAAGTGATACTATAAGCATACACCTTTTTTTTTTTTTTTACAAAAGACGTGCTAAAAGAGGGGCTCGCAATTTTAGATTGTGCTGAGTTATAATGCAGGACATACATACACAAATACCTCATGCACTACCTTAAGCCTATGTCTATTTTGACTTCTGTATTAATTTTTTTATTCTAATTTCGTCATAAAAACTAGGATAAGAAATTCTGTACAATTTCATATTTTCAATATACAAAAAAGAAAAACACCTTTGAAATACTAGGTAGTACAGAGATTGTGCTAGAAGTTTTTAGTTGCTGCTGAACACGTCTGCCAACAATGAAACAGCTGTAGTTAGAAAGTATGTGTTCATATTGGCCAATAGCGGCCACCATGGCAACCTGCTCAAACCAGATTTTGCTTGCGTGGTAAGAGAATGGAACACAGTTAGTTGACATTGTATGGCATGCTGAAATGGAGCTGTCAAGTTGAGATTTTCATGCAATGATTTTCTATGATTTAAAAAAAAAAGGTTTAGGTGCACAGAAGTTGTTTGAATCACAATCAAATATCTTTTCAAGGTCTGTGATGGTGTAAGTTAAAACTAAGAAAGGATTTGCAATGGTAATTATGTTCATAATCGACAGATTCTTGAAATAATTTATCGCTATTTATTATTCAGTAATCACACAACTACTAAAACGCTAATGTAAGTTCACCAATAATACTAAACATAGAATGAATGAGTTATTAATCAACAACGACTCTGCACTTTCTCTTTAGTCTGTTTTAAACAGTCTTACCATGAATAGAATATCCATTTGACACTTAACACAAAAACAGCTTATATTACATCAAGAATCCTTTTAGGTGATGATAATACATGCACTCTTTTAGAGCACTTTTTGTAAGAACAACAAACAACAAGTTCCCACACATCAAAGCAACGCCATTACAACTAATCCGGGGTCGTGATCATATAATTCTCTACAACGAGCTGCTGGCTAGTCGGCATCCACGCAAACATGAATTGAAACTCACAAATGTGAACTTGCAGCAGGTGTTTAACAAAAATAAAAGAAACAAGGAAAGGGCACCATCATCCAATAGGCTACTCCTTCTCTTGCCACAGTTATAAAATGGTTTCGTGAATTTAAGCAGAGAAAAAATAATTTGGAAAATGATCTTGCTTTGGTTGGCCCCATATCGCTGTAACAATAAAAAAACATTGATGCTGTAAAAAAACTTATCAAAGAAGATCCTTGTGTGATGTATCATGAAATGGAGATGGCCAAAGGCATTAGATCAATTGCTGCACAAACATTCATTCATGATCATTTGCATGTCAGGAAGCGATGTGCCCGTTGGGTGCCTCATTAACTCACAGACTAGCAGAAGACAAACCAAGTTTAAAGGAGCCAATTCATGCTGTCTAAATTTAGAGGAGGATATAGTAAAGACACCAACAATATTGCAACTGGTGATGACCTGTGGACTTATCAGTATGATCTGGAAACAAAGGAACAATCAAGGGTCTGGTTCTTCTAAGGCGACACACCTCCAAATGAAGTCTGATGAATCTGCAGTGCAGGGAAGAAAATGGTAGCATCCTCCTTCTTTAAAACAGGACATGTGAAAACTATTCTTGAAAATCAAAGAACTGTTACTGCTAATTGGTATATTACTCAATGTCTACCAAAGGTCATTGCAAAATGGAAGAAAAAGCACCCAAGATTGAATATGAGCACCACCTTTTGTACCATGACAATGCATTGGCACACACTGCAGCCAAGACAGTTGATTTTTTGGCAGCAGAAGGCCTGCAAGTTTTGCCTCATCTAGCCTATTCTCCTGACTTGACACCTTGAGACTTCTTGTTTCCAAATGCCAAGGAAACCCTGCGTGGATGTCAATTTTTATCTGATGAAGAGGCCCTAACTGCTTATTTTGAGGCAATTGACAGTCTGCCGAAACAAGGTTGGGAAGAGGCATTTGCAAAATGGTTTTATTGAATGCAAAAGTGTATAGATGTTGATGGAGATTATTTTGAAAAGTTGTAATTATTCATAAATAAATACATATTTCTTTAAACAGCTAAAAACTTTTGGCATGCCCTCCTAAGTCTGAATGAGAATTTATTTTATAATCAATACTACTATTACCCATTCTTTTCTTAAAAGCAAAACTCTTTTCAAAGCAGTTTGTCCACTAGCTGATTTAGCATTATTGCCAAATAAAATATTCACTAATCTTTGCTTGTATCAAATTTATTGAATACTAAGAAAAAGAAAAGAACTTTTTTAGTTGCATCACCTATTTTACGATTATAAAAAAAAAAAAAGGCTGTCTCAATTTTCTCAGAGCTGTGTCATGCAGCGTTTTGTATAAAGGAATAAAAAATACATACATTTTTGATAATCTGAAATACAAAATTGAATGAACAATCACAAAGCACATATAAACGAATTATGTATAACCGAATTGAAAAAGCAATAGAAACAAACTACAGTAAACTATCGAGATTTGATCAAAATTACGTATAAAAGTGAAAAATGTAGAACCAACGTTCCACTGTATTTAAATTATTGAAATTAACAATGACATTTCTGTGAAATTTGAGATAACTAATGCCATATCTTTTTAACTAGGCAGGGCACAAAGTTGAATTCCACAATAAGCTTGTTGGCCTTCAAATTTTATTTTCCTTCTTTTATAAAAATAAAACAATTTATAGAAAATATCAAATTAAATTAAAACTCTACAAATGAATTAAGAAAATCACATACAGAAGAATTAAAAAAAAAATCCTGGCAAAAAATCATCCATCAAAAAGTCCCTGAAATGAAGTGCTAGAAGAATTACTTACCACAGATGGCTCTCTGAAAAGTTCAAAAAGGAAAAAAGAAAAAGAAATCAACATTAGATTGGATCTAGATCTTTCTACTAAAAGAAAGAGGTATCTCCCCAAAATAAAACAATGAAAAAAGGAATCCTACTCTCCAGGCAATAGTGTGCAACATAGATACATAAAAGAGACAAGATATAATTAAAGACCCATCTAAAGAAACATCAATCAGCAACTAAAAATGTATGCAATAAAATAATTAGATAAATATATATGGTTTCATTAATTATGAAAAGGTGTTTGATTCCATGAAACCATCAACAGTTATAATATCTTTGAAGTCCTGTGGTATTCAAGACATATACATTAACTTTATTAATAACATCAATGAAAAGCCAAAGGTTTGGCTATTTAGATACATGAGAATGATGAAAAAAAAAAAAGGCTGAACTTTTTAATCAGGAGAAAAATTAGAACGTGCAACAAGAAAGCGTAAATATACATAGAAGAGCCAAAACATTATGATCAGCGTATCTTCATGCAAATCGAAGCAACTGCATGTAAACGACTGCATAGGTTTTTATGGTAGTTGGAAGCATGCTTAAAGTTATGTATAATGGTTTTTAAGGCAAATACACAGGGTGATTCAAAAGTCCCCAAACTCTATATTTTAAAACGTATTTGCTGTAAAATCATAAAAGATATCCGAGTATTGCTGCTTGTGCCTGTTGTGTGTGACCTTGGGGAACGAGTTGCACCATGTGATAGCACCACGTGACACTACACTTACGTGGGGGCTGGCAAGCAGTAATGTTCAGTCAGCAATGAGTTTCACGCAAGAACGGAGAGTCGCTTTGTTAGAAGTTTATTTTGCGGAAGAATCTTACCAATGTTGCATCCAGCTCTTTCAAAGGAATTTTCCTGATGCTCCTATACCAGGGAAAACAACTGTGAATGACCTTGTGAACCGGTTTTGCGAGACAGGCAGTGTTCAGGATAAGGCGAAAAGCGGCTGTCGGTCTGTGGTGACGACCACGTTTCTGGAGAAAATTCACGTTTCCCTGCAGCGCTCTCCCCGGAAGTCACTTTGGCGGCTGTCTCAAGAGTTAGGGGCATCATATTCAGCCTGCCAGAGGGATACTAAACGTCTAAAGCTATGGACGTACAGAATTCAAGTAGTGCAAGAGCTACGTCCTTTGGACTTGGAAAAGCGTATTGCCTACTGCCAATGATTTAACAGTTTCAGGGCTCCCACTCAAAAGTAATAAAAAAATTCCCTGACTTTTCCAGGTTCTCCAGGTGGTTTTTAAAGTTTTCCAGAATGGCATGTTACAAAGAATTGTTACATTCCATTCATTTTTCTCACCAAAGCACACACTTGTAAATTATTTAAGTAATTTGTCTTTATAAAATTACCTGCTTTTCATTAATAACAACTAACTGTGCACATTATTTTCTGTACCAAAGTTCCGTGAACTTTTGTGAATACTACCCACACGGAATTTGTAAATACATTCCCATAGAAACAGGTCATATGTAAGAAAAAATCTGTCAGTTGAATAGTTTCAGTTTTTCTATAACGCAATGCAGCTAAGCTTAATGATGGAATGGCTCTGTTTAAAGAAGTTTCAAGAGAACCAACAGACAAAGGACTTTGATCCATCATTTGGTTGGTTCTCTTGTGAAATGTTTCTTCAAGCAGGAGCCATTGTGCCTAATTGCTCCATGTTATAGCAACTGCCTGCAGAAATTGAACAAAAGCTTAATAACTGGCAATTTTAAAAATTCAATTTTGCATCTTTTTTTAGAGAATAAAGGAAATGCTTAATATAACTGAAAGTAAGATCTACCAAATTCTAGGCAGGCAGTAATTGCAAGCAAAAGTTTGAAATCTTGAAAAATAAGTTTTTTTTGGCAAAATAAAGTATCCATTGATTTTTACAAAAAAAAAAAAAGAGTAATTTTCCCTGAGTTTTCCCTGATTTTTACAAAAAATGGTAATTTTCCCTGATTTTTGGAACCATTTCCAAATTCCCTGAGAATTCCAGGTTTTCCCTGTTTTCCAGGTTGAGTGGGAACTCTGAGTTTCATGCGCAACAATGTGACTAACCAGCTTAACAACACTTTTTCCAGTGACGAGGCATGGTTTCATTTGAATGGATACGTTAATAGCCAAAACACTCGCATATGGGCTGAATCCACACGTATTGCATGAGGTTGGACTTCACTGTCAGAAAGTTGGAGTGTGGTGCGCCATGTCTAGACGGCGAATTGCAGTGCCATTTTTTTTTTTTTTTACACAACTGTAAATTCCGCTGTGCATGCAGACATCATCCATCAATTTGTAGCAATGCTGGAAGAACACTTTACTGTTGGTTTCAACAAGATGGAGCAACGCGCCACAAATCAAACGACACAATGGAGATGCTCGTTGAGTTCTTCCACGATCGATTAATCTCAAAAGAACTTTGGCCGCCTCGCTCACCAGACTTTTATTTGTGGGGCTATCTGAAAAGACACAGTTTACCACAACAACCCTAAGACGGTACAGGACCTGCGGAACAACATCATTACAGCCACGAGAGACATACCAGCCAACACGCTGATGAAAAGAGTGTCCACTAACATGTGTCGGGTGAATTTGTGTCTTCAACAGAATGGTGGACAATTCCAGCATCTATTGTAAAGTGGTTTTCATTACCTGTAAGCATGAGTGTCAATACAACAGTATGTAAAAATTGTTATACATCACTATATTAGTAGTAGAAATATTTGAATTCAGAGTTCAGGGACTTTTGAATCACCCTGTATTTCAGCCATTGCTATGGACTTCATCAGTGTGACTACGATTTGTTGTTGCATTGCCAGATTGGAAAGATAATTTTTTTAATAGTAACTCCGGGTGGCATGAAGCATTAAGTGAATTCCAGATGCATGGAACATAAATGGGAAGATCAGAGTTACAATTTTTGGGAAAATAAAATTTCCAAACTTTCTCTGAACCTCAGAGCAAAACAATTTTGGAAAGTAGTCAACTTCTTTGTATCATGAGGATGATGGGCAAGACACGTAACGAGAAATAAAAATAAAGATAAGCAGATCACATTAAGTTGCCTTAAGAGATTAGAACGTTTTCAAGGAAGTTCGTAAGCTGGGAGCTTTCAACCTCATCTTAGGTCTTCATCACACCAATGGAGGACTAAGATAGTTTCCAGATTCTACGTTTGAATTTTTGTTGCCTGATTTTAGAATCAATATCCAGATCATCGGGATGTAAAATGGCGATTCTGAATTGCAAGCCCTTGGGCCGAAAATAATTTTTAAGCTTTCACGGTAATGGAGGGCAAATTGATTGTCAAAAGAAGTAATACATTTTGCTTCATTTCAATGGGGAGTTGCAGAAGTGTCTTCCATTGTCAAAATAGACAAGACAGTGTTTGGATTGCCTTTCAAAACATCTTTTCTACATTTTACTGTGGAATAACTTTTTTACGGATCTTATAGAGGTTTATTGTATTTACTACACACAATGTGCAGCAGGAAATTACTGTTACACACGTTTTTATTACATACGTAGTGGTTGTTGGATGAGGACACATTTAGGGTTACGCTATTGTTGTATTTGATAAGAAACTCTGACTTACCCCATACGGCCTTGGCAGCTAAGTATTTCTTGGGTAGGATACGAATAGTGTTCGAATCATTGTTCTGATTTCACTATTTAAGTCTTATTTTAAAAAAATCTTGTAGTAAACGAAATTATGTACAATAAAAGCATTTAGGCTTGGAACGTATTCACTGCCGGAAATGCAATATAAAGTTAACAATACTCAAAGTCTTGTTGAAAGGAATGAAATTTAGAATGAAAGATACTTAAAATCAATGAAAGATAAAACCAAATTAAAACCTGAATCTTAAAAGAAAACCATAAAAACGAAATCCTCCTCCAATATCGCCACCACAATCCAAACATGTTTCGACATTAGGCTATGTCTTCTTCAATGGAATACTTTGGCGTTTGAAATATGTGATCTTTACAGCTCAAAAGGACCACGCAGATTCACTATCTGCCATAGCCCACATCATATGCGTCATAGTCGCAGTATCTATTTGTTCCGTCATTCCCCCCGTCAACTTGTAACGCCATCTATTGTAGTCCTTATTTCCTAATTGTTCCTATATATTATTTATGTTTCTTTCATCTTTCTCTTTTTATTTCTAAACGTCTTCGTTTCTTCTTTTTCAAGTAGATGTTTCAATGCATATGGTATTTCCATTGGTGTATTATTGTTAGAGCATTTTGTTTTAAATTTTTCAATAGCTAAAGCCTCAGCATTTAGAATCTGCTTATGTGTTTTATGTGATGTAATGATCTTAGCATTTTCCCAATTAGGCTGTACATCGTTGTCTAAACAGTATTGTATCAATGATGTTTTACTGTCTTTCGTGTTCCAGTTATGCATGTGATCCTGTAATCTTGTACGGAAACGTCTTTTGGTACTTCCGATATATATGTGATCATGATTGTCATTAGCTGCAATTGTTGGTATCATATATACACCTGCTCTGTCCAATACTGATGTTTCGTTGTTGCACGTTAGTAGCTTGCCATTATCTATGATAGTTTCGGCTAGATGTATATTATAATCTTTGCATTCCTTTTTAAGTATATTACTTAATGGTGGTAAGAAAGGAAAGGATTTGTATGCTTTTATGTCATTATTTTTGCTGGTATTTCGCTGCATTTTCAATAGGGAAAGTAGCTTTTTGGACTTTGCAATAAATCTTATAGAGGTTATTATTCAAAAAAGTTGGTGGTCAAATTTTCAAACTAAAGCCTAGTTCATCATCAGAACTGCGTCACTGGAGTAGTTGCTGCCACTCAGTCGGAAGTGTCCAACCGCAATCTTATAGAGGTTATTATTAAAAAAAGTTGGTGGTCAAATTTTCAAACTAAAGCCTAGTTCATCATCAGAACTGCGTCACTGGAGTAGTTGCTGCCACTCAGTCGGAAGTGTCCAACCACAATCTTATAGAGGTTATTATTAAAAAAGTTGGTGGTCAAATTTTCAAACTAAAGCCTAGTTCATCATCAGGACTGCGTCACTGGAGTAGTTGCTGCCACTCAGTCGGAAGTGTCCAACCGTAATCTTATAGAGGTTATTATTAAAAAAATTGGTGGTCAAATTTTCAAACTAAAGCCTAGTTCATCATCAGGACTACGTCACTTGAGTAGTTGCTGCCCCTCAGTCGTAAGTGTCCAACCGCAATCTTATAGAGGTTATTATTAAAAAAAGTTGGTGGTCACAAAGTGAGGTTGTACACTTCCAACTGAGTGGCAGCAACTACTCCAGTGACGTAGTCCTGATGATGAATTAGGCTTTAGTTTGAAAATTTGACCACCAACGTTTTTGAATAATAACCTCAATAAGACCCATAAAAAAGTTATTCCACAGTAAACTAGGAATAGAGGTGCCATAAATTCATTTACAACTAGGATTTTTTCTATGTCTCAAAATTCTATGGTTAATGCTTCTGTACATGCTTACAATGTAAAAGCTATCACCTATGGAAGAAGAGATAGGAATGCAGTAAACTCCTTGGAGATCAAGATTTTCAACTTTGTCCATATCACTTTGTAATAGCTTCATGATGCTTGAAGGGCGGGCGGGGGGAGGGGGTTTTAATGGCAAGATGGTAACCAAAACTTCTGATCAGATTTTGTGGTAAATTGAATGCCTTCATCCTCAAAAGAGGGAAAACCTAAAAATTTCAGGACCTGTTCCTTGCCATCCTTTCTCTGCTTTATAAGTTACAAAATCTGTTCAGAAGTGTTGGTTACCATCTTGCCATTAAATTCCCCAAAGCATCACGAAGCTTTGGAAATTTCTGGCAAAAAAAAAAAAAAAAAAAATAAGGACTTCTAAGCACCCCGAAAAAAATTAAGCACTTTTTAATACCTTCACTGCTACGTGACACCGGACAGCGTTGTAATTGTGGCTTCACATTTCCCTTCTTAAAATCTTTGGCACTTAAAGAGAGGTATCTATTTTGTTACTGGCACTGAGAATGAGTATCCAACTGTTTAAAAATGACTGCTGTTTTGGGATAGCGGATTTTTTTCCACATGGCTTAGGGAACGGAAAGTATGTTGACTCCACATAGACTTACACAGCATGCTTTTCACTGCAATGTTTATTTTCCTTTGAACATCACTGGTTTTGCAGTGAAGAAAACTATTAATAAATAAATGCTTGAGTGGCAATAAAAAGCATTTGCTACTTAGAGTTCATACGTAAGAGGGCGGTCTCGTCTATTGAGGACGCTAAAGGGATTTCAAGGAAACCCATGTTGACTTCAATGCTTAGTTTTATGGAAAAAACAGATATATTCAGACAGGCTATCTCTGGTCCCTCTCAACCAAAAGTTCATTGGCGGGCACATCCTGCCATGGAAATAGATGATCCCAATAAATTGTCATCATATGCAGAAACATATTCTTTTAGTAGCTGCAGTATGACCAGTAATGAAAGTGAAAATGAAGAATGCAATGTTCTCTCTCATACTCCGCCACAACAGAATTTAGCTACACATCAGTATGATGTTCCCGACGTCAGGAGAATAACTCTGCTCACTAGTGTACTAGGACTGAAAATTAATATGACAGGTATCGAGCCAATTGAATTTTTCAATCTTTTTGCGATTGAAGAATTTTACAATTTATTAGTTACCGTCTACAGGATATGCACATCTACAGTATATACACTGCATATGCAGACCTGCCAAACTCTCAGAACCAAAAAAAACCATAACACTCTGATAGAAAAATCGTAACAGGGCGCATGCTGATAATTTTTGAAGTCTATTTCAGCTATATAAATTCTTGATGATGAGAATGTAGGAATTTTTTCCCTATATTAAAATTTTATTGAGAAACTAATTAAATCTAATCAGCAAACACTTTTATGTTGTAAATCATTAGAAAAAAATCACGATTACGGGAGAAATCCTCACTCCACCTAACTTCCGTTTTCGGAAATTTAGAGAGGCGGAAAACTTGCTTCTTAGGAGGTCAGCAAGATGGTTTAATGAGGTTCTGGGGATGTCGTTTTTGTCTGCAGGACCAAAATAAATCTGCGATGTGCATCGGCCGTCGCTGCGATTCTGCTACAGGGGTGGGTACAAAATAAATCTGCGATGTGCGTCGGGCATCGAAGCGATTCTGCTACGGGGTGCGTACAAAATAAACCTGCGATGTGCATCGCCGTGATTCTTCTACGGGGATGAGTACAAAATAAATCTGCGATGTACGTCGGCCATCGCCACTATTCTGCTACTGGGATGGTACAAAATAAATCTACGGTGTACGTCGCCCATCGCCGCAATTCTGCTACGGGTATGAGTACAAAATCGGCCGTCGACGCGATTCTGCTACTAGGCTGAGTATAAAATAAACCTAGGGTGTACGTTGCCCGTTGCCACGATTCTGCTACGGGGATGAGTACAAAATAAACCTGCGATGTACGTCGCCGCGATTCTTCTACGGGGATGAGTACAAAATAAACCTGTGATGTATGTCGCCGCAATTCTGCTACTGGGCTGAGTACAAAATAAACCTGCGACGTACATCGTCCTTTGCGAGAAAAAAATAAAGATTACGGAAGAAATCCTCACTACGCCTAACTTCTGCTTTCGGAAATTTTGAAAGGTGGAAAACTTGTGTCTACAATATGGAGTCTGCAAGATGGTTTAATAGGGTTCTGAGGATGTTGTTTTTGTCTGCAGGACCAAAACCGCGATTCTGCTACAAGACTTCTGTCTGAAAAAGGAAAAACATGAGGGGAAACATGACTATTTGAAAAAAATGGCATTTTCGGCTGCAAAATTGTATTAGTGTACTGCAGCATGATTTATCGTACTAAATACAATAAAATCGTAACAGTTGGCAGGTCTGCACATGCTGTAGACGTGTTTATATCCCTGGAGCTACTGAAGGTTATAACTACAAATATCAATTATGGATAAATTTTCTCGTATTTTCAAAGCCGTGCAAAGATATGAGATCCCAACACGGCTAAGTTGAGCCCAATGTACAGAAGCCTATCCGTGGTGCTGCGCGATGCCTTGTGGTGTCTCGGGAGATTTGCTCGGTTTTCTTGCCGGCACAGCGTGCTTGCCATTGAAACAGCACATCGGCAGCAAATGTGTTAAAGTCTTTTAAGGATTTATAAGGACCATGGAAACCCTGTTAGAAAGCATGAAAAGAAAATTATTTGATCAGGGAAACATCTGATGCAGATGCAGAAGAGGTGTGCAATTTTTTTAAAGTGCGATTTTTTAAAGACACGTAAAGCGCAGTGAAAAGTCACAAATGTTTGTTGTAAACAAAGGAGATGATGTGGGGAAGGGGGATTAGTACTGTTGAAGAATTTAAAAATACATTTTGAAAAAAACAAAAAAAACATGCTACAACTTACCAAGAAAAAAAAAAAAAAAAACAAACACTTTTATCAATTTTTTTGCAGAAAAAAATTGCTGACTGATTCAATTAAATAACGAGTGGTAAGTATATGAATTTTAAAATTCATGGTGTAACATATTTTGTTGTTACCTACTTATATTTCAACATGTGTCAAAATACATACATTGTATGTATTGTATTTTAAAATGAAAATAAAATACATACATTGTATGTATTGTATTTTAAAATGAAAATACTGTTCAAGTACTGCATGTATCCACAGGTATTGTATTGTTTCTCACTATAAAACAACAGCGAAAAAATAAATATATAATAAAAACATCATTTTATTTATACAGTATATTGTATGCATGTTATTAATAAAAAAATTGTATTATGAGCCTAGTTGGGCTCAGAAGTCAACCTCTGAATAGCAGACACTTCCCTAATGGACAAATGTCAAAGCCCCGAGTGTCTGCTATTCAGCTGTTGTACTGTATATTGTACGTACATATTTAATATGAAGTTTTTTGTATTGTCAGCCTAGTTGGGCTTAGAAATCAGCCTTCCAAATAGCAGACACTTCCCACCAGTAGACAAATGTTGAAGTCCCAGGGTGTCTGCTATTCAGAGGTTGTACTGTATATTGTATGTGCATATTTAACATGAAGTTTTTTGTGTTGTGAGTCTAGTTGGGCTGAGAAGTGAACCTCCTAAATAATGAACACCTCCCAAATAATGGACACCTCCAAATAGCAGACAAATGTTGAAGTCCTGGGGTGTCTGCTATTCAGAGGTTGTACTGTATATTGTATGTATGTATTCAATATGAAGTTTTTTTGTATTGTGAGCCTAGTTGGTCTGAGAAGTCAACCTCCTGAATAATGGTCACCTCCCAATAGCATACAAATTTTGAAGTCCCAGGGTGTCTGCTGTTCAGATCTTTTATTGTATATATTGTACATACATATTAAAAATGAAGTTTTTTGTATTGTGAGCCTAGTTGGGCTCAGAGTCAACCTTCCAAATAGCAGACAAATGTGTTGAAGTTCCACAGCGTCTGCTATTCAGAAGTTTTACTGTAATTGTAATAGAATAAGCAATGAAAATAAAAGAATAATAATTTTTGAAAATGTTTTGTATAAGTACAGTGAAACCTCAGTTATAGGTTTCTCGGTTATACGTTTTCACTTTTACACAAAATTCTGCACGAGTCCCGATATTTTACTGTAGTTCTTATTGCTTTTTAAATTTGATTATACACAATTCATTTATATGCTTTTTGCAATTATACCTTAAAATTTGAATTTCAGATTATCAAAAATATATGTTCTTTGATTCTTTTATACATAATCCAGTGTGTTACAACTTTGAGAGGTACTAGTTTCCATTAAGGGCTTCATAAAATTAACCAGAGTTTTTTTTTTTTATGAAACCCAAGCTTTTCAGTCCTTTGTGGTCTTATGATGTCATATCAGTTGTGGGAGCATGCACTTTCGCTGTTCAAATTTGTCAAAATCAAATTTCAAAATCGGTACCTACCTGCTGTGATGCTTCGGAACCGCAGTTAGCAATAACACGTAAAGTTGTTTTTGCAGCATAGCTGTTGTCTGCTACGTGCTCGGTGAAGGAGGCACTAGACCTACCAAAAATTTTGTGTGAAAGTATGTTTGGATTATCAAAGTTTAAGGAATATTTCCCCCTTAATGAAGATTTCATTACATTTTTCTAAATTTCTAAACATACTGTTGATAAATCAAAGCCATGTGTGTTTTCGAACTGATTTTTGTTCGTTTTCGACTTTATTGTTCGTTTACGCTATACTCTCACTACGCAGTTCAAAAAGAATTTATAATCAAATGAATCCATGGAGTAAAAGGCATTGTTCATATCTTAATCTTCACAAGATCTATTCATAAAGTCGAACAGACAGTCATGCAATTGCAAGTTCCACGTAGCACACGAACCTATGCAGTGAAAACTACTTTACATGCAATTGCAAATGGCAGTTGCTGAAGTGTCATAATGGGTAGGTACCGATTTTCAAATTTGATTTCGACAAATTTAAATGGCGAAAGTGCATGCTCCTGCAACTGATGTGGCATCATAAAACAACGGATAACTGGAAAACTTGGGTTTCATGAAGAAACTCGAGTAAATTATATGAAGCCCTTAATGAAAATTAAGGTGTGTCCCAAAATGATAGAGCCACAGGAGAAAGTGGATAAATAACAAAATATAATTCAATCAAGTGATTGTACAGGAGTGCATACTGTATAAGTATTCATGCAGTGAGACATATATGTGCACCAAAATAAAAGTGAAATAACAAAATACGTACCTGCTTGAGGGTTCTAAACAAATACGTTGAACTGGGGACTGTCCCAAAAAGATAGAACCGTTGTCACAAATGTGTGCCAAACCAGAATTTTAATGGCCAATAAAACTTTCATTTTGCTGGATGACATCAAACACACATTTTGGCATGGAGTTCACTAGTTTCTAACACTGCTGTAGGGAAATATTGTCCCAAGCTTTCAAAATTGCATGTTGAAGGCCCGTAACACTGTTGAATTGCCTCCCATGTGCATACACCTTACATGCCACAGCTGCCCACATGTTTTCCATAGGATTCAGATCTGGAGAACATGCAGGCCAGTCCATGACAGGAATTCCATTGGCAAGAAACCACACCCAGGTCGAGTTCACAGTGTGAAGGCGTGCATTATCCTGTTGAAGCTGAGCTTCAAAGTCATTTAATGATTCAAAACATGGCACGAGATGCTCATTCAACAGCTGCTGGTAGCTCACAACATTCAAGTGTCCAGTTAGAATGGCTAATGGTATTTTGCCACTTCCACTGAATGCCTACCAGAAGGTTATAATACCTCCACCACCTTGTTGGCACTTGGAGTAACTCAATTCTCCTTTCAAAGGTTGTGTCGATAGTTCTTCCACCTGTTCGGACCATCTAAATTAAACTTCTTTTCATCACTCCAAATAACTTTATGCCATTTTTGAGTCCATGACATATGGTATTCAGCCCAATTACGTCTTTTCTGTTTATGTGCTCCAGTTAGCTTAGGGCGGCACTGTATTTTCCGATGGCGAATGAAGAGACACTTCTTTAGAACATGATGTACTGTCAATTTCGATACGTTTATGTCCACAGCAGCCGAGACTTGCCTGATACTGGATGCTGAGTTACTCATCCAATGCATAGTCAACCTTTTCAGACAAGAATTCAAAACTGAAGGACGGACAGTAGATTTCTTGCTGCACATACAATCCATTTGATGTCAAATAATGTGCAACCACATAATGGGAATGATTAATACACCTTGCAATACCTCGAATGGACAGTTTATTTCAGTATAATGCATGAATTTTCCATTGCTCGGGTGCCATCAATTACTTTCCACGGCCCATGTCGCATAAACTTTCGGTTGCCATTAACGAACTCCAACTACGCAGTTCTAACATACTGAAACGATTGGCATTTCTTGCGCCTGCAGTCCCGCAGCAATAATCTGCTGCATAGCTGTGGTAATATTTGCATTACACGACTGTATGCACAAGTGGTTATATCATTTTGAGGCACGCATCTCTAACATCAGTATATTTGAATAAAGCTCATGTTGAGAATTGGCTTCCTAGTTTCGTAAATCAATTACTAATCAAAAACTAATATTATGGGAATTTTTTTATTTTAATTGCAAATTTTCGGAGAAAGCTCCATGACATATGGTATTCAGCCCAATTGCGTCTTTTCTTCCAGTTAGAATGGCTGATAAATAGTGACAGGAATAAGTGACAACAAAAAAGGCAGCCTGAAGAAGGAGAAGAGTTCTCCGAAAATTTACAACTGAAATAAAAAAATTCCTAGTAAAAATTCCCAAAACAGTAGTTTTTGATTAGTAAATCAATATCTTTATAATTTTCATACTCATTTATTTGTATGGTATTTGCTATTATTTTTCACGTACAACACAGCAACGCCTATTTGAAATGCCTATCTCTGTAATATTGTCTGATTTCAACCATTGGGTCTGAAACCTCACAGCCATTCTAGTGGCTCTATCATTTTGGGACACACCTTCGTACCCTTCGACAGAATGGGGACAGTGTTGCTGTGTTTCTTCTTGATGCAGCCAAAGTTGAACTTTGATCCCATCAAAGAAGGGTATGTTGTGAACTTTCAGTTTGGATGAAAAACTGGTTTTGCATTTCATGACTCACACACATCTAAAAATTGATAAGTACCTGGGACATAACTTTGTGGCTCCACTAATCTATGGCGTAGTAGGATAGCATCCTAACTAAATGTGTCATCAATATTCAACATTCTGGTTTCAAATGAATTCATTCTAGAGCTCTGCATGGGCCGGGCTTGCTCTGCAGTTTAAAACTTACGGGCCAAGCCGGCTCAGTAGTTTAAAACTTACGGGCTGGGCCTACAATATTGTAGGCGGGCTTGGACGGGCCTGCATTTGCATGTGTACCGTGTAGTCAGGTTGTTGATAAATTTAGGTCATTCGATTTTTGAAGTCTCTGTCTTTCCCTTCCCATGATCATATTTCTTAAGACGTCAGGCCAACAGAACAAAATCCTTTTCTGCGTATGAGAGTTTGTTGTATTAACTACTAACCATTAAGCATGTTAGTGTGTGTGCATGTGTGTAACTGAGCATCAGTTTATATGCCCTGTTTCATAAAGAAGTATACAGTTTCCAGATGCTGTAAAACAGAAACAGTTGAAGACACGGACCACAACTGCGATCCGTTAGGTACATGTACTCATAAAGTTTGTGTCCCGCTACTGAGGGAAGTGACGTAGGCGATAGCGTGCGTGTCACGTGACTAGTCAGTCAACATAGCAGCGTCTGCAGTGGAGAAGGCGCGTTGTGTTCTTGAATTGAGCAAAACGGAATCTGTAACTGTTGTGCAATGGCATTTTCGATCTCGATTCGGAAATGAACCTCCAACCAGAAAATCTATCTACGATTGGCATAAAAAATTTGAAACTATGGGCTGTTTGTGCAAACTTAAAACATTTGGACAACTGCATGTATCGGAAGAAGTCGTCGATAGTGTTTGCACCGCCATTCAACGAAGCCCGGGAACATCAACGCTTAGGGTGAGTCGTGAAGTGCAGATTTCACAACCCACTGTCTGGAGAATTTTGAGAAAGAAACTGAAAATGATTCCACACAAAGTGCAGATGTTGCAAAATCTCACTGACCTTGACAAGACAAAGCTCTTTGAATTTTGTGCCGAAATGCAGCACCGTTTTGAAAATGATGATTTTGCCGATCACTTAGTTTTCACCAATGAAGCTACATTTCACGTGATTGGTCAGGTAAACAAGCACAATGTTAGCTTTTGGGGAAGATATCTTGCCTCCATTCAGATATCTTACCTCACTGCACTTGATTCAGATATCTTACCTCACGTTTGGGCGGAAATGGATTACCAGCTCGATGTATGCCATGTGACTAAGGGTGCACACGTAGAGCATCTGTGACTGTCTCTAAAAAAATTGAAACATTCCCTTATGATTCTGTTACAGGTAACATAAAATATATTACATTGTTCTTGTTTTACAGTGCGTTGAAAATGTATACTTTTTTATGAATCACCCTGTATTATGTTCTGGGCAAAAGTGTCAGAGAAGACAGTACTTGACTCGTATAAACAGTGATCTAATCCTACAAAGGGGTTTGATTATGAAATGATGATAATTTACTTAAGTCCACTAAATACTATTTATTTGCCATATTTCTGGTTAATGGTGGGTTAGTTTACTTGCCTATGCCCTCTTTTTACACAAGTTTCGGGTTATTCCAAAAAGTTACAGTAGAAATACCATCTATGTTACAGCAAGTGACAGTTACACAAATGAAACCTATGCTGGGCCTGGCCCTGAAAAAAAAAAAAAAAAAAAAAAAAAAAAAAAAACAGTGCCAGGCAGGGTCAGGCCTGACATTAACTGAGTGGGCCCAGCCTGGGACTAAAAATATTGCCTCTGCATGGCTCTAATGCAAGAGTTCCATACCAAAGCACTGGTCTCAGATTCTTAGTTACAAGGATTTCATTTGATCTAGAATCAGGATTTTCACAGACAGATAGAGTCATCTAAAGAGAAGTTTGATTTTCATGGGTTTTGTGATTTTTGAAACTCAATAAAATATATTGCAATTTTTAACACATTTTTTTCTTTCACCACCAATTTGACTTTAAATATATCATTATTAAGAAACACTAATTTAAAGCATAAATTTTACGATAGTATTTAACACTTTGAAATTTCGTTTTTTACGCTTTTTAAGGCCATTTCCCAAGAAAAATGTATAACCGAGGTTTCATTGTATTTTTGTGCAGATAATCTTTTTCCATATATTTATTTCCACTTCATATGCAATGAAATATCCACCAAAAATTTGATACCAAGGAAGCTCCCACAAAAGAGATGCTATTCACTATGATAATAGTTATTAAAAGGAAATATGCAATGATGATGATGATATAGGAAATGTACATTATCTTTCATGCAAGAATAATAGCAGCTCTACACAAATACTTCACATGCTGTATATGCACAACACAAAAAATTAAATACAAACTAATAATTTCCATCTAAGAGAAAGAAAGGAGGGGGAAAAGACAGAAGAAGACAGGGAGTCCTGCTGAAAGACTCACCGCCTTGCCTTGTAAATAATCCCACACACTGGTTAGCAGGAAAAAGAGAGTTCATTAGTGTTAGAGAGATGGGAACAGTAATATGAGTAAATGAGTTCATGTCATGAATACATAAGAATACCGTCATATGAAAGGAAAAAGATATCGATTTTGACAATATTTTGTCTCAATAATGCAATTACACAAGTGATGAAACACAATTTAAAGAAAGATATATTCTAATTTTACAGAACAAAGTATAATGCAGCTGGGTGCTAATGATGATAATACGTATTTGACATATTTGACACATGGCAGCATGTGATCGAAGTTACTGCAGATGTAAACTACTTTTCTGCCTGGATTCAAATAAGTTTATTTATACTAGTACCATTTTATTAGATTATTATTAATTTCTCATGTAACAAGCACTGTGAAAAGATTCATGAAGATTTATGAGGTAAGTACATTTTATGGGCATTGGAGGACAACTCTGAATCTTCTTTGTAAGATTCCTGCCTCACACAAATATTTGCAGAGATTCCAACCCTGATTGGAAATCTTCAGTAGTAAAAACTAAAAAAATCTGTAGTTTTTAGCCGTTTTGAGCAGCGAAACCTACAAAAATCCGTAGTTTTCACCACTTTTCAGTAGTAATGAATAAAACTGTATTACACGCTCGGTACAAAACAAATTGCCAGAGCACCAAAATGACAGACAGCGTAAATTCGTAAAAAAGTTTTTTGCTAAAAGCTTGTCCATAAATTGAAAACGTTTTGTGAGAAACACTAAATGGTTCCAATATTTAAAAAAAAAAAAAATCTTTTGTACTTTACCTCAAAAAACAATGTATGTTCAATGGGAACCTTACAGTAAACATAGTAAACAACTAGACAGACTGGAAGGTGTTCCTGGTCATCTTCAAACCCCCAAAAAAAGAACGAGAAAAAAATGTAGTTTTTTCTTGCAATGTTTTTTCCTGAAATGAACAAAAAAGTTTCTAATTGATGTCATGGCTATTCCAAGACTTGATACACTATAAATTTCACTAAATTATGGGTTTTACTCAGGAATAAAGGAAATTACTTAAAGTTGAATTTTCAGGTTGCACCTCTACCCTTCCTCAGGACTACACTATAACAGGTGTTGCCATTCATTAGCCAAATCCCAACCTTTCACATCATTTAATGTTGTACCTCTTCTTTTCTCAATTTCCAGCCCTTCTGACAATTTTCTTTTGAAAAAGTGCTGTTGATATGTTAGAACTTCTACAGTCCCAAAACACTTTATGTCCTGTATTTCAAACATGTCTGTCCAAACCTGTTTTAATACAGACAAGTGACATGGATTAGGAACATCAAACAGAAGTCACCACACACTATATTTAGCAAACCTGTTAATAATAATTTGACAAACCTGTTTTGTTTTTCAAATTATTTAATTGCAGCTTTATGTTCTGCTAATCTGTGTCTTAAGCTGTCTGCCTGTTTCTCTCACATAGCTGAGAAAACAAAGTTGTGGTCCCATGGCTGATACCACATAGTTGTGGCATCAGCTATAGTTATCACATATAGCTGAGACACGCCGACAGCACTTTTTCAAGAGGAAACTGTCAGAAGGACTGGAAACTGAGAGAAGAGGTACAACATTCAATGATGTGAAATGTTGGTATTTAGCTAAATGGCAACACCTACTATAGTGTAGACCTGAGGAAGGGTAGGGGTGCTACCCGAAAATTTGACTGTAAGTAATTTCCTTTTATTCCTGTGTAAAACCCATAATTTAGTGAAATTTATAGTGTAAAAAAAGTTTAGTTCATTACAGGAAAAAATTCTAGCACTACTCCAGCACATTATGCATTAAAATTTCAGGACATTTCTCTGATTCCATGGGTCGTGACTACTCTGCACGTTAATAGAAACGCGTAGACATCCAAACCATATTGAAAAATTATGGAAGAAGAGCAACGACATTGAAAATATTCAAGAAACACTCTCGAAAATGTTTCATGAATGTTACAATCTAGAAAACAGGAAACTAAACTTCATACACATTGTTAAAAAGGTAATTTCACTCAGATTTTAGATTTCCATAGTATATCCGATGCTTTCTGTAATCCATAGTGGCCCAATGATTTACGTAGTGACTACAGAGAATCCATAGCAGTTGGAGTCTCTGTATTTGTTTTTCTGCATAGGCATTGTTCTTTAGGACCATTTAAGGAATTACTAAACCAGTCTCAGTACAAAATTTAATGCACTAAATTCGATTTTTTATTCATGAAATATACAGAAGATTAAGAAAAACTGAAAGGAATATCTCTTTAATTTCAAAAGCAATTCTATATAAAACTTTTCTTCACGTGACACACAAAACAAAATAAATAAATAAATAAAAAAACTTGGTTGTTGAAGACTCCTGCTAAAAATGTTCACCTACGCAGCAAAAAAAAAAAAAAAAAAGTTTGCCAAATATTGTCTACCTTTTTCATGAACTTCACATTTTTAATAAATTCTATTCAAAAACAATAATGCTCCAAAGTCTAAATGTAGTAAGATATCTTTCTTGCCCTATGTTTTTATTCCTCCTTTAGAAGCAGAGTTATGTTGGGAGCTAGGAATGATCCCTCAGGATTGGAGGGATGCTATCATTGTTACCTTGTACAAGGAAAAGGTGATGAGACTGAATGGAAGAACTATCATGGTATCAGTTTGCTGAGTGTGCCGGGAAAAATGTTTGGGAAGGCCATTATTGATAAGGTACGAGGTTTTATGTCAGAGAAAGTGTAGAATGTACAGAGTAGTTTTATGCCTGGTATAGGCTGCACTAACCAAATTCTTGTATTGCACATAATGACTGAAAAGTATCTGGCTGTTGGGAAGAAAGTTTTTGTTGCCTTCTTAGTTTTAGAGAAAGCTTACGACCGAGTAAATAGGATACTTTTGTGGAAGGTATTGAATGAATATGGTGTTACTTGGAATCTACTTAATAGTGTAAAAGCCATGTATGCTGGTAGTAGAGCTTGTGTACGAGTGAATGGTATTCCATCGAAATGGTTTATCTATTGGTGCAGAAGTCGGGCAAGGCTGTGTAATGTCCCCCTGGCTGTTTAATATACTGTAATTTTCGGACTAAGAGCCTCATCGGCGTAAGGGCTGCAGGTGAGAAATTTTGCAATCTTGGAAGCAAAAGTTGCCGTAAGGGCCATACCTGTGAAGTCGTGGTGCTGCTCAGAAAGCTAAATTATCTTCTTCATTTTCATGAATTAACTCACGCCCAACGTGATTATATGTATACTTCAAAGGCTAATTCTGCAACTCAGTGTCGATCTGCTTTATACATTTTTTATTAATCATGCTAATGATGTTATTTACTTGCCTTTATTAAATGCTCAAAACCATTTATGTAATCAATATAAATCACAATTAATCTTAAGACTCCCGTTAGAATATTGCATTGCTCGTAAAACTGCACATTGTCTAAAATCCATTCAATGTGGATGTCTGCTACAGGATGGTTCTCTGTTCACCGCAACAGAATCCATCTTAGAAGTAACCAGCTGCCTCGCACGTGGTCGCGGATCTGGCCACCAATACTTCGAAACAGCGGTGCCGCTTTCTCTCTTTCAAGTGGTTTGACCTACTTTCATTTACTGCGCACTGAGCCTTCACGTTGAGCTCCGCTTTTATATGAAAGGGAAAGCTCTCCCTTTTTTTTTCTTTTCCAGCCGAAGCCTTCAATTTCCACTATCATCAGTCAATAAAAAAAAAAAAAATTGAAGCAGGACTCAGGAGCACAGAGCCAAAAAATACCTGTATCGCATGCCAGATTAACCAAGAAGAGTGAACAGAATTTGTCTTTCCGTCCCACCAGTATTGTTTGGAGTAGGTCTCTGCTAATGGAATCATCCTGGGGCAGGCTTTTGCATCGTTCATGTTCTTAAGCTTTTGTTCAGGGAAGTGCCCATCAAACCGGTTTTCCCACCCCAGTGAAAATCACCGTTCCTTCCCTTGGTTGCATCGCACCTTTCTGCATGATGTATGCTGCAGCCAACGAAAGAGATACACTGGTTGCGCTATCCACAGAAGCCTCGGACGTCATGCTACTCGTCTGTGTGCTTATGTCCCCATTCCATCCCCCACTCCCCCATGCAAAGGGCATTTGAGTCAGGCATTCCTGCTCTTCCCACACTTTCCCTCCTAAACCAACACCAGGACAGCAGAGTTATCGTTTAAATAGATGTGTTTAACGTATGAGTAGAAAAGGGGGAAAACATGATCACAGTCGAGTTTGTGAAAAAAAAAATACGTGGTTTGAAAAAATTTACTAAGCATCTGTATGAAAAAAAAAAGGGGGAGGGAAGAAACTGTCTTATCGAAAACAAATTCAGCATAAGAGCCGCACACCCGAAAATTTTCACTTTTAGTAACATAAGAGCTGCGGCTCTTAGCCCAAAAATTACGGTATTTATGGATGCATGCATACATGATTCCAAAATGGATAATACCTGTTTTTGTCTTGGTAATATCCGTGCGTGTGTGCAGATTGCTGTATGCTGATGACACAGTCCTGTTAGCAGAGAGCAAAAGTGAGTTGCAGAGTATGTTGTCCCGGATCTACGAGGTTTGTATGAAATTCATACTGAGGCAAAAACCAAATTTATGGTTTTTGAGCGAGAAACGGTTAGTATTGAATGTGAGATGTCTTAATGGCACACAGATTGACCAGGTGAATGAGTTTGTATATTTAGGAAGTATGTTTGACAGAGAGAACAAATTCGATGGTGAAATTAGTAGGTGAGTGAATTCATTTTTGATAGATGCTTTAGGAGGATTTCACAGGAATGATGAGTTCTCAAAAAAGTCCCGAATGGCTGTGTACGAAAGTGTAATTGTTCCTACTCTGATGTACGGCAGTAAAACCTGGGTACTGCAGAAAATATACAGGAGTTGTTTGTGTGCTGGGCAGATGCGTTACTTACAGGGGGTTTGTGGTAAGACACACAATGATCATGTGAGGAATGAAGATGTGTTGCAGATGTGTAATATGAAGCAAAATGTTGTTAGCAAGGTGGAGACTAATATTCTTAGATGGTTTGGCCATGTTGAAAGAATAAACAAAGAGGTGCTGACTAAGAGAATTTTTTTCAGCCCAAGTGGCGGAAAAAAAGGTAGAGGAAGGCCAAAGAAATCATGGTAGGACCAGATTCAGGAATGACTGCTTGAGAAAAAGATTATGAGGATGAAGTACAAAAGGTCTTGTGTGCAACGTGTGATGGATGCCAATGAAGCTTCAGCGATGTGTAGAAATCGTTGTAAATGGAGACATTTGATACATCAACAGTAAGTAAATTCTAGTTCCATCAGTTAAATGTTTACTTGGCAGATGGTCTTTCTTTGAGGAGCTAACCCCTGAATATCAGAGACCAGCTTAATGGTATATATGAATGGTTTCATATATTGTATTAATAGTTATTATATTATATAATATACTGATACAATAATGTAATAATAAAATTAACAAGTACGAAAAACTGATTAAAATAGGAGTTTGCTAAAAGAAGGTTATTTGTAAAAAAAACCAAAAAACAAAGGCTAACAAATAGTATTTTGTTAAAAAAATGATTATAAAATTAATAAAAACATAAACAATATAATATAAATTGATCAAGTATATATTTACTAATTAATGTATGAAAGCCTGGCCTTCCCTGATAACATAAAAACAAATGGACAGTTGGAGGAAGTAACGTGCTATAAATGTGGGAAAATGAATAGATCAAGAAGAAGGTGAGTTATGCTCATATTCTTACAAGATTATTTGTTTTATTAGAAGTGAATACAATATCACAGCAGTACAACTCATTATTTCAACAGAGTCATAGTATAACTGTTACAAATTCCTACCTCATAAAGCCATCTCTGGCTGTGATGCACGATGATATATGGCCAGGCACTTAGTAAAACAAAACTCTGCTGTTGTCCTGTGACAGATTGTACCAAGAGTCCTGCAATTGCTGCACAAAATATCTAATATTCTGTGAAGGCCACACCTGATGTACCAGACATGCTCAATGAGAGAAAGATCTGGTGACCTGGTTGGCCAAGGGTGGCTTGAACACAATGTAGGCCAAGCATTATCCCACTGGCAAATGGCCCTTTAATCCCCTTCTAAATGATCAAGGTCTATTTAGAAGGGGATTAAGCTTTCTCAACTCTCCCCATGTAAGCATTCTCTGACCAGCAAGTGTCATTGACAAATGACAACAGTTCGTTTCTACCCCTAGTGAATTTTCGGTTAAATCGGTCCTGGTAATGGCAACACACCTTTCCAATCATTTCCAGTAGACTTCAAATACCAAAAAAACTTAACAGGAATTATAGAGGATAAATTTATTAAAGTACATTACCTCTCACATTTTGATCTGTACACTAGATTATCGCCAAGAGTTCCTGCATCTTACTACTTCCAAGACCTGTGGCTGTAGTAAGACACAGGAACTCCTGACAATAATCTAGTGTATAGATTGAAAGTTTGAGAGGTAATATACCTTAATAAATTTATCCTCTATAATTCCCATTAAGTTTTTTTGGTACTGACAATAATTAGAGGAAGCCATGAAGTCATTAATCATGCAAATATATTATTGTACTCTGGGGTTTAGAAACAACCTTTTTTTTTTTTTTTTTTTTTTAAGAAACTCTTATGACAGTTTCACATATTTAGGTTATGTGATATAATAAAGTGTTTTTGAAATCAATGTGCATTATTGTGAAGAACCCTCACATGTTTTAGAGCAGTTCTGAATCTTTTTTAAATTCAGGAATGAAATAATTTCTTTCGTATAACTTGTGAAAGTTTTCTATTCAGCCTGTTCTGGTGTAAAGTCAATACGGTAATTTTTTTTTGCAAAAATTTCTACAATGGAAACAAACCCAACTTTCTGTGCAGTGTAAAGATGTTACAATGGAACTTGAATTGCTTTATATGAATAATTGCCTTAGTCGCGAATGATCTTTAGTGGCTTAAAATAAAATATACCATTGGAAACAAATAAAAAATTTCCTATGTCCTACGACAGGAATGCAAACTTTCAGTGCCACACTGCAGAGGCCCAGTTTTGATGTTCCCTGCCCCAGGAAAGTAATTTCCGATAATGAGCAGTCAACAGCGGCACACATGAGTATGGTGTCGGCTCCCGTAGCCTAGGGTATGCAGCATACACCGTACCATTTGCTCACTGATGCTGCTTTGGCCTCCGACATTTAAACTGGATGCGATTTTCACAGTCATTGCCAAACAGTCAGTCTGTACCAGCCTGGGTGGTCTACATTGACCTCAGTTATCAATGGCATGTGGTTGCCCACTGGTAACTCTCTGGGTGCTGGTACATCACCCTTCATATGGTTGTCCTTGGCAGAGGTGATTGTGAGGTGAAACAAAAAACCTGGAAACTCTAAGCTCAGTATACATGGTGCCCAATAAAGTCCTTTCTCAGCCCCGTAACTTTCGAACGCCGACAGCTATAGCCATAAAAACGGTGCCTAGGTATAGTAAAATGGCTATGCGCTATTCGATGAGACTGCCTACAGCGCCTCCTAGCGGAAAATTCAGGACTTAGCGTGCCGATCTCAAAAACTATACGAGATATGGGAAAATAGTCAATTACAAAGTTGTAGAGCAGCATCGATTTAGTACAAAAAAACACACCTTCAGCACATGAATGCTAAGAATAGAACGCGTACAATGCTTGTTTGTTTGTTCGTGATGTTGAACACTGTTACGTCACGAAACGTGTCAGATAGGGGATAATATCGCCTTCCGCAAAGCACTAGCCCGACTCAACTGCGGAATGTTTGGTTCCAACATGACGGCGCCCCTCTGCACCAGCCAGGAAACGTAAGAAGGTACCTGGTCAAGACTTTCGAGCAACAAATCATCGGCTATGGTGGCTTCGTAGAGTGGCCTACACACTCACCAGACCTCACCCCATTGGACTTCTTCCTGTGGGGCTACCTCAAAGAGCAGGGGTATCAGACCCCTCCGACAACGTTGCAGGACCTTCGACGCTGTGTAACTGATGCTTGTTCCAGCGTGTCACCTGACATGCTGCAAAATGTGCAGCGTGAGATTCAATATACAGTCCAAATGTATATTGTGGCTGATGAAGAGCACATTCAGCACCGACGGTAAATGTGCCTAGTGACAACTTATTGCTCCTTTCTGACGCGTTTCATGACGTAACAGTATTCGACATCGCGAACAAACAAACGAGCGTTGTACGCGTTCTATTCTTAGCATTCATGTGCGCAAGATGTTTTTCCGTACTAAATCGATGCTGCTCTACAACTTTGTAATTGACTATTTTCCTGTATCTCTTATAGTTTTCGAGATCGGCAAGCTAACTCTTGACTTTGCTGCTAGGAGGCGCTGTAAGCAGTCTCATCAAATAGCGCATAGCCACTTTACTATACCTAGACACCGTTTTTATGGCTATAGCTGTCGGCATTCGAAAGTTACGGGGCTTAGAAAGGACTTTACTGGGCATCCTGTATATCATCATCATCATCATTGTCAACCATTATCAATCCACTGCTGGACGAAGGTCTCCCCAAGTTTCTTCCACAACGGTCTGTCTTGTGCCAGTCTCCTCCATGTCACTCCCGCATACTTTCGAATTTCATCCACCCATCTTCCATGTGGTCTTCTTCTGGGTCTTTTCCTGTCCCTTGGAATCCAATCTAAACTTTCGGCTGTCCATCGATGGTCTGTTCTTCTGGCAGTATGTCCAGCCCATTGCCATTTCAGGGATTTAACTCTGATCATGATGTCTTCCACTCTTGTCATTTTTCGGATCCACGTGTTCCTCTTCTTATCTCTCCTGGTTACACCAAGCATGCACCTCTCCATGCTTCTTTGAGTTGTCTGCAGCCTTTGTATGTCTCTTTTAGCTAAGGTCCACGTCTCTGCACCATACGTAAGCACTGGAAGGATGCATTGATCAAACACTTTTCTTTTAAGACATAATGGCATATTGCTCTTGAAAATTATGCTGTTTCTTCCAAAAGCTCTCCAGGCAAGTTTTGTACGCCGATTAATTTCTTCACCAATGTGACCTTCACTTGATATCTGCTGCCCAAGATAAACGTACGTGTCTGTTATCTCCAGCTTTTCTCCATCAATCGATAAATCTTCATTTCTTGTAAAAGCATTGTACATCACTTTTGTCTTCTGAAAGTTCATTTTTAATCCCACTTCTTTACTCTTGTCAGCAAGTTCCTGGATCATACTCTGTAGCTCTGATGGGGTAGTTGCAAAAATGACTATGTCATCAGCAAAACGAAGGTGGGTTAGATAATCTCCATTAATCTTTATCCCTTTGTTTTCCCAGTTCAGTGATTGAAAGACATTTTCCAATGTGGCATTAAAGAGCTTCGGAGATATGGTGTCACCTTGTCTCACTCCTTTTCCAAAAGCTCCAGGAGAAGATGGAATTACTGTAGACATCATACAAGAAGCAAGTGGAGAAATCGAAACAGTACTCGCCCAAATTTTCACTCGATGCCTTAATGAAGGGAAAATTCCTGAGGATTGGAACAACGCTACAATGATCTTGCTACATAAAAAAGGTGACATTGAGGATCTCAGGAACTACAGACCTATCAGCCTCCTATCAGTGGTTTATAAAATCTTCACTAAAGTTCTTTCACACCGCTTGAAGGTGACACTGGACATGGCTCAACCGAGAGAACAAGCTGGATTCAGGAGTGGCTACAGCACAATAGATCATATCCACGTACTGAGAGAACTAATTGAAAGAGCGAGGGAATATGAACTTCCATTGTGCATGGCTTTTATCGATTATGAAAAAGCCTTTGATTCGGTGAAACAATCAGCAGTTGCAATGGCTCTGAAATCCTGCGGTATTGAAGATGCATACATTATATTATTAATAACATCCTGTATATAATGCATATTATTTACCGGGTGTTTCACTGGGTAGTGACAACTTTCCTGTGGAATAAATCGTTAAAGAATAACGAGATGGCGCTGTAAATTCGAGACGTCGATCAGCAGGCGACAGGCATTCGCGAGGAAGTAGTGGGATGGTGGACACGCAATTTTGGACAGGCAGCGATATACCACGAAAGAAAGAGTTTTCTTGATGAAAAATTGGTATGCGGAGGGCGGAAGCCCCACAAAGGTGTTACAAAAGTGGGATACAGCGTTTAAAAATCGTCGTAAGCCATCTCGTGCATACCCGACGAAATTGGTAGCGAAATTTGAACAAACCAGCAGTGTCACAGATGACATGGCAAGCATGGCGACGAAGAGAAGAACAGCGAGGATGGCGGAAAACATCAAAGCCGCACAAAAACTCCTGCATGAAAAAGCCGGTATGTCAACGCGAAGACTTGCGCAGCAACTAGACATTAGCCCAGAATCCGCATCGTGACGTCGGATTAGGGCACGTTTCCGTACAAAATTAGGTGCATAGTCTTTGAGCACAACAGCCGTCCAGCAGCGTTATGAGTTTGCGAACGAGGTCTGTTCACTGATTGATGAGCACAACTTTGATGAGAACATTGTCTTCAGCGATGAGGCACACTTCTGTTTCGATGACTTCGTTAACCGGCAAAATTACCGCATCTGCGGAAGCGAGAACATGGTGGTCTGTGTTGTGAAGCCTCTCCATCCGCTGAAGCCAACCGTTCGGTGTGCAGTGAGTGGTGATGGCCTAATTGGGCCATTTTTCCTGGAGTCCACAGTTACCACTGCCACCTACACTGACCTTTTTGAAGAATTGCTTTATCCTTGCTGCAGTCCAGAAAAACTGGATTCACAACCACACGTTTCAACAGGACGGAGCACCACCACACACCCCAAATGCTGCTCTTGATTTGCTTCACGAGCAGCGTGGCCCACGGGCCATCGCCAGACAATTCCCCCAACGTTTTTCAGCCAGTCTCCTTTGGCCTTTGTACAGCACCGATTTAACTCCGCTTGAATTCTTCTTGTGGGGCTATCTGAAAGATGGGGTGTACTAGCTACACAACAAATACACACTAGTGTCTGTGCAGTTTAAGTTCAAATCTTTCATCAAATTTTCTTCCACTGTGCCAGAAATTCTTCAGACACTGCATTTTTGAAGTCATATTTCTAACTTCAGATTATATATTAATTGAGTAGACTATGGAGATCAGTTCGACTTGAATCCCAAAGTGGTTTCCATTCAATTACTAAACGCAGCTCATTGGAATAACTGACTCCAATATAACCAAATTACACTGGCGGAAAGTGAAAAAAGAACACCAAGAAGGAATTCGCGGACAATCATGAAATTTACATATGTTAACGGGGTCGAGTTTACGTAGGTGTGATGTTAATTTCGGGACCAACCGGTGAGCGCTTACGCCACAGCATGGCATGATATGAAAATTATCGTCGGTGGTATTTAAGGAGTACGGCGAAGTGAATGTAATCAGTCGTCGGCGTACGGACACGTGCGAAGACCCTGAAGAAGCTGCAATGCCTGGACATGGATGACGTGTACGATTTCAGCAGTTATCGGACTTTGAGCGAGGTCGTCTAGTCGGACTCCGCGAGGCCGGGTGGTCGTATCGTCGTATTGCGGAGCGAATTGGACGGGAAGTATCGGTGATGGTACGATGGTGGCGTAGATGGTCCGAGGAACATTCCCACACGAGAAGACGTGGAACCGGGAGTCACAGATGGACTGATGAGCAGACCGATCGACGCATAAGAAGAGCGGCGCTGTCAAGCAGAACATCCACTGCGACGCAAATTCGAGCTGCCGTTGCACCTGAGGTGACTCTGCGAACAATCTGCAACCATCTACTGGATGCAGGACTACGTGCACGTGTGCCTCTGGCATGTGTACCTCTGACTCCAGCCCACCGTCAAGAACCGCAGCAGTGGTGTCGCCAACGTCTGCACTGGAGAACGCAATGGCGATCTGTCGTGTTCAGCGATGAAAGCAGATTCTGCTTGGGAGCCTCCGATGACCGTATGCATGTTCGCAGACGCACAGGGAAACGTCTCCACCCTTCTTGCATCCGCCAGTGACACACAGGGCCTACACCTGGTCTCCTGGTGTGGGGAGCGATCAGCTATCACTCCCGTACACAACTAGTGTTTGTACCGGGTACGTTAAACAGCACCTCCTACATCAACAACATCATTCAGCCCGTTGTTGCGCCATTTGTAAGGTCGGTCCATCGTGGTGTTTTCCAGCAAGATAATGCACGCCCACACACAGCACGTGCAACGCAAAATGCACTTCAGGGTGTGAGACAACTTCCATGGCCTGCACGTTCACCGGATTTGTCCCCCATTGAGCACGTGTGGGATTTTATGGGACAACGACTTATCCGGTCTCCACGGCCAGCCACGACCATCCCCGATTTACGCGTCCAGGTTGAGGATGCTTGGAACTCAATATCCCAAACTTACATCCAACATCTGTACGACAGACTCCATGCCAGAATTGCACAGTGTGACGCAGTTCATGGCGGTTCAACCTCATACTAACCATGTTACATGGAAATGTTATTTTTCAGTTTACCAGCAAATACAGCTGTATTTTGCCATAATGTTTTGATCACGATATCCTCTTTATTCCGTTATTATGCTGTATAAATTTCGTTGGTATCAGACGTCTCCTTCTTGGTGTTCTTTCTTCACTTTTCGTCAGTGTATTTGATATATATGCAACTTCCAAACTGATTAAAAAGCCTTCCTTTCAGCATACTGTTATCTTGAGAGCTTGTTTGATAACAAAACAAACTCTCAAGGTGGAACAAATCATCTACATTCAATCTGCACGGAGATGTGGTGTTTTCAATCAAACAGAGCAATTCCCAAAGAAAATGGAACTCGAAAGGAACTTTTAGCTATCATTTCATGGCCTTTTTAAAAATGAAATGACTCAGGAATCTCAAATTCTTCTAAACCTTAAAATCCCCGATTTCCAGGTTTAGAATGTGGCAGAACCTTGGTGTTTTGGGCTACACCCGTATTGCAAACAGGTCTGCCTTGGGAACCCTACGGTTCTTACCACATGGGCGATAGAATGCAGACATCATGCTGCCAATCGCATTCTTCACAATTTGCTAATAAAAAAAAAAGTTTTTGGTGATTACCTTTTTGTACTGTTGTAAGACTAAGGCAAAAAAAAAAAAAAAAAAAATGAGTTTTGCGAATAAGTTGGCAAAAACTTTAACAAATCGAGAGCAACTGCTGGAATGACCTATCTGTCTTGTGCCAATAATACTTCCACGATCACAGTCACTCAGATCACCCCATTTGCCCACATTTGTCGATTACAATACACTGTTGGGAAGCCCTGCTCTGCTGTCCACCTATTTATCGCCTTTGTTTGGTTTGGGTCTGTTCCACCCTGCATGTGGGATGCTTATGTCAACTTCCCATCACCCCTATCTTCGATACTTTGTCTATGGAGTGCATATATTGAAAACTTCACCTACGATCCCATTAAACATAGAGAGAATCAAGTCTTTAACTGTAACAAGCCTCCTTAGACTTCAAAACTGTGCAGCAAGAGCTTATTCAAGGTCATCCACAAATTACCATATTTATCAGCATATAACACGCACCCTAATTTTGCAAAGGAAGTTTGAGTAAAAAAATTTTTAATTTAAAATAAATAACTTGGGAGCTCTGAATTTTTTTAGATAACCCAACACACATGTTTATTCATATTTATACCACTTATAAAGCAAATAATACGAAAGAAAAAGCATCTGTTTGAATGAAAAACTTGGATATTAGACCTGTTACAAAAATTTTAATCAGAATCACTGCTATCTTGGAAAGTGATGAGACAGACTAAAAAATTAAAAGCAGCCAGAAGTCTGGGTTCCTTAAACTGACATTGTTGGCTGATAATGCATGGTCATCCTCGCGAGAAATGAGAAATGATACCCTTGAACCAGCATGACAAGACCATGCATAAACTAACGATTTTTATCACCAACCGTTTAATTTTTTAGTCAGTTTAGGACATTACCGGAAGTTTCACCATATTTTCCCCGAGCAGCTGCTGTTTAAGCAGGTTGTGCCGTGAAAGCAACTAAAGGAAAGCATACACTTAAGCTTAACATGGCAGCTCGTGTTCGCTGCTGAAGTGAGTGAGGTTACTTTCGTGTTCTTAAAAAAGGTAAATTAGGAGTCTATCTCAATTTTTTTTGAGCCAATCTTCTTTCCGAAAAACTGAAGATTCTATTGATACCACTTTTAACAAGATCCATCAGAAAACAGAAGACATATGCATTAGAGAAGTGTCTGCAGTTAGAGTACAGTGATACCAAACCGTTAACATTTATCAATGTTGGGATGCATTGCACTCTGCAGCAGTATTCATTTTACCTAAGTTTAAATAAAAAAAAGTAGTATACGACAACATGCAGGTAGAATTTCAGACCTAAATTTTAGGGAAAAAAGTGCATGTTATATGCTGATAAATATGGTATTTAAAACAGAGAGCTTTTGAATAAATGACACAAGCAAAGCTAATACTCTTAATCGCCAAAAAGCATTTTAAGGCTACAAGTGGGAGAGGATTCTGTCTTTTGAAAAAGCTTTCTCTGGGAACTGAATCGCTCATGACAAGAATGACAAGCACTTGATGCTGCGGCAGTATTATTCAGGTGTTGATGCTAGTTGACAAAGTTCGCACAATAAAATTCAAGAAGTCGAAAGTATTATGTTAATGCAAGCATCAAATACATAAAGCAGGCAAAGGTAACAGATTTATCTTCTGCATAACATAATAAAAAGTTTAGTATGGTAAGACTAATACAACTAAAGTTTTTCTCTAATACACAATGCAGCAATTAAGTAATATTTTTTTTAAATGAAAAAACAGGTAAACTTATGTGAATATATTGTATTTGAAGTATATTACTGCTGCATTAATCCAAGAAGTGGCAGGATCAGCCAATGAAAGGAAGGGCTTGCAAAGGTAATCTTTTGGTATAGAGTGAAGAGCTAATGTTACAGTTCTTTATATGTCTTCAATGTCATGAACAACTTTTCCTTTTAAAGGCAGCTTTAATTTAGGGAATAGAAAGTAGTCACATGGTGACAAATCTGGAGAATAGGGGGATGGTTTAGTACACACACTTGTTTTCATGCCAGAAATTGCTGTACACTAACTGCTGTGTGTGCAGGTGTGTTATCGTAAAGAAAGAATCATTGCCCATTTTTGTACTAGGGCATGACACGAACAATCCTCTTCCACAATCATTCCAAAATGGATGTGTAAGCATTGCCAATGACAGTTGTACTTTCAGGAATGAACTCGTGATGCACAATTTCCTTGCTGTATGTAGTAAAGGCCTGACACGAGCAATCCTCTTCCACAATCCTTCCAAAATGGATGTGTAAGCATTCCCAGTGACAGTAGTACCTTCAGGAATGAACACGTGATGCATAATTCCCTTGCTGTAGTAAAGGCCTGATACGAACAATCCTCTTCTACAATCATTCAAAAATGGATGTGTAAGCGTTGCCAGTGACAGTTGTACCTACAGGAATGAATTCGTGATGCACAATTCCCTTGCTGTAGTAAATGCCTGACATTAACAATCCTCTTCCACAATCATTCCAAAAATGATGTGTAAGCATTGCCAGCAACAGTTGTACCTTCAGGAATGAACTCGTGATGCATAATTCCCTTGCTGTAGTAAAGGCCTGACACGAACATTCCTCTTCCACAATCGTTCCAAAATGGATATGTAAGTGTTGCCAGTAACAGTTGTACCTTCAGGAATGAACTTGTGATACAGAATTCCCTAGCTGTCGTAAAAGCACACAAGCACTGTCTTGATTTTGGACTTCTGTAACCTGTTCTTCTTTCCTTTGGGTGACTGTGACGACTTCCACTGAGCACTCTGACGCTTCGTTTCAGGATCATAACGAAAACACCATGTCCCATCACCTGCAACAATGCTTTTCCCTTGCTGTCGTAAAAGCACACAAGCATTGTCATGATTTTGGACTTCTGTAACCTGATCTTCTTTCCTTTGGGTGACTGTGGCTACTTCCACTGAGCACTCTGACGCTTCGTTTCAGGATCATAACGAAAACACCATGTCCCATCACCTGCAACAATGCTTTTCCCTTGCTGTCGTAAAAGCACACAAGCATTGTCATGATTTTGGACTTCTGTAACCTGATCTTCTTTCCTTTGGGTGACTGTGGCTACTTCCACTGAGCACTCTGATTCTTCGTTTCAGGATTTTAACGAAAACACCATGTCTCGTCACCCACCACAATGCTTTTCCCTTGCTGTCGTAAAAGCTCACAAGCATTGCCTTGAATTTGGACTTCTGTAACCTGTTCTTCTTTCTTTTGGGTGATTGTGGCGACTTCCACTTAGAACTGTGATGTTTTGTTTCAGGATCATAACGAAAACATCCTTCCTGGTCATCTACCATTATGCTTTAGAGAAAATTTTGCATTGTTTCTACAGTCTCCAGAATGTCTTTTGTGTACTCTACTTGTGTATGTTTCTGGTCTTCTGGCAAAGCATGCAGAACAAAATGAGCATAAACTCCCCACCCCCAAATCTTGCAGTAAAATTTGATGAATCATCTCCTTATTAACACAGAGCTTACATTCCAGCAACTGCAAGGTCATGCAACGAGAAATTTTTTATCCTTTCATGATCTTTCTCAATGAGTTTGGATGTGTGCACTGAAATCGGGCATCCGGGCCTTTCGCATTTTCCAAATGTTCGTGCTCATCCTTGAAACATGCATACCATTGGAATATTTGTGTACAATACAGGCAATCAGTCCCATACACATCACATAACAGTTCAACTGTCTCAGATGCAGTTTTGCTGATTTTCAAACAGAACCAGATATTTGTTCTCTGCTTCATGACAGAGGTCTGACAATGTCCTTCTACCAAATGACATTATTCACAGTGTAAAAAACTATCTGCACACTTCTCAAGCAAACGCTGTTGCCATTGCATAGCTGATAAATGACTTCTTGAGAAAACATGCCTTCCCGACCTGAGTGTTTTAACAGGATTTAAAAAAAAAAAAAAACCTGCCTCATTACTTAATTACAGCACTGTGTATCATATTAGGTGCACATTTGTTTGCATTTTTACAACACTTAAAATACTTGAAAATAAATATGGCTCAATTTTTAAACATAGAACTGTGTACTGTGAAATAACTACTGTTTTTTAAATGAATGCAAAATATTTGTATTGAGTTCTACGCATCCAACGATGCAGTGTATACAAAACTGTTCTGTATATCAAACAATTACAACTGTCCCCTTAAGTTCGATATAATCAAGTTCAACTGTAGTATGGTCTAAAAGCTTGATGTATTAGTCGATGATATTTTAAGTCTGTGATTCATGTTAAATATTGCAATTCGTCACACACAATGTATTTCAACACAGCATGCATAAAACATACTTATTTTTGGACTGCCTCAGAAACTGCTGTATTTTTCTAGCCGCTTGGTGCTGTCTTCTCTGAGAATATGTTCTCCTAGAAATGTTAAACACACAATTACGAAAAAAAAAAAAAAAAAAAAAAGGAGTGATTTTACACATACACCCATTCAGTTTTACCAAATTAGAACACACTATTCTTAAAAGTATGAAAATTTAAAAACACTGAGTCTAAAAAAAAAAAAATCATGTTTTAACCATTAGTAGGAAGAGTTTCTGCATGTTGAACAATCAAGAATGCACAGTAATACAGAATGTCTGAACTGGAGGTATCAAAAAAGTTATGTAAGAACCACTCATTATATTTCCTCAAACTAAAGCTCAGTTGACACGAAATCTCTCCAAGAGTTGTTTCGTCACACTTTCAAATTCATGAGTGCAGGCACTCCACCAGTGGTTGTGCATGTGCAAAAATGGCAGAAGAATGGCCATTGCCTCTTTCAAGATGTGGACACCACAGCGAAAGGTGCAGTGTGTGCTTTGGTTAGCTGAATTTAAATCTGTTGCGCATGTTTGGCAGCATGCATGAAGGGAATGGAATGTGGACCCTCCCACATCCAAATCTATTCTTGGGTGGGATAAGACTCTAAAAAGAGGATAAGACTCTAACAGAGATAGGGAGTTTGGTTTCACAAACTATGAAACACCCCAAAAACCAAGTGACTGATGAGACAAATCGGATGCATGAGTTATTCTCTAGGAGGCCACGTAAGTCAATTAGACAGGCTAGTAAGGAACTGCAGATTCCTTATTCAACACTAAAACATCTCATTTTGCATGTGTAAAAAATTCAACTTCTTCAAGACCTTGAACTAGGTGATCACTGCTTCACAGACGATTTCGCTGCTGAGATGATAAGTCTTATTGATGACAATCCACTTACCTTGATCTGATGTTAATTCAGTGACGAATCCACCTTTCACATATGTGAGAAAGTTACAGACACAATTATTGCATGTGGGGTATGAGAATCCTCACCAAGTGATTGAAAATGAAAGGTACACGCCAAAAGTCAATGTATGGTTAAAAGTGCACAAAAATGACGCCATCGGTCCATTTTTTCCCATAGAGCCCAGAGTGATGGAACACACCCACCTTGACATGCTGCAGATTTTTGGCCCAACTACGTGGCCACCTATTGGGTTGTCCGAAAAGTCATGACGTATTTTGGCACCCGATGGCAGTTGGGCGGTTTTGGACGTACTAGAGGCATGCAGCTCTGTTATCGCTATGACATTCGACAGGTGCCAGTTTTAGCTGCAGTCTAAAAGGAATAGTGAGCGATTTGGTTGATTTGTGGAGATTTGACATCCAGTTGAAGATGGAAGACCAAACTGTGCATTTTCGCCATATTTTACTGTTTTACTTCCGTAAAGGGAAGAACGCGCACCAAGCTTGTGAAAAGTTGTGTAAAGTGTACAGTGATAATGCCCTACAAGAACATCAGTGCCAGCGGTGGTTCGCAAAATTCCGTGCTGGTGATTTTGACCTCAACGATGCTCCTCGGCCCGGGAGGCCAACCAAGGCTGATGACGACCAAATCAAGGCATTGATCGAGTCAAACCCACATCACACGACACGAGAGATTGCAGTCACATTGCACATCCATCATTCAAGCGTTCACGACCACCTGAAGAAGCTGGGATACGTAAGCAAGCTCGATGTGTGGGTTCCTCATGAACTCAAAGAAGCTCAATTGACGGCATGTATAAACATATGCGATATGCTCATTAAACGCTAGGAAAACGATCCTTTTTTGAAGCGACTGATAACTGGTGACGAAAAGTGAATTGGGAATGGTGTGAAGGGTCTAGGACATGAAGAAACGATTCTGGATGTTGTACACAGGCAATGCCAAGGGACAACCATCATTTCACGAGGATGTCTTTGAGTGACTGTTCTGCATCATCAGTGGCGTCGGTGAAGCAGTGGCAAACTGTGATGAATTCCCCCATGTTAGCTATAACAGTACGTTACCAGTTATCACAGTTTGGACTGCAGGCTTGTTGCCCCCCCCTCAGGCTACCTTTGACACCACAGCAATGGACTGCCAGACTGCAATGGTGCACTGAATGAAGGGAGTGGTGTCACGAGAAGCACAATATCATGTTATATCATGTTCTCGAATGAAAAGCACTTCTGTTTAGGTGAAAATGAAGGCAGCTTCTGTTTCTGCTGAGGACAGGGGGGGGGGCAGCGTCAGGAGTGTATTCACACCATGCATACAACACCAACATGAGGCATTATGGCCTGGGATGCTATCGGGTACAAAAGCAGATCACTTCTTGCGAGAGTGCATACCACCATAACAAGTGCCTATTATGTCAATTACATTCTATGGCCAGTCACCCTTCTGTACCTGGAGGACATCCCCAGGGCCATATTTCAGCAGAACAATGCCACACCACATGATGCAACAACAACACATGCCTTCTTCAGGGATAACAGCATACCACTTCTGCCATTGCCGGCTAGATCACCAGATTTATCACCAGGGGTGAATATTTGGGGTGTGCTAGGTGTGTGGTGCACACCCACACAGTCATTGTAATTTATTTAACCTATACTATCGACATTACATTTTAGCATTTATTTCAAATAAAATTCACCAGAGTTTGTTTGTCTTAAAGCTTCGAGTGGTGGCTAAAATTAATTCCCTCACACAATGTTTTCATTAAGGCTGTCTTTGAATGAGTGTGAGAGAAATTCCATCCTATATCTGCAATGTAAATTCTTTTGTACACATTTTCTCTAAGACTTTTACCTTGTAGTGTTTGAAATTTTGAGCCCAAATAAAAACGACCTATAGCTAATATACGCCACAGTTATTATTCCAAAAATTCTTAGAATTTTTATAAAATTCAATTTATCTGACTCAAAAGTATTCCAATTTGGGATCTAGATGGCGCGATAAGTTAGTTTCGCAGTGTTTCTGTGTGGAAGAAACGAAATCTGATTTTTGAATTATGGAATAATGAAATCATGATTTTTTCTGAATTATCTAGACCAAATAGAAATAATTAAATGGGGCCGAAAGTGAGATCAGAATCTTGTCTCTTGTAAATCATTTTAAATCCTACTGTACGTCCACTTTTTGAAGAGAAAATGTGTACATTAGCAGAGTACCTTTGAATTTGAGCTATAGAAACCCACCTACCTACTAAGCTCCATCCCAAAATAACGTCATTGGTTAAAACGCAACAGCGTGTATTTTGTCCTTTCATTGTGGAGCCAATGAGAGAATGCTTCCATTCTGAATATGGCGAGGTCTGCAGTGATTTGCTGATGCCAACTTCTGGGACAGTCCCTCAAGAAGTAAAAGCCACGCCCAAGGAGGGATTTTTTGCACCATCTATTGCAGAAGATGAACCCTAACACTCATTCAAAGACAGCCTTAAGAGGAGAAGGTGTTTTCACTAAAGGAACAGTAAACTTAAAAACAGTTCTTTGGAAATACGAATTTTTGCTGTCATGTTATGCGGGAGACAGAGTGATGCTCATAGAGCCAAAATTTGTTTCCCTACGGCCATTGGGAGCTGAGTAAACAGCCGACAAAGTTTCTGGTGATGACGTCACACTAGACAAGCGGTCAGTCAGACCACTTCTCGCACCAGCGGTACGACATCTGTGTACTCAGCGTGGTAGGGGTTGTGAGGGATAGTATGAGGTAATTAGGATCAGGAATTTCTCTCCTTGTGTTGCACGTGTCCTGTTCATTAGTCATCAAACTTTCTGCTGCAATTTACACAACTGGAATGAATTTTAAACAGTTTACGGATTTTACCAAAACCCTTGGTTTACAAGCACTCAGTAACTACTTTTTACAAAGTTGTGAAATTTTTAGTTGGGCCAGTAATCAAATTTACGTGGCACAGTATGAAAAAACAAATTACTGATGATTTAAAATTATGCGATTCTGAAATTTGGGAGAGCGGAGATGGACAGTTTGATTCCATAGGTTTTTGTGCCAAATACTGTATGTATTCCATTATGGATATTCACAAGGGAAATGTAGATTTTATTGTCGTCCAAAAAGGTGTTTTTGACGGGGACTTAGAAAATAATGCGTGTGATTTATTACTCTCAGGCCTCTATGAAGAAATAAAGATATCAGTTTTTTAATCAGATAGAAGCATTCGTGCCCTCATGAAGAAAAAAATATCCCAAATTGATCATCACATGGCCAAAAGTTTGACTAAAAAAAATCTAAAAGCTGCTGAAAAGAAAGCTCCTTGTCTAGAAGCATGGCGGTCCAGTATAACCAACCATTTATGGTGGTCAGCTCAAACATGTAATGGAGATGCTGAACTGCTGGTAGAAAAATTTATATCTCTGACTAACCTACCATACAGTAATAACATTAGAAAAAAACAGTTAAATAAACAGCCTTTTTTATCCAACTGTTATTTCTAGTTCATATTTTTCTTCTTGTTTTCCATATCAGGTTCAACTATTGCTGTATTTTTTTCGTGGAGTGGTCATTAATGACTTTGCACTTGGGCTACGAGAAATACTCATAAAGTTGTTTCTCCCATGACAATAGGAGAAACTTAAAAAAATAAATGCACTTAGTTCAATGAAAAATACCTTTATATACTTGTACATAGACAGCAGCTGACAAATCTTTAGTGACAGTGGGAGTTAATCGAAATAGTCTGTGTCATTTTCAGGGCAACAAACAAAACCCGAATACTGTTGTTCATTAGATTCAAAAAAACATTCTAACAACACAAGAAGGCATTACTTTTCTGATTTTTTGCTCTACAGGTATCCAGGCATTCACCCAATATACAAATTGTTTGTACGCAACATGTCTCCATAGTTTGTTACATACAAGTTCATATTTTTTTCTCGTTTTTTCCAGACCGAAAAATTATTTGATAACTACTTGCCTGTAAGGCATGGATGTTTAAAACAACACTGTCAAATGATTCGTGTTTTTTTTATACATTGGGCAGTACTTTTATTTTCAGCATCTGATCACTCTCGTTTTTAACACAAACACTCAGCGTCTATTGACATTCTCTCGCAGTTATAACATTGGCAACAGTCAAGATTACCTTTTCTACCCTTGAATTTGCCTTCACATTTCTTGTTAAACATTCGTACTGTACCGGCAGAATATTGTGGTTCAAACGAATAAGGATTTACACTAGCCATTTTACAGATTGACGGGATCGACTGCGCTGCACAGAACGGTCTCCATAGAACGGGCACCGACTTGAGCTCCCTACGCACGCTGAGCGTCCGGTCTCTTGTCTAGTGTGAATCACTGCTGATTTTAAAAATGCTCTAGCGGGAGAACTACTTATGATAAAGCATTTCTGATTGCGTCAGTTTTCATGTCTCTTTCGACATTACATTTTCGCGCGGAGAAAAAAAAAATGCCCGAAATGAGTTTACTGTTTCTTTAAGCATAATATCATATTTGTGCTAATTAAATCCTGAGAACATCTAACAGTTTTCAAGCAACTGTGATACAAGTGCTCCCTAGATGGTGCTGCGGGTCACATTTTAATTTCTCTATGGTTTCAAACATTACAGCTGATCGTGCAGGGTATGCTAACCAAGTACAGCACCGCTTGCAATCCGACAATGCTCAAGCAACTGTGGGGTACAAGTGCTCCCTTGATGGCGTTGCAAGTGACGTTTATATTTCCCTGTGGTTTCAAGCATACAGCTGATCTCTCAGGGTATGCTGGCCAAATACAGCACTGCTTGCAATCCGACAATGCTCAAGCAACTGCGGTACAAGCGCTCCCTAGATGGCGTTGCAAGTGACGTTTATATTTCCCTGTGGTTTCAAACATACAGCTGATTTCTCAGGGTATGCTGGCCAAATACAGCACTGCTTGCAATCCGACAATGCTCAAGCAACTGCAGTACAAGCGCTCCCTAGATTGCAAGTGACGTTTATATTTCCCTGTGGTTTCAAAACATACAGCTGATTTCTCAGGGTATGCTGGCCAAATACAGCACTGCTTGCAATCCCGCCGGAGCAACGTAATTCAACGTTGTGATAGGATGTTGCTGTTATATTATGTTTTTGGATAACAAAACTCACCAAAGTTTGTCCTAAGGTTTCGAGTGGTGGCTAAAATTTATTTCCTTATACAATGTTTTCGTAAATTCTAAAACGTTCATTGCATCATTGAGTAAACAAAACAGTTTTGTAGTATTCGCATCCGTAGGTGTGCTATTTGGTCAGTTAACACCCGAGGCGTGTAAAGCAACTGTGATACAAAGCTCTCCAGATGGCGCTGCAGGTCACGTTTTTATTTCCACAGAGGCTAAACTTCCAGGGCATGCGCGCCTAATAAAGCACTACTGGTCATATGTTTACGCCTGGCATTTTTTTTTTTTTTTTTGATTGGAGGTTTAACGACCACCGTGAGCAACTCAATGGGCTATAAGCAGTCGCCCGTCCCTAATTTAGGGTCACTGGTTCTAGGGAAGGGAGAGAGCCAGTGCCGTAAGACAAACACAACATCCATGCCTGACCGGGATTCAAACCCAGATCCCGTTCGGACGAATGATCAGAGGCCATCGCTTAGACCACTGCGCCACTGGGGAGGCCGTCTGGCATTGTGTAGAGTAAGAAATACAATTCAACGTTCTACCATGAACTGCAGTTTTTCTGTCCTTTTGTTGCAGTGCGAATCGATGTGTTTATGAGCAAAGATTTAAAAAGAAAATTTGAAGTTTTGTTATCCATATAGGATGGGATATCAAAAATTCCTTTTTTTCTTTGAATAATTGGCTTCCTAGTTTCTTAATTCAATTACTAATCAAAAACAACTATTATGGGAATTTTACTAGAAATTTTTTTATTTAAATTGCAAAGTTTCGGAGAAAACCCTTCTCCTTCTTCAGGCTGTCTTTTTTTTTTTTTTTTGTCGCTTATTCCCATCACTATGGCGGTTACGGTTAACCTTGAAGGTTACACTTATTTTTCATCAAATCCTGTCAGATGTTAGGCAGGGAAAATTCTTTGCAGTCATTGATGATGGAATTTTGATTTTTCTCAATCTCTATTCCTTCTTTTAGCTTTCTTTTTTGAAAATTGCTTTGGAAACTGATGACTTTAAGGGAATTCCAATCCATGCATGCTGTGACTAGTTTTTCTAACATGCCTTTCTAAAGCAGTCTTGTTGGAGCAATTTTTTATAGCAGCTTTATGTTCTGCTATACGAGTTTCTAGTCTGCGACCTGTTTTACCTATGTAAGATAGTCCACAACTACATTTTACTTCATAGACTACACCTTGCATTTTAAAAATATCTTCTTCTCTTTGAACAAATTATTTTAGGAAAATTTTTTAAAACTTTGTTCTCTATACTTGGTGCTAGCCTAATATTGTACTTCTTACTAATTCTCTTTAAAGACTCAAATAAACCTTTGTGATAAGAATTTTTTTTTTGTGAATTTTACTTGTTGCTTTTGTGGGTTCTTTGCACCTTTAAAATTCAGAATCTTCTCAAATTCTTCTTTAGGATAGTTATTTTCTGCAAGTATGTAGTTCTTCTTTATGGTCTTTTTTCTTATCTGCTGTAGAAACTATTTTCTTAAATTTTTCTAAAAACTGACTTGCTACATTTTTCTTAATAGAAACTGGATGATAGGAATTGAAATCCAATAGTCTGTTAGTATTCAATGGTTTTTTATACCAACTAGTGAGGAATTTTTCATCTTCGTAATAGATAGTAATATCTAAGAAGTTAATTCTTCTTTCTTTTTGAAGTTCATTAGTGAACTTAAGGGAATCATCTAATTCATTGATAGAGTCTAGAATTCTTTCTGGAACAATTTCTGAGCTATCTATTATAAATAAGATGTCATCCATATATCTGCTATATAGGCAGAAGTATGCAGGTTGTACTAGTATCTTTTCTTCTAGTTTTCCCACAAAATAGTTAGCTAAGAGTGGGGAGACCAGAGCTAGACCAGATTTTTGAATGACATTTTTTTCTCAAATTGAAAGTAGTTGTTCTGCAAAGAGAAGGTAAGCATTTCAAAAATTCCAACTAATATGTTTCTATCTTTGCTGTGAAAAACTACTAGGTCTGCCAAGTCTTCCACTATAAAGTCTATAAGTTGATCTATATTGATGTGAGTAAACATAGACACTATGTCTAAACTACCCATAACAGGAGAATTAATTTAGGAAGAAGTTCTAATTTTTCTTTCAGCTGCATTGAATTTTTAATCAAGTTAGGTGGCTCTTTTAAAAGATTCTGAAGGTGCAACTTTAAAAAGTAGTTTAGATTTGAAATAATTGAGTTTTTTGAGTCAATTATTGGTCTAATTGGTTGGTGTTCTTTATGAAGTTTGACTATTCCATATATTTGAGGTAATCTGAACTGTAATTTTGAGAATTGTTTATAGTTTTCTGGAAGCTGGTTTTTCTTTTTTTGAAGTTAAATAAGCTTTGAGACTTTTTTAATCAAATCTGGTGGTGGGGTTTCTTTTACTTCTTCATACATATGCTTTTTTTAGTTCTTCTTCCATCTTTTCTTGATAATCTTTCTTATCCATAATAGTAATACACTTACTTTTGTCAGTTTTCACAGCAACTACACTTTCATTTTTTCTGAAATCTTTAAGAGCTTTTAATTGACTGTTCTCAAATTTTTTTTGAGGTTTCTTTACTTGCTTCTGGAATTTTGTAAGGCTATTGTGGTAATCTTTACGGAGGAAGTCTGCTTTAATTTGGTCTTCTTTCTCTAAAGTGCTGCATATGCTTTCTAATTCAATTACCAATTTTTCTGTATTTATTTTTTTCTTGGATAGATTGAAATTACTTCCTTTATTTATCACTTGTAACAATTCTTGGCTAACTCCAGTAGCAGTGTTGTCCTTTACATGACTAAGAACTGCTGTTTTTTTGTTTTGGAATAGTTTTTCTTAAAAAAAATATTTTCTTTAAGGTTCAGCTTTTGAACATATTTTTGATTTTTGATTTTTATTTCAATTTTTAGCCAGTCCTCCAATTCTGCTTTTACTGTATCAGTAAAAGCAGAATTGGAGGACTTCCTTTTTTTTTTATTCATCATCATCATCATCATCATTGTCAACCATTATCAATCCACTGCTGGACGAAGGTCTCCCCAAGTTTCCTCCACAACAGTCTGTCTTGTGCCAGTCTCCTCCATGTCACTCCCGCATACTTTCGAATTTCATCCACCCATCTTCCATGTGGTCTTCTTCTGGGTCTTTTCCTGTCCCTTGGAATCCAATCTAAAATTTCGGCTGTCCATCGATGGTCTGTTCTTCTGGCAGTATGTCCAGCCCATTGCCATTTCAGGGATTTAACTCTGATCATGATGTCTTCCACTCTTGTCATTTTTTGGATCCACGTGTTCCTCTTCTTATCTCTCCTGGTTACACCAAGCATGCACCTCTCCATGCTTCTTTGAGTTGTCTGCAGCCTTTGTATGTCTCTTTTAGCTAAGGTCCACGTCTCTGCACCATATGTAAGCACTGGAAGGATGCATTGATCAAACACTTTTCTTTTAAGACATAATGGCATATTGCTCTTGAAAATTATGCTGTTTCTTCCAAAAGCTCTCCAGGCAAGTTTTGTACGCCGATTAATTTCTTCACCAATGTGACCCTCACTTGATATCTGCTGTCCAAGATAAACGTACGTGTCTGTTATCTCCAGCTTTTCTCCATCAATCGATAAATCTTCATTTCTTGTAAAAGCATTGTACATCACTTTTGTCTTCTGAAAGTTCATTTTTAATCCCACTTCTTTACTCTTGTCAGCAAGTTCCTGGATCATACTCTGTAGCTCTGATGGGGTAGTTGCAAAAATGACTATGTCATCAGCAAAACGAAGGTGGGTTAGATAATCTCCATTAATCTTTATCCCTTTGTTTTCCCAGTTCAGTGATTGAAAGGCATTTTCCAATGTGGCATTAAAGAGCTTCGGAGATATGGTGTCACCTTGTCTCACTCCTTTTCCAATTTTTATGTGTGTTGTATTTTCAAACAGCCGAATCTTTGCACTTGCATTTTCACAGATGTTATTAATAATATTAATGTATGCATCTTCAATACCGCAGGATTTCAGAGCCATTGCAACTGCTGATGGTTTCACCGAATCAAAGGCTTTTTCATAATCGATAAAAGCTATGCACAATGGAAGTTCATATTCCCTCGCTCTTTCAATTAGTTCTCTCAGTACGTGGATATGATCTATTGTGCTGTAGCCACTCCTGAATCCAGCTTGTTCTCTCGGTTGAGCCATGTCCAGTGTCCCTTTCAAGCGGAGTGAAAGAACTTTAGTGAAGATTTTATAAACCACTGATAGGAGGCTGATAGGTCTGTAGTTCCTGAGATCCTCAATGTCACCTTTTTTGTGTAGCAAGATCATTGCAGCGTTGTTCCAATCCTCAGGAATTTTCCCTTCATTAAGGCATCGAGTGAAAATTTGGGCGAGTACTGTTTCGATTTCTCCACTTGCTTCTTGTATGATGTCTATAGTAATTCCATCTTCTCCTGGAGCTTTTCCCCGCTTCATGTTCTTGATTGCATGTGCAACTTCTGCTGGAAGGACTGGAAGAACTCTGGTACTGGTACCTTTCATGATGTCTGGAGTACATGTATCATCCCTTTCATATAATTTGGAGTAGAAATCTTTCACTCTTGTCAAAATTTCGCCTCTATTTCTTGTTACAGAACCATCTTCTTTTCTCAGTGCCATAATCTGTTTTTTCCCCTTACTGAGATGTCCCTTTGCTATCTTTAGGCTTTGGTTGTTTTCAATTGCTTTCCTTACTAGTTCACAGTTGAATTTCCTTACGTCTTCAGTGATACTTTTTCTTACTGTCTTGCATAGCTCTATATATTCCACTTTGGAAGTCACATCTTCTTTAGTTGTCCTCATCCCTCTTCTTTTTGCATCAACATTTTGGTTTTTCCTGATAATTTGTTCACATGCAATTTGTTCTTAGACCCAGCTAATTTTGTTGCTGTTTCCATAAGAGCTTTGGTTACTTTTCTGTTAACTTCAGAAATATCCACTTCTTCCGATGTTAGGCCTTCTAAAGCAGAGAATCTGTTCTTCAGTTCCAATTTGAAGGTATTATGGTGTTTTTTAAGGTTGGTTATGTCAATACATTTTGTTTGTCTTATGAGCTTGCTACGTTCGAGTTTAGTGTTGAGGTGCATCTTACATCTCACCAATCTATGGTCACTGCCCGTGTTGAACTTGTTTAGCACACTGCAGTCTTCGATGACGAATTTTTTGTTACACATAATAAAATCAATTTCACTTGTCGTCCCATTTGGATGTCTCCATGTCCATTTCCTGTGTGGCTTTTTCTTGAAAAAGGAGTTCAAGATGAAAAACCCTTCTGCCTCTGCAAACTCTACGAGAGTATTTCCACGCTGGTTTCTGTTTGCCATGACCGAATTTACCTACTGAAGTTTCATTCTGTTGCCGTTGCCCTATTTTTGCATTGAAATCTCCCATAATTATCTTCAAGTGCTGCTTACCTTTATTATTTAGATCACGAATTTCCTCATAAAATTCTTTAATTTCTTCTTCAGCATGACTTGTGGTGGGTGCATAAGTTTGAATAATCTGAGCCTGGTATCTTTTCGAGAGTTGGATAACGAGTCGTGCAGCTCTGTCAGAGGAACTTTCAACTTCTACAACTTTATCCTTCAGTTTCTTGTTTATTATAAATCCAACACCACTAGTTCTGCCAGTATCTGTCCCACGATAGTAGAAGAGATGTCCACTTTTCAGTTCAATGAGATCTTCTCCTTTTCTCCTTACCTCACTTAGCCCGACGATGTCCCACTTGATCCTTTGTAGTTCCTCTTCCAATTCAAGAAACCTTGAATCAGAAGATAGGGAGCGTCCGTTGTACGTAGCCAAGGTCAGCATCAGATGGCAGCCTAGTCCGGTCCTCCGGGGATTCTTAGCACCCTCTGCCTTCATGTCACACTGGCCGCTGCCTTGGCCAGGTACATTCCAGCTGCCGGAGACTGAGGGCCAAGATTTAAGTTGTGGAGTCATTTTGGAGGGGTTTGGCCATAACTCACCACGCTGGCCAAGCGGGTTGGTGAGTGTGGGATAGCATTTCTTCTAATCCCGATGGTATAGTTATACCGCTATTGGCGGTCGTCAGAGCCCCTTTAGTGGGAACAGGATGTACCACGAGAAGGCGGGGTTGACATTTGTCAAGGAGAGGCTGTGATGTTACGCATCACCTGACCTTACATCCCTTTTTTTTTTTTTTTTCAAACACCGCTAAATAAAAAAATGCTTTCGTACGTTCAAAATCAATGCATAAATTTTTCAGCTTGGGTTACATAGTAAAACTTTTACGTGTTTTTTTTTTCTCCCATAATAGCACACACCCAAAATAAATGGGTACGTGACACCACTGTTTATCACCCTTAGAAAATTTCTGAGACATGCATAAACAACATGCGCAGTGATGCGACTGTCACCCAGCAACTCTTGATGAACTTGGGACATAGGTCAATGCAGCCTGCGTGGTTATTTCATAAGACACCATTCACACATTACTCGATTCTTCGTCTCAGCGTGTACAGTAGGTGATACAAGCCAGAGGTGGCCACATAGATTATTAGCTATATCAATGCATCTGGTATGTATGGCACGGGGATGCTAATCACTTCTTCTGTATTGCTTAGTGAACATATCCTGTAAAAATCAATACTGAATATTAGGTACATGGACACTCCTGGTACGTATGACATCGAGATGCTAATCATTTGTTCTGTATTGCCTAATGAACATATCCTCTATAAATCATGACTGATTATTAGGTACATGAATGCACCTGGTACGCATGACACCGAGATGTTAATAATTTGTTCTGTATAGCCTAATGAACATATCCTGTAAAAATCAACACTGATTATTAGGTATATGGACACACCTAGTACATATCACACAGAGATGCTAATCATTTCTTCTGTATTGCCTAATGAACATATCCTCTATGCTGATTATTAGGTACATGGACACGCCTGGTATGTATGACACTGAGATGCTAATAATTTGTTCTGTATTGCCTAACGAACATACCCTGTAAAAATCAATTGTGATTATTAGGTACATGGACGCACCTGGTATGTATGACATCGAGATGCTAATAATTTGTTCTCTATTGCCCAATGAACGTATCCTGTAAAAATCAACACTGATTACTTATTAGTTATATGGACGCACCTGGTATGTATGACACTAAAATGCTAATCATTTGTTCTGTATTACCTAATGAACATATCCTGTAAAAATCAACACTGATTATTAGATATGTATGACATCGAGATGCTAATAATTTGTTCTGTATTGGCTAATGAACATATCCGGTGAAAATCAACACTGATTAATAGGTACATGGACGCATCTGGTACATATGACACCGAGATGCTAATCATTTGTTCTGTATTGCCTAATGAACATATCCTCTAAAAATCAACACTGATTATTAGGTACATGGAAGCACCTGGTACGTATGACACCGAGATGCTAATAATTTGTTCTGTATTGCCTAATAAGCATATTCTGTAAAAATCAACACTGGCTATTAAATACATGGCAGCACCTGGTACGTATGACACTGAAATGCTAATATTTTGTTCAGTATTGCTTAATGCACATATCCTGTAAAAATCAACACTGATTATTAGAAACATGGATGCACCTGGTACGTATGACACCAAGATGCTAATCATTTGTTCTGTATTGCCTAACGAACATATCCTCTAAAAAACAACACTGATTATTAGGTACATGGTCACACCTGGTACGTATGACACCAAGATGCTCATTTGTTCTTTATTGCCCAATGAACATATCCTGTAAAAATCAATACTGATTATTTGTTAGGTACATGGACGCACCTGGTGAGTATGACACCAAGATGCTAATAATTTGTTCTGTCTTGCTTAATGAACATATCCGGTAAAAATCAAAGTCATAGCTCGACTTCTTTTAAGTATTCTGTTTTTTAAGAACATGAGTGTATGTTTTTGCCATTTTGTACAAAACTTCTTTAGCTGGAGTACAAAAAATGTTAAAAATGTCCCCCAAAATCTAGATAATAAGGAAATAAAAACTTGAAATCCACTCAAAAAGAAGAAGCTGCATATAATATAATCTTGACTTGCAGTCAAGCAGATTAATAAGAATTTCATAATGAAGCTTACTTCAGCGTTGAAGATGTTGGTGTGCCTTCCCTACTAGAGTTAAGCCTTCGCTCGGATTCTGCCAAAGTCCAATAAAGACTATGCAAGCTTGCAGCTGATGGTCCAGTAGAACTTGGGGAACTACCAAGTGCTGGAGAAATACAGTCAGCATCGCTTTCTTTCCACTTTTTGAAACGTTTATGTTCGCAATAATTGCGAAACTGATTCTGTATAAGCTGCGCTGCCTTCGTCATCTGCCTGTAGTACATGTACTAAGAGAAGAGAAATACATCAAAAATTAAAATACTGCAATGTCCCTATAAATTTTATAACAAACATACTGAAATGTAACAGTTGAGAACAGCTTATGTCGAAGTTTACTACACATAGAGTTGAAAAATTATCAGTGAGTGATGGCATTTCACAACACAACTGACTGATATGATTTTGCAGAGTGATATATCCAAAAAGGTAGTGATGGTATAAGTAATTCCTTCTTGGGAGTTCATTCATTATTCATGCAAAAGAGATATTCATGAACGGTCATTGATATTGCATCCACTCCAGCTGGTCATCTCACTACAGTACTCACTGACCAAATCTTTCTTGGCTCCAAAGAGCTTATGTAAGCGAGGCCAAGTGGAAACGAGCAAACTGACCAAAAGAGTGGAGCTCCACTATTCATGATGAATGATTTGCCAGCAGGAGTGCATCCACAGCACTTTTTGGCAAACTGCTCAAAAGAGCAAGAGCTTAAGAAAACTGTTTCCTGTTTGTTCACAAATGAAAATCCTCTTACAGTGAATGATTCACGAACACCACTCAAATTGACTTCTCAATCACAAAGATCAAACTTACCTCTAAGGTCCTGGCTTCTTTCCATTTATATACTTCTTGCATGTTGTCACGAGACATTTGTTATGCGGCTGGCCTTTTTGGGTTGAGACTTTCATCATATCAGCTTGCAGGTTGTTGTTGCAATAATGCCTCAGGTCATGAACATTCTTGTTTTCATACGTAGTGCGCTATCACATGTTGAATTCTGATTGCTATTTTACACCCGTGATGTGTCGTCCATATTAGACTCATACTCACTAAAATGTGAGTGTTGTCAACTTTTATTCAGCATCTTTTTTTTTTTTTTTTTTTAATTTTTTTTTATCATTCTGAAACACACATTTACATACCCAATAAATACACACTTATATCAGACCTATATTCTATTCAATACAATCATTATTACGTATTATTTACATACCATTTACACACACATTTACCTACTATTACACCATTCATTCAAACACTCAGTTTAAAACCACTATCTACAACTATTTACATTTCACGCCAGTCAAACCTCCGTCAACTATGATTTATGTAGCGCACTAACTACCCCATATCTTGGAAATACCCTGCAACCAACACTAACCCTATTCGGCCAGTCACAACATTCCTCAAGTACTTTCAACAGTACCACTGCTGTCTTCAGGAGGTCAATGTACCCCTCTGCTCTGCTAACCGCAACTGAAGTGAGCGAATTCACCGAGATTCCGGCTTCAGTCGTGAAGTCCACATAGTTGCTTATCTGGCGCCATCTATTGTCATTTCTGTTCCCTTTTTCCCCCTCTTTGAGTGTTGTTCTAATTTTATTAAGACTTTCCAATGGTCATTTAAGTTGTTTAAGTCATTAATATTACATACTATTGATCTGTTTTTTTTTATTAACACTGACTCTGTGATTCTCAACTGCCTTTCATTTTTTCAGCTCTTAATGATTTTAATATCTTTAAATTTCGCACATTGATGGCTTTCTAGACAGACATCATATATTCCTGTTTTGATACCTTTTCAGTCGTCGCACCCAATAACGCATAAAAGAAATAGTATTAAAACACTAATAAAAAGAGGTATAACACACTCATCAAAAGAACAATATCAAAAAGAAGAATTTGAATATATTGAAAAAACTGCCCATGATTTTAGATATCCTAAACATGTATTAAAGAAATGTATTAATGAAGTAACTCAAGCAAATAATAAAAATAATACAAATTGCAAAAAGCCATTAAGACATGTAGGAGCAATTCCATACATTGAAGGCATTTCTGCTGAAATTAATAAGCTTTGTGGCAAATATGGCACACAAATAGGAAATCAAGTACATACTATAAAAATATAGTAATAAAAAACAATGAAAAGATCAGCCAACTTGATAGAGCTGGTGTATATGAGATACCTATAAATAAGAAACCACCTATGTCATATATAGGAAGCACTAAGAACAAGTTAAAATATAGATTAAACTAACATCTGAATAATTGGAAGAAAAAAGAAGGTAAAACAGCTTTAACACAGCACTGTCTAGAAATCCATCAATGTCCGAAATTTGAAGATATTAAAATCATCAAGAGCTGAAAAAATGAAAGGCAAACTATACATACATAATATCTAAGGTATTTTACCTGATATTGTCAAAGTATTTCTCACATTGTTTGCTCTGTGAGGCACGTGCTCTCGGCTCCGTGAGGTATCTTACGTTACGGAACTTTGGTTAGTTATAAAAAAATTTGCAGAAATAAATCAGTTAGGCCATATACCTTCAGTTCCACATTCATTCACTTGCACAGTCAAACGTTTAAAATTTACTATTAATTAAAAGATTTTAGTAGAAAGAGTTATACTCATCGGGTCAGGAGACGTCTCACACGTGGTTCGTTGTTGTGGTGAGCGCTTTCTGCGGTGCGTTTACCGCCATCTTCGGGCCATTATTTCTACACGAGGGTTCCTCGCGCGCGTGTGTGTGTGTGTGTGGTTTTGGAGTTGCCTGTCGGGAATCGATGGGAAGGTTTGCTGCCTGTATGTGTTAGGTAATTTGTTTCCAATGTGTCGCCATCTACTGGATGAGTTTATTAAAATCACGTTTATAACATAAGACAACCTATAAGGTAGTCTCATGAATTGCATTTTTCGTAAATGAAAGGCAGTTGAGAATTGCAGAGTCAGTGTTAATAAAAAAAACAGATCTAGAGTATGTAATATTAATGACCTAAACAACTTAAATGACCATTGGAAAGCCTTAATAAGATTAGAACAACACTCAAAGAGGGGAAAAAAGGGAACAGAAATGACAATAGATGGCGCCAGAGAAGCAACTATGTGGACTTCACGACTGAAGCCGGAACCTCGGCGAATTCGCTCACTTGAGCTGCGGTTAGCAGAGCAGAGGGGTACATTGACCTCCTGAAGACAGCAGTGGTACTGTTGAAAGTACTTGAGGAATGTTGTGACTGGCCGAATAGGGTTCGCGTTGGCTGCAGGGTATTTCCAAGATATGGGGTAGTTAGTGCGCTACATAAATCAAAGTTGACGGAGGTTTGACTGGCGTGAAATGTAAATAGTTGTGTATGTATATGGTATGTAAATAATACGTAATAGTGATTGTATAGAATAGGATATAGGTGTGATATAAGTGTGTATTTATTGGGTGTGTAAATGTGTATTTTAGAATGAAGTATCGTTTAAACAAAAAAAAAAAAAGAAAAGAAAAAGTACGCTGAATAAAGGTTGACAACACTCACATTTTAGTGAGTATGAGTCTAATATGGACGATATATCACGGGTATAAAATAGCAATCAGAATTCAACATGTGATGGCACACTATGAACGAAAATAATAATGTTCATGACCTGAGGAATAATTACAACAACCTGCGAGCAGATACGATGAAAGTCTCAGCCCAAAACGGCCAGCCGCATAACAAATGTCTCTCAACAACATGCAAGAAGTGTATAAATGAAAAGAAGACAACACCTTAGAGGTGTAAGTTTGGTTTTTCTGATTGGGAAGTCATTACTGACCTGCATGTAAAATAGTGCACTTAATTGATAGTTATTGCCAAAGAAGATGCAAATAATATGACCACTAAAATTAATGGCATTGGTGTATCACTCCCATGCTTAAGTTTAACCATTTTTTTTCTAGTTGACTGTTGATTGCTCACTCACATAACAGTTGACATTTATTAATTCTCAACATTAACTTTTCTTATTGAGAATTCGTTTCCAAACTCATGCGGGCGGAAGACAGTTAAACGTGCTGCAACTTCAGTGTATGCTGCACTATTGGCAGACTGAATGATAATTCACAGTGCCGAGAGCAAATCCTTCACCATTCACAGTGAAGAGTCATTTATTGTAAATGAATCATTCAGAAATGATCCATCAGTACACAAAAGAAGAAAAATGCACAGAGCTAGTACTTTGGCAAGGTGGCTGTGGAAATGCCCACTTACAGTAAGTTCTATAACCAAATATGGAAGTGGCTTACAATCCTGAAACATGGAATGTACACTGATGAGACATTACATTATGACCACCTACCTAATAAGCTGCAGGGCCCCCTTTAGCCTGCAAAACAGCGCCCACTCAGCAAGGCATCGTTCGATGAGGTGGTGACAGGTATCCTGGGGTATCTGGTACCATAATGTCAACAGCAAGTCCTCCCATTTCAGGGAAGTGGTGATTTAGCGCAAACCCGCTTTTCCAAGTTGAATCACAAATGTTCGATTGGGTTCATGTCAGGTGAATTTGAAGGCCAGGGCATTAACAGAAAGTCACCAGCATGTTCCTGGAACCACTCCTTGACGATTCTGGAAGTGGCGCATTATCCTGTTGGTAATGGCCATCACCAGCAGAGAACACAGTTGCCATGAATGGGTGAACTTCGCTTGCAACGATGTTCAAATACCCGACAGCTGTCAGGAATTGCGCTGTTGGGATAATGGGGCCTAAAGCGTCCCAAGAAAACATTAACCCACAGCATAACACTGCAGCTGCTGGCCTGTTTCTGCCTAACAGTGCATCCAGGTGCCATAGCTCCATTGGTAATCGGTGTATCCGCGCTCGGCTGTCTACGTGATGCACCAGGAATCTTGATTCGCCAGACCAGGCCACTTTCTTTCAATCATCCACAGTCCGATTTCGATGATCTTGGGCCCATTTCATGCGTTGTTGGCGATAATGTGCAGCGAGCATGGGAAACCGGCTGGGCCTTCGGCTACGCAGGCCCAATGTGCAGAAGGCTGCGATGACTGTGTGCTGTGACACATTGCTCTGATCACCACTGTCGTAGCTGCGGGTGATTTGCAGCACTGTGGCCCTGCAGTAGCAGTGAACAACACACAACAGTCTCTGCTCCCCTCTGGCATCAATGAGCTGCGGACGACACACGACTGGATGACGGCTCGTCGTTCGGCCACCTGTGCACCACTTTTCAAATGTACTCACTACAGCAGCACGTGGACAACCCACAAGCTGCACCGTTTCAAAATTGTAGTTCCGAGGCACTGTGCCATCACAATTTGTCCTTTATCAAACTTTGATAAATTGGCAGCTTTTCTCATTCTGACTCTGAACACTCTACTAACCGAAAGCTGGTACTTGGGTTGTATATATACTGCACTGTGGACATCACCTGCGCCACCATTCGGTCTCCAGGTGCGCTCATTTCCCTTGGCTTGGGTGGTCATAATGTAATGACTCATCGGTGTATATCCTGCAATACAAAACAGGTCTCATTTCTATCCATGACTGTTTACAAAGCATTTATGGACCTGAAGAGGTTTATGGAGAAATATTTCTATATGATATTGGAAATAAACTCTATGCTTAAATTTACAGACATAAAATTGTAACATAGGATGTTTTGTAACATGTAATGTATGAGAACATGAAATGATTCAAATGATGCCATATTTGAAAATGGATTTCCAAATGAAAGAGATATGACATGGTGAGTCTCTGCTACAACTGTTATAGGATAGCTAAGTTTCAATATATTTTCACAATATCCGTGTTTCTTTTGGCAATACTGCTCAACTTTTGAGCTGAGGGAGATTTAGTTTTACATTAAGTTTGAAACCCCACCGTTTCTGGGCATTTTCCGTGACTTTTAATTCTGTGTTCAATAATGAGTTTTTTAATAAGGACTTTCACATGTGATGTCACTTGACAGAACTTTCATATTGAAAAAACATTTAAAAAGAGATTTTCGTTTTATTTTACCCCCCCCCCACCCACCCACAAGCAAGAGGGATGTAAATTCCACAGCTACTGGTAGCCTCTGTTCACCAGTTTTCATCACTTTTTGTTACATCACAGTATCTTCACTAGATAAATATACACAGTCGAGCTACATTATTGCGACCACCCTCCTACTTTTGATGTAGAAGGCATATAAGGTGTGCTGAAGGCATTTTGAAAACATGTCACTCGTTGTTGTCATGGATAAAAGGAGCGATTTATCAGATTTGCAAAAAGGGATGATTATCGGCTTTCGGGCTAAGGGTAGCAGTGTTTCTGAAAGATCACAGTTTGTGAACTGTTCGTGTACTGTTCACAAACTGTGATCTTTCAGAAACACTGATCTTTCAGAAACACTGAAAGGTGAAAGTGTATCGTGATTGGAGAAATGGCTCCATTGTGAATAAGCGACGTAGGAAACTGCAAAGCACCACGTGCCATTGATGTAAGAGGTGAACGTTGGCTTCGAAGGTGTATGAGGGCCAATCGACACACTACAGTGGAGCAACCCACTTGCCGAATGAACCAGGGGGCTACCAGAAATGTGTCTAAAACGACAGTTCAGCAAACCCTGCTCCGTATGGGGCTCCCATGCAGACGGATGGTCACTGCACCTTTGCTAACGAAGGTTCATCGGCAGAAAAGGTTTACATTTGCGCAGCAGTATCGGAATTGGATCTTCGCTGATTGGCAAAGGATTGCCTTCTCCGATGAGTCACGTTTTCTGCTTCATCGAATGGATGGACGTTGGAGTATAAGGCAAGAAATATCAGAGAACAAACACTCTTCAGCCATTGATGGAAGAACACAAGCTGGTGGGGGCAGCGTTATGGTTTGGGGAATGTTTCTGTGGCATTCTCTGGGTCCACTCATACTTGTGGAAGGTACTAGGTACCGAATTCGTTATGAATCCTTCCTTGCAGATGACGTACACCCATTCATGCTGTTGTCTTCCCTGGAGTAAATGGGATTTTCCAGCACAACAATGCGACGTGTCATACAGCTAGAAATGTCCGAGAGTGGTTGGAAGAGCATGACAAAGACTTCAAATTACTTCCCTGGCCCCCTAATTTCTCAGACTCAAACCCAATTGAGCATCTGTGAGACCACCTTGATCATGTTGTTCATTCTGTGGATCCTCCATCACGCACCCTCTAGTAGCTGTCAGATGCACTGCAGTCAGCATGGCTCAACATACATGTGAACACCTTCCAGCATCTTATTGAGTCACTCCCAGTCCGTCTTGCAGCTGTCCGTGCTGTACACGGCGGTTATTCTGCATATATTAGCTGGTAGTCACAATAATGTGACTCGACCGTGTATATTTCAGTGTCTAATGAATTACGGGACACCTTGTATATATGACAAAGGACCACTTTACCCTCTGTTTCATAACAGCAGAAGACCTGTCTGTACACCATTGCTATCTGCAGCAAACAGCACAAAACACTACTACTAGGATTAGGATAGTAGGATGTTGATCGAAAATGACTGGAAAAGGTTTGTATGTAGAAATTAAGGAAGAAATATTCCTCAGAATTACATGGGAAATTCACTAGATCATTCAAAGCAATCAGAATTGTGTACTGAATTGCTTGTAGTTTACTGGTCTTCCATATAACATGTCCTCAGAAAACTTCAATTGCCCTGGAGCAGAAATTGAACCTGTTGAAAATTATATCGCCCTGGAGCGGGAATCAAACCCACTTGAAAATTACATCACTCTGGAGCAGGAATTGAACCCGTTTGGAAATTAAATTACATCGCCCTAGAGTGGGAATCGAACCCCTTTGAAAATTACATAACCCAAGAGCAGGAATCAAACCCATTTGAAAATTACATCACCCTGGAGCAGGAATAAAATCTGTTTGAAAATTACATTACCTAGGAGTGAGAATCAAACCCATTTGAAAATTACATTGCTCTGGAGTAGGAGTCGGACCACTTTGAAAATTTCATCACCCTGGAGATGGAATCGAACCTGTTTGAAAATTACATCACCTTGGAGCAGGAATCAAACCCGTTTGAAAGTTACATCACCCGGAAGAGGGAATCGAACCTGTTTAAAATTACATTGCCTTGGAGCAGGAATCAAACCCATTTGAAAATTACATCACCCAGGAGCAGGAATCAGACCCATTTGAACACTACATCACCCCGGGGAAGGAATCAAACCCCAAATTACATCACCCTGGAGAGGAAATCGAACCAGTTTGAAAATTACATCACCTAGGAGCGGGAATCAAACCCATTTGAAAATTATATTGCTCTGGAGTAGGAGTCGAACCACTTTAAAAATTGCATCACCCTGGAGAGGGAATCGAACCTGTTTGAAAATTACATTGCCTTGGAGCAGAAATCAAACCCTGTTTGAAAGTTACACCACCCGGAAGAGGGAATTGAACCTGTTTTAAAATTACATTGCCTTGGAGCAGGAATCAAACCCATTTGAAAATTACATCACCCAGGAGCGGGAATCAGACCCATTTGAACACTGCATCGCCCTGGGGTAGTAATCAAACCCCTTTGAAAATTACATCACCCTGGAGAGGAAATCGAACCAGTTTGAAAATTACATTGCCTTGGAGCAGGAATCAAACCTGTTTGAAAATTACATCACCCAGCAGCGGGAATCAAACCCATTAAAAATTACATCACCCTGGAGCAGGAATCAAACCCATTTGAAAATTACATCGCCTTGGAGCAGGAATTAAACCTGTTTGAAAATTACATCATCCAGGAGCGGGAATCAAGCCCATTTGAAAGTTACATCACCCAGAAGAGGGAATCGAACCTGTTTGAAAATTACATCACCTTGGAGCAGGAATCAAACCCGTTTGAAAGTTACATCACCCGGAAGAGGGAATTGAACCTGTTTTAAAATTACATCACCTTGGAGCAGGAATCAAACCTGTTCGAAAATTACATCACTCAGCAGCGGGAATCAAACCCATTTAAAAATTACATCACCCGGAGCAGGAATCAAACCTGTTTAAAAATTACATCACCCTGGAGCGGGAATCGAAACTGTTTGAAAATTACATCACCCTGGAGCAGGAATAGAACCCGTTGAAAATTGCAACACTCTGGAGCAGGAATCGAACCTGGGTTCAATTACTGCTCCAGGGTGATGCAGTTTTCAAATTTTCTGAGGAGTTGCTACATGAAGACCAGTAAACTATAGGCAATTCGGTACATAATTCTGATTGCCTTGAATAATCTAAGATTTGCATGGTTTGATGAATAACATTTCCAACTGCACCATGATAGCAGGTGGGTGAGATTTAGAGACAGCAGCAGGAGAACACAGATCCATCTTGCATGATCACGACTCTTCAGGCCAGCAGAGTTAGTGCAATGGTGTGGGCCATGTTTTCATGGGAGTTGCTAAAATCCTTGATTGGGCCCATGAAAATGGGAGTGTGAGAATTGGGAAACAAACAAGAGCATGAGAGCATGGATCTATCTTGCATGATCACAACTTTCCAGGCTGGCAGAATTAGTGAAGCGGTGTAGGCCATATTTTCATGGGAGAATTTAGACCTTTTGAATTATGCTCATGCCAATGCGAGGGTGAGAATTTGGAGACAACAGCATGAGAGTATGGATCCATCTTTCATGGTTACAACCCTCCAGGTTAGCAAAGACAGAGTAATGATATGACCCATGTTTTCACAGGCATATTGATTTGAGAAGACCCACATCCGAATATTCAAGACTAATAATTAATCATTAGTGCTAATAAAATTCATGCTCTACACCCATAGGATGATACTTCTACCAATACAATGCATCATGACACAATACCCACAATATCTTAGAGTGGTTTCATTAATATGATATGAACTTCCCTGCTTCAGGATCTATACTCTTATCAATTGCATGACAGATTTGTGTGATGAAGCTGAACAAGATACTGGGGATATCTGGATCCTCTAACATCTAATCTGTGCAAGCTGAAAGATGCAATCCATCATGCATGGACCAATATTTCAACATAACACTAATAAAACTTACTTGAATCAAAACAAAGGCAGATTGCTACTGCTATCAGGACCAAACGTGGTTCAACATATACACACATTTGTTATAATGCATTGGCCACTCATTGTGTACATACAAATGCGTGTGAATATATACACTCTGCAAAAATGAAATTGGAACGTTCAGAAACAGTGGGAAAATTCAAGCAGTATGGGAGACAAGAAATACATGGTTAAGTGTTAAAAACTAATGGATAATTTTGTTATGTGAAAAATAAGGCACACCAGGAGGAGGAAAGACCTTTGTCAGTAATGCTCTGAGTAATGCATTGTGGCATTGTGGACATTTGATGGCCCCCTTTCCACCAAGCTTCCTGTGCCTTGTCTTGAAGGGCAGCAATTGTCTGTACTGGTTGCTAGTGATTACCAAAATGCCGTCCAATCATGTTCTTTACATGTTCTATTGAAGAGATCTGAAGATCTCACTGACCATTCCTGAAATTTAAAATGGAGGAGATCTGGAGATCTGACTGACCATTCTTAAAAGTCTTTGATTTCTAGAATTGCTAGTATTTCAGTTCAAACTTATAAAGTGAGAGAAATGAAAGAATGCAAATATTAATATTTATTTAATGACTTTCAAACAGAAGTACGATTTCTGCTGTAGCTCAAGCAGGCTTTTCAAAACTGTAGTTGAAGAATTCATGTAAGGCCCAAAAAGTAGTAAATCTGATACAGATCTCATTGAACAGAAAAGCATGTGTACGTATACATATACATAAAACAACCCCAAAATTCTACATTAGGTGAACCTAATGTATCCAATGAAAATTTTGAGTTTTTACCCCCAGATAATTAATTGCAGAGGTGCCAGCCTTCTGCGGTGCCTATCAATAATCACCATACGAAGCTTCATTGTTTACACGTGAGAAGGATATTTCATGAGAAATTAACGTGGGGCATGTGTAATAACCTTATAAAATCAAATACTTCATAACATGACCCTTCTATTTTAATGGTTAATATTTTTTGAGAACCCAAGTGGGAAGAATGAATATCGGCTAGATATCGGGTTATGATGGCTGCATATAGGTTAATATTGGACGCATACCTATCAACCAAAATTTTCCTAAATCAAGAAGATTGCTAGCAAAAATCAAGAAGATTTACCATAAAATAAAGAAGATTTTCCCTAAAATAAAGAAGATTTTCCCTAAAATCAAGAAGATTTTCCCATAAAATAAAGAAGATTTACCCTAAAATTAAGAAGATTTGCAACAGTACCAGAACTGTTCATTCATGATTATCTATTACTAGGGGAGAGTGGTAATGTATGGGATGTGCTAGCTAGCAGTATGTTTGATGATACTTGTTTTCAATTATTTTTCTGTATCAGTCACTCACAGATGGAGTTCAGAAATTGTGATGATTTTTAAGCTTTTGAATTTTTTTTAAATTGAATGACGCAATTTTAGAAATAAATTGATTTCATTTAAGCAATGACAAGACAGTGAACTTTTTTTTTATGCTCTTGAATGACAATTTTATCCATCATAAATGCATGATAGCACTATTTTAGATAAAAGATGAATAGTGTAACTTTGAGAATATGAACACCATGCATCAATTCTTACAAATTTTCAGCTTCATAACTTTCGTTTTCGAACGCCCCCCTCCTACTTTGATCAAGCTGAAATTCAGACTTTTTTTGGGGGGGAGGGGGTATTTAAGAATACAGGATACATGTTCGGAACAACGTGGGAGGGGGGGTTAAATACAGTTACAGGGAGAAATTTTGCCACGTCTGATTTCCGTATTCGGACATTTTCCCTACATTTTCAAGTTGAAACACAAACATTTATGAAATAAAATTATATTTAACAAATCAATACTAGGCAGAGGAAACATCGCATGAAAAATAAAATTATAATTACGGGAGAAATTTTTACTGCGTCTAACTTCCGTTTTCGAAAGTTTTGGAAGACAAAACTTCAGTTTCCGAAAGTTTCAGGCGAAAAACATTCTCCCCCACTACCATACAAACATACATATCACCAAGCTGTTCTCCGAGATTCAGAGGTTAGCTCCAAAAAGAAATACAAACTACCAGATATTTTTACTTACTGTTGTCGTATCAAACTTATCCATTTACATCCATTTTGACATACAACTCAGGCTTCACTGATATCCATTACACGCCATACACAAGATCTTTCATACTTCATACTTATAATCTTTTTCTCATGCAGACACTCCTGAATCTGATCCACCCATATCTTCCTTGGCTTTCCTCTGCCTTTCCTTCCTGCCACTTGGGCTAAAAAAATTTTCTTAGTAAGCATCTCATCACTCATTCTTTCAACATGGCCAAACCACTGAAGCATATTAGTCTCCACCTTGCTAACAACATTTTACTTCACATTACACAACTGCAACACACCTTCATTCCTCACACAATCAGACCGTGTCTTGTAACGCATTTCTCCAGCACACAAACAAATTCTATATTTCTTCTGTAGTACTCAGGTTTCACTGCCATACATCAGAGTAGGAACAATTACACTTTCATACACAGCCATTTGGGATTCTAGAGAACCAGTCATTCCCGTGAAAATCTCCCAGGGAAGCCATGACTTTCAATGAAGAATTTACTCGCCAACTAATTTCACCATCCAATTTGTTCTCTGTGTCAAAAATGCTTCCTAAATACACAAACTCATTCACCTGGTCAATCACTGTGCCATTTAGACTTATATTACATTTAGTGCTACCAGTTCCTCTCTCAAAGACCATAACTTTGGTTTTACCTTTATTTATACTCAGTTTGAATTTCATGCAAACTTTGTACATCTGGGACAACATACTCTGCAACTCACTTTTGCTCTCTGCCAACAGGACAGGGTCATCAGCATGCAGCAATCTGCACATATGCATATCGCCAAGACTTAAAACAGTATTATCTATTTTGGCATCAGGCATGCATGCATCCATAAATCTATTAAACAGCCATGGTGACATTAAACAATCCTGTCTGACTCCTGCATCAATAGAAAACCATTTTGATAAAACACTATTCACTCGTACATAAGCTCTATTACCAGCATACATGGCTTTTACACTATTAAGTAGATTCCCATTAACACCATATTCATTCAATACCTTCCACAAAAGTGCCATATTTACTTGGTCGTAAGCTTTCTCTAAACCTATGAAGGCAGCAAAAACTTTTTTACCAACAGCCATATACTTTTCAATCATCATGTGTAATGCAAAAATTTGGTTAGTGCAGCCTTTACCAGGCATAAAATCACTCTGAACATCCTACACTTTCTCTGATGTAAGACGCCATACTTTTTCAATAACAACCTTACCAAACACTTTCCCTGGCACACTTAGTAGGCTAATGCCACGATAGTTCTTGCATTCAGTCTGATCACCTTTTCCCTTATACAAGGGAACAATAATAGCATCCTTCCAATCCAGAGGGACCACAATTACAGAGTCACCATCATATTTCAACATCTAGGCAGTTATGCCATCAACTCCCGGAGCCTTACCATTCTGAAGAGATGTACTTCCATCCCTCACTGTGACATCATTGGCATCTGTCTCAGAATCATCTTTGCTTTCCTGATCTAATAACTCACAGAAGTATTCACCCCATTTTTCACTTAACTTATTGGGCTCCCATATCATTTCCCCAAATCTATTCTTCACACAACTTACAACTTTGTTTCCCTTATTTTTCCTGAGTCTCATCATGTACTTCCAGAAAGTCTTCCTATCTTTCCAAAAAGCCAATTCACGCCTTTCCACCTTCTCCTTCCCAACTTTTGCCTTACTCTGGCGAACCAGCTTAGCAGCTTTACGCTTCTTACAGAAATATTCATCCACAGAAACTCTACTTTGCAACATCCCCAAATAGGCTTTCTTCTTTCTCTTTACTGTCTCTTCAATCTCACTATTCCACCAAGCATTACCTCTATTGCTACCCACTATTGTGGTGACACAGACCTCCTTAGCAGCAGTGACAACACAGTTCTTAAAACATTCCCACTTCTTTTCTACATCCCTCTCACAAGTTCTTTTCTACAAGCTCCTTTAGTCATTCTATGAGTAATATACTGATTTCATTGTCCCGTTCCGCCAATCTGTCTTGGCTCCACGGGGACTTATTGAGCACCTTGGATGTTATTTTGACATGTTGCGACAATTATCCTGCCTTGAGACGCCGGTTCGGACCCTGGCTACCCCAATGGCCTAGAGACCAGCCCGTGGTGACGTGCTGGCAGGCGACCTAGTATACCTTGTCTGGGTTCCCGCTCTGTCTGGCGGGATAGGTCGTTTCTTACTTTATCGTTGACTGGAAGATTCCTTGCCCTCGAACTGTTTTTGGGGAATAATTTCCCTTTATTTTATTTTCTTTTTCAAAACATCTACACACATGTATGCACTGTCCTCATGCTTAGGACTTACAACATCAAGAGATAGCAAAAAATTTATTTACAGAATATTTACATTGGTGGTCTCTTCGTCTGCTTTCCCACAGACTTCTACCCTCATTCATCTTCCGAATTGCTTTCGGTGTGCACGTTCACCTCCTGCGTTTCGGTCCCCGTTTGATTGGGGAAGATGGTATGTTGCTGGAGGGTTAGCCTTTCAACCAAGGCTATTATCCCCCTCCTGTTAACGGAAGATTGGATGAGCAGATCCAATCTTCGCGTTCTTTGCACACCTGGGATCAGTGTGTTTCTCCATTCGGCGAAGCCACTGCATTCAAGTACGCAGTGTTCTATGCTTGCCGTTCTCTTTCCACAGGGACAAGTGCAGTTCCTGATGGCAAATCTGCCTAGGTATTCAGGACTGATGCCATGGCCACTGAGTACTTGATTCAGGAACTTATTTGTCTGTGCTCGTTTGGTCGAGACCTTCGGAAACACTCTGTGTGTCTTCCGCCCTGTCTCTCCCGTGTCCCATCTGACCTGCCATTCGGTCATGGTCTGACGTGCTAATGCTGCGCGAGTACACCTTCACGGCGTTTTGCATTGCACGTCGACCGTCTCTTTCAGCGTGGCTGCCTTCGCCAGCTGATCTGCCCTTTCGTTTCCTAGGGTTCCGACATGGCTTCGTACCCAGTGGAAACTAACTGCCCCATCACCCTCTGCCCTCAAGAGGGTTTTGATCCTCTGGACGATGGGGTTTCTTCCCCTGAATCTACTCAGAGCCTGCAGTGCTGCCTCACTGTCCGAGTAGAGTTTTAAGTCAGAACAACACTGATGATCTACAAGGAGCTTTTCAACCTTTACTCTTTCTATCCTGGGTCTCTTCATATTCCTTTTCCTCCAACCAACATTAAGTTTCACTCGTGACATTACCAAGTAATGATCAGAACCAACATCCACACCTCTCATCACACGGGTGTCAACAACTAAGTGTTTCAGATGCTGATCATAAACAACAAAATCTATCGCACTCTTTTGACCAAGAGTATGATTTTCCCAAGTATATGTGTGTGGATATACTTTTGGTGAGTAAAAACTTTCTAAAATGTATTAGATACACACAAACCATTCTCAATGCAGAGTTCAATTAATCTTTCACCATTGTCATTCACACAAGGATCATTGAACTTACCCAGAACATCATCAGAAATTTCATTCTGCACGTCTACTCTAGCATTGAAATCCCCTGCTATTATAACTTTTTCTTTAGCATCAAACTGGCTCAAAACTGCTTTTAGCTCATTCCAGAAAACTTCCTTTTTATCAGAAGGTCCCGAGTCACAAGGAGCATACACTACAACAATTACAATTCTCTGAAGTTTCACTTTCAAACAAATCCAGAGAATTCTCTCACTTATGCAACTATAGTGAATCTTCATCGATCGTATATATATTTGTTATAGTGAATAAAGTTATTATATTTGCACTTTTAAGGTATTAACCTCTTGCAAAGTGCGCATAGTTTACGTGCAATTCATAAATGAAAAAACCATTAGAAAGTACCACGTACTCACCCAAAAATTATGGTAACCTCCAATGACAACACACTTCCAACACGTCATTCATCGTGATGTAACTGGGCTTCCAAGTTAACAGACTTCTTGCTTACGCTTCTTACTTCCGGGTGTGAAACATCGTTTTTTTTTTTTTTTTTTTTTTCCCTTAGCCTTATGAGATGTTACTCAAAAAGCTTGTCAATTCTATAAAAATCACACATACAACTCATTCATACCATTCAAGTAAAAACTATGTACATAACCTTACATTCATAGGTGATTAAACCTTGGTCAACTGTAATTATCAAACTCCTCCTTCTGTTTCACAACCTCTGCTACTCCCACTGCAAGTGTCACACCCATTCAGCCCCTCACATCCAATCCTCTAGTACTTTCAACAGGCCTCTGTCATCTTCAGGAGGCAGGTGTGTCTCACCCGCCCACCACAGCTCAAGTGAGCAGAGCCATCGAGGCATGGGCCCCAGTCGCTATCGCTATATAGAAAATGTGTCAGCAGAAATTAATAAACTTTGTGGCAAGTATGACATACAGGTAGGAAATCAGGTACTTACTGTAAAAAATTTAGTGATTAAAAATGAAAAAATTAGCCAATTAGATAGAGCAGGAATTTATGAAATCCCAATAGACCAGCAACCACCTGTGTCATATATAGGCAGCACCAAGAATAAATTAAAGTATAGATTAAACCAGCATATTAATAATTGGAATAAAAAGAAGCTAAGACAGCATTGACCCAATACTGTATGGAAAATCAACAATGTCCAAGGTTTGAAGATATTAAAATTATTAAGAGCTGTAAAAACGAAAAGCAGTTAAGAATAGCAGAATCAGTATTAATTGAAAAAAACAGATCAAGATTATGCAACATTAATGAGCCAAGTAACCTAAACGAACAATGGAAAGCCCTAATAAAAATTGAACAGCAGCATAAAAAGAAAGAGGGAAAAAAGAGCAGCAGGGACAATAGATGGCGCCAGAGACACAACGATTCAGCGATAGCGACTGGGGCCCATGCCTCGATGGCTCTGCTCACTTGAGCTGTGGTGGGCGGGTGAGACACACCTGCCTCCTGAAGATGACAGAGGCCTGTTGAAAGTACTAGAGGATTGGATGTGAGGGGCTGAATGGGTGTGACACTTGCAGTGGGAGTAGCAGAGGTTGTGAAACAGAAGGAGGAGTTTGATAATTACAGTTGACCAAGGTTTAATCACCTATGAATGTAAGGTTATGTACATAGTTTTTACTTGAATGGTATGAATGAGTTGTATGTGTGATTTTTATAGAATTGACAAGCTTTTTGAGTAACATCTCATAAGGCTAAGGGAAAAAAAACAAAAAAAAAAAAACGATGTTTCACACCCGGAAGTAAGAAGCGTAAGCAAGAAGTCTGTTAACTTGGAAGCCCAGTTACATCACGATGAATGACGTGTTGGAAGTGTGTTGTCATTGGAGGTTACCATAATTTTTGGTGAGTACGTGGTACTTTATAATGGTTTTTTCATTCGTGAATAAAGTTGTTCTTCCATCTTTTCACTTAAAATCACACCTACACCAGCCTGTCCTCTCAGATTATCCAATACTTCAAACCACACACTCACCATGTCATTCACACTTCTATAACCAATTTCCTTCTTTTTGGTTTCACTTACACACAGCACATTCAATTTATACTTATTCATCTCCTCAATAACCTCATTCATCTTGCCATTTATACCTCTACTATTCCATACACCAATCTTACATTCATTCAGCCAAAATCGCTTTCTCATTGCCATTTAGAACATCCAGGTCGAATCTGTGGTGGACCATCCTTCTCAAGTGTGGTAGGTCCACCATATCCCACACTTGAGTTATTTTTAATATTTCTTTTTCTCTTTTTAATCAGGTAAGTACATCAGTGTGGGGAATTAGCCCACAGCTGAGGGTTCCAGTTGGTTATTCAACCTAAGGATTCTGGAACAAAACCCAGTGAGTTGGGATCTTTTCACCAATGTCACATAGAACTAGCTGGCACCTCTCCAAGATTCACAGAGGCCCTACCTGCTGCTGTGCGTGCCATTGTTACTAGGGCAGGATTGAACTTTTGAGGGCCCGGGGCAAAATTTCATATATAGAGGGCCCTAAGGAATGAATATAATGAAATCATTGTATGGAAAATGAAAATAGGCAAACAATATTATAAAGGAAAATGATTATCTCACATTATTGTGAACTTAAGAAAAAGACCATATGGATTTTGTGTGTGAGTGAGTGAGTGTGTGTGTGTGTGTGTGTGTGTGTGTGTGTGTGTGTGTGTGTGTGTGTGTGTGTGTGAGAGAGAGAGAGAGAGAGAGAGAGAGAGAGAGCGAGAGCGAGAGAGAGAGAGAGAGAGAGAGAGACCTGTTCACAAAGTCTGTATATTATATATATATTTTTGGTCAGAGCAACTACCTCTGCACAACACTACAGGTGGGCATCAGCCCACCCACCTTTTCTTTGAGCCCTCTTTTGCCCCCCCCCCAATATTTAAGCTGTTAGAACATATGGCAACAATAAAATATTTTAGGGTATTTGGATAAACACACCTGAATTTTTTGAATTCACAGAAATTTTGTTTTGTAATATAAAATAATTTTCTTGTTAAATTTAGTGCTTGTACTTCTGGGAAATGGAGGGAGTCCTTTAAGCAAATTTCTAAGAGAGTAGAAGAAACACACCACTTTTATAATTATAGTTTAAAAGATATGAGAATGTGAGTGAGTGAGTGAGTGAGTGAGTGAGAGAGTGAGAGAGAGAGAGAGAGAGAGAGAGAGAGAGAGAGAGAGAGAGAGAGAGAGAGAGAGAGATTCTTGTCAGACAGGGATGCAAATGAACAATTTAAAAAAAAAAGGAAACCAATAACTTGCTTCATCCACATTGAATTCCAGGAAAAATTTTGCAATCGTCTCAACCTAGAAAAGAACCAGGAACTTCCAATTACATGCCAGATGCTTTGGACATTAAGCTATCGAGACATGTGTTTTTTCAAGTCACTGAACTGAAATACTGGCTCCAAGCCAGCCACCACATGCTGCACAGTGACGGAGAATACATAACAAAAATATTTATATAGGAAACCAATGGGTAAAAGCAGCTCAGGAGAAATAAATTAATATTGATCAAGCTAATTAAATTTACTCACATGAAACACCCAGTTATTTTAGTGCTATAAATCAGCTGATTTAAGCCTTATCAATGTTTGGCTTAATTGTCTGCTTGATTTGTACAACTATTGGCAATGGGGTTGAATGACACTTGGGTTTGAATGACACTTTCAAAGAAGAAATACAAGGGTAGTGGGAGTAACAAAACACAGCAATAAAAGACAATGTGACTCTCCTTTCCCAACTTCCATATTTAAAACAGAATAACTATACTATGGAATGTGAAAATAAATTTTTGCCCTGAAATATGATAGCAATCCTAATTTAGTACATATGATGTAGAATAATCATTTATACCTTTTTTTGAATTTATACCTTTTTTTAAATTTATACCTTTTTTCGAATTATATAATATTTGCAGAGGAATGAGAATTTTCCATTTGAAATTCTTAGGTCAATTAATTTTTTTTCTTTTAACATCTTAAAATAAAACAAAAAGGCACGAAGTTTCACTATATTATATAAATGTAAGAAGAATCAAACAACTCTGAAAGCTGAAACACACTATGACAGAGCTAACAAAAAGATGATGTCTTATACCCACATTAACCACTAATCTGATTCATGTGACAGAAAAGGGGCAAGTCAAAAGGTTGAGGGCTTTTTTCAGAGAGGAGAGGAAGTGGGTGGGGTTCTGTTCCTGCTCTCCCCTGTTCTCAGAATTTGTCAGAAGTGGGAGTTTAATCCCCTCAAAGGGGAGAGGAAAGGAACATTGTTACTGCTTGCAAGGAAAGGAAATTAGATGAACTCCTTTGGGCATGGTAACCAAACAGCATTGCAAGAAAGCAAAAGAAAAAAAAACCCGGAATAAAACAATTTGTCCAAAAAAAAAAAAAAAAAAAAAAAAAAAAAGAAGCGGAAGATTGGCATCCCTAGTCGTCAGATTACAAACTAATATTTATAAACAACCTTATGATAGAAAAAGAAATGAAGAAAAATTGACGTAAGTAAGCTAAAATTGTGGAGAAATTATAACTTGCCATAGAGATTTGTATCGACGGTTCCCATACTACATACGTTGAATAAATGCTACATACAGGATGCACCTGAAAACTTTTTTTTTGATTTGGGATAACATTATCAGCATTGGGTAACATCCACATCATCAGAATCTTTTGCCAAAATTTCTGCCTAGCACTTCAAAATTTATGCCCCCCCCCATCATGCTTAGCCCACCCAGTTCTGAGCAGCTTGCATTGCCACTGCAAATGCTCCATTCACCAGGTACGCTTCTGGATTCTCCCCTGTCAGGGAGTTATAATTTTCCAAGTTTTCTGATGGGACAAGATGTCACATGGTGAACAATAAAACTATACACTTCAAGATATTCTGATTTCTGCATTCTGTTATGGTGTGGTTATCCAGTGTGCTTCAGTTCCAAGCTAATGAGAGAACACAGCTTTTATTAAAAACTGCAAACATCATTGGTGCACTGTTGCACTGTCATAACTCAAATGCTGCACAATACGGTGAGTCGACAATCCCACATCTCGAAAACCAACAATTTGTCCACTGTCAAATGCTTTGAGTTAGCCATATATTTGGTGAATTTAGTGCAGTGGTATTCTGTACAAAGTTTACTTTTCCCTAGAAATTGCATCTTGAAACTAGAGGACTCTTCTCATGAGGAAACCAGTCTTAATTGTGGCATTATGGTGGAGGCATTCTTGCTTATATCAGAAAACACTGCAATCTGATTGGTTCCATATCTGCCAACATTGGGTAGAGCCTTGTCAGTAGTAAGTAGCATTATCGTGCGGCATACATAGATGCGTTTTTATAAAACGATCCATCTCTTTGTGAAAAATAAATACACACCACCACAAGACATTACAACAAACAAGGACAGCAATGAAACAAACTTAACATGTGGGAAGCACAAAGGTGATTCCCATGGTGAAGGCATGATAGGTAATATTGTGAGATTCAATTTCAAAACTACTACCAGTAAAAATCCGTCAGATGCGTTCAGAATTTCACACTTGACAGATAAGAAATCCAAGCAAGTGAACGTGCAGTGCAGAAACCTCCACTTACCACATAATCATACTGCCTCTGACATTGCAATTTATAACAAGATGAGACCAAAGAAGGAAAAAAAAGCTGAACATTTTAACTGGGTGAAAAATCAAAGTCAACAAAGGACAAACTGACAGTAGTAGAATGAAGACTACTGTCAGTTTTTATTTTGTTGACTCTGTAGCTGCAGAGCATCCATTGCTTAAATTTTCTTTCTGTTATCTTTCTCTCCCTATTTCTCCATTGTCACTTTTCTTTCTTTCCTTTTTCTTTTTTTATGCCCTATGATAATAATAATTTCATCCATCATGCTGAAAGAACTTTCAGCATAATAATTTCATCCATCATGCTGAAAGAACTTTCAGCCTGAGGATCATGAATGAGTGCATGATATCAAAGCTTTAATTTAACTATTTTAGATAAACGGTGTAACTTTGAGAAATTTAATACTTTTGAACTCCATGCATCAACTTTTACAAATATTCCAACTTCGTCACTTCCGCTTTGGGGAATTTCCACCTCCCCTTATCAAGCTTGAATGCAAAAACTTATGGGATGGGGGGATATTTAATAACGCAGGAGAGCGAGAACATCGCGCCGGGGGGAGGGGGTTGGAAGAACTCTTTGCTCTGTCCGACTTCTGGTTTTGAAAATTTCCCCTATTTTCAAGCTAAAATATAAATATTTATGAAATAAAATGTTTTTTAACAATAATACTGAACAGAGGTAACATCGCGAGAAAAAAATAAATTACGATTACGAAAAACTCTGAACTCCGTCGACCTTCCGTTTCCGAAAGAAGTTTCGTAAAAATGAAATCCGCCCCCCCCTGAAGAACACCCCCTCCCCGTCGTCACCAACTCCCCAAAAATTCTGTTCACTTGTACATCAATCTTGCAATATGTACAAAATAATAACGAAAAAGGCGGAATTCCTCAAATTCGCGAAAGAAGATAACGAGGAAATTTTCGCGGCGTGTAACTTCCGTTTTCGCAAATTGTTGCCAACAGTTTCAAGATGAAATACAAACATTTATGCAATAAAATAATATTTAACAGGACTACTGGACACAAAGACAACATCGGGAGAGAAAAAATACGATTACGGCAAAAAGTTCTACTCCGTTTAACTACCGTTTTCGGAAGTTTTGAAACACAAAATACCGTCAGCTGACGGAAAACGATCCCTATCCCCAAATTCTCTACAGTTTTACACCTGCTTAAAATAACATTTAACAAGAATATTGGACACAAACGCAACATCGGGAGAAAAAACTACGGTTACGGCGAAATCTCTTACTCCATTTAACTACGATTTGCGAAAGTTTTGAAACACGAAATACCATCCCCAGACGGTATTTCGTGTTATTTCGTAATAGCAAAAAAAAAAAGGAGAAAATTCGTAGAATCCGTAGTTTCGACAGTGAGTTCCGTAGTCAAACAATGTAGCATATCTCAGCTCAACTTATCCACCTACTGTTTTGCATACATTCTTGATCATTCATTCAGGGTGAAGAAATTTAATGTTATAGAGTACAAATACACATTCCCAGGAAAGGTGTAAAGAAGCCTGAAAATGTAATATCCCATAACAGATATTTCAGAAAACAAAATAGTGGAAAAAAATACAAAAAAGGAAAGAATATTTACCTGTTTATATCTCCTGTAATATGTCTGAATAAGGGTAGCAGCAGCTTTTCCTTTCTCTTGTTCTTCTTGCCTCTTACGGCCTTTGTATGACCTGTATGCTTTCTGTATGATTTTTGCTGCTTCGTATAACTCTCTTTGTTCTTTGTCTAAAGAAAAGGAATATGAAAAGTATAAATCAAAAGGAAATGCAAATCATGCATTTCACATAAAAAAAGCAGTTACTAAAAGAAAAGTCGCTGGAAACTAAATGATCTAGTTGTAAATGCATTTATGGCACCTCTATTCATAGTGATTGTGGAATAACTCTTTTACGGGTCTTATGGAGGTTATTTTTCTTCAAAGTTGGTTGTCAAATTTTCGAACTAAAGCCTAGTTCGTCATCAGGACTATGTCACTGGAGTAGTTGCTGCCACTCAATTGGAAGAGTCCATCCGCAATTATCATTAATTGTGGTACTTCTTCTTCTTGCTATTTCGATCCCTTCTTCTAGTTTCCTCTTTACTAAGTTTGACTGGTGGGCGATTATTTTCACTGAGTCCCAATTTATGGAGTGTCCACTTGCTTGTATATGTCTGTCTAGCCCTGTTTTGTTCCCAATGTTCCTAATAGCTGCTTGGTGTTCTTTCATTCGGACCTTAATACTTCTCCCTGTTTCTCCTAATAGCTGAGTCCGCAGTTACAGTCGATGCAGTAAATTACTCCTTCCTGCAATTGGATGTCCAATTCTTTCTGCTTTAAAGCTGGCAGGAATTTCTTTATTTTGTTAGTAAGATCTGGAGCTAGCCTGATATTATATTTTGCTCCGATCCTTTTCAGTTTCTCGAAAAGTCCCTTGTGGTACGTAATTTTGCTGGTGAATTTGAAGTTGGTTTTCTCCTGCTTCTTTTTTGGCACTTGTTTAAATATTTTTTCAACATATGGGGAGGGGTAATTGTTTTCTGCCAATATTTCCTTTAATTCTTCTTTGTGAAGATCTTTCTGAGTAGCTGAAGAGACCAGGATTTCAATCTTTTCCAAAAATTGTCTTGCCGTATTCGATTTAATATAATCAGGGTGGAATGAGCAGAAGTCTAACATCTTCCCTGTGTTGGTGGGTTTTCTAAAAAGCTGAGTGAATATTTTTCCTCTCTTGAGGTCAAGGTTAAATCTAGGTAATTGATGCTATGGTCTCTTTCTTGTTCTAGGGTATACTGCAAGGTATTCTCTAGTAAGTTAAATTCTTCCAGAATCTGAGAGGGTAGAGATTGGTCCACAGTATCTACTATAATTAGGACATCATCCATGTACCTTACATAGAGAGCAAACAAGGAGGGTTGTATAAGGATTTTTGCCTCTAGTTTACTTATATAATAATTTGCTAGCAGAGGTGCTAGTGGAGAACCCATTGCAAGTCCTGAAGTTTGTCTGTAATATTTCTTTCCAAACTGGAAGAAATTATTCTTGAAGGAAAATAGGAGCTGTTCATATATGCCAAGTAGTATTTCTCTATTGTGATTATGGAATACTATTTTTTCCGCAAGGTCATCTGCAATGAATTCCAGGAGGAGGTCCAGGTTAATGTTGGTATACATAGAGACTATATCCAGGCTTGCCATTACTGGATGAATTAATTCTGGCAAGTTGTCCAGTTTTCCTTTTAGCTGCATGGAATTTTTTAGTAGGTAGGGAGGAGAAGGGAACATATCTCTGAGGTGACCAAGTAAATAATAATTAATGTTGGAGAGTGGCGAATTTCTAGTGTCTATTATAGGTCTTACTGGATGGCCTTCTTTGTGAACTTTTATCGTACCATAGATCTGTGGAATTCTTGACTGGATTTTGGAGAAGTTTTTGAAGAGCTCATTAAGCTGTTTTTTATTTCTTAAAGAGCTGATTAATTTCTTAAGATTTTTGACAGTTTGATCTATAGGGTTACCATTGAGTTCTTCATAATAAGGCTTGCTCAATTCAGCTTCCATTTTATTGTAATACTTCTCTTTTTCTACCAATACCAAAACTTTGCTCTTATCTGCTCTCAGTGCTACAACTTTATCATTGGCTTTGAATTTTTTAAGGTCAGCAATGGCATTTCTATTAAAATTGTAATCAACTTTTACTGGCTTTTTTACAAATTTTGAGACGCAGTCTGAGAATTCTTTCCTTAAAGTAACTGCTGTATTTTCATCTTCTCTTTCTACCTTACTACAGATGCTTTCTAAATCAATCAGTATACGTTTTTTATCAAGTGTTGTGGAGGAAAGGTTATAATTATATCCCTTATTGAGGAGATTAATCAGGTTTTCATCTACTCCTTCTTCCGTCAGATCCATGACATGTTTGTTAGTGGGGGATGGTATTAACCGTGGGCCAGGTGCTGTAGACATTAACTTTGGATTCAACCACTTATTCTCTTTAATCTTCAATTTTTCCTTAAACTTTTTGTTTTTATCTCTCACTGCTTTAGCTAACCAATTATCAATATTTTTCTTTTCTGCTTCCGGAATTTCACCTAATGAAGAGGTCCAAATACGAGCTTCTATTCGTTCGCATTGCTCAATAGTTTTGAATTTATTACGAATCGCGCCATTCACCGTTTTTAGTTCTATTTTTTTAATAAAATTTCTTGACAGATTTTCCGCGATGTTTTTTGTGAGTCTCAAAGAAGGTGGGACAAAATTAGCTCTCTTACATTTCTTAAGAAAATAAAGTTGTGACTTACATTTGTCGCTTTTGCACTTACTCCTTTCTATCTTTCTGATGTTTCGCCATATATCCAGCCCGTATGTGGTTTTAATCCTAGTTGTAAATGCATTTATGGCACCTCTATTCATAGTGATTGTGGAATAACTCTTTTACGGGTCTTATAGAGGTTATTTTTCTTCAAAGTTGGTTGTCAAATTTTCGAACTAAAGCCTAGTTCGTCATCAGGACTATGTCACTGGAGTAGTTGCTGCCACTCAATTGGAAGAGTCCATCCGCAATTATCATTAATTGTGGTACTTCTTCTTCTTGCTATTTCGATCCCTTCTTCTAGTTTCCTCTTTACTAAGTTTGACTGGTGGGCGATTATTTTCACTGAGTCCCAATTTATGGAGTGTCCACTTGCTTGTATATGTCTGTCTAGCCCTGTTTTGTTCCCAATGTTCCTAATAGCTGCTTGGTGTTCTTTCATTCGGACAAAGAAAGGTAACTTGATCACGCTAGTTACGTTAACTAAAACTTTTACAAAAAGTTCGTAAGTTGGAAGCTTTCGACCTTATCTTAGGTCTTCATCACGCCAATGGAGGACTAAAATTGTTGCCAGATTCTACATTTGAATTTTTCCTATTTTTGTTGCCAAAACTTAGAATTGATCTCCAGATCAACTTGGAATGTAGAGAGGAGATTCGGAGTTGCAAGTCATTGAGTTGAAAATAATTTCTATGCTTTCACGGTAACGGAGGGCAAAACGATTGTCAAACGAAGCAATTCGTTTTGCTTCGTTCCAGTGGGGAACTGTAGATGTGTCTTCCATTGTCAAAATAGACAAGGCAGTGTTGGGATTGCCTTTCGAAACATCTTTTCTGTGTTCTAAAATTCTATGGCTAATGCTCCTGTATGTGCTTCCAATGTATAAGTTATCCCCAGTAGAAGAAGAGATAGAATGCAGTAAACTCCTGGGAGGTTCAGGCTTTCAACTTTGTCCCTATCCCTTTGTAGAAGTTTCAAGATGTTTGGGGTAGATTTAATGGCAAGATGGTAACCAAAACTTCTAAAAAGGATCTGTAACTTATAAGCATAGGAAGGATGGTAAGGAACAGAACCACAGAATTTCAGGTCTTCTTTCTTGTGAGGAAGGAGGCATTCGATTTTCGAATGGTTTTCATATTTCTTTATGAGGGAGTTAACTGTAACAGCAGGGAAACCATGAGAGAGGGCTATTGTAGAAATTTTGGAGAGTTCTTCTTGAAGAGAGAGTTGGTTGTTGCAAATGATATGAGCTCTGTGGATGTAGGACTTCAATGCTGCAAGCTTGTAGAGATGCAGGGTGCAAGATTTGTAGGGAATGATGTTAGTGGCTGCAGAAGGTTTTCGATAGACGGAACGAGTAATGGAGAGATCAGCGTTTCTGCAGATAGATACATCCAGGAAATCAATTTTGTGATTTACTTCCTTAGATATAGTGAGCTTAATGGAAGGAAATTTTTCTGTAATGGAGTTGATCAGTATCTGTAGCTCAGACTCGGAATGTGGCCAGCTAATGAAAATGTCGTCTACATATCTTAACCATAGGGAAGGTTGAAAAGGGTGTAGAGGAATTATGGAAACTTCAATATGTTGCATGTAGATTTCAGCAAGCAGAGGGGAAAGAGGTGAGCCCATGGGGAGACCAGATTGTTGCCTATACACAATTTTGTTGAAAACAAAACAACTGTGTTGATGAATAGTGTGGAAACAATCATAAAGATCTTTGATAAGAGGACCGGGGGTTCAAACTGAAGAATCAATTTCTTCATGAGGAGCATGTAGGAATCAAAATATGGTACAGAGGGAAACAAAGATTCTACATCAAGAGTATACAGATTATCACAAGGGGGAAAGGAATTAGGAAGGTTGTGGATGAAGTTTGAAGTAGAGACAACTGTATGAGGATGGTTGGCTGCCAGGGATTTGCATTTGTGGACCAATCTCTTTTCAAGGTTTACAGCTGGAGAAAACGAATATTCCACTAAAGGTCTGATGGGGTTACCAGCTTTATGCAGTTTCACTTGCAGGAAGAGCCTGGGAGTTCTAAAGTAAGGAGGGGGTGATATATCACCAAGGAAGGATTGAAGAGTTTCTTTCTTAGCTAATCTGTCAACTGAGTTTTTGAGTGAGTTGGTGGTGTCTGACTGTAAAGGGATGCAGTTAGCAGATGTAAGAAAAGAAAGCACTTTTTGGTTTAGAGTTTCTTTACCAATGATGACTGGGCAACCAACTTTATCTGCTTTAGACATACGGCTAGGTCATTTTCTTGAATAAATGACCTGAATTCTTTTAAACAAGAGGAAGAGTACTTGATTGGCACAGAATTTTGCTTGGATAAGATAACAGCAGCGTTGGCACGAAGGATAGGCTGCTGAACAGTCTCAGTTCTGTGGATGGCTGATTCTATAACAGAAACAGTTTGTGGAAGATTGATAGGAAGAGCAGGTGAAAATTTTGGGCCTAATGATAAGAATTTATCCAAGCTAGGAGGAATAGTGACAGAAGAAAGATTTACATACTTTGGCTTGTCAGTAGAGGCTGATGACGGAGATGTTGCTCGACTTTTTGCTTGGAGAGTAGAAAATTGAATTTCTTTGTATGGCGAGCATATTCTTTTACTTCTATTGTTGAGAGAGTTTGGTTGATGCGAACCATGAAAATATCAAGCAAAGCAGGATGAGTGGTAGCAGCCAGTGATTGGTAGCTAATGTAGCAGGAAAGTTCAGTTTTAGCAATGGAGGAACGCAGGTCACGGATAGCGGCAGATAGGAGGTTATGGCTGGTTTGCTGTAGTAACGCACGGCACCGTCCTTTGAAGATGGGTTTGCAGATCTGAAAAGCTTGGGGAAGAATGCCAGAAGTCTTGCAGGAAACAAGAAAACGAAGGCTGCAAAGAGAATTAGTGACTTGAGTCCGAAGTTTCCGGAAGGAAATCCAATCTTTCGTCCAGTCCAAAATAAAATGCCCGGAAGTTGCGTAGCTTTGAAACATGACGATTATGGGCAAAACACGTAACAATATTAACAAAGAAAGGTAACTTGATCACGCTAGTTACGTTAACTAAAACTTTTACAAAAAGTTCGTAAGTTGGAAGCTTTCGACCTTATCTTAGGTCTTCATCACGCCAATGGAGGACTAAAATTGTTGCCAGATTCTACATTTGAATTTTCCTATTTTTGTTGCCAAAACTTAGAATTGATCTCCAGATCAACGGAATGTAGAGAGGAGATTCGGAGTTGCAAGTCATTGAGTTGAAAATAATTTCTATGCTTTCACGGTAACGGAGGGCAAAACGATTGTCAAACGAAGCAATTCGTTTTGCTTCGTTCCAGTGGGGAACTGTAGATGTGTCTTCCATTGTCAAAATAGACAAGGCAGTGTTGGGATTGCCTTTCAGAAACATCTTTTCTGTGTTCTAAAATTCTATGGCTAATGCTCCTGTATGTGCTTCCAATGTATAAGTTATCCCCAGTAGAAGAAGAGATAGGAATGCAGTAAACTCCTGGGAGGTTCAGGCTTTCAACTTTGTCCCTATCCCTTTGTAGAAGTTTCAAGATGTTTGGGGTAGATTTAATGGCAAGATGGTAACCAAAACTTCTAAAAAGGATCTGTAACTTATAAGCATAGGAAGGATGGTAAGGAACAGAACCACAGAATTTCAGGTCTTCTTTTCTTGTGAGGAAGGAGGCATTCGATTTTCGAATGGTTTTCATATTTCTTTATGAGGGAGTTAACTGTAACAGCAGGGAAACCATGAGAGAGGGCTATTGTAGAAATTTTGGAGAGTTCTTCTTGAAGAGAGAGTTGGTTGTTGCAAATGATATGAGCTCTGTGGATGTAGGACTTCAATGCTGCAAGCTTGTAGAGATGCAGGGTGCAAGATTTGTAGGGAATGATGTTAGTGGCTGCAGAAGGTTTTCGATAGACGGAACGAGTAATGGAGAGATCAGCGTTTCTGCAGATAGATACATCCAGGAAATCAATTTTGTGATTTACTTCCTTAGATATAGTGAGCTTAATGGAAGGAAATTTTTCTGTAATGGAGTTGATCAGTATCTGTAGCTCAGACTCGGAATGTGGCCAGCTAATGAAAATGTCGTCTACATATCTTAACCATAGGGAAGGTTGAAAAGGGTGTAGAGGAATTATGGAAACTTCAATATGTTGCATGTAGATTTCAGCAAGCAGAGGGGAAAGAGGTGAGCCCATGTAGGGAGACCAGATTGTTGCCTATACACAATTTTGTTGAAAACAAAACAACTGTGTTGATGAATAGTGTGGAAACAATCATAAAGATCTTTGATAAGAGGACCGGGGTTCAAACTGAAGAATCAATTTCTTCATGAGGAGCATGTAGGAATCAAAATATGGTACAGAGGGAAACAAAGATTCTACATCAAGAGTATACAGATTATCACAAGGGGAAAGGAATTAGGAAGGTTGTGGATGAAGTTTGAAGTAGAGACAACTGTATGAGGATGGTTGGCTGCCAGGGATTTGCATTTGTGGACCAATCTCTTTTCAAGGTTTACAGCTGGAGAAAACGAATATTCCACTAAAGGTCTGATGGGGTTACCAGCTTTATGCAGTTTCACTTGCAGGAAGAGCCTGGGAGTTCTAAAGTAAGGAGGGGGTGATATATCACCAAGGAAGGATTGAAGAGTTTCTTTCTTAGCTAATCTGTCAACTGAGTTTTTGAGTGAGTTGGTGGTGTCTGACTGTAAAGGGATGCAGTTAGCAGATGTAAGAGAAAGCACTTTTTGGTTTAGAGTTTCTTTACCAATGATGACTGGGCAACCAACTTTATCTGCTTTGCATACGGCTAGGTCATTTTCTTGAATAAATGACCTGAATTCTTTAAACAAGAGGAAGAGTACTTGATTGGCACAGAATTTTGCTTGGATAAGATAACAGCAGCGTTGGCACGAAGGATAGGCTGCTGAACAGTCTCAGTTCTGTGGATGGCTGATTCTATAACAGAAACAGTTTGTGGAAGATTGATAGGAAGAGCAGGTGAAAATTTTGGGCCTAATGATAAGAATTTATCCAAGCTAGGAGGAATAGTGACAGAAGAAAGATTTACATACTTTGGCTTGTCAGTAGAGGCTGATGACGGAGATGTTGCTCGACTTTTTTGCTTGGAGAGTAGAAAATTGAATTTCTTTGTATGGCGAGCATATTCTTTTACTTCTATTGTTGAGAGAGTTTGGTTGATGCGAACCATGAAAATATCAAGCAAAGCAGGATGAGTGGTAGCAGCCAGTGATTGGTAGCTAATGTAGCAGGAAAGTTCAGTTTTAGCAATGGAGGAACGCAGGTCACGGATAGCGGCAGATAGGAGGTTATGGCTGGTTTGCTGTAGTAGCACGGCACCGTCCTTTGAAGATGGGTTTGCAGATCTGAAAAGCTTGGGGAAGAATGCCAGAAGTCTTGCAGGAAACAAGAAAACGAAGGCTGCAAAGAGAATTAGTGACTTGAGTCCGAAGTTTCCGGAAGGAAATCCAATCTTTCGTCCAGTCCAAAATAAAATGCCCGGAAGTTGCGTAGCTTTGAAACATGACGATTATGGGCAAAACACGTAACAATATTAACAAAGAAAGGTAACTTGATCACGCTAGTTACGTTAACTAAAACTTTTACAAAAAGTTCGTAAGTTGGAAGCTTTCGACCTTATCTTAGGTCTTCATCACGCCAATGGAGGACTAAAATTGTTGCCAGATTCTACATTTGAATTTTTCCTATTTTTGTTGCCAAAACTTAGAATTGATCTCCAGATCAACGGAATGTAGAGAGGAGATTCGGAGTTGCAAGTCATTGAGTTGAAAATAATTTCCATGCTTTCACGGTAACGGAGGGCAAAACGATTGTCAAACGAAGCAATTCGTTTTGCTTCGTTCCAGTGGGGAACTGTAGATGTGTCTTCCATTGTCAAAATAGACAAGGCAGTGTTGGGATTGCCTTTCGAAACATCTTTTCTGTGTTCTAAAATTCTATGGCTAATGCTCCTGTATGTGCTTCCAATGTATAAGTTATCCCCAGTAGAAGAAGAGATAGGAATGCAGTAAACTCCTGGGAGGTTCAGGCTTTCAACTTTGTCCCTATCCCTTTGTAGAAGTTTCAAGATGTTTGGGGTAGATTTAATGGCAAGATGGTAACCAAAACTTCTAAAAGGATCTGTAACTTATAAGCATAGGAAGGATGGTAAGGAACAGAACCACAGAATTTCAGGTCTTCTTTCTTGTGAGGAAGGAGGCATTCGATTTTCGAATGGTTTTCATATTTCTTTATGAGGGAGTTAACTGTAACAGCAGGGAAACCATGAGAGAGGGCTATTGTAGAAATTTTGGAGAGTTCTTCTTGAAGAGAGAGTTGGTTGTTGCAAATGATATGAGCTCTGTGGATGTAGGACTTCAATGCTGCAAGCTTGTAGAGATGCAGGGTGCAAGATTTGTAGGGAATGATGTTAGTGGCTGCAGAAGATTTGTAGGGAATGATGTTAGTGGCTGCATTCCTATCTCTTCTTCTACTGGGGATAACTTATACATTGGAAGCACATACAGGAGCATTAGCCATAGAATTTTAGAACACAGAAAAGATGTTTCGAAAGGCAATCCCAACACTGCCTTGTCTATTTTGACAATGGAAGACACATCTACAGTTCCCCACTGAACGAAGCAAAACGAATTGCTTCGTTTGACAATCGTTTTGCCCTCCGTTACCGTGAAAGCATAGAAATTATTTTCAACTCAATGACTTGCAACTCCGAATCTCCTCTCTACATTCCGTTGATCTGGAGATCAATTCTAAGTTTTGGCAACAAAAATAGGAAAAATTCAAATGTAGAATCTGGCAACAATTTTAGTCCTCCATTGGCGTGATGAAGACCTAAGATAAGGTCGAAAGCTTCCAACTTACGAACTTTTTGTAAAAGTTTTAGTTAACGTAACTAGCGTGATCAAGTTACCTTTCTTTGTTAATATTGTTACGTGTTTTGCCCATAATCGTCATGTTTCAAAGCTTCTACGCAACTTCCGGGCATTTTATTTTGGACTGGACGAAAGATTGGATTTCCTTCCGGAAACTTCGGACTCAAGTCACTAATTCTCTTTGCAGCCTTCGTTTTCTTGTTTCCTGCAAGACTTCTGGCATTCTTCCCCAAGCTTTTCAGATCTGCAAACCCATCTTCAAAGGACGGTGCCGTGTTACTACAGCAAACCAGCATAACCTCCTATCTGCCGCTATCCGTGACCTGCGTTCCTCCATTGCTAAAACTGAACTTTCCTGCTACATTAGCTACCAATCACTGGCTGCTACCACTCATCCTGCTTTGCTTGATATTTTCATGGTTCGCATCAACCAAACTCTCTCAACAATAGAAGTAAAAGAATATGCTCGCCATACAAAGAAATTCAATTTTCTACTCTCCAAGCAAAAAAATTCGAGCAACATCTCCGTCATCAGCCTCTACTGACAAGCCAAAGTATGTAAATCTTTCTTCTGTCACTATTCCTCCTAGCTTGGATAAATTCTTATCATTAGGCCCAAAATTTTCACCTGCTCTTCCTATCAATCTTCCACAAACTGTTTCTGTTATAGAATCAGCCATCCACAGAACTGAGACTGTTCAGCAGCCTATCCTTCGTGCCAACGCTGCTGTTATCTTATCCAAGCAAAATTCTGTGCCAATCAAGTACTCTTCCTCTTGTTTAAAGAATTCAGGTCATTTATTCAAGAAAATGACCTAGCCGTATGCAAAGCAGATAAAGTTGGTTGCCCAGTCATCATTGGTAAAGAAACTCTAAACCAAAAAGTGCTTTCTTTTCTTACATCTGCTAACTGCATCCCTTTACAGTCAGACACCACCAACTCACTCAAAAACTCAGTTGACAGATTAGCTAAGAAAGAAACTCTTCAATCCTTCCTTGGTGATATATCACCCCCTCCTTACTTTAGAACTCCCAGGCTCTTCCTGCAAGTGAAACTGCATAAAGCTGGTAACCCCATCAGACCTTTAGTGGAATATTCGTTTTCTCCAGCTGTAAACCTTGAAAAGAGATTGGTCCACAAATGCAAATCCCTGGCAGCCAACCATCCTCATACAGTTGTCTCTACTTCAAACTTCATCCACAACCTTCCTAATTCCTTTTCCCCCTTGTGATAATCTGTATACTCTTGATGTAGAATCTTTGTTTCCCTCTGTACCATATTTTGATTCCTACATGCTCCTCATGAAGAAATTGATTCTTCAGTTTGAACCCCGGTCCTCTTATCAAAGATCTTTATGATTGTTTCCACACTATTCATCAACACAGTTGTTTTGTTTTCAACAAAATTGTGTATAGGCAACAATCTGGTCTCCCCATGGGCTCACCTCTTTCCCCTCTGCTTGCTGAAATCTACATGCAACATATTGAAGTTTCCATAATTCCTCTACACCCTTTTCAACCTTCCCTATGGTTAAGATATGTAGACGACATTTTCATTAGCTGGCCACATTCCGAGTCTGAGCTACAGATACTGATCAACTCCATTACAGAAAAATTTCCTTCCATTAAGCTCACTATATCTAAGGAAGTAAATCACAAAATTGATTTCCTGGATGTATCTATCTGCAGAAACGCTGATCTCTCCATTACTCGTTCCGTCTATCGAAAACCTTCTGCAGCCACTAACATCATTCCCTACAAATCTTGCACCCTGCATCTCTACAAGCTTGCAGCATTGAAGTCCTACATCCACAGAGCTCATATCATTTGCAACAACCAACTCTCTCTTCAAGAAGAACTCTCCAAAATTTCTACAATAGCCCTCTCTCATGGTTTCCCTGCTGTTACAGTTAACTCCCTCATAAAGAAATATGAAAACCATTCGAAAATCGAATGCCTCCTTCCTCACAAGAAAGAAGACCTGAAATTCTGTGGTTCTGTTCCTTACCATCCTTCCTATGCTTATAAGTTACAGATCCTTTTTAGAAGTTTTGAAGTTACCATCTTGCCATTAAATCTACCCCAAACATCTTGAAACTTCTACAAAGGGATAGGGACAAAGTTGAAAGCCTGAACCTCCCAGGAGTTTACTGCATTCCTATCTCTTCTTCTACTGGGGATAACTTATACATTGGAAGCACATACAGGAGCATTAGCCATAGAATTTTAGAACACAGAAAAGATGTTTCGAAAGGCAATCCCAACACTGCCTTGTCTATTTTGACAATGGAAGACACATCTACAGTTCCCCACTGGAACGAAGCAAAACGAATTGCTTCGTTTGACAATCGTTTTGCCCTCCGTTACCGTGAAAGCATAGAAATTATTTTCAACTCAATGACTTGCAACTGAATCTCCTCTCTACATTCCGTTGATCTGGAGATCAATTCTAAGTTTTGGCAACAAAAATAGGAAAATTCAAATGTAGAATCTGGCAACAATTTTAGTCCTCCATTGGCGTGATGAAGACCTAAGATAAGGTCGAAAGCTTCCAACTTACTAACTTTTTGTAAAAGTTTTAGTTAACGTAACTAGCGTGATCAAGTTACCTTTCTTTGTTAATATTGTTACGTGTTTTGCCCATAATCGTCATGTTTCATTCGGACCTTAATACTTCTCCCTGTTTCTCCCTTCCAATTGAGTGGCAGCAACTACTCCAGTGACATAGTCCTGATGACGAACTAGGCTTTAGTTCGAAAATTTGACAACCAACTTTGAAGAAAAATAACCTCTATAAGACCCGTAAAAGAGTTATTCCATAAATGATCTATTTAATGTATTCGAATGTCAAACATGTGTATAATGTAAATTGATTAATGGAAATCGATGGACAATTCTCCACAACGTACATAAATAATAAATATTATATAAATTAAATTAATAATGAGGAACTGTACACCAACTACATATAAAGAGTAAAACTATACTAGTAATCCAATTTATTGGAGTAAAAATATAAATTGTTTCCAAACTTTCACACATCAATCACATGGCTTTTTCAAGGAATGTAAACAGAAAACTGCAATCTATGATAGAATTAATACAGACATTTGATGCAGACCAGGAACATCAAACAGAGGTCATCGCTCTTTCCACGTTTATAAGTGAGTCATGGAAAAATTCTCATTGGCTGCCACCGGGAATCAAACCCAGGGTCTTCCAGTTACGCGCCGGATATGCTTCCACTGCACCACAGTGGCCTCGAATTCCTCCAGACTCACACACACTGCCAAGCCAATTTGGCAGGTTGTTTCTTGAAGCGCCGCACAATGCTGGGGATTCCCCAAAGGTGGTAAGCAGCAACTGAACAAATAATTAGAAGGCAAATGAAAAATTCTCATTGGCCACCACCGGGAATCAAACCCTGGGTCTTCCAGTTATGCGCCGGATATGCTTCCACTGTGTGTGTGAGTCTGGAGGAATTCGAGGCCGCTGTGGTGCAGTGGAAGCATATCCGGCGCGTAACTGGAAGACCCTGGGTTCAATTCCTGGTGGTGGCCAATGAGAATTTTCCATGACTCACTTATAAACGTGGAAAGAGCGATGACCTCTGTTTGATGAATGATAGAATGTTTCAACAGATTGAACACGGAGACTTGACTAGACAATAAATACATATTAAGGCAATTTTTGGACACGAGGCATGTCCAAAAAATGATAGCATTTGGAACCAGTTCTTCAAATAATGCCTTTTCCACGGATTTGGAACCAGTTCTTCAAATAATGCCTTTTCCCTTCCAAAATACCATGTGGCCAAGCAACGGAATGCCTCGTGTCCGAAAATTACATTTGTATCTATTTATTTATTGTCTAGTCAAGTCACTGCATTCAAATTGTTGAAATGTTTTATTTTTCAGATTGCATTTTTCTGTCTACTTTCCTTAAAAAGCCATGCCATCTGGTTGATGTTGGAAAGCTTGGAAACATTGATTTATATTTTTAGATCAGTAAATCGGACCACTAGTATACAAAAAGATGCTGATAAGCTTCCAAAAAAATTTCTGAGGTCTGATCACTCCAATACTGCTCTGCTGCTGATATCACCTCTGAATCATTCAAAAAATGCTTCCCTTTCAAACTTTATTTAAAGTTTGGGAACAGGAAATAGTCCGATGGAGCAAAGTCTGGTGAGTAGGGTGGATGGTCTATGCACTTAAACCCCAGACCCCTCAAAACATCTACTGTCTTGCTAGCCTTGTGAGCTGACACATTGTCCTGCAAAAAGAGAAGACAGACCTTTCCGCAGTTTTCCTCGCCTTTTTTCCTTCAATGCCTCCTTTAATCGGCACAGTAAGTTGAAATAGTATTCAACATTTATTGTTTGGCCCTTCAGGAGATAGTCAGTCGGTAAAACACCTTCCGAAATTAAAAAAAAAAACGACATTGCCATGACCTTTTCTGCAGATCTTTGAGTCTTGAATGTCTTTGGCCGTGGAGAACCCGAGTGCCGCCACTGTAGGAGCTATTGATTCATCTCTGGATTATAGTGATGTAACCACATTTCATCAACAGTTACAAGTCTCTGCAAAAAATTATCACCAGATTGCTCAAAATGCTGCAAAACTGATTTACAAGTGTGTACTCATTTTTGTTTCTTATCCGCGTTCAAACATTCGGGCACCCATTTTGCTGACATCTTCTGCTCATGAATTATGAACCCAACACGTTCCCTGGATATCTCCAGTGTATCAGCTATTGTTCCAGCCAAGATTTGCCGATCTGACAAAATCAAGTCATGAACACGATCAACAACTTCGGGCGTTGTCACTGTTGTCCAGATCTTGCTGCCTTTTCGGTCTCAAAGTCTCGAAGCTGAAAGTTGGCACACCATGCTTTCACAATGGAATATGAAGGGCACTTGTCACTTAATGTTTGCATCATACACTCAAAGATTTCCTTTGCAGTTTTCTTCTGCATGAACAAAAATTTCATGATGGCCCGGAGTTCCACATTCAAAAATTCAACGTTTTGCATTGACATGATTCAGTTCAGGATGTCAAACATCTGCAAAAAGAAAAAAGAAAGAATAAAAAAAGAAAAAAAGAGCTATTGGTCTGAAAATTGGCATTTTACAATACAAAAGAACACTCTTTCGAGTTGCAGTGACAAAATAATGCTACAACTACAGGAAGTGGATTAAGCCGAGAACTTTTCACAGCATCCCCTCGTAATTTTACTACTTTTTATGGATATCATATATTTGTATGACTCTAATATTTAATGGTAATTTCTGTATGAAACACAGAGGAAAATTCCTTTGTTGGAAAGGAAGAGTATGAAGCGCTCTCGATATAAATATACTGTCACTGTGTTTCATACACATCAGATAGGTGGACAATTGAAGAAGAACCTCCGAAACCTAATGGCACGTGGCATAGTGAAAACCACCATTAAACCAGATTAACAGCAGGAAGTAGTGCCAGGGAATAGTTGGATGAATATACGTGCAACGGAAATGCGTTCTTAACTGTACTAGTAACTTTGCATTGTACGATATTGTCCTTGGCTGTTCTTAGCAATGATTTGATGAAAACAAGCTTTTGGAAAAGCAAGTAGCGAGAGCCAGTTCTGCACATTTAATTGTTAGCAAAGAGAGAAGACAAACCCTAGGAAAAGCCAGGAAGCTGGTAAGACTGCCTCCACACATGAGTGTTGGACCATTGGGAGAATGTGGACATCCCCCTTAGTCCCTACTCCTTCATAGGGCCTCGCAGTTTGGGAAATAAAAGCAAAATCACTTTCAGCAGAACTTATTTCTATTTATTATTATTTTAAGTTTTTGGGTGTCAGGCTCTTAAAAAAGATATTCTTATAATGTGTTTTTTAACTTCCAATCCCCCTACTTTCAAAAAGAAATAAATATAACCTTCATTGTACAGGCACTATGATTTGCAGATTCCAAATGATTATCATAACCACCTTAAACTTTTCTGCATTCATGCAATAGCAAATTAAATTTGATCATTTTGTGGCTCCACAGATATATATATATATATATATATATATATATATTCTATAAAGAAGATACCTAAGCGAAAAAAATACATATTCAGGTTATTTTGCACCCTTCGTTTTAAATTCAAAAAATTTTTTCCTTAGTCTTCAGTTTTGCTCTTAAGTATATATATATATATATACAAGCTGGATTCAGGAGTGACTACAGCACAATAGATCATATCCACGTGCTGAGAGAACTAATTGAAAGAGCGAGGGAATATGAACTTCCAATGTGCATGGCTTTTATCAATTACGAAAAAGCCTTTGATTCGGTGAAACCATCAGCAGCTGCAATGGCTCTGAAACCCTGCTGTATTGAAGATGCATACATTAATATTATTAATAACATCTATGAAAATGCAAGTGCAAAGATTCAGCTGTTTGAAAATACAACACACATAAAAATTGGAAAGGGAGTGAGACAAGGTGACACCATATCTCCGAAGCTCTTTAATGCCACATTGGAAAAAGTCTTTCAATCACTGAACTGGGAAAACAAAGGGAGAACGATTAATGGAGATTATCTAACCCACCTTCGTTTTGCTGATGAAGTAATCATTTTTGCAACTACCCCAGCAGAGCTGCAGACTATAATCCAGGAACTTGCTGACAAGAGTAAAGAAGTGGGACTAAAAATGAATTTTCAGAAGACAAAAGGGACGTTCAATGTTTTTACAAGAAATGAAGATTTATCGATTGATGGGGGAAAGCCAGAGATAAGAGATACGTACGATTATCTTGGACAGCAGATATCGAGTGAGGGTCACATTAATGAAGAAATTAATCGGCGCTTTTGGAAGAAACAGCATAATTTTCAAGAGCAATATGCCATTATGTCTTAAAAGAAAAGTGTTTGATCAATGCATCCTTCCAGTGCTTACGTATGGTGCAGAGATGTGGACCTTAACTAAAAGAGACATACAAAGGCTGCAGACAACTCAAAGCAGTATGGAGAGGTGCATGCTTGGTGTAACCAGGAGAGATAAGAAGAGGAACTCGTGGATCCAAAAAATGACAAGAGTGGAAGACATCATGATCAGAGTTTTTCTTTTTTTTTTTTTTTTTTTTTTTATTAGAGGTTTAACGACCACCGTGAGCAACTCAATGGGCTATAAGCAGTCGCCCACCCCTAATTTAGGGTCACTGGATCTAGGGAAGGGAGAGAACCAGTGCCGTAAGACAAACACAACATCCATGCCTCACCGGGATTCGAACTCGGACCCCGTTCGGACGAATGATCAGAGGCCATCGCTTAGACTACTGCGCCACCGGGGCGGCCATGATCAGAGTTAAATCCCTGAAATGGCAATGGGCTGGACATACTGCCAGAAGGACAGACCATCGATGGACAGCCGAAATTTTAGATTGGATTCCAAGGGACAGGAAAAGGCCCAGAAGAAGACCACATGGAAGATGGGTGGATGAAATTCGAAAGTATGCGGGAGTAACATGGAGGAGACTGGCACAAGACAGACCATTGTGGAGGAAACTTGGGGAGACCTTCGTCCAGCAGTGGATTGATAATGGTTGACAATGATGATGATGATGATACACACACACAGGGTGATTCATAATTATTGTCGGGGACTCAGTGGCATAAAATCAGAAAATGGAAAATAACAAACTAAAACTGCAAACAGAATATGACAGATGACAACTAAAAGTTTTATTACCTATAGAATTGATACATCAGATTGCTAAACCACTTCGATATGCACGCCATTCGTGGCACGTAAGATATCCAAGTGATAATCAATTTCCCACCAACTGTTCACCAGCATTTGCAGTGTTACTGTTGCTATTGCAGCACCAATTCTGGTCTTCAGGTCATCAAGGGAGGTCACAGGGGTCTGGTAAATGATGTTTTTCACACATCCCCACAGGAAGAAATCCAGTGGCATAATACTGGGTGAGCACAGAGGCCACAGAATGGGTCCACCACACCCAAACCAGAGCCAAGGAAAATGCCAGGAAACTGCAGGTCAAGAAATTCTCGGACAATAACAGCTCAATGCAGTGGTGCACCATTATTCTGGTATTCTGGAACACCGCTGCTGATTCCAACCGAAGCAACAGATACAGCTGTAGCATGTCCAGATAGGTCACCACTGTCACTAATTTCTCCACAAAGATGAAGTGTCCCAACACTTCCAAACACGACAAAGCGCACCAGTTGTTCACCTTTTGACTATCTCGTTCGACTTCTCGAATGGTGTGAGGGTTTTCGGAGCCCCATATTCTGCAGTTATGCTGATGTACCATCCCTGAGAAGAAAAACACTTAATCACTAAATATAAATGTCCGCAAGTAATGTTCATCCGCTTCGAATTTGGACAAAATGTCTTGGGCAAATTGGAAACAGCAAGGTTTATCGTCCTGCTGTAAAGCCTGTACAATCTGCAGTTTGTACGCACGGAGTTGTAGGTGGTTATTCAGAACCCGCCAAACAGTCGTTTGTGGCATACGTAACTGTGACGCAGCTCATGGTATTGACTTCTGAGGGCTTTGAGAAAAGGCTTCCTGGATGCGATCAACATCGTCCTGCAAAGTTCTCGGTCTTCCCGCTTCTTTGAGATGTTGCACACTATGAGTTTTTTGAAACTGCTTTAACCAATGTGGGGTAGAATTATTGGAAGGTGGAGCTCTGTCGTACTGCGTTCTGCAATGATGTTGCATTGCAATAACTGACTTTGTTTCGAAGAACTAGAGTACACACATTACTATCTCTTGAACAGTCGCCATTTTGAAGTATGACGTCAATTCAGCGGGTACCATATTGCCACATAAAACTTTCCGCAATGAACTTGTTTATGCTGTAGGCAGTTTTAATTAGTCAGTTACAGTTTGACCACACCAGGCCATGGAAACCCAGACAATAATTATGAATCATGCTGTATATATATAATCATCATCATCATTGTCATCCATTATCAATCCACTGCTGGATGAAGATCTCTCCAAGTTTCTTCCACAATGGTCTGTCCTGCACCTGTCTTCTCCATGTCACTCCCACATGCTTATATATGTTTATATAGAAAGAGAGCTGAAAATTTTTGCAATGGCTGCTACCTGCCTTCTGAAACGGGAAAAATGTGTTCATTGTAACAAACAGTTGTAAAATTTAATTTCATTATAATGAAATCAAGAATACATTACTTCAAGGAAATGTTTGTGGGTATTCATGATAATTCTGTTACATCATATTTTTTGTGATATCGGATTTTGTTCTAAAGAGATTCCACTGTAGTAAAGATGATGTGGTGGCCTGCTCATTGAAGATATATTTAAATCACTTACTCAAGGCTTTACCCAGATATATTTATTTAATTCTAGTTCTACTTGAAGAATCTTCATTTAATCTTCCTTTCTTCTGAGTTCTTTTGTTTTTTTACAGACATTTCTGGCCTCTGGATTTTCATCAAGGCCTGTTCTTAAAGTATAGAAGGATTATAAAAAAGTTTTGTTTACATCTGAAGGATTAAAACTTTTTTGCCAGGTTCCTCATACTGTTGCCAGTTATTAAACTAAAATTTTTTTCATTTATTAATTCTGCTGTTGTAGTTAAGTTGTTGAAAACACCACTTACTCAAAGATGCCAACGTCTGAAGAAAGTCATCAGTAGTTTCTCTGCAGTGAAGTCAAGTTCTTGTATTAAAATTTGCAGAGTGGCATGCCTATTTTCCAGAGTACAAAATCCAGTGCTACATTTTTAGCAACATTCTAATCTGCATGGAGGACGATACTCTTTCAATAAACTACATTGTTCATACTAATATCGGTTCAAATTGTTATGCCTAACCACTTGAACATCACTACGTGGCTTATTATGAGGAATTTTTGGCAAGATATCACAGAAATCCTGTCATTCTTCTGTTCCTCACGTTTTTTAAAAAGTTCGTTAAAAATCCCGATGTCCGGACTCCACAGCTTCTTATTTAAACCAGTGGTTGTCATACTGAGAGTGAATGACATATTTTTAAAAATATGAACCAAAAAACAATTAATTCTTAAAAATGAGGATAAAATAATAGCCTTGTTACCTTTTATCGGTCAGTAGCTTCTTTCCGACTAGTTGCTTTTGGTAGAAATTCATTATTACTCTTGACCTTCGATTGATCGATACTCATTCTTCAAGAACGAATTGAGTAGTCACGAGATTTCATAAATCAAAGTCTCCTTCAAGCAATATGTAGGCAAAAGAAGGGTTTGTGGGTGGCAGATACTTTGCAACGAAAACACAACTGATGATCAAAATATTTATGATAGCTAAAATCCATAATAAAATTCAAATTGCAAAAACTTTTCTTCCGATAGAGATTTGATAGAATGAATTAATCTAATGAAATGAAATAATAAAATTAAATTAAAATCCATTTGTCCCACTTCAACTTCAAATGAAAACGATATGCAAAACGTCTTTACCAAGGAATCCAGACTTCGAATTCCCAACGCGCGTTTCGGCTCACATCGGCAGTTGTTGTGTTTTCGTTGCAAAGAATCTGCCACACACAAACCCTTCTTTTGCCTACATATTGCTTGAAGGAGACTTTGATTTGTGAAATATCTTGACTACTCAATTTGTTCTTGAAGAATATCGATCAATCAAAGGTCAAGAGTAATAATGAATTTCTACCAAAAGCAACTAGTCGGAAAGAATCTACTGACTGATAAGGGGTAACAAGGCTATTATTTTATCCTCATTTTTAAGAATTCATTGTTTTTTAGTTCATATTTTAATAAATATATAATTTACTCTCAGTATGACACCCACTGGTTAAATAAGAAGCTGTGGAGTATGGACATCGGGATTTTTAACGAACTTGAGGAACAGAAGAATGACAGGGTTTCTTTGATATCTTGCCAAAAATTCATTATATTGTTCATGTTTTTTCGAAGTTACATGCCTCTGGCAATCGTTCCGTCCACCACAAGCCATGGAAAAATTACAGTAAAATTGCACTCACCACAAAACACACTATTTACAGAAACATGCATCCACTGTAAACATGGGAATTCAAGCGAATAACATTCCTTGTACTGTTGCAAATGTTCAATTTCTTTTTTTTTTTTTTTTGCATCACTATAACTGGAAGCCACTGAAGCATGCTCCATAACTACAGCAATTTACATCACACCACAACTAATCAACTTTCAATTTAACAAGAAAAAAACCCAAAGTGGAATCAAATCTACCTCCAACAGTTTACATTAGTTCAGGACTCGGTGTTAAGGTTTTCCCGAAAGTTAACCGATGTTGAGTGTTGCAAATGCCATCCCACAGCAAGCCTGGTACAAAGTCACGTGATCATTCAAATAATTCATTGGAAATGTAGCTACGAAGGTCATTCTGTATTTGACTTCGATCAAGTGGTACAAAGTCACGTGCTCAAAGTCAAATAGAGAATGATCTCCGCAGCAACATTTCCGCTTCCTTATTTGGCCAGCCAACTAGGCTTGTCGTGTGACGGCTTTGTGACATTACTGCAAAGATCACTAAATTTGACTATGCTTGAAAAAATAAAATAAAATGCTAAGATTAAAACAAACTTTTGAACTCAGCATTTTATTTTTTATGGTATATCCCTTAACTACGGGATAAAAATTATTTATAACCTTCAATCCGTAACCAGGTTAAGTTTGCATGGATGTATAATTGGGTGTTCTCAAAACATAATGACCACGTGACTTCCCGCTCTTAAACAGAATTAAAAAAAATACACTTTAAATATGCCTGGGGAAAAAAACGTGGTAGGAAAGTTCATTTATAGACAAAACATTCAAAAAATCAGATATTCATATAAAAAGTAGGGGGTCTATTTATACATGAGATATACAAAAACTTCAGATATTCATATAAATATTGTTGGATCGACCTATACATGAGTATATACGGTGTAGTTTTTTAGAAAAATCATCAGGTTTTTTTTTAATTAAAATTTTTCCGGAAATATCCAAGATTTTTGGAAAAGTCTGTGGTTTTCCACACCTTCTCTGTAAGTCCATAGTTTGAACATGATATCCATAGAAACTACAGAAGTTCCATAGTACTTGACATCTCTGCTTATTCGTTTTGAAGGTTCATTGATGGCATTGAAGAAAGTATAAAAGTAAATCATTTTTAAGTTGTTAAAGCGGATTAAGGCAAGTATATTGGAAACTGCTGTAAGCTTCCCACCAGGGAAGCCAGAGATAGCGATGTCAGCCTTATGCTAGTATTCCCCATAAAACTAGTTACCACATTTTCCGACACATAATCTGCAGATTATCTGTTCCTAAAAGTTTAAATTCTAGCCACTATGGATTATACGATGGTGAGGATAATACAGAGCCCCCCCCCCCGCCCTGTAAACTTAAAACAGTTTTGCTCTTCATACCGTGCTGTATAATGAGGGAAATCTGTATCATGTCAAAGATTTAAAAATGCCCTGTGTTTAATGATAATGCGCCTGTGTCACTGCATCAAAATATATCCTTCTCCTTGGCTTTGACAAAAACATCTGTGTGTATGTGTGTGTAGACATTTTCTCTCTGCGGATTGCTGCTTTGTAAAAGTTAGGGGAGAAAACATTGCCTGCAAGAAAGGGCATTCCCCTTGAATAGGGGAGTGCAATGTCCATTCCATGCCGCTTTGACCCTTCAAATTCGTAACGTCACCCCCACTCTTCGCATGGTTACAACCCCTTTCTCACTTGTTTATTTTGCTCTACTTCAAAGAGAATGAGAATGCCTCTGGCACTACAGGTCCAAGACTGAAGGTGAAAACTTTAACACCATCACAAATTATTTACAGACTGAAATTCAGTGTTTCAGTTGTTGATGTAATTTAAGCATTACTCAGAGTTACAGCACGATTGCCACATAAATTAAAAATACATATCAAAACTGTTTGAAAGTTGCGGGGTATTGTAAAAGTAACTTTTTTAAATTTTCAAAAATTTCATCGATTTTATATTTTGTTAAACTCATTAAATGGAAAGAAAGTATATATATATATATATATACAGTGCAACCTCAAAAAATGTGGCATTGATGGGGCTGAATGAGTGCTGGATTTATGAAAATTCTAGATTTCTGAAGCTATCCAAGAATTGCGTAACGCGCATTATGTAAAGCATGTACTTACACATAACATGTCACTTTAACGAAAATGTGCATGTCTACACCTTATAAATATGCATGGGTAGCGCTGCTGATCCCATTCTTCACAATTTGCAAAAAAAAAAAAAAATAAAGTTTCGGTGAAAATATTGGTGATTACCTTTTTGTATTATTTATTATAAAACTCTGTTGTGGATTATGCATCTGTTTTTCAACCTTTACTATGAATTTTGTCTGCAGATTATACACCGACTTTTTTCTCGCGTGCTGAATTTTAGATTACACGCCACCACGAATTATATGCCAAAAAATATGGTAAATTTTATGAAAGTTACTCATTGGGATTTAGCATGGCTTCATAACAAAATCTTGGTTATTTTACTTATGTTACACAATTTCATACAATTTGGTATTTTAAGAGAATATTTTATCAGAGGTAACTTACCAGAGAGAGTTAATTTGGAAAAATCTTTTTCCATTATCTTCCCTGAAGCTTGAAAAAATTCACAAAAATCAGCAGTTGTAGGTGGTGGTGAAGGTGAATCAAGCGTGAAGCTCCCTGGACTTTGCAAGCACGATGAAGAAGCTGGACTTAATGACGATGCAGGCGTACTAACTTCACAATAACTGTGAACAGCAAATAATTTTTTAATGAAATTACAGAGTAATTTAAGATGCTGAAGATTAGCAATATTTGAATCAGTGTGCATGAACAAAATCAAGGTAATAAGCACATGCATATATTCATACTGACTAAAAAGAAGAAGCCAAACTTTTTAACTGGGTGAGAATGGAATTATTCATTATATTAGGTGTACAAATAAGTTTTAAAGCATTTTTTGTGTGGCATATACTGCTAATTTACATATCCGACATTCCTCAGCGTTGTTGTCATGTGACCATAACTGGTCCGGAGTATAAAATGTGACACAGAAGTTTGCCCAACAGTCAAACGCATTTGCACATCGGTAGGTGAAAGATGGCAAGCGATACTGTATTTATTGGACACTGTATTTGTGAATTTCATCAAGGAAAAAGCGCTGCAAAAGCATGTGCATCGATCTGTTCTGTTCTGGGAGAGAATATTGTATCGAAAAGCACGTGTGAGTTTTGGTTTAGATGGTTTAAAGCAGGTGATTTTGATGTCAGTGATTGAGAATGTAGTGGAGCCCCACAGAAGGTTGCACAAGAGGAACTGCAAGCATTGCTGAATGAAGATTCGTCTCAAACACAAAAAGAACTAGCTGAACAACTAAGGGTAACTCAACACACCATTTCCAATCGTTTATGCGCAATGGGAAAGATTCCAAAGGAAGGAAAATGGGTGCCACATGACCTGAGCAATTTGAACAAGGATGAGTGTATCATGAAGTGTTTGAATCTGTTGAATAAACAACACAGAAAGTCTTTCCTGTAGAAAATCGTTACAGGTGATGAAAAACGTCCATTCATAGACAAAGGTTTGCATCCCATGAAATTACTGCATGACAATGCCAGGCTGCATGTCGTGAAATCGGTCAAGGCAACGTTATTGACGCTTTGCTGAGAAGTTTTGGAGCACCCGGCATATAGTCCCGACGTAGCCCCTTCAGTCTATCATTTGTTCCGATTGATGCAACATGGTTTATCTGCTGTATGGTTCCGGACATGTGACGAAGGGCAAAAATTTGTTGACGACTTCATCGCGACACACGACGAAGTATTCTTCATGGCTGGAATCCGTCAGCTGCCCGACTGATTGCGGATGGTGATAGATAATGACAACACATATTTTGATTCATAAAGGTGTTGTTTTCTCTTGAATCACATGTTGCATTGTCTTTAAATGCTTTAAAGCTTATTTGTACACCTAATAATTTATTTATGTAAATATTTTATCAACTCAAGTTTCCTTTGGCTGAGAAGAAAGCAATGTGCAAGCCTTGCTTTCTCTTCTCAGTAAGTTCCACAGCCATATTTGTCTTTCCTGACTCTGCAGTTGCACAGCGTCCCTTGCTAAATTTTTCTTTCTACTGATATTTATCCATTCACATTTCTCCACTGTTGCTTTTTTTATTTTTTTAATGCCGTCAGATTTGGCAGAGCTAGAATCAACTGCTTCTCCCAAATAACCCATTTTTACTGAACAACTGAATGGCAAACTTGCTTTGTGCTTTAAGTTTGCAGTTCACAGTTTGTATAATCAAATAAGTTTCGATGTTCATTCTTCTTGACTTTATGACCATCATTTTATCCATCATGCTGGAAACCATTAATGCATGATACCGCTATATTACATAAATGAGGTAACTTGGGGATGATGAATACTTTTTTACACAATGCATCAATTTTTACAAATTTTCAAACTTCATCACTTGGAAATGTTCACCTGTCTTCTCAAGCTCAATTGGAAATAAATTAACGAAGGAAGAAATATTCTTCATAATACACTGGCGGAAAGTGAAAAAAGAACACCAAGAAGGAATTGGCGGACGATCATGAAATTTACATATGTTCATGGGGTCGAGTTTACGTAGGTGTGATGTTAATTTCGGGACCAACCGGTGAGCGCTTACGCCACAACACGGCATAATATGCAAATTATCGTCGGTGGTATTTAAGGAGTACGGCAAAGTGAATGCAATCAGTCGTCGGCGTATGGACACATGCGAAGACCCTGAAGAATCTGCAATGCCTTGACATGGAAGATGTGTAAGATTTCAGTAATTATCGGACTTTGAGCGAGGTCGTCTAGTCGGACTCCGCAAGGCCGAGTGGTCGTATCGTCGTATTGCAGAGCGAATTGGACGGGAAGTATCGGTGGTGGTACGATGGTGGTGTAGATGGTCCGAGGAACATTCCCACACGAGAAGATGTGGAACCGGGAGTCACAGACGGACTGATGAGCGGACCGATCGACGCATAAGAAGAGCGGCGTTGTCAAGCAGAACATCCACTGTGACGCAAATCCGAGCTGCTGTTGCACCTGAGGTGACTGCGAACAATCCGCAACCGTCTACTGGATGAAGGACTACGTGCACGTGTGCCTCTGGCATGTGTACCTCTGAATCCAGCCCAACGTCAGGAACGGCTGCAGTGGTATCGCCAACGTGTGCACTGGAGAACGCAATGGTGATCTGTCGTGTTCAGCGATGAAAGCAGATTCTGCTTGGGAGCCTCCGATGGCCGTATGCGTGTTCGCAGACGCACAGGGAGCGTCTCCACCCTTCTTGCATCCGCCAGCGACACACAGGGCCTACACCTGGTCTCCTGGTGTGGGGAGCGATCAGCTATCACTCTCGTACACAACTAGTGTTTGTACCGGGTATGTTAAACAGGACCTCCTATATCAACAACATCATTCAGCCCGTTGTTGCACCATTTGTAAGGTCGGTCCATCATGGTGTTTTCCAGCAAGATAACGCACGCCCACACACGGCACGTGCAACGCAACATGCACTTCAGGGTGTGAGACAACTTCCATGGCCTGCACGTTCACCGGATTTGTCTTCCATTGAGCACGTGTGGGATTTTATGGGACAACTACTTATCCGGTCTCCACGGCTAGCCACGACCATCCCCGATTTACGCGTCCAGGTTGAGGATGCTTGGAACTCAATACCCCAAACTTACATCCAACATCTGTACGACAGACTCCATGCCAGAATTGCATGGTGTGATGCAGTTCATGGCGGTTCAACTAACCATGTTACATGGAAATGTTATTTTTCAGTTTACCAGCAAATACAGCTGTATTTTGCCATAATGTTTTGATCACGTTATCCTGTGTATTCCGTTATTAAGCTGTATTAATTTCGTTGGTATCAGATGTCTCCTTCTTGGTGTTCTTTTTTCACTTTCCGCCAGTGTACATGGAAAATCGACAGAATATTCAAAGCAAACCAAATTTGCTTGTACCGCTCACTGGTCATCCATTTAACACTTTTCAGAAAACTTGAAAGTTTCATCGTTCTGGAGCGGGAATCGAACCCCATATCTCCCGATTGCCGGTCGAGTATCCTAACGGTTACACTTTGTCTCAGTGGCTTGGAACTTCACTGTCCTGGGTAGAGTAATGTGGTTAGCATACTCGACCGGTAATCGGGAGATGCGAGGTTCGATTCCCGCTCCAGGGCGATGAAATTTTCAAGTTTTCTGAGAAGTGTTGCATGGATGACCAGTAAGTGTTACAACCAAATTCAGTTAGCTTTCAATATTCAATTGCCTCATGAATTGCATTTTTCGTAATGGATGACCAGTAAGTGGTACAAGCAAATTCAGCCTGCTTTCAATATTCAATTGCCTCAAGAATTGCATTTTTCGTAATGGATGACCAGTAAGTGGTACAAGCAAATTCAGCCTGCTTTCAATATTCAATTGCCTCAGGAATTGCATTTTTCGTAATGGATGACCAGTAAGTGGTACAAGCGAATTCAGCCTGCTTTCAATATTCAATTGCCTCATGAATTGCATTTTTCGTAATGGATGACCAGTAAGTGGTACAAGCAAATTCAGCCTGCTTTCAATATTCAATTGCCTCATGAATTGCATTTTTCGTAATGGATGACCAGTAAGTGGTACAAGCAAATTCAGCCTGCTTTCAATATTCAATTGCCTCATGAATTGCATTTTTCGTAATGGATGACCAGTAAGTGGTCGTAGAAGCAAATTCAGCCTGCTTTCAATATTCAATTGCCTCATGAATTGCATTTTTCGTAATGGATGACCAGTAAGTGGTACAAGCAAATTCAGCCTGCTTTCAATATTCAATTGCCTCATGAATTGCATTTTTCGTAATGGATGACCAGTAAGTGGTACAAGCAAATTCAGTCGGCTTTCAATATTCAATTGCCTCATGAATTGCATTTTTCGTAATGGATGACCAGTAAGTGTTACAACCAAATTCAGTTAGCTTTCAATATTCAATTGCCTCATGAATTGCATTTTTCGTAATGGATGACCAGTAAGTGGTACGTACAAGCAAATTAAGCCTGCTTTCAATATTCAATTGCCTCATGAATTGCATTTTTCGTAATGGATGACCAGTAAGTGGTACAAGCAAATTCAGCCTGCTTTCAATATTCAATTGCCTCATGAATTGCATTTTTTGTAATGGATGACCAGTAAGTGGTACAGCAAATTCAGCCTGCTTTCAATATTCAATTGCCTCAGGAATTGCATTTTTCGTAATGGATGACCAGTAAGTGGTACAAGCAAATTCAGCCTGCTTTCAATATTCAATTGCCTCATGAATTGCATTTTTCGTAATGGATGACCAGTAAGTGGTACAAGCAAATTCAGCCTGCTTTCAATATTCAATTGCCTCATGAATTGCATTTTTCGTAATGGATGACCAGTAAGTGGTACAAGCAAATTCAGCCTGCTTTCAATATTCAATTGCCTCAGGAATTGCATTTTTCGTAATGGATGACCAGTAAGTGGTACAAGCAAATTCAGCCTGCTTCCAATATTCAATTGCCTCATGAATTGCATTTTTCGTAATGGATGACCAGTAAGTGGTACAAGCAAATTCAGCCTGCTTCCAATATTCAATTGCCTCATGAATTGCATTTTTCGTAATGGATGACCAGTAAGTGGTACAAGCAAATTCAGCCTGCTTTCAATATTCAATTGCCTCATGAATTGCATTTTTCGTAATGGATGACCAGTAAGTCGTACAAGCAAATTCAGCCTGCTTTCAATATTCAATTGCCTCATGAATTGCATTTTTCGTAATGGATGAACAGTAAGTGGTCGTAGAAGCAAATTCAGCCTGCTTTCAATATTCAATTGCCTCATGAATTGCATTTTTCGTAATGGATGACCAGTAAGTGGTACAAGCAAATTCAGCCTGCTTTCAATATTCAATTGCCTCAGGAATTGCATTTTTCGTAATGGATGACCAGTAAGTGGTACAAGCAAATTCAGCCTGCTTTCAATATTCAACTGCCTCATAATTGCCTTTTTCGTAATGGATGACCAGTAAGTGGTACAAGCAAATTCAGCCTGCTTTCAATATTCAATTGCCTCATGAATCGCATTTTTCATAATGGATGACCAGTAAGTGGTACGTACAAGCAAATTCAGCCTGCTTTCAATATTCAATTGCCTCATGAATTGCATTTTTCGTAATGGATGACCAGTAAGTGGTACAAGCAAATTCAGCCTGCTTTCAATATTCAATTGCCTCATGAATTGCATTTTTCGTAATGGATGACCAGTAAGTGGTACAGCAAATTCAGCCTGCTTTCAATATTCAATTGCCTCATGAATTGCATTTTTCGTAATGGATGACCAGTAAGTGGTACAAACAAATTCAGCCTGCTTTCAATATTCAATTGCCTCATGAATTGCCTTTTTCGTAATGGATGACCAGTAAGTGGTACAAACAAATTCAGCCTGCTTTCAATATTCAATTGGAAATATCAATGGGAAAAATAACATTTAATAACAACACAGGATAGTGAAAACATTGAGGAAAACAAATTACCATTATGGGAGAAATCTTCGTTCCGTACAACTTTCATTTTCAGAAATTTTTCTCTATTCTCAAGGTGAAACACAAAAATATTTATAAAAATAAAATGATATAAACAACAATACTGGGCAGATGAGACATTGCAAGAGACAGAATTTAAGACTACAGGGAAATCTTCATTCCACCTAACTTTTGTTTTTGGAAATTGTAGCCTACCATTTTAAGCTGTAATACAAGTATTTATGAAATAAAATTATATGTAACTAGGTTTACTACCAGGCTTTGCCTCGGTACAAAATGTATGGAATCTATAGAATCAAACGGACCAAAAGCGTTACGAATTATTTAACACGCGTCCAGGAGACACAGCATTAGAACACTGACTGAACAAAATTCATTAACAATTTGTTATCAACGATCCAATGCATCACGTGCTTTCACTTTCAGAAGTCTTTGAGAGGCGAATCTCTGGGATAAAAATGTTAAAAACGTATCTTTGTGAATATTTTATGAAACTGGCTGAAATTTTAATGAACACCATAAATCGTTATTAGGAACATGACCTCCAAATTTTGCCTGAATTGGCAAATAACTTTTTAAATCAGCCGTCAAAATTTTATTTACCATTTCTGCGCATATATTTCTGTTTAACGATGAATTAAAAATTCCATGCCTATTTAAAAATTTTTTGACCAGATTCCGGTGAAATTTTGGACTCCTCTTATTACCAATTCATGGTGTAGATAAAAATTTCAGCCCGTTTCATTAAGATTTCACAAAGTTCGTTTTTGCATTTTTTTATGCACAGTTCTTAAAGAATAGAAACACCTGCAGATGTGCCGCGGCGATGAATGCAGCCACGTGTTTTCAGATTTGGAACACGATAATGATGATGACGTAGCAAACAATGCTGACTTTATTGATTAGCTCATTAATTAATTCACAACTCGCTAACAGAACAACGTAGAGATCTTAAAATAGTTGTGTTGACCTAGAAATTCCAGTATTAATAAGCTATGTAAATTTCATGACGCCACAGTTCGGCGTTCGAGAGTTTTTGGTGCTTCAGACAAACAGACGTTTTGTATTTTATATATAAGATAACAAGACTAGACAAAGGGAGTATCACGCGAGAGAAAATTATTATGATTAAGGAAGAAATCTTCAATTCGTCTAACTTTTCTTTTCAAAAGCCGTCACAGATGAAAACAACATTCCCCCCACCCACCCGAAAAATAATCGGAATTCCACATATCTGCGGAAGAATTTCATGTACATTATCCACAAAACAAAACCTTACCCAATCAGGAAAATGTCACTTGGAGAATTTTTCCCCTTTTTCTCGAGGTGTTAAGACAAAATAAAGGAATACTTTCTTGTGTAGTGTTATACGTATGATATCTAAAGAAGAAAAGCCATCTTCCAGTTATTAACCTCCTCCCTCCTTACGGGCAAAAAAAAAAAAAAAAAAAGATGACAACACGAGGATGTCCAATCCAATTGGCCAGCAAAAAGGAGTACAGGCACACTCCAGTCATTTGGCATGTTAGGTTTCAGACTGCCATCATATAGTAAATTATTGCTTTTGTTTTCACTAACAGAGCATGCAATAGTTTAAAAACATTTTTAAGCAGTCACATGCATACTGTAGTGTTACTGGTGCAGCACTTTTCCCTTCATCAAGAATTTCATATCTGTTTTTGCCAATTGTAACAACCACAGTATATCTATTGCACCATGTTTTCTTATACAGTATACGACATTTTCTGAATACAACGGCATGCGTTTAACTTGATTTTCTAAATGTGCAGCCCTGATCTGCAGCATTTAACTAAATGCAGTTTATAACCCTTTCCAGTAACATAAATTTCAACCACCCCTCACAATATTAAAACAGATTGCTTTGTGAATTGTATATGGCATACACTGAGCTATAAAGGATTAGGAGTGCCTACTCTCCATTGATTACACTGTTCAACAATGAAATTTTTACAAGAATGGAAGTGGTTTTCCTTTATAGATTTTTGGGCACTGAACTCGAAAATAATAGTAAAACTCCTCTCTTAGCTACGGTTCTGAATTAATTTGACCATTCATATTTTGTATATACGTATTACACATATTTTAATGGGTTGTCCAAATACTAGGAATAAAATTTAAGGAATTCACCTACTTTATATGCATTGCTGTTTTGCCTGCCACTTGTGGGGAACATCTGATGCATCTCTCTGGAGCATCCAGCAAAAATCTGCTAACACTGCAGCATTCCACTTTCCTTTGTATCATTGTTCCATTGCAGAAATGCCCTCATCACTGAAAGCACCACAGTTCTCAGGGAAGACATCGATATATGAATGTAGGAACTGCATCTTGAATGTCATGTTGCAGCCAAGTTTTTCATAAGCACGTAATAGTTCTTCCACAAGGTCCATGTAATTGTCAGACCTCTTGTTTCCCAAGAACAATGTTCCAACATTCTGAAAACATTGCCAAGCATGTTGCTGATCAGGATTAAGGATACACTCAAACTGTTGGTCTTCCAAGAGCTGGCATATCTGTGGTCCAATGAATATTCCCTGTTTGACCTCACATTGTGTGGTTCACTGGAGGAAGATGGTGGCACATATATAGGATCCGCATCACTGGTGGATGGATGAGCTTGTATATCAACTGATTTTATAAGTTCATCATAATCGCTATCACTACTTGCCTGAACATTAATTGGGGAATCAGGAACCAGCAATCTCTCTCCATGGACAGCTGGGTGAATAACGGATGGTATTATAGGGTATTCAATAATTCCCTTGCTCTTCGTATTTATTCCTTTCTTCAAAGGAGGTATCATGCAGAAATAACAATTGGTTGAGGGGTTTGTTGGTTCACGCCAAATGGCAGGCACAGCAAAGCGCATTGAGACTTTCTTCCCCTTTCTTCCCATGCATCCAAGCATTCAGAGTTGAAGAACATGTCGTACAGCACACATGTGGAGCCCAAGATTTACCTTGGTCTCCCACACAACACCCAAAATTCATGAAATATGCTTTTTTCACTGCTGGAGTCAATGGTCGCTTCCTGGAGCTACAAATTACGGCACCACAAATAAAAAAAAAGTTATCTGGATTGTTAATGCATTTGCGGGGCATTATCACTGTAGTGAAAGCCGACACTCGAACAGAAACATAATAAAACATGAATGAAATAAAATTCACTTATTTAAATAAATTCACTAATCAACACTCTAATAGAAACATGCAGTGCAATAAAACTGACAGTTTGATACATACAAATGCACCCATGAAAAGAAACAAACTGGATGGATCCGGTTCCAACAGCTTCTTCGCTATGATCACCTGATTCACGATTCTTCGCCTCGTGAATCAACTCACCCGGACCACAATTTAATGTTTGCTGAGATGACTTATGAGTATCGCTATTATAACATCCCATTGATATATATGTGAAACACAAATGGTCGATTTTCTCGGAAATTTGATCTAGGAGAGTATTTTAACTATGATTTTCGTGTTGAGCGACCAAAAATCTATAAAGGACAGCTAACTTCGTTTTTGTAAAAAAAAAAAAAAAGTTAAAATTTGTTGAACAGTGTTATTAGCATGGAAACCTAATAGTCATGTAAATAAAGTCTTGGAACCTGTGTGATTATACGTACATGAATACATAATTTGGAGAATGACAAGGATTCAATCCAGCCTTTCATTTCTGGCACAAGTGAATTACTACAATTTATTGTTTGACAGTCTTTACTTAAGATTAATAAATTATTCTTTAGCACCTTTCCTGTTTTTCTTTCTTATATCACAGTTGGGAAGGTCAGGGATCATAGCATACTTCTGGAAAATTTTAGGTAGGAATTTTAGGACTTTTTAGAAAAATTTTAGGAAAATTTTAGGAGTGTATTTCAATAAAAACTAAATGTATATTTGTATACATCTAGTAAAACAACTTTGTATACATTGTAAAGAGTTTGCTTCACACCCTTCAACCATATATACTGATAGACTGCGCATGACATCAAAATTTCTGGCTCCAACATAAAATCACATGACAACAGTCAAAAAGATGGGTTACACCTGCTGTGCTTATGGTTGCTCTGAACGATATAGTCAAGAAAGTTCTATGATTTTTCATGGGTAAGAAACGAATTAAATACCTAAGTCAATAAAGTTCAATTACTTAACCAGAAACTTGCAGCTATTGATATAAAAATATAGCAACTTAAGAAAAAAAATGGAATGCATGTTCCAAATTCTTCGCAAATGTTCATCACATTATAAATCACAAAATGTAAACAACCCGATCATGCATGTATATAGCTCATAAGTAAACTTACCTGAAGAGTTTTCATTATATATGAGGCGCATTCACATAATACACCGAAAACAATGAAGTTCTGCAGCATAAATTAGTAATCATAACAGCATTTTTACACGAAATTTGGAGTCTGATGATGACGTGCCCAATGTTTGAGCCATGGCGGCTTTGATGCAGCTATTGCCAATGCGCAGTCCATTAGTATATATGGTCGAAGTTCACACCCAAATTTTTTGCATAACGTCTAATGTCTAAAGTTTAAGTATGATTTACTTCTAATGTTCAGTTCTTATCTTTTCACGTGTTATTATCATATTCAAGTATATTTACCACATTCAAGTTTCACTTTGAACATTAATATGCTGTTGAACCAGAAGCAATTCACGATTTTCACAGTAAAGTTTTCACGTTTCACATTAAATTATAATATCCTAAAAAGGTAGTTGAAAACCAAGAACTATGTACAATTGTTCACTGAATTACTTTTTTCATATTATTGTTTTAACCTTTTCCTGATAAGCCTATCTTTTTCTGCTTCCACCACAACTAATTTACTTTCAGTTTTCTTTATTTCAGCTGAACCTTGTATGATCAAGTTAGAGGCAACTGCTATTTCAACAGTATTTTGTTTTTGTACAGCTTTTCTCATTCTTTCTGTTCCCTCTTGAATTACTGCTATGGAGGCTTCTTTATCTTTTTTAAGCCTATTTATTTCTGCATCATTTTCTTTTATTTTGTCATCAAACTCAGCTTTTCTTTTTTCTCTAGCTGCTTTTCCTTATTTTCCCTCTCTTTCTGCTTCCTTTCTTTTACCTTTTTTGATTCTTCTTCCTTCAGCTTATCAACATACTCTTTATAAAATTTATGTGAATCACGAACACTATTTAACAAATTTCTTGTTATGGGAACTTTACTTACACATCCATAGTGTTTAATGGCCCCTTTAACTATTCTTAATGATGTTATAGTTGAGTCTTTTAAGTTAGCCTTGTACTTCCTTAACAGAGCAGTGTAAACCCAAAATCCCCTTTCTGCATCAGCATTACCATGAGGTAAAACTAAAATTGACTTGATGAGTTTAGCAAGATTTGAGTATTTTTCTTTTCCGCTAGAGTTTTTAATACTAAATATATTACGCCAGTAATGATCAATCTGCACTGGAATATGCCCTTCCTCTAAAATTTCACTAGTTCATCTAGAGTTGGCTTATCGCAATTTAAAAGTTTCCACTCTTCTCTTACTCTATCAATTTGTTCCTCAGAAAGATGCAAAACACTTGAAATTCTGGTTATTTCTGAAAGTCCTTCAGTGACTGAAAGTTGATTTAACTCTTTCTTTGGTTCTTTTACCTTTAAAACTTCTATGTCTCTTAGCTTTTGATTGCAGAATGGCAAATTTGACTTTAAATATTTTGTGGTTGCAATTAGTGATGATCTTACATCTAAGAGAAATAATTTCTGCCTGGTCTCCTGAACATTCCCGAGGAGATTTTTTGTCTTCATACCAACTTCTAACTCCCCTAGTGTTTTCCATGAATTTTTGTTTTCAAAATCTATATTCTTTAGGTCTTCTCCAAATTTCCCTGCAATAACATCATCTTGGATAAACTGAGCCATAACATTTCTCATAAAAGTATTTAAATCAGAATATAACTGGTGTATTTTTGGTTCTTCACTCTGATAACATAATGAAAACTTTTCAAAACTTTGGTGTGAAAATGAAATTAATGCTAAATAGCAAGGAGTTAGCTCATTTTTCAGGAAACAGTGAATTCTTTTATACCTTGCCGAATTGCGTAGTTGTTTTTCAAATATTTTTTGAGATGGCAAGAAGTTTAAAAAATATTCTGCAATATTTAGCCATTGATCCAAGAGCCTCTGGGCTACAGAACCAACGGTTAACCATCTGTTGCTGACATGACGCAAAAGAAATTTGGCTGTGACCAATGTTATATCCTCGACAGATTTATAATCCTCTCGTCTTGCAGCACTACTCTTTAAAAAGTAATGCATATCAGTAGCAAATTCGTCAAAATCTATATTTAAGCTTGTCAAAAAAATTTTAAATGCATTACTAACAACATGCAGGTTGCAAAAACCTAGTTCCAAAGATTTCTGGACTGTTTCTTGTTTTACAACTTCATTGAATTTGCGTAAAAGCACTTATTTACATTTGGGCTGTCCATGGATACACAAATAATTCTGTTCAACGAAATATTGAAGGATGATAACACATCAAGAATTTCTTTTAGCAAAATATCTGCTGTTGCATGACCCAGAAAAATGCTTGTTAGGTATCGGCAAGAAACTGAATTTATTTCTGAAGACCAGTACCTGAGATACACATCCAACTGCCGTTTCACTTGTGTATTTGTAGTTTCATCAAATGCTATAGTAACCTTTCTTGGGCTACTAGATGCAATGTCTTTTTTCAAATCCTCTTCAAAATATTTTGACAATCCATGTGATATCCCATAAGCAACTTTTTTTTTCTTTAAGTTGCATTTTGGCTGCAATAGCAGAATCAGGAAACATTTCTTTGAAAAGTTCAACTGTTTCAGTGCATGAAACAAAAGACATATTGTCCTTAGCAACTTTCATGGCCCATAATGCTTCGGCTTTAGCCAACTGTAAATCATGACTCAGTACTTCACTAATATTTGTTTTGGGCTGAAGATCCCGTCCTCCAAAGGCTTTCAGGATGGACTTATTTTGAAATTTACTTTGAAATTTCTGCAAATGTTTTTTTTTCCTTTATGATGCGCTTTTACTTGTGAAAAGTCAGTATTAGAAATATTGAAAATTTCTGAACACAATATACACTTAGCAAAAAATATTGTTTCAGTTGCAGAACAAACACCATTCTTTCAACTTCACTCCGTCCAATTCTTTGGCGAGCCACGCATCTTGAAATTTCGTTTTGGATTTAGGCATCTTAAACACTTGTATTACTAACCAGAAAATGAAAGGGAAGTACAAAAACACATTCCAATATTGCAAAACCCGACAACTTCCCGAAGTTTGGCTGCGAGGATGTCAGAAGATGGAAAAAAAAAAAAAAAAAAAGCAGGTCACCACTAGAGAACTGAACCTGCACACAGCACAGAGAACACCATAAAAGACGCAAAACCAGAAACTATCATACGTATCTCATGCAAGTTCAGTCAAAGCGAGTCGGAGCCGAGATATATTGCGCATCGAAGGTCGCTGTCGCCGACGCACGATCGAAGGTCAATGATCACATGCTCTACTGCCTGCCACGATAACACTCAGCTACCATCCCATCGTCATTACCGGAGGTTACGGAAGGAGACCACATGTTTCCTCTTTGCTTCCACCCACCTGCGGTTTACAATAACAAAACATCAGCAGAAAGAGGAGGTTCCACAAGGCATGTACAAAAATAAAGTACGATCTTCTGCGTGCCACGGAGTTCGTCTGCAAAGTGCAAACCAGGGGTGAAAATGAACCCTCCCCTTTTCCCTTAGATCTCTTGTTACTCTCGAAAACTGTCCGAAGGCACAAAAGTGGAGCGCCCGCCCCGAAGCAAGTGCATCTCGATGGCGTCATTTTCCCTCCCTTCAGCAGCACAGCATATAGGCTGTGTTTCTACAATAACAGGTCTTTTTACCTTACCGTAATGGTAAATTTATTGGCGTTAATAACGGTTGTATTTTTAATAAATAAGCTTACGAAAATTTTTGGAAGAATAGCAAATTTTAGGTATAATTTTAGGAATTTAAGGAGGGTCACAAAATATTAGGAATTTTAGGAGGAATGCGATCCCTGGAAGGTAAAAACATGGATTTTTGAATACAGCTCATGTTGAGAAATGGCTTTCTAGTTTCTTGATTCAATTACTAATCAAAAACAACTATTATGGGAATTTTACTAGGAAATTTTTTTATTTAAATTGCAAATTTTCGGAGAAAACTCTTCTCCTACTTTAGGCTGTCTTTTTGTTGTCACTTATTCCCGTCACTACTGCGGTTATGGTTAACCTTGAAGGTTACGGTTATTTTTCATCAAAGCCTGCCAGATGTTAGGCAGGGAAAATCGTTTGCAGTCATTGATGATGGAATTTTGATTTTTCTCAATCTCTTTTCCTTCTTTTAGCTTTCCTTTTTTGAAAATTGCTTTGGAAACTGATGGCTGTAAGGGAATTCCAATCCATGCGGTGACTAGTTTCTCTAACATGCCTATCTAAACCAGTCTTGTTGGAACAATTTTTTTATAGAAACTCATATAGCAGAGCATAAAGCTGCTATAAAAAATTGCTCCAACAAGACTGGTTTAGATAGGCATGTTAGAGAAACTAGTCACAGCATGGATTGGAATTCCCTTAAAGCCATCAGTTTCCAAAGCAATTTTCAAAAAGAAAGCTAAAAGAAGGAATAGAGATTGAGAAAAATCAAAATTTCATCATCAATGATTTCAAAGGATTTTCTCTGCCAAACATCTGGCAGGATTTGATGAAAACTAACCGCAACCTTCAAGGTTAACCATAACCGCGATAGTGACGAGAATAAGTGACAACAAAAAGACAGCCTGAAGATGGAGAAGAGTTTTCTCCAAAAATTTGCAATTTAAATAAAAAATTTCCTAGTAAAATTCCCATAATAGTTGTTTTTGATGAGTAAATGGATTTTTGTTTGGTCTTTCACATACTACAGTCGGCAGGGCCAGAACTAGGGCATGGCCAGTGTGACCCCTGCCATAGGTGCCAATTACACTGGTTCACAAAATAAAACCCAACTTTTTGGTAAACAAGAAAAAACTCTCTGATTCTAATAGTACTTTTTATGCTGAATTCTTTTTTTTTTTTTTTTTTATTGAGGTTTAATGACCATCGTGGGCAACTCAATGGGCTATAAGCAGTCACCCGTCCTTAATTTAGGGCCACTGACTCCAGGGAACGCAGAGAGCCAGTGCCGTAACACAAACACAACATCCATGCCTCACCGGGATTCGAACTCGGACCTATCTTGGAAAAATGATCAGAAGCCACCGCTTAGACCACTGTACCAACAGGGTGGCTATGCTGAATTCAAATATGTTACTAGTTTTTCTCTATCACAGAGGGATTTTTAGGGGCACACAGGTTAAATCCAAAAAAAAAAAAAAAAAAAAAATGTGTGTTTACACACATTTATGACACTATTCACATACTTAAAAAGTGATGATTTTCTCCTGTATTTGGCATCTGGAACATCCCTCTTAAGTGTTCTACAATAGTCCATAAGCATGCTAGAACTCCACTTTCCTTGGTACCTCTTTTCCATGATTGAAATGCCTAGGTTAAATAACTCGTCATGTTCATCACCAATAGCACAGAGATACTCAGGGAAGAAATCCAAGGAAGAGTCCAAGAAATGAATTTTAAGGAATATATTACACCCCACATCTTTGAAGGAATGTAAGAGTTTGCCCACAATGTCACAGTAGTTCTGTGCTTTAAAATTTACCCAAAACTTTTCTGTAACACTTTTGAATGATCTGCACACTGTTTTTTCAACTCAGCTTAATAGATATTCAAATGTTCCAACTTGAATCAAAGCTTTTATTTGAGGGCCCACAGAAATGCGTTATTTAATTTTAGCATCACTTATTCAAGGAAAGTTTTCCTTCAAATAAGCAAACCCTGCACCATTTTTATCCACGGCCTTAACAAAGTTTTTTAAAAAACCCTAATTTTATATGGTAAAAAAATATTTTCAAGGTTGATCAGTGGCAGATGTGCAACACTTTTCTGTCCAGGAGTAAGTGATTCACACTTTGGCCATTCCTTCTTGATGTAATGACTTTTCTTATCTTTAAAGTGGCCATTTAGAGGGATGATTGACACTAATCCTTTCTGAGTGATTACCTGTAAAACAGCTATCACAATGGAAGGATAGCAATATTTTAATCACTAAAGGACGACTGTAACAATGAAAGGAGAGAGATGTTTGAGTCATTTGTTTCTACCCAGTGGCCTGATGCCCGTGTCAGGGAGACTAGCTCTTCCCCATCATGCCTCGGATCATGGAGCAGAGAATAAAGGACAAGCAGGCAGCTCTTACCACCAGTGACAGGTTTGTGGTCAGTACAGCTGAGATAGAGGGGCAAAAGGAATTGTTTTGCCATAGCATTTACAAAATCCAGCCGCTAGGGTATCTGGGACAAAAACTACCAATAAGAAATCATTGTAAATCAGTGCAAAACATAGATACAAAAATGCTGTTTGCGGCAGCAGAAAGAAAAACTTACCAATAAATATCTACATGTGCACCTCTTATAGTGCGACAGATATCCAGACAGTATTTGACCTCCAGGCATGTGTTTTCCAGAGCCTGTGTAGAGGCACTTTCACAAGCAGCGATGATCCTCCAATGCAAATTCCTTAAATCGGGAGTGGGGAACCTGTGGTCTTCTAGGCCATTAAATGCGGCCTTTTGAGCGAATTAAAATTTTGCAGAAAAAATCCTCTTATATGCATTAATACGTTTTTTATTCGTCTTTTATTACCTTTATTTTTATCTTAAAATGACAGTATTTAAAATACCAAAGAGAAAAAGAATATTCAATGAAATAATGTTCCCCGGCTGACGTCCACAATTAAAACATTAGTACGTCATAAGGGCTACTTTGACACCTGCTGCGCTCCTGATTTTGTTCTATGGCTCCTAAAGAACTACAGATGGAATTGATTGAGTTCTCAGAAGATGACATTTTAAAGCCATTTATTTGACGCTAAGAAAGATCAAGTTGAAATATGCAAAAATGCAATAGAATACACACACCTTCGGCAACATGCACAAAAAATGCTTTCTTGCCTTACAACTACTTATTGCTGTGTATCTACAGTACATTCTCCTACCTAACGAAAATGAAGACACACTTAAGGTCACAAATGATGGATACCCATGGAGGTTCGAACCTCCATGTTGCAACCCAAATATTCAAATGCTTTCCACCAAAAAGCAGTCACAACAAAGTCATCAAAAGGTAAGCCAACTTTAGAATTTACATTTTTTTCTTCATTTTTTGAAATTAGTTAGTACATAGTAAGATTTTTACAAAATAATGTACATTTCAAAGAATATCTAACTGAAGTTACTTGAATGTGGCCTTATTAGATTACAGCTAACATAATGCAGCCTTCCAACATGAAAAGGTTCCCCACTCTGCCCTAAATCGTTTACTGGAGATTGGTACACAGTGTCTTTGATATGCCCCCCAAAAAGAAATCAAAAGAGAGGTAAGATCCGGGGATCTGGGAGGCCATAGCACAGATCCGCCACATTTGATCCAACATCCAGGAAAACATTCGTTCGAATGGGGCCTGACATGCATTGCATAATGAGGGTGGGAGGCACCATCTTGTTGGAAAAAGAATCCATCTGGTATCTGCAGTATGACATAAATTTTCAGCATATCCAAGTAAACATCTGCAGTAACAGTCCTTTCAATCAAAAAGAACAGGTCAATACTTTCATGCACACTGAGGCCGCACCAAACGTGATCCCCATATACCCATATCCTGCAGTTGTGTCTGTTGACTGTCCCCGAGATGTGAAATGTGTACTCTTCGCTGAAAAACACCTTCTGAAGAAAGCCATTCGTTATCAATCTCTTTGACAACATGCCGGAAGCAAACTGGTGCCTCAATGGAATGTCATTTGGCTTTAACATCTCCAGTAATTAAATTTTGTATGCACAAAGTTGAAACCTCTTATGAAAAAATGTTGTGGACTGTTGACCTTGGGATTCCCAATTTACAACTGGCAGGATGAGTGGACTTAGTTGGGCTGCAGTGGAATGCTTCACAAATGATCTCCACTTGTTCTTCAGAAATGTGCTTCCCATGTACCTCCTGCTTTTCAAGTGTGCCTGTTTCCAGCAACCTTTTGGGCCATGCTGTTATTATGTCTCTCAGATGGTTCCATTTCGCACATTTGCAGGAATTTCCTTTGCATGGTCACTGGAAACTCAAATTCTGCAAGCCAGCAACACTGGACTTCCTGCTGCACCATGAACAGCAGTGCCATCTATCGCCAACATGCCTCACCGTATGCCACCAACGGAACTTTGTAAGTTTCTTTTTCTGGCATCACAAACAGCATTTTTGTATCTATGTTTTGCACTGATTTACGAGGATAGATCAAAAAAAAAAAAAAAAAAAAAGAAAAAGGTTACAAGCAGCAACATTGGAAAAATAATTAGTGTGCAGGGTACATTTGTTGCCCAGAGTGGAGACAGATGGCGCTAGTTGTCTGACAGCGGTTGTTTGGGAAGTTAGTGCAAGTTCGCAGATGCGTGAGAGCGATTGAAATGGCAAGACGTTTAGAAAAGTGGTCCCGCTTGGAGGTGCGAGCCGCAATTCGGTTCTTATGGGCAAAGAATGTGTCCGCATCTGCAATTCACAGTCAAATAGTGGAAGTTTATGGTGAAGAAGCAATCAGCCGACAACATGTAGCGAAATGGTGTCGCTCTTTTCAATCGGGCAGAGAGGATGTGGAAAACCGCAACAGGGCAGCGAGCGGCCGTCCAAGTTCGTCAACGACAGAAATCAACAAGGCACGAGTTGACGAAATGATTCAAAATGATTGACGACTAACTGTGCGTGCAATGGTGTCAGAGCTGGGACTCAGCTATGGTACCGTTCAGCGTATCGTTTCTGATGTTTTGGGATATTCCAAGGTTTGTGCCCGCTGGTTACCATGTGCGTTATCCGAGGAGCAGAAAGCCACACGAATGATGTGCAGCCTCACGTTTCTGCAGCGTTACCATGCCGATGGCCAGCAGTTCATTGATCACATCGTTACTGGGGACGAAACTTGGCTTCATCACTTCGTCCCCACAACCAAAAGAGCCAGTATGGAGCGGAAACACGCTGGATCACCAACGAAAAAGAAGTTTAAGGTTACACCCTCTGCCGGTAAAGTTATGGCAACCATATTCTGGGATGCATGCGATGTTATCCTTATGGAGTATCTGGAGCGTGGCCATACCGTTAATGCCGATCGTTATTGTGCCACTTTGACAAGGTTACGTGAAGCCATCCGACGCAAACGGCCTGGCATTTTGAGTGATGGTGTCATCTTCCTGCATGACAATGCCAGGCCCCACACTGCACGCAAAACTCAAGAATTGCTGCAAAAGTTCAAGTGGGAAGTCTGGATTTGGCACCCACTGACTACTTCCTTTTTCCAAAATTGAAGGAACACTTATCTGGAAGAAGGTTCTCTTCCGACAGTGACGTGAAAACAGCTGCCGAGAACTGGATCAATGGGCAGGGACGTGATTTCTACCGAGCCGGGTTAAACAAGTTGGTCATGCGTTCCGATAAATGCCTGAACAGATTTGGTGATTATGTGGAAAAGTGATTGGCAAGTATGCCTCATAATTCCCTTTTGAATTTTCTGTCTATTGTTAATCAATAATTTTTTATGACCCTTGCAACCTTTTTTTTTTGGATCTATCCTCGTACAACAATGTCTTATTGGTAGTTTTCGTCCCAGACACCCTGTATTTGGGGAATGTAGAAAATTTTGGGCACCATTTTGTTCGGGTGCATTGGTTGCTTAACACTTTCACTGCCATGTGATGCCGAATGGTGTCATACAATACTTAGCCCAGGTGTCGCTGACTCCAAATGGAGTCATAATCACGGCTAATATTTCCCTTTCTAAAATCTTCAATACTTGAATAGAGTTATCTATTTTGTTACTCTGGCACAGAGAATGAGTTTCCAACTATATAAAAATGACAATGGTTTGGGGTAGCAAATTTCTTCCCACATGGTTCAGGGAAGGGAAAGTATGTTGAATACCTGCTGACATAACACACATAAGTTGACTACACGTAGACATAATACACAGCGTTCACTTTTCACTGCAATATTTATTTTACTTTGAACGTCACTGGTTTTGTGGTGAAGGAAATTATCAATAAATAAATGCTTGAGTGGCAACAAAAAGCATTTCCTGCTTACAGTTCATACGTAACAGGACGGCCTATTGAGGATGCTAAAGGGATTTGAAGGAAACCCATATTGAATTTTGTGGAAGCAATGGATATATTTAGACAGGCTATCTCCAATCCCTCTCAATTAAAAATTCCTCAGCAGGCACATCCTGCTGTGGAAATAGATGATCCCGATAATTTGTTATCATATGCAGAAAATTATTCTTTTAGTAGCTGCAGTATGACCAGCAGTGAAAGTGAAAATGAAGAATGCGACGTTCTGTCTCATACTCTGCCCAACAGATTTTGACTACACATTGGTATGATGTTCCCGATGTCACAAGAATAATTCTGTTCACTGGTGTACTAAGACTGAAAATTAATATGACAGGTATTGAACCAATCGATTTTTTCAATCTTTTTGTGACTGAAGAATTTTGCAATGTATATTGGTGTGCAAAAATTAAGGACAAAGAGGAGAAATTAGCATAACAGTGGAACGAACAGGCAGAACGGACCGAAAGACCACTCAGGAGATAGACAAGAGTCCGGTACGGTAGATCATGCGCATATATGCAGCATGATGGGGGGGGGGAAGGGGGAGTTCCGGAAGGGTATAAAGCACATGGGTGGTGTACGCTCAGCAATTCAGTGAAAGCTATTGCACGGTGTACATCGGTTTGAATGACGTCGAGTTGCTGCCACCGTGTGATATGGCCAACAGGCAATCCAGTAGACGATATCTGGATGACTTTACCCGAGGTCGCGTCATTGGGAAGTTGGAAGAAGGTTGAAGTGTGTCCGAGGAGTTCGGGATCGCTCACAGCATCGTTTCACGAGTTTGGAGAGCATTTCAAACGACAGGAACAGCTGTCCGAGAGTTTAGCAGTAGTCATCCACGAGCAACCAGGTCGGCTGATGACCGGTACATTATCCTACAGGTGAGGAGAGACAGACAGCAGAGAGCGGGAGAAATCGCAAGGCACATGCAACAGACAATTGGACGTCCGTTATCGCGTTTTACAATGGCCAGGATCTGCACAAAGGTGGTCTATTTGCATGACGACCAGTACGGCGTGTGCCATTAACACCTGCTCATCGGAGACAGCGGTTTCTGTGGCACCAGGAACACAAGAATTGGACACATCAGCAATGGGGTCGAGTTCTCTTTATGGACGAGAGCCGATTTAGTCTGATGAGCAATTCTGGACGTATACACATCTGGAGAGAGCAGGGAACACGCAATCACACCGCTACCATCATCGAAAGGGACCGGTTTGGAGGTGGTGGAGTTCTCGTTTGGGGCAGTCTCATTCTTGGTAGCCGTACTGACCTCCACATCTTCCAAGGAGGCTCAATCACTGGTGTCCACTATTGTACCGAGGTTCTCCTGCCTCACATGCGTCTGTTTAGAGGTGCTGTGGGTCCTGAGTTCCTCTTCATGAACAACGCTACACCTCATCGTACAGTGGTAGTCGCAGGACTATTGGAGAGTGAAGATATTCAATGCATGGATTGGCCCGCAAGGTCCCCGGACCTTAATCCAATCGAACACGTGTGAGACCTTCTCAGGAGATGATTAGCAGCACGTCACCAGCCGCCAGCAACGATTGGCACTACAAGAGGAATGGGCCACGATGCCTCAACAGCTGCTTGACAACCTTGTCCTCAGCATCGACAGACGTTGTAAATCCTGCAACGCAGTCAGGGGTGATCATATCCCCTACTAAAGACTGGATTTTTCTTGGCAGCCGCCTGTCACATGAATGTTTCTATCTTCTGTCCAGTTGTGCTCGAAGCTACCTTTTCAATAAAGTGCCTTTGTATCCTTTGGATTCTTTGTTTAGACGGTTTTGATCACTTGTTCTATATTCTTACATTTTGGGGATCTTATGGTATGATTTGAGTCAATGTGGAGCACTTCTGCACGACGTTACATTCGAAAAACCGTCTCATTCTTATTTTTTGCACGTCAGTGTACATTTAGATTTCCAAAATAACAGGGCATTTCTTATAATTGGTAATGATATTTTATTCCACTCCTCTTCCACTGCTTTCCATAGTCCAATCATTGTCTGGATATGAACCTACATCTACACTGCTGGACACCGGAAATGCAACACCAAGAAGAAAAGCAAACGTGCAAGCATGGAGTGGAGACACAGTGATTTGATTCCCTCCCCAAAATTTCAAGACCAGAGCATCAGCCACAATGGTAATGGCTACGGTGTTTTGGGACATTAACAGTATTATTCTTATGGATTTCCTGGAAGATTGTCAAACAACAACGATCTCCTCAAGAACTCCCTTAAGGCAGCACTGAGAAATAAGAGACCAGAACTCCTCAACAGTGGAGTATGACTTCTCCAAGACAATGCCAGGCCCCACACTGCTAAAGTGACTATGGAAATAGTGGAGGAATTGGGTTGGGCTGCTGTACCACACCCTCCATACAGCCGGATATGTCACCATGTGATTACCACCTGTTCGGCCCATTAAAGGAATTTTTGGAAGGGCAGAAGTTCAGATCAAATGAAGAAGTGAAAAGTGTCATCCTGAGATGGTTAAAACAACAGAGTAAAGAATTCTATGAAGCTGGGATCCGGAAGCTTCCAGAACACTAGAAAAAATTTATGGACCACGACGGAGATTTCTTCAAAAATTAAGTGATGTAACATCAGCTGTATGGTAAATAAATCTCTAATTTAAAAAAAAGCCCAGATCAAATTTGAATCCACCTCGTATTAGTTACGCAAAGCAATGCATATGCTGTAGACATGTCTATCTCTGGTGTTACTGAAGGTTATAATTACGAATATCAATTATGGATAAATTTTCTCGTATTTTAGAATAGCGGGGTCATGCAAAGCTACGTGATGTGAAACAGGGATGAGTTCGGGCTCAATTTTAGGAGCCCGGGCTCGGCCCACTTTCTTTGATTACATGTGTTTGCTGAGCCTGGGCCTGCCCAGGCCCGGATTCTTGGAAAATTTTGCTTATCAAGGCTTGCATTTATGCATTATACACTGGCCAAAGACACGGCCCAAGCAAGGATTAGTTTAAAAAGTTTAGTTCAGTTAATCCACTTCACAATATTAATATGTTTTTAGAAATACTACGCATAAAGCCAAATGTTCTAAAATGTGGATTTGAAAATAAATAAATAATCAACTTGCCCTTCGACCGTATCAGGGGAATCAGTAATTTTGGTAAAAGCTGAAGAAAAGAAAATCGTTTAGAAACAAAAAATTCCATTCGTTATTTCTTTTTGATTTCTAAATTTACTTTTATTTTGAATAAATTGCATTATAAAACGTACAACGCCGTACAGACAGTTGCAAGTGTTTGAAATTTTGACTCTAGAAAACTAATCTTTGCAATATAAATTACATATATGCTAATTGGTAAAGGTAGTTTAAAGTGATGTAGTAGAATATAAAAAAAGCATGTAGGGGAAATTTCCAAAATTAAAAAAAAGAACGTAAAAGCATTCCAGACCAGATTATTCTGCATTTTGTAACATTAACAAAGCTTTGCGCTTAATAGTATAATAATCACAATATTATCATATGCGTGTGCAGTTTCCAGATCAAGTTCATCATGAAAAGAGAGAGAGAGAGAATTGCATCTAATGCCTCAGCGCTTCAACTTGATCTTCTTTTCTCTAAAACTCGACCTGCTGCACTAAAAACCAACGTCACCCCAAAAATCGCGGGAGTGAGGAAATTTAAAAAAATAAATAAGAGTACTTCTAACTGCACAATTTTGGAAATTAATACATCATTTTAAAGATAAGATTCTTGATTTTTAATAAAATACAAATAATGGGAATGTGATTTTTTCCCAGTTTTTCGATACCAGACCTCCTTAAACTAATCCTTGCTTGGGCTATAGCTTTGGACAGTGCATAACGCAAGTCTTGCTAAGCAAAATTTGTCTTGCAATGGCAGCTAGCTTACGAAATTGAAAATCCTTCCACCATGGTAACTAATCCACAATGAAATTCAACACGTGTAATTCAACCGCGCTCGGAATTACACGTGTTGAATGAATTACAGTAATGAAATTCAACATGTGTAATTCAACCGGGCTCGGAATTACAAGAGTTTAATTAATTACAGTAATGAAATTCAACACGTGTAATTCAACCGGGCTCGGAATTACACGTGTTGAATTAATTACAGTAATGAAATTCAACACGTGTAATTCAACCGGGCTCGGAATTACACGTGTTGAATTAATTACAGTAATGAAATTCAACACGTGTAATTCAACCGGGCTCGGAATTACAGGTGTTGAATTAATTACAGTAATTAAATTCAAAACATGTAATTCAACCGGGCTCAGAATTACAGGTGTTGAATTAATTACAGTAATGAAATTCAAGACGTGCAATTCCGAGCACGGGCCCGGGTTTTTCAGTAGTTAATGAATTCTGAGCCCATCCGAGCCGGAGCTCATCTCTAATGTGAACACGCAGATAGGTTATTCCAAATGCATAGAGGCTCATCTGTGGAGCTGCATGACGCTTTGTGGCGTCTTGGGAGGTTTGCTCGGGTTTCTTACCGGCGGCATGCTTGCTGTTGAAAAAGCACAGCAGCAGCAGTGAATGTGTCAAAGGGTTAAGAAAATGCCACACAATTACACAACACAAAGAAAAAAGAAACAATGTTTACCGGTATGTATGATCAAAGTTGAATTCTTCATTTAATAACGGAGGTGGCGAGTCATCCAATGGGCACATTTCTAAGTCAGGAGCATTCTGGTTCATGGAAAGTGAAGGTAATTTGTTGTCTCCATCACTGAAATCCTCATGACCCCGAAGCGGCAGATCCTCAGAGTCCGTGTTGGCAGTAGCTTTAATACGATCTGGCATTGCAGCGATGATGTGCTCAGCTAATGTTAACACTCTGTTGTCAGCCTCATTGTTCAACGGGAGATTCAGATCACAGCTACTGCAACTGTCTCTGCGACTTGACAGAGCACTACCTTCTAAAGTAAGGATGCACACAAAAAAATAAAATAAGCAATAGTATGGGTAATTAAATATATTAGGAGTACAAATAAGTTTTAAATTATTTTAAGACAATGCAACACATAATTTGAAAGAAAACAACAATACCTTTGCAAATCAAAATATGCGACATCATTATCTATCACCTTCCGCCATCGGTCGGGCAGCTGACAGATTTCAGCCATGAAGAATACTTCGTCGTGTGACGCGATAAAGTCGTCAACCCATTTTTGCACTTCGTCACATGTCCGGAACCGTACAGAAGACAAACCATGTTGCATCGATCGGAACAAATGATGGTCTGAAGGGGCTATGTCGGGACAATATGCCGGGTGCTCCAAAACTTCCCAGCCAAGTGCCAATAACATTTCCTTGACCGATTTCACGACCAGCGTTGTCATGCAGTTATTTCACGGGACGCAATCCTTCGCCTCTCAATGGACGTTTCCAACAGATTTCCTGGTTCAATCGCAGCAATAGCTCCTGGTACCGATTAGGAGTAACAGTATGACCCTGTTCCAATAGTTCATAATACAGCACACCTTTCATATCCCACCAGATGCACAGTAGAACTTTCTTGGAGTGAATATTGCGTTTCGGTGCCGAAGTCGTTGCTTCAATGGGGTCTACCCAGTGTTTTTTGCATTAGCAATTGTCGTACCATATCCACTTTTCATCACCAGTAACGATTTTTCACAGGAAAGACTTTCTGTGTTGTTTATTCAACAGATTCAAATACTTCATGACACACTCATCCTTGTTCCTCTGGCTCAGGTCATGTGGCACCCATTTTCCTTCCTTCTGAATCTTTCCCATTGGGCGTAAACGATTGGAAATGGTGTGTTGAGTTACCCCCAGTTGTTCAGCTAGTTCTTTTTGTGTTTGAGACAAATCTCCATCCAGCAATATTTGCAGTTCCTCAAGTGCAACCTTCTGCGGAGTGCCGCTATGTTCTCAATCACTAACATCAAAATCACCTGCTTCAAACCGTCTAAACCAAAACTCACATGTGCTTTTCAATACAATATTCTTCACCAGAACAGAACAGATCAATGCACATGATTTTGCAGTGCTTTTTCCTTGATGAAATTCTTAACGAATTCAGTGTCGAATAAATGCAGTATCGCTTGCCATCTTTCACCTACCAATGTGCAAGTGTGTTTGACTATATTCATACAGCATTGCAAATGTCATCTAGCTGCTTAATTATTCACGTGCTATTTAGACAATCTATATTTTGAGGTTACTCACCTTTATTCCCTAAATCTTTTAGGAGGTTTTCGTCTCTACATATTTCCAACACATATTTTTCTTATTTACGTCGTGGTTTTGAGGCCACAAAAAAAAAAAAAAAAAAAAAAAAAATGTATATATATATATATATATACATTTTCCAACTCACGCAAACTTTACTCCCTTCCCTTCTTTTCCCTATGACCAAATTCAGATTCAAAATAATCTACCACAAATATACACAATTGAACTGCCTAAAACACATTAATCTAATTAAAACTTCAATCAATATAAACCTATTTACACATTTCCTAAAACTTCAAAGTTGAAAAGCTGTAACCCAAAATTATTTACAATTGCACATCAGTGCCCAATTAAAATAAACCCAAATACCTGACACAACCACTATATTCAACAATCACGGACCTCTCTCCCCTCAGAAACAAGCATAACAACCAAGCACTTTCAGCCTCTGCCCAGGCCATTCTCAAGGAGCGGACGCAACAGATGTACCATCTGTCACCATCCACGAAACGTAGCGAATGTTCCAGTGCTCACGCAGCATCATCTCATTTCCCGTTCTCCGTCGTTCAGGCGCAGTGGCACCATCTATCAGATGACCCAATAGCCTTCTTTTCCTTTCGTACTTATAAATATCTGTTCGATTTATTTGATTCTTGAAACTGATCATCTTATATTCTAACACATTTTTTTTATATTACATCATTTTCCCCCCTCTTGCCTTTTCCCCTCTGTTCTTTGCGGCTTTCCTTTCTGATCAAATCCTTCCAATATATGTTTAAGTTATTAGGATCACTAACGTTACATAACCTGTGTCTATTTTTTTCTATCAACACTGTCTCTGCCAATCTCAAATGCTTTTCCATACAAGACTTCGTAATAATTTTTATTTCATCAAACTTTGGGTATTGTCTTTGTTCAATACAGTACTGGACCAATGCAGTTTTTGCTTCTTTTTTCTGCCAATTCCATAAGTGCTATTGTAAACGATGTTTTAGTTTATTTTTAGTGCTTCCTATATATGATACTGTAGGATTGTTGCTTATAGGAATTTCGTAAACGCCAGCTCTGTCCACGCACTTCTTGTTTTCTTTCGTATTGATTACAAAATTTTTAATGGTATGTACTTTACTGCCCAACTATTAGATTATACCGTTTACAGAAAACCGTCATAAGTACCTGTGATTATACCATATGATTCTTATCATCCATATGCTCATAAATGTAACAGTATTAAAATTTTAATAAAAAGAGCTTTTACGCACACGTCAAATATGCAATACAGAAAGGGTGAATTGAAATATATTACAGATGTTGCAAAGAATTATGGATATCCCAGTAAAAAAATAATAAAATGGATTAAGGAAGTACAGAACAATTGTCTTAACTCTTCAAACATAAAAAGAAATAATAATAAGCAGATTAAATATATTGGATCGTTTCAGTACATAAAAGGAATTTCAGCTGAAATTAATAAATTGTGTAATAGGTATAATTTACAATTGGGCAATAAAGTACATACCATTAAAAATTTTGTAATCAATACGAAAGAAAACAAGAAGTGCTTGGACAGAGCTGGCGTTTACGAAATTCCTATAAGCAATAATCCTACAGTATCATATATAGGAAGCACTAAAAATAAACTAAAACATCGTTTACAACAGCACTTACGGAATTGGCAGAAAAAAGAAGCAAAAACTACATTAGTCCAGTACTGTATTGAACAAAGGCAATACCCAAAGTTTGATGAAAAAAAATTATTTAGAATTGTTGTACGGAAAGACATTTGAGATTGGCGGAGACAGTGTTGATAGAAAAAAATAGACACAGGTTTTGTTATGTTAATGATCCTAATAGCTTAAACACATATTTGGAAGGATTTGATCAGAAAGGAAAGCCGCAGAGAACAGAGGTCAAAAGGCAAGAGGGGAAAAAATGATGTAATATAAAAAAATGTGTTAGAATATAAGATGATTAGTTTCAAGAATCAAATAAATCGAACAGATATTTATAAGTACGAAAGGAAAAGAAGGCTATTGGGTCATCTGATAGATGGCGCCACTGCGCCTGGACGACGGAGAACGGGAAATGAGATGATGCTGCGTGAGTAATAGAACATTCGCTACGTTTTGTGGATGGTGACAGGTGGTACATCTGTTGCGTCCGCTCCTTGAGAATGGCCTGGGCAGAGGCTGAAAGTGCTTGGTTGTTATGCTTGTTTCTGAGGGGAGAGAGGTCCGTGATTGTTGAATATAGTGGTTGTGTCAGGTATTTGGGTTTATTTTAATTGGGCACTGATGTGCAATTGTAAATAATTTTGGGTTACAGCATTTTAACTTTGACGTTTTAGGAAACGTGTAAATAGGTTTATATTGATTGAAGTTTTAATTAGATTAATGTGGTTTAGGGAGTTCAATTGTGTATATTTGTGGTAGATTATTTTGAATCTGAATTTGGTCATAGGGAAAAGAAGGGAAGGGAGTGAAGTTTGCGTGAGTTGGAAAATATATATATATATTTTTTTTTTTCGGCGTTGAACCACGATGTAAATAAGAAAAATACGTGTTGGAAATGTGTAGAGATGAAAACCTCCTAAAAGATTTAGGGAATAAGGGTGAGTAACCTCAAAATATAGATTGTGTTTGACTGTTGGGAAAACTTCTGTCACATTTTATACTCCGGATCAGTTACGTTCACATGACAACAACGCGGAGGAATGTTGGATATGTAAATTAGTGGTATACGTCACACAAAAAATGATTTAAAACTGATTTGCACACCTTATACATAAACTTTTTGTTTAATTAACCCAACCACTGTGAATGTATCTCTTAAAATACATGCAAATACACCATATATACAGTCAAACCCCCATATGCTCGCACAATACAAAGTTCCACGTAAACAGAAATTTTATAGACCCCTTGAGCTTCATACTATTCTCCCTTGTTATTTTAATCTCATATTACAAACTATATATTTTGGAGAAACCACATATATTGAAGTTTAGCATGGTTATCAGCAAGCAAAAATAAGTAGCATTTACTCAGTTTTTAACCCTTGCTATCTCTCTGGAAAATTAGGAATTATCTACCACTGACAAAATCACATGATTACCCTTATGGGACAGGTCAATTCACACGAAGAAAAGAATGTTTCAGTAATGTGTATAATGAGTATTAGAGTTAATATTAACATTATTAAAAAGGGTTTGTAATAAGTTTTAATATTTTAAGGTAGTTATATGAACTCACCTATTTAGCACACATTTAGTACGTCTTACTGTTTAAGTTGACCACCCCCTTAGTTACAGATGCAATATTTACATATTAAAATAGAAGAAAGTAAAACACTGCAATCCCCACATTCACAAGAAGAAAGAACTGTTAGTTAAAACACACTAAATTTAGAAAAGCATGCTAAGGCTACAGATGATGTTGGGAATATCAGCATGACTGACCACTGCATTCTGGGGTTCAATCTGCTGCAATTGGGCCTAGAATTTGCAAACACGCAGGAAATGTTAGATTCGCAATAGGACTCTTACGATATCATTGATATTGGTAATTGGAAGTGTTCTTCCATGAGCTATGACTGCATTGTAGGGTGAAAAACAGAAAAAATTCAAGGCATAAAATCTGAGTGGCAAGTGTTTCACAGACACCAAAGGCCTTTTCTTTAAATAACTCACAACCAACTCTAATAAAAGCTACTACTTGAAATCTTTCATTTTCGTTTACAGGAAACCCAAAAGCAATCCACTACACCTGCTTAATAATTTTTGTAATTATGGCACATTGGTCAATATAATAGATCTGACTATATTAACTACATTGACTCCGTGTAACTGATAGATAATTATTTATACTGGGAATGACCTTTGGTATTTGTAGAGTAACAAAGTAGTATCTGAAGAACTTAATAATCTCAATGTGCGACTCCAACATAATATTCTTAAGTTACTAATCGCTAAAATAGGCCATTCCAACAAAAAAAAAAAAACAAAAAAAAACACAGTAATATATTTTAATAAAAACTGCTGAATAATATAAATAGAAAATTATATTAACAATAGAACTTAGAAAATATCCAGAGTCTTTTTACTGGGTAGCACTAGCCAAATCCATTCACTGTTAACACAGTTTTTGATTTGCAACTACATCCTTTCTCAACTCCTAAGCACTGCTTGAGTAACAATCACTATATCTCTTGGAAATGTAAAGCTTGTGTGAATAAATAATAGCATGCACACAGTAAAACTAAGAAGCTGCTAGTCTGATTCTTGCTCACAGATGGGACAGTTTTCTATTTTTCTGAAGAGATAGCCACATGGATAATAGTTAATGATGGCATTTCTACACCACAAAATAATGACTCAATATTGAACCTCATTTTTAATTTTTATTTGGACTTAGAGGTAAAAACTATGTGTGTGTGAGCATAAATATGAGGTATGTGCTGTGAGAATAAATATGCGGTATCAGGCTAACCTGTCGCAGCTGTTGAGTACTGTCCATCAAGCTCCTCATCAGAAACACCAACAACATCTATGTATGGGCTTTTGTTGATATCCTTACCTACATGATAAAGTATTTAACACAATCATAATGGACGAATGTGTGGAAATATCATACTAAAAATCAGAACAAGAATACAGGGTGATCCAGAAGTAACAGAGTAATTAATGGTATAACAACAAAAATTATAATTTCATCCTTATTTAGCAATATTAAGACTATTATTTTTATTACCATATTCTTTGATTACAATGCTGTGGTGCTAAACTCAATTTTACAAACATGCAACTCCAAAATGTGGCATTTTCAACTACGTGTGGCTTGTAGCCATTTTCAGGGAAATAAATTTCAACAGTAGTTCACAATATTAAAACAAATCCTTTTGTGAATCCTTTATGGCATACATGGAACTATAAAGAAACTGGAGAACCGACTCTTCATTGATTATTACAGGGTTCCCACTCAAAAGTAATAAAAAATTCCTTGACTTTTCCAGGTTCTCCAGGTGGTTTTTAAAGTTTTTCTAGAGTTGGCAACCCCTATCAGGTTGCGATGATTTGTTACATTTCATTCCATTCACATACCTTCCAACTACTATGGAATGTCTGTAGTTTCTACGGATTTAGTTGTCTGACCACAGAACTCACTGTCAAGATTACGGATTCAACGAATTTCCATTTTGTTTAAATTTTGTTTATTTTGCTATTATTTTTTTATGATATACATGAGATTCTTAAGTGGATTCGCAGAATTCCGCATTTTTGGCATCATTTAGATCAGTGTTTCTCAAATTTTGGTTGCTGATGGACCACTTTCAGCATTTCTGTACTTATCGTGGACCACCAAGCAGGGGGAAGGGAAAATCTGCCGCCCGGTGGCGCAGTGGTCTAAGCCAGTGTTTCTCAAACTTTGGTCACTCATGGACCACTTTAAGCATTTCCTTACTTATCGTGGACCACCAAGCAGGAGGAAGGGAAAGTCTGCGCAGTGGTCTAAGCCAGCGTTTCTCAAACTTTGGTCGCTCATGGACCACTTGAAGCATTTCTTTACATTTCTTTACTTATCGTAGACCACCAAGCAGGGGGAAGGAAAAGTCTGCTGCCCTGATGGTGCAGTGGTCTAAGCCAGTGTTTCTCAAACTTTGGTCACTCATGGACCACTTTACGCATTTCTTTACTTATCGTGGACCACCAAGCAGGGGGAGGGAAAGTCTGCGCAGTGGTCTAAGCCAGCGTTTCTCAAACTTTGGTCGCTCATGGACCACTTGAAGCATTTCTTTACATTACTTTACTTGTTGTAGACCACCAAGCAGGGGGAAGGGAAAGTCTGCTGCCCCGATGGTGCAGTGGTCTAAGCCAGTGTTTCTCAAACTTTGGTCACTCATGGACCACTATAAGCATTTCTTTACTTATCGTGGACCACCAAAAGCAGGGGGAAGGGAAAGTGTGCCGCCTCAGTGGCGGAGTGGTCTGAGCCTGTGTTTCTCAAACTTTGGTCGCTCATGGACCACTTGAAGCATTTCTTTACTTATCGTGGACCACTAGGCAGGGGGAAGGGAAAGTCTGCTGCCCCAGTGGCACAGTGGTCTAAGCCAGTGTTTCTCAAACTTTGGTCGCTCATGGACCACTTGAAGCAGGGCTGGAAAATTACAGGGCACCTAGAAATTTAATTTGGTCTTGGTGCCCAACTTTTTTTTACTTCAAATTTCGTAATTTGCTGTCATTACTTTGAGTTCATAGATGCAAAATGTAACTTCAACAAATTGTAATTTAATAAAATCCAACTCTGAAATTTTCTGCTTTGACCGCATTCAAAAATTCTGTCAGCTTTTATCCTAAACCACGTGTTTCAAGCAGAGAAACAACATGAAATCCTCTGAGTCACATCACTATCCTGTCAGATGCGGTCAGATCGCGGAAGCATTGAAGATCATGCTGTTTGGTTTAAGCTGCCGGCTCGGGAGTAGAAACAGCGAGACGCGGCGGCGCACGTCACAGATTCACGGAAAGGCTTGCAGACTGTTTTTCTATTTTCTTAACATTAATTCTTTCTAAGATTTCTTTAAATTTTAAAACAAAGGAAGGGAAATTTTCACGCATTTTTAACGTTGGCTCGCGTTTAAGATGTAAAGCTGTAATCGATAGATCACGCAGACAACTATAATTGATAGATGCCACCCTGTCCATATTTTATTTTAGCTTTCATTCTTCCATATTTTTCAAACAGATAACTTCAACTTGATGAGATATAATTGTTTTTCTTGAGCTTCGAATCTCAGAAGCGATATTTTTATGCACTTTTGACGAACGGTGGTTAAAAGGACATAAAAACATTTCAGAAGCTAATGGTCGCAATTCCACCCCTCCTTTTTTTTGGCATGGAGGCCTAAATTTTAATCTAACTGAAAGTTAAATTAAGGCGATTTCTTTTTTTACGAGAGCCGTACCATATTTTTAAAGCATTTTCTTTGTTTCCGTGGCCGTCGGCTTTCCGTAAGTTGACATTGCAACTTCTTTTTCCCTTTTGCTACCAGATAGCTTCACTTCAGTATTCAGTTAGATTGATAACATGTCTTTTTTTGTTCTTCCTCTTTATTTTTTTTTAAAACTATATTTTTACACATTTTTATCATGTGTCTTTCATTTTTTACGGTCATGTTATGAGGCATTCCAGAAGTTGATCGCAGTTTTTGCCTTTCTTGGCTTCAGATTTCTTCATTTCAGTTAAGATTTTTGCTGGGTTTTTTTTTTATTATTATTTTACGAAATCCATATTTGTTAAGCATTTGCAACATTCCCTTTTGTTTCTGCGGCCATGCAGCTTTTGGAAGTTGAAAGTCGCATTTTATTTTATTTATCTTTTTTACTTCCAGATGGCTTTACCTAGGAATCTTTTTTTCTAAAACCAAATCTTTATGTACTTTTTAATGCTCCCTGCTTCATTTCCAAAGCGTATTATGCTGTACTCCGGAAGCTGACGGTCACAATTTTTTTTAGCTATTGTTTTCTTCCAAACATTTTCATCTCAAATTGATGAGGTTAAACGTTTTTTTTTTCCACATTCTTTTTTATAATAATGCAAGGAACTATACACCAACTATATATACATACGATAGTAGAACTATACTAGTTATCCGAATTTATTGGCGTAGATGAAATGAAAGTTTCCAATCTTTCTCACATCAACCAGATGGCTTTCTCAAGGAATGTAGACAGCAAACTGCAAACTGGATAATAGAACGTTTCAACAATTTGAATGCGGTGACTTGACTTGAAAACAAATGCGGAGATGTGAATGTAATTATTCAATAAAACATCATGTTTTTGCACGCGGCATCCTTGGAGGAAAACAAAAGGCATTCACTTTTTGAAGAATTGGTTCCAAATTCGTGGTAACTCTAGCGAAACGCTATCATTGCAGGCCTCATTGTTGGTAATGATCTCCAATGTTTCCCGAATGGCAGTGGATTTAGGAGTAGAGTAGGAAGCTAATTTCTTTATGTCATCCCACATAGGATCGGCGGACTTGAGCTGGACTTCTCTTGATAGAGCCGTGGTTAATTTACCGTTCTTTACGTCTCTCTTATGTTCGTTGATTCTAATTCTAATAGAACATTTGGTCATCCCAATGTAGTATCACTTGGAGCCATCCGGATATTGTAGAGGGATGGCATAAACACCTGCTTCATTGGAAAGTGGGAGCTTGTCAGTATTCTGCTTAAGCATAGTGTATAAAAATGTCTGAGATCTTATGATAACACCGAGATTCATCTTCCTGAGCGTGTCCTTGAGTTTATAGGAAATATTTGGTATGTAAGGAATAGAGCCCAGATAGCGTAGTTGCGGCTTACAAAGATTAGTATGCCTTTTTCTGTTTCTTTCGATATATCTATGTACCATGTTTGGATCGTATCCTGCGTATCCTGCCTCAGTTTCTAAACCTAAATTAGGTTGAAAACGGGCTTGATTTTTTCTCACTAAACTAAAACCTCTCTCACTTGCAGCATTCGAGTGTGGAACTACAAGTACTGCAAACATTACTTTCGTGAGAATAGTATACTCAACAGCTCCATTACAACCTTTTAATATTGAGATTTCTAACCAAGTGACATCTATTCTATCTGTTTCTGCTATGGTCTCTCATTTGTCAGCTTGATAACAAGCAATTTGGCTTCCAGTATATCAAGTTCACTTTCAGTTATTATAAATGGAAAGCACTTGACTATGTAAATACAGAGATAAATGATGTTCTGGCTCTAAGTGAAGGATCTGCTACTTGTGCATGTTTTAAGAATTCATCATAGATCAGTATCTTTTCTTGAATATAAGAACATTCTTCAATGTAAAATTTTCCAACAGATGTATAGAACTCAGAAAGTTCATTTTCATTTAAAATGATTTCGCTTAAATGCATTCTTGTTTTTACTCCAATTACCAGTTATGTCCTTTCCAATTTTTCATTTTTGCAAAACTGTTATTTGAAAAATCTCAACATCACCATCAGCTATGACAGTAGGCATCACAAATCCCTTGGACGACAATTTTATCAATTATGCTGAAAGAACTTTCAGTTTGAGGACCATGAATGCATGATACATGAATGCATTTATCTTTTTACTTCCAGATGGCTTTACCTAGGAATCTTTTTTTCTAAAACCAAATCTTTATGTACTTTTTAATGCTCCCTGCTTCATTTCCAAAGCGTATTATGCTGTACTCCGGAAGCTGACGGTCACAATTTTTTTTAGCTATTGTTTTCTTCCAAACATTTTCATCTCAAATTGATGAGGTTAAACGTTTTTTTTTTCCACATTCTTTTTTATAATAATGCAAGGAACTATACACCAACTATATATACATACGATAGTAGAACTATACTAGTTATCCGAATTTATTGGCGTAGATGAAATGAAAGTTTCCAATCTTTCTCACATCAACCAGATGGCTTTCTCAAGGAATGTAGACAGCAAACTGCAAACTGGATAATAGAACGTTTCAACAATTTGAATGCGGTGACTTGACTTGAAAACAAATGCGGAGATGTGAATGTAATTATTCAATAAAACATCATGTTTTTGCACGCGGCATCCTTGGAGGAAAACAAAAGGCATTCACTTTTTGAAGAATTGGTTCCAAATTCGTGGTAACTCTAGCGAAACGCTATCATTGCAGGCCTCATTGTTGGTAATGATCTCCAATGTTTCCCGAATGGCAGTGGATTTAGGAGTAGAGTAGGAAGCTAATTTCTTTATGTCATCCCACATAGGATCGGCGGACTTGAGCTGGACTTCTCTTGATAGAGCCGTGGTTAATTTACCGTTCTTTACGTCTCTCTTATGTTCGTTGATTCTAATTCTAATAGAACATTTGGTCATCCCAATGTAGTATCACTTGGAGCCATCCGGATATTGTAGAGGGATGGCATAAACACCTGCTTCATTGGAAAGTGGGAGCTTGTCAGTATTCTGCTTAAGCATAGTGTATAAAAATGTCTGAGATCTTATGATAACACCGAGATTCATCTTCCTGAGCGTGTCCTTGAGTTTATAGGAAATATTTGGTATGTAAGGAATAGAGCCCAGATAGCGTAGTTGCGGCTTACAAAGATTAGTATGCCTTTTTCTGTTTCTTTCGATATATCTATGTACCATGTTTGGATCGTATCCTGCGTATCCTGCCTCAGTTTCTAAACCTAAATTAGGTTGAAAACGGGCTTGATTTTTTCTCACTAAACTAAAACCTCTCTCACTTGCAGCATTCGAGTGTGGAACTACAAGTACTGCAAACATTACTTTCGTGAGAATAGTATACTCAACAGCTCCATTACAACCTTTTAATATTGAGATTTCTAACCAAGTGACATCTATTCTATCTGTTTCTGCTATGGTCTCTCATTTGTCAGCTTGATAACAAGCAATTTGGCTTCCAGTATATCAAGTTCACTTTCAGTTATTATAAATGGAAAGCACTTGACTATGTAAATACAGAGATAAATGATGTTCTGGCTCTAAGTGAAGGATCTGCTACTTGTGCATGTTTTAAGAATTCATCATAGATCAGTATCTTTTCTTGAATATAAGAACATTCTTCAATGTAAAATTTTCCAACAGATGTATAGAACTCAGAAAGTTCATTTTCATTTAAAATGATTTCGCTTAAATGCATTCTTGTTTTTACTCCAATTACCAGTTATGTCCTTTCCAATTTTTCATTTTTGCAAAACTGTTATTTGAAAAATCTCAACATCACCATCAGCTATGACAGTAGGCATCACAAATCCCTTGGACGACAATTTTATCAATTATGCTGAAAGAACTTTCAGTTTGAGGACCATGAATGCATGATACATGAATGCATTTATCTTTTTTACTTCCAGATGGCTTTACCTAGGAATCTTTTTTTCTAAAACCAAATCTTTATGTACTTTTTAATGCTCCCTGCTTCATTTCCAAAGCGTATTATGCTGTACTCCGGAAGCTGACGGTCACAATTTTTTTTAGCTATTGTTTTCTTCCAAACATTTTCATCTCAAATTGATGAGGTTAAACGTTTTTTTTTCCACATTCTTTTTTATAATAATGCAAGGAACTATACACCAACTATATATACATACGATAGTAGAACTATACTAGTTATCCGAATTTATTGGCGTAGATGAAATGAAAGTTTCCAATCTTTCTCACATCAACCAGATGGCTTTCTCAAGGAATGTAGACAGCAAACTGCAAACTGGATAATAGAACGTTTCAACAATTTGAATGCGGTGACTTGACTTGAAAACAAATGCGGAGATGTGAATGTAATTATTCAATAAAACATCATGTTTTTGCACGCGGCATCCTTGGAGGAAAACAAAAGGCATTCACTTTTTGAAGAATTGGTTCCAAATTCGTGGTAACTCTAGCGAAACGCTATCATTGCAGGCCTCATTGTTGGTAATGATCTCCAATGTTTCCCGAATGGCAGTGGATTTAGGAGTAGAGTAGGAAGCTAATTTCTTTATGTCATCCCACATAGGATCGGCGGACTTGAGCTGGACTTCTCTTGATAGAGCCGTGGTTAATTTACCGTTCTTTACGTCTCTCTTATGTTCGTTGATTCTAATTCTAATAGAACATTTGGTCATCCCAATGTAGTATCACTTGGAGCCATCCGGATATTGTAGAGGGATGGCATAAACACCTGCTTCATTGGAAAGTGGGAGCTTGTCAGTATTCTGCTTAAGCATAGTGTATAAAAATGTCTGAGATCTTATGATAACACCGAGATTCATCTTCCTGAGCGTGTCCTTGAGTTTATAGGAAATATTTGGTATGTAAGGAATAGAGCCCAGATAGCGTAGTTGCGGCTTACAAAGATTAGTATGCCTTTTTCTGTTTCTTTCGATATATCTATGTACCATGTTTGGATCGTATCCTGCGTATCCTGCCTCAGTTTCTAAACCTAAATTAGGTTGAAAACGGGCTTGATTTTTTCTCACTAAACTAAAACCTCTCTCACTTGCAGCATTCGAGTGTGGAACTACAAGTACTGCAAACATTACTTTCGTGAGAATAGTATACTCAACAGCTCCATTACAACCTTTTAATATTGAGATTTCTAACCAAGTGACATCTATTCTATCTGTTTCTGCTATGGTCTCTCATTTGTCAGCTTGATAACAAGCAATTTGGCTTCCAGTATATCAAGTTCACTTTCAGTTATTATAAATGGAAAGCACTTGACTATGTAAATACAGAGATAAATGATGTTCTGGCTCTAAGTGAAGGATCTGCTACTTGTGCATGTTTTAAGAATTCATCATAGATCAGTATCTTTTCTTGAATATAAGAACATTCTTCAATGTAAAATTTTCCAACAGATGTATAGAACTCAGAAAGTTCATTTTCATTTAAAATGATTTCGCTTAAATGCATTCTTGTTTTTACTCCAATTACCAGTTATGTCCTTTCCAATTTTTCATTTTTGCAAAACTGTTATTTGAAAAATCTCAACATCACCATCAGCTATGACAGTAGGCATCACAAATCCCTTGGACGACAATTTTATCAATTATGCTGAAAGAACTTTCAGTTTGAGGACCATGAATGCATGATAGCATTCACTATTTTAGATAAAAGATAGTGTAACTTGGAGATTATGAATGCTTTTGAATATCATGCATCGATTCTTACAATTTTTTCAGCTTCGTCACTTTTGTTTTTGGACTCTGCCCCCTTTATCAAGCTGAAATGCACACCTTTTTTGGGGCAATATTAAAGAACATGGATACACGTTCGGAACATCGTTAGGAAAAAAAATTACAGTTATGGGAGAAACCTTTGCTACGTCCGATTTCCGTTTTCGGACATTTCCCTTCCCTTTTCAAGGTGAAATACGAATATTTATGAAATAAAATGAAATTTAACAATACTAGGCAGAGGAAACATCGCGTGAAAAATAGAATTACAATTATGGGAGAAATCTTCACTGTTTCCGAAAGTTTTGAAAGACGAAATTTTCGTTTTTGAAAATTTCAGGTGGAAAGCATCTTCACCACTACCAACTACCCCAAAATTTCTGTTCAGTTATGCATCAATCTCGAGCATAACCCAAATTATGATGAAAAAGCAGAAATTCCTAGAAGCCATGGCACTCTTTTGCCTGAAGATTACACAGGAATTTTTGCACCGTCAAATTTCCGTTTTCGGAAATTTTCCCTCCATTTGCAAAGTGAAATACAAAGATTTATGGAATAAAATGATGTGTAACAACAATACTGGACAGAGGCAACATCGCAGGAAAATGAAATTACGATTACGAAAAAAAATCTTTATTTCGTTCACTTCCGGTTATGAAAGGCGAAATGCTGTCCCGATGCGTATTTTTATGCATTGGTAAAATTCTTCGATGCGTAGTTTTACGCGTTTCTCGATGCATGTTTTTACGTGTTGACGTGCATCTTATGCATTTCTCAATGCATATTTTTATGCGTTGATGCATACTTTATTGTGCTTCTTGACGTGTATTTCTATGCGTTGCGAAAAATTCCTGATGCATATTTTTACGCGTTGGTAAAATTTCGATGCGTAGTAGACGCGTAATTACGCATTTTGGCGAAATCTGCACATAAGAACGAAACCCAAGCATGCTTTTCAGCAACTTCAAAATATTAATTACTGACATGAATGGCCAATGCACGTTTAAAAAAAGAACTCCGATGCCAGGCAATGACACTCATGTTCTGCACCAAACGATTTTCAAGAGCTTGTCGCTGTATCGCGAAAGAACTTCAGGCTGAACTCCTCAAGCGTCCACTAACGTGAACTATGCTCAACGTCTCCAGATCGTTGCATGCTAGGGAGGGAGGGTTTTTACTTAGAATGATTCAGAGCAAGGCCCCACTCATCGAGTGCCGGTCGCTCACGCTAAGATCCAAGCAGCTTTGATAGGCAGAACTGGTGGTGCAGGCAGCATCGCAAGCAAGACGAATGACAGATCATCAAGTGGCCACCGTTGTGTTGGGAAGGGGAGCAAGCAAAATAAAAATTAATAACTTCTGTTAATTTTCCGTAGAAATATCACGGTTTTCCGTATTCTATAGTACAAGAGCTATTTCCGTAGAAACTATGGAGATTCCATAGTAGTTGGCATCTCTGCAATTACCAATTCATGATGATAAAAATTTCTGCCACTATCGTGAAGATTTTGCTAAGTTAGTTTTTGCATTTTTTTTATGCATAGTCCTGAAACAATGGTGGAGGGAGAATGTGACTTGCCCATCTCCTTTCTTTCGGTAGATGTGGGGGAGCATGTGGCGAGTGCTGCACGTACGTTTCCATTGGCTGGTTGCCAAAAACAGAGAGAGCATGAGCAGTCAGCATTGACCTTATCAACAATACAAAATTAATCCCGCCCCCTGCCGTCCCTTCCCACAGCTTCATCGATTTTTCCTTATGACACCCCTTCCCCCAACTCCGTACACTAAATTTCAGAATGTAAAAACTTTTTCCAGATTTTTACGAGAAATTCAATATTTTCCCTGATTTCTCCCGGTTTTTAAACCTATAAAATTTGCTGTGTTTTCCCGGTCGTGTGGCCACCCTGCCAGGTGCTTTTGATGGTGAACTAAGGTTAGCATGGGCAGTCGCGTGGCCACCCGTAGGTGCTTTTGATGGTGAACTGAGGTTAGCATGGGCAGTCGCGTGGCCACCCGTAGGTGCTTTTGATGGTGAACTGAGGTTAGCATGGGCAGTCGCGTGGCCACCCGTAGGTGCTTTTGATGGTGAACTGAGGTTAGCATGGGCAGTCGCGTGGCCACCCATAGGTGCTTTTGATGGTGAACTGAGGTTAGCCTGGGCAGTCGCGTGGCCACTCGTAGGTGCTTTTGATGGTGAACTGAGGTTAGCATGGGCAGTTGCGTGACCACCCGTAGGTGCTTTTGATGGTGAACTGAGGTTAGCATGGGCAGCGGCCTGTGGCTACACAGCCCTATTTTCAGCAGGGTTCGAGTACTATGTGTTGTGACACTTTACTCCGTCACAAGCATTCAAATTACAGCTGAGATATGCCACATTAACCCTTCTGTTGGCTTGTAACATATGGGATAGCCTTCCTCTATAGCATCGATGAGCTGTGATCGGCCCACACCTAGCAGGCGGTTTGTGGTTTTTCTTTCCTCGAAAAACTTTTTGAAGGTACTAACTATGACTGACCGTGAGCATCTTGCTGTGTCAGAAATGCTCCGACTCAGTCTTTCTGTTACAATTTGGCCTTTGTCAAACTCACTGAAGTCTGCTGCCTTTCCCACCTGGAGAACAAAAATAACATATGCTAAGAAATTATTCAGACAAGCGCCAAAAAAGAAGCAGGAAATAAACAACTTCAAATTCACCAGCAAAATTACGTACCACAAGGGACTTTTCGAAAAACTGAAGAGGATCGGAGCAAAATATAATATCAGGCTTGCTCCAGATCTAAGTAACAAATTAAAGAAATCCCTGCCAGCTTGAAAGCAGAAAGAAGTGGACATCCAATTGCAAGAAGGAGTAATATATTGCATCGACTGTAACTGCGGACTCAGCTATATAGGAGAAACAGGGAGAAGTATTAAAGTCCGAATGAAAGAACACCAAGCAGCTATTAGGAACATTAGTAACAAAACAGGGCTAGACAGACATATACAAGCAAGTGGACACTCCATAAATTGGGACTCAGTAAGAATAATCGCCCACCAGTCAAACTTAGTAAAGAGGAAACTAGAAGAAAGGATTGAAATAGCAAGAAGAAGAAGTACCACAATTAACGATAATTGCGGTAGGAATCTTCCAACTGAGTCGCAGCAACTACTCCAGTGACGTAGTCCTGATGACGAACTAGGATTTAGTTCGAAAATTTGACCACCAACTTTTTTGAATAATAACCTCTATAAGACCTGTAAAAAAGTTAATTCCACAGTACACTATGAATAGAGGTGCCATAAATTCATTTACAACAAAAATAACATGATTAACAGAAATCAGTATCGATGTAATTTATACCATTTTGCGACCTTTACAGGTGCCACTATTTATAGCAGTTGCTTTGATTTGCACAAAGACATGCTGGCCATAATGTTTTGGCTATTTGGTGCAAAACAACAGCATTTACACAGTCGAGCCACATTATTGTGACCATCTCCTACTTTTGACGTCAACAGCGCGTAGCCAATGAAAGAAGGCACATGCAGTGAGCTGGCTTGGAGGGTATAAAAGGTGTGCTGCAGGCATTCTGAAAACATATCACTCGTTGCTGTCATGGATAAAAGGAGCGAATTATCAGATTTACAAAAAGGGATGACTATTGGCTTTTGGGCCAAGGGTGGCAGTATTTCTGTAATAACACAGTTTGTGAACTGTTCGCATGCTGCTGTGGTTAAAGTGTATTGTGATTAGAGAAATGGCACCAATGAGAATAAGCGACATGGAAACTATGGAGCACCACGTGCCACTGATGTGGGAGGTGAACGTTGACTTTGAAGATGCACGAGGGCCGATCGACACGCTACAGTGGAGCAACTCACTGGCCGAATGAACCACGGTGCTGCCAAAAGTGTGTCTAAAATGACAGTTAAGCGAACCCTGCTGCGTATGGGGCTCCGATGCAAATGCACGCTCACTATACCTATGCTAACGAAGGTACATTGGCAGAAAAGGTTTACTTTTGCACGGCAGTATTGGAATTGGACGCCTGCAGATTGGCAAAAGATGGCCTTCACCGATGAATCACGTTTTCTGCTTCATCGAACAGATGGACGTTGGCATATAAGGCAAGAAACATTGGAGAACAAACACTCTTCAACCATAGCTGGCAGAACACAAGCTGGTGGGGGCAGCGTTATGGTCTGGGGAATGTTTTCATGGCATTTTCTTGGTCCACTCACACCTGTGGAAGGCACTATGGACCAAATTCGTTATGAATCCATCCTTGCAGACCACATACACCCATACATGCTGATTGTTTTTCCTGGATCAGATGGGATCTTTCAGCATGGCAATCAGATGTCTCACAAAGCTAGAAATGTCGGAGAGTGCTTGGAAGAGCACAATGAAGACTTCAAAGTACTTCCCTGACCCCCTAATTTCCAGACTTAAACTAAATTGAGTATCTGTGGGACCACCTTTATCGTGTTGTTTGCTCTATGGATCCTCCACCACACACCCTGCAGTCACCATGGCACCACATATCTGTGAAGACCTTCCAGTACCTTACTGAATCACTTCTAATCGGTCTAGCTGCTGTCCGTGCTGCATACGGCTGCGGTTACTCTGCTGGTGGTAACAATAATGTGACTTGACTGTGTATAATAGTAATATTTTCCTACAGCATGATATCCTTTACATTATTATTCTGATCAACACCAAAAGATATAACCAATATTACCTGCTTTCTCAATAAGATTTGGTGGAGATGTTGCCATGTCCTTCTTAAGACGAGAATTGATTAAATTGTACCTCTCAGAACGAAAGGCATTTGTACTGTTCTGGTTATTCAAGCAAAAGTTTATCAAGCTAGAGTTCTCACTAATGCGAGGATTGTACGCTTGGCTTTCCAGTTTTGGTGGTTCTAAGTTTTCTGAGTTTGGATGACCTGAGTTAGTCAAAGAAGACTGCCTAGTGAGTTTAGGATGACACTCCTCGGAGTTGGCAGCTTTTGTGTTCAATGTTGATGTCACAGTGTTGGTGGAGAACATTGGGAGATCTGCCGAACAACGACCTTTCAATGGGAGATCGATGTCTGTCTCAGGAACACTTCTGCTGCCAGGCACATCATTTTCTATACTGCAGGGGGAAATTATTAGTTATAACTAATTTACAAAAATACTGTGAATATAAAAGTTGCAAATAATATTATGAAACACGTTTACAAGTTGAAATGAAATTTCATTCACACTGAACATAAATGTATCTCATGAGATTCATTTAAAATGCATTTTACTCTCCATTGAGAATCTGATATTGATTTCTATGCAAATTATTAATTTCATATACAGTGAAACCTATTTAACAAGGTCAACCACGGCGCTATAAAAAGAATGACTGTCCTGACAGGATACTGCCAAACAGAGTGGTTCAATTTCACAAAATATCTCCCCTCCACAGATGAAAAAATAAATAATTTTTTTTTAATGCAGCCTTCTGTGAAGTGCTTGTTTTTTCTTTCATGCCCTTTTGTAATTCAAGGATGTCATTCCAGGTTTCATACAGCATTTGTACTAAACAAGTAGGCACAGGCTTTATATGCATATATACAGGGTGATTCATAATTAGTGTCAGGGTTTCAGTAACATATAATCAGAAAAGGGAGAGCAACAAACTAAAACCTCAAACAGAATATCACAAATGACAACTAAAAGTTTTGTTACCTGTAGAATCGACACATCAGATTGCTAAACTACTTCGACATGCTCGCCTTTTCTGGCACGTAAGATATCCAAGCGATAATCAAGTTCCCGCCAAGCGTTTGCCAACATTTGCGGAGTTACTGTTGCTATTACAGCACCAATTCTGCTTTTCAGGTCATCAAGAAAGGTCACAGGGGTATGGTAAATGATGTTTTTCACGCATCCTCACAGGAAGAAATCCAGTGGAGTAGTGGCATTATATAGGATGAGCGCAGAGGCCACGGAATGGTTCCACCATGCCCAACCGAGCACCCAGAAAAATGCAGGTCAAGAAATTCTCAGACAATAACAGTCCAATGCGGCGGTGTACCATTGAGCTGGAACAACACATTGGTCAAAAATGAGTGGTAGGAAATGCATGTAACTAACAAACAGGTTAGGTTGATGGTAGTTGAGAAACATGCTAAGTTACATATAAAAGTTTTTAAGGCAAATACATTTCAGTCATAGTAATTAATGGCTGAAATATATTTGCCTTAAAAACTTTTATATGTAACTTAGTGTATTTCTCAACTACCATCAACTTAACAACACATTGGGCTGCCGATCTTCCAACTGAGGCAACAGATACAGCTGTAGCACATACAGACAGGTCACTGCTGTCACAGTTTTTTCCACAAATAAAGAGGGCCTCAACACTTCTGAACATGACAAAGTGCACCAGACATTCACCTTCTGACTGTCTCATTCAACTTCTCGAATAGCGGTAGGGTTTTCGGAACCCCATATTCTTTAGTTATGCTGATGTACCCTCCTTGAGACATAAAACGTTCCTTCATCACTAGATATCCATGTCCGCAGGTAATGTTCATCAGCTTTGACTTTGGACAAAATGTCTTGGGCACATTGGAAACTGCGGGATTTGTCGTCCCACTATAAAGTCTGTAAAATCTGCAGTTTGTACGCACAGAGCTCTAGGCGGTTCTGCAGAACCCTCCAAACAGTCGTTTGTGGCACACCTAACTTCGAGGCACTTCGTCTCATTGACTACAGAGGGCTTCGAGAAAAGGCTTCTTGGATGCGATCAACATTGTCCTGCGAAATACTCAGTCTTCCTGCTCCTTTTTGATGCTGCACACTACTAGTCTTTTGATGCTGCACACTACTAGTCTTTTGATGCTGCACACTATCAGTCTTTTGAAAGTGCTTTAAAAAACGTGAGATAGCATTATCGGAAGGTGGAGCTCTGCCATACTGCATTCTCTAACGATGCTGAGTTGTGATAATTGACTTTGTTTCAAAGAACCAGAGTGCTCACACTGCTTTTTCTTCAACAGTCGCCATTTTGAAGTATCATGTCCACTCAGCGGGTACCGTGTTGCCACATAAAACTTTTGGCAGTGAAATTGTTTATGCTGTAAGTAGTTTTATTTGGTCGGTTATGGTTTGACCACGTCAGGCATGGAAACTCCAACAATAATTATGAATCACATTGTATATATATACACTGAAGAGCAATTGAATTAGAGACAGCTGGCGTTATGCAAATGTGGCGCTGTGGGCGGCCCTGTAAATGGAAACAACATGACGTGTACAGCGATCCGACAACATAAGGAGCGATGCGACGGGAATCAGTAAGAGTCGGACGCAATATGGGTAAGATGAAAGATCTAACCGCATTTGATCGTGGGCAAATTGTCGGGGCCCGACGAATGGGTCACTCCATCTCGGAAGTCACTGGGATTTTTACAAGACACTGTGTCATGGGAGCACCGTGATTACATCGAATCCGGTAAAACCATCCCTGCAAGGGCCAACTGCCATGGACAACAGCGTGTGGATGAGCAGGGTCATCGTCGGCCAGCTCGCATTGTAACAGCGGATAGACTGGCCATAGCACAAGAAATCACTCGGCAATTTAACGCTGGTGCACAAAAACGCGTAAGCAGCCACACCATCCAAAACCATCTCCTCGCTATGGGGTACAGAAGCCATCGCCCCACGAGGGTACCGCTGCTGACCGCACATCACAGGGTGCAAAGATTAGCATGGGCGCGGGAACATCACCACTGGACCCTAGACATGTGGGAAAATGTTGCCTGGACTGATGAGTTGAGATTCACGTTGGTACATGCGGATGGCAGGACACGAGTACGGCGCAAACCACATGAAGCGATGGATCCTTCTTGCCGGCAGGGTACTCTTCAAGCTGGTGGGAGTGGCATTCTCGTCTGGGGACTGTTTATGTGGACTGAAATGGGACCCCTGGTATGTGTGACATCATCCCTCATAGGTCAATGTTACCAGGATATCCTGGACGACCATTTGCTCCCATTTGTGCATCTTCAACATTTCACTGGGGACCTCATCCTGCAACAAGACAATGCACCATGCCATTGCTCCTGAATTGTATCCGAATGGTTGGATTAACACTCCACCGACGTGACCTCGCTTCCTTGGCCAGCTAGGTCACCTGACCTCAGTCCCATCGAGCACACCTGGGATGCCATCGAGAGAGATGTTCCAATCTCCATCAAATCTTCGTGAACTGTAGGAGCTTGTTCAGGGGCCATGCATCCGTATGGATTCCCAACGCTTCCGGTGTCTTGTCGAGTCCATGCCGAGACGAATCGCCACCGTCATCAGGGCAAAAGGTGGTGCTACAGGTTACTGGACAGGTATCTCTAATTCAATTGCTCTTCAGTGTACTACAGCCATGGGAGTTGCTGGTGGGGTAGGGGGATATGTCCGCTCCAATATTTCAGGGTATTCTCCCTATTTCTGACTGCAACCCTTTTCATGGTTTGCATTTTTTCATTCATTCTCTCATCACTCACTGAACGGAACTATATGCACTTAAAAGATTTGCTGTCCCCAGTACGTTTTGAAAAACTCTTTAAAAAACAAAGAGATTGGCTATTATTACTGCACGCTTGCTTTCTCCCAATTACTATTTGCCAGCGACACCCACATCTCTTTCTGTTATTCCTTATGGGCAACACAAAATAAATTTCCTACACCCAACTCATAAACTTAGAGAAAATGGTGTATCATTCAAGCTTAATAATAGGTGTGATTATACACAGTCGAGTCACATTATTGTGACCGTCTCCTACTTTTGATGTCAACAGCGCATAGCCAATGAAAGAAGGCACATGCCGTGAGCTGGCTTGGAGGGTATAAAAGGAGTGCTGTAGGCATTCTGAAAACATATCACTCATTGCTATCCTGCATAAAAGGAGCGATTTATCAGATTTGCAAAAAAGGGATGATTATTGGCTTTTAGGCCAAGGGTGGCAACATTTCTGCAACACCATGTGCCTTTGATGTGAGAGGTGAACGTCGGCATTGAAGATGTGTGAAGATTGATCGACACGCTACAGTGGAGCAACTCACTGGCCGAATGAACCAAGGGGCTACCGGAAGTGTGTCTAAAACGACAGTTCAGAAAACCCTGCTGCGTATGGGGCTCCAATGCAAATGGATGGTCACTGCACCTATGCTAATGAAAGTGAGTAAGCAGAAAAGGCTTACATTCGCATGGCAGTATCAGAATAGGACCTCCGCTGATTGGCAAAGGATTGACTTCTCTGATGAGTCACATTTTCTGCTTAATTGAATGGATGGACGCTGGCGTATAAGGCGAGAAGCATTGGAGAACAAACACTCTTCATCCACTGCTGGAAGAACTCAAGCTTGTGGGGGCAGCGTTATGTTCTGGGGAATGTTTCTGCAGCATTCCCTGTGCCCACTCTTTCCTGTGGAAGGCACTATGGACCGATTACATTATGAAACCATCCTTGCAGACCATGTACACCCATACATGCTGATTGTCTTTCCTGCGATGGATGGAATCTTCCAGGACAACAATGTGACATGTCACACAGCTAGATAGGTCCGACAGCGGTTGGAAGAGCACGATGAATACTTCAAAGTACTTCCGTGGCCCCCTAATTACCCAACTGAGCATCTGTGGGACTACCTCGATCGCGTTGTTCGCTCTATGGGTCTTCCACCACGCACACCCATACATGCTGATTGTCTTCCCTGGGGCGGATGGGATCTTCCAGAATGACAATGCGACATGTCACACAGCTACATATGTCCGAGAGTGGTTGGAAGGGCACGATGAATACTTCAAAGTACTTCCGTGGCCCCCTAATTACCCAACTGAGCATCTGTGGGACTACCTCGATCGCGTTGTTCGCTCTATGGGTCTTCCACCACGCACACCCATACATGCTGATTGTCTTCCCTGGGGCGGATGGGATCTTCCAGAATGACAATGCGACATGTCACACAGCTACATATGTCCGAGAGTGGTTGGAAGGGCACGATGAATACTTCAAAGTACTTCCGTGGCCCCCTAATTACCCAACTGAGCATCTGTGGGACTACCTCGATCGCGTTGTTCGCTCTATGGGTCTTCCACCACGCACACCCATACATGCTGATTGTCTTCCCTGGGGCGGATGGGATCTTCCAGAATGACAATGCGACATGTCACACAGCTACATATGTCCGAGAGTGGTTGGAAGGGCACGATGAATACTTCAAAGTACTTCCGTGGCCCCCTAATTACCCAACTGAGCATCTGTGGGACTACCTCGATCGCGTTGTTCGCTCTATGGGTCTTCCACCACGCACACCCATACATGCTGATTGTCTTCCCTGGGGCGGATGGGATCTTCCAGAATGACAATGCGACATGTCACACAGCTACATATGTCCGAGAGCGGTTGGAAGGGCACGATGAATACTTCAAAGTACTTCCGTGGCCCCCTAATTACCCAACTGAGCATCTGTGGGACTACCTCGATCGCGTTGTTCGCTCTATGGGTCTTCCACCACGCACACCCATACATGCTGATTGTCTTCCCTGGGGCGGATGGGATCTTCCAGAATGACAATGCGACATGTCACACAGCTACATATGTCCGAGAGTGGTTGGAAGGGCACGATGAATACTTCAAAGTACTTCCGTGGCCCCCTAATTACCCAACTGAGCATCTGTGGGACTACCTTAATCATGTTGTTCGCTCTATGAACCCTCAAGCAGCTGTCAGATGCACTGCAGTCAGCATGACTCCACAACCTGTGAACACTTTCCAGCACCTCATTGAGTTACTCCCAGCCCGTCTAGCTGCTGTCCATGCTGCACACAGCGGTTACTCTGGATATTTGCTTGTGGTCATGTGACCCAACCATGTATTAGTTACATCAACCAAATGTTACTGAAACGTATTATTTACAATGCATGTTTGAAATAATATGCAATGACACAGCAGTATTTGAAGGAAAACTTTACATTCTTAGCATATGACATCCGTGTAACATTCTAACGAAAATGGCAAAAATTAACCAACTTTAATTAAGATTGACAAATATAATTTGTAGTAAAAATTAATTAAAAATACTAAATAATGAAGCAACAAATTAGATTTCTCATTGCTTTTGCAAATTTTGAGGGCCTTCTGTCCAATTTGATTTCACCTGATTCGCACAATGCTAAGACACTTTTTCATTTAGAACTACAACACTGAATATATTTGAATAGGTGTAACTTGGGAAAGGGAAAGGAGGACAACTGCCCCTTCAATATTATCCCATTTCCTACATAATCACATTTTCACTACTTTCAAATAAATACCGGCAAGAATTAATTACTGTATTGCCATAAAACGAGGGTAAAATTCTTGGTAGTAACTTGGGAAAGGGAAAGGAGGACAACTGCCCCTTCAATATTATCCCAATAGGTGCCCTTCAATATTATCCCAATATATTATCCGAAATAGGTGTAACTTGGGAAAGGGAAAGGAGGACAACTGCCCCTTCAATATTATCCCATTTCCTACATAATCACATTTTCACTACTTTCAAATAAATACCGGCAAGAATTAATTACTGTATTGCCATAAAACGAGGGTAAAATTCTTGGTAGAGTTACATGCTAAGATCCGAATGCCCCCCTGCCCCCCCCCCCCCCAAAAGAACAGCCCAAGTTATATTCATTGTTTCTGACTCAAACACTCTAACGAATTGCCAACACAAAGCAGAGCTGCACTATGGTTGAGTTTTTATTCTCCACTCTCATTCTGTTTGAGTTGAACAGAATGAGAGTAAAGAATAAAAACTCAACCATAGTGCAGCTGCGCTTTGGTAATAGTATCTGCATTGTTCATACAGTACTGTAAATTTGGTTCATGTAAACCACTTCATGACCACTGATCATAGCTGCAAAGAAATTCTCTGGTTTTGTCATCAATCTCCCCTTTCCAAATTTTCCAGTTAACTCAAACTTTTGTTTTGTAGTGAATACAATGTTCTTCTGTTTTTTAGGCATTTTCCTGTGGCATACGCTGGTCTGTGTGGATGCATTTTCAATAAGAAATATGTTCAGACAGAGCAGTACCTTGTTGGGGGAATCACGCTAACCATTCCTTTAGCTAGTCAGAGACTGAGACACAGGTGGTTTATATGAGGGTTGTACCGAAAGTAATGCAAAAGTGGGTATAACTTTTTATCAACTGACGGGTTGTTCAAATTGCACATGTTGGTAGAGTAACTCTTCCTCTATAGTAACCCTTCTTCTTCATTGCATGTAAATAATGTATTCCAAGCAGAAGCAATGTGCCTTCATTGAATTCTTGACGAAGGAAGGAAGCAGGCTGTCCAACATCCACAGAAGGCTACAGAATGTTTACAGAGATGACACCATTGATAAGAGCAATGTGCACAGATGGATGAAGAAGTTTAAAGAAGGGGAAATCAGCATTAAAGACAAACCGCACAGCTAAAGACATTCATCAGCTAGTGGATGAATTGATTCGTGCAGAGAGATGAGTCACAATCCTTGTGCTTGTTGAACAACTGGACTGTGGTCACAATGCCATAGAGAGGTGGTGGAAGATTTAGGGCATCAGAAAGTGTGTGCAAAGTGGGTACCTTGGCAGTTGACACCCAATTTGAAGGAGAGAAAGGTGGAAGTCTGCTCTGATCTGCTGGAGGCATTTGAAGCCAATGAAGACACATTTTTTCTGATCTGGTGGCAGGAGATGAAATGTGGATGTATCTTTACGATCCGGAAACAAAGAATCAATTCATGGAATCACGTCACACCTTTTAACCAAAGCCTAAGAAGTTCAAGAGCCAGTGATTGGCACAGAAACTCATGGCGACTGTTTTATTGGGATGACAGGGGTGTCATTCCCTTTGATTTTCTGGAATGTGGTCGCACTGTGATTAGCTAGCAGTACATTGAGACACTCAAAAAGCTTAGAGAAGCCATAAGGAAAAAGAGACCGGACAAGAATCTAGGATCCATATTCACCATGACAATGCAAGAGCACATACATCTTTGGCAACAAATCAGGCGGGTCGGTGGTCCCCCATCCACCATACACCCCAGATCTGGTGCCCTCCAACTTGCACCTGTTCAGTCCAATGAAGGACAGTCTATGATGATAACAATTTGATGACCCAGACAAGGTAAAAGTGGCTGTGAAGAAGTGGGTACAACAGTCCACACCTGGATTTTTTCAAAGAGGATTAGAGAAGTGGGTTAAAAAATTGCGTAAATGCATCGCTTGTGATGGAGGCTATGTTGAGTAGTACCTTTGTACAGATGATGAGTTACTCTACCAACATGAGCAATTTGAATGACCCTTGTCAGTTAATAAAAAAGTTATACCCACTTTTGCATTACTTTTGGTACAACCCTCATACTTTCTATGTGTGCGCGTGCAAACAACACGACTCACACACATGGGGTGGTCCTAATGCTCAAGGAAATCTGATCACACCAGGAAAGTACTGAGCATTGATGTGAGCCACACATGAACGTATTAACTTTTGTATTTACACTTTATACAATATTTACAGTGCATCATTTTATGAATCAGTAAACAAAAAATACATGATTAATCCACACCTGAATAATTAAGAATGCACTACAAGATGAGCATTTAATACAGATCCATATTCAGACAGGAAAAATGATAGCACAATATTCTTTTTTGTATTTCAGTTTATATTTCATAAGCTATGTAGCATTTTCAACTATACAGTGGTGGCATAAAGTATGGTAAGATTGCAATCACCGATTTCCTTGTTACAGGTGGTAGTGCTATGTTAGGTGTAAGTATGGACAATCTTGAATATAAAGCTGTGATCCACATTTCCCATTTCTCTAAGAATCCAAAGATTACTCACGAGGAAATGAGTGCAGTGTATGGGGCTGAGTGACCTTACACACTGAGTGGCCACTTTATTATGACCACCTGACAGTTTTAAGCAAATGAGCTATGGCTGCACGCTGTGGCCGCCAGAGGGCGAGGCTAGTATAAAAAGGGAAAGCTTAGTGCTTGAGACAGTAGTAGAACTGATTTTTGGCTGATGAGATGGGTAAAAAATGCGATTTGACGGACTTTCAATGTGGGATGATTGTAGGAGCTCGGGGCCATGGAGCAAGTATCACCGAAACCACTGCATTCAAGAAAGGTTCCAGGGCAGCTGCTGTTAAAGTGTTTAAAGACTGGACTGTCAGCCAAAAAACTGCGTCTCTACATGCAACGTGTGGTCGTCATCGACTAGTGACTGCTCGGGCGGAACAGATAGTGTCCAGACTGGTAACAAACAACAGAAGGGCAACAGTGCAGCAAATTACAGACCATCTTAATCAAGGATCCCATCAAACGATCTCTGCAGGCACTATTCACCGTACATTGCATCAGATGGATATGGCAGCCGAAGACCTGCTCGAACACCTTTGCTGTCTGCAGTTAACAAAAGAAAACGTCTACAGTTCGCACAGGAGCACAAGGATTGGACAGTCGATAATTGGAAACAAATTATGTGGTCTGATGAATCACGTTTTCAGTTGCACCATGCCGATGGTCGAGTGAGAATTTGGCGGAAACAGCACGAAAGCATGTACCCCAAATGCATTGCTACAACCCTTGAAGGTGGTGGAGGCAACGTTATGGTTTGGGGAATGTTTTCCTGGCATGCTTTGGGCCCTTTAATTCGTGTTGATCAACGTCTGACTGGCACATCATATCTAAGCATCATTGCAGACCAAGTGCATCCTGTCATGTGGATGGTTTATCCCAATGGTGATGGCTACTTTCAACAAGATAATGCATCCTGCCAGAGTGCTTGTATTGTACAGGATTGGTTTCAGGAACAGATCATCAGTGTGGCGGGTATAACCCATCACGCAAGCTATTTAGCGATTTCATAATGTCAAGTGCCACCCGACATTTGAGCGCAAAGGGTTAAACCATTTGCAGTGGAATTTTCACAAGCACAAAGCCACATGTAATCAATGTAAAGAGTTTGCAAAAGGTGCTGAGATGAACACCCTCTCGGCTTTTGCGGACGACACTCTAAAATGGCTGTACGGGGAATCATGTGACAAACAGCGTACAAAGAGAAGCTCTGCCTCCGTTGGCAGGGGAAGTCAGAACAGCGAAGGCTTATAGAGACTACCTGTAATGTGCGTTTTTTCAACCAAAAGACCGTACAAAATAGAAAATTGTGTGCATGGGGTTTTCCGTAGTTTTTGGGTGTCTTCCGGAAAATCATAAGATGGAGTGAAAATCTGTACAAACTACGGAAAATCCGTAACAGTTGGCATCTCTGACCATTAGTGTTAGCTCTGTGGAAAACATCATTCACAACCACTTACATGCAAGTAAAGGTGGGGCCACATGGATCCCTCATTTTTATTATACCTTTGCAGAGGAGGAACAAAGTGGATTGTTCAAAGCACTGTTGATGGTTGAAAGCTGGGTTCATTATTTCAACCCAGAAACAAAGGAAAGCTCCAAACAAAGTCTAACCATGAAAAGCCACTGCTTCCCAGAATTGGTGCAAGTCCAAACCTCTGCTTAGGAGATGCTCAGTGTTTTGTGGGATCAGTCAGGTTTGATCCTTGCTGATTAACTTCCAAACAGCTCCAACTAGCATTACCTTTTTTGGCAAACTGTGTGAAAATGTGAAGCACAGGTGAGGAATTATATCAAAAGGTGTGGTTCAGCTGCAGGAAAACACACCAGCTGATGCCTGCCTTGTTGCCACAACAGAAGGCCATGAAAAGTAGCTTTGAGATATGTCCCCCCTCCACCTTACTCACCTGATTTTGCACCTTTTGATTTATTTTCCCACTTTTGAAGTCAAACATTTACCAGATGATGACACCCTCATTATTTTTTGAGCTGCAACTGAGTCGTGCTTCAAAGCACAATCTGACACGTTCTACAAAGCAGGCATTCACAAGTGATCCATTGCTGGAGAAAGTGTGCTTCTTTGGGTGGTGGCTATGTAGAAAACAATTAATCAACCTACTAAGTTTCAGCCTGCGACAGAGCCATGGTTCAAAGGCAAACTGAGACAATCTACAGAAAAGGCATTCGCAAGAATATCCATCCTTGGGAAAAGTGCATTTCTTGGTTGGGTGGTGACTGTGTAGAAAATGATTAATCAACCTACTGAGTTTCAGCTTGCAACAGAGTTGTGGTTCAGAGTGCAATCTGAGACATTCTACAAAGAAGTTATTTGCAAATGCATCCATTGTTGGAGGAAGTGGGTTTCTTTGGCCATGTAGAAAAACATTAATCAACCAAACAAGTTTCAGCTTATGAAAGAGTTGTGGTTCAGAGGGCAATCTAAGACATTCTATAAAAAACACATTCACAAGTGTATCCATTATTGGGAAACGTGTTTCTTTGGGTGGGCACTATATAGAAAAAGATTAATCAACCAACCAAGTTTCAGCTTTCTAGTGCCATTGTACATGGGTAAATAAGGATCTTTATGGAATGCCCCTCATATGAAGACAAAATACTTGGACTTTTTCTAAAAGCCATTATTTCAGCAAACGATTTTAGATTACATACCTTTTATTAGTGAGTCTGGGAATTTCATATTTTTCTAGCTTTTCAATCTGATCAATGAGCTCCAGGTGACCTCTCTGGGAAGCTAACAAAAGAGGTGTGTATCCCTGATTGTCAGCAACTTTTAGAGCTGCTCTATTCCACTGGCACAGAAGATGAGTGACTTCCTGATAGCCATGTGCACAAGCCCACATCTGTAAAAACATGGAGGAGATTCTTATCACTGGCATGAAAAGCACAACACAAAATACAGATCAAAAACTTCAGCAAAACTGCTGCATTTTTAAAACCACTAGCCCAACCAATCAACACCATATTACAGGCATCCTCTGCTTTTCGACATTTCGCTTTACGTCAATTTGCTCTTACGGAAGACCTACATCAGTACCTGTTTTTGCTACCCAAAAGAAATATGATGAGGACTTTCATTTTTACGAAAACAGGCGAAAAATGAAAACAGTATTCAACGTTTGTTTTGCAACAAGCTGTTGCCTAGGCACTGCTGCCGCATGGCATCCGGCACCTACGGAACTATTACCAATGGTTGTAGACGATGATGATGTTACAGAGGCAGCACGCACCCCGTGCAACGAGAGTGGCGTTGACAAGCTCCTTCCCCCAGAACTATACTCACCATCAAGCCGTCATAGCTTTGAACTGTGTCTGTGAGCATCTGTGTTTTCTCACAATGTATTTTGCACATTCGTTAACAAGATGTGCCCTAAGGTATCAGAAAAGCCTAAGACAGCTTGTAAGGGCAAGGCTGAACTCGATCCTATCAGGCTGTAACATTAAGAAAAAACAGCAAGGACAGAAAAGTTGAGTTGGGACGCAGCGCCACCTATTGACGTTGTTCGCATTAACAAACTGATTCCGTATCATTATTTACATTTGAGATTTTATTTATATTCACTTTCACATTAACAGATGGATATTTGTATTCTGAATTCGTAGTACTTGGGCAAAAGAATTTTTCTGTAGGAACTGGTGTAATTCATGTGTAAATCTCATTCCTCCTTTATTCTTCAACGATCTAGGGCTGAGATTTTGGTAAATGTGTAGATTAGATTAGCGCCTTAAATTATTTTGTCGGAAAAATGTTAGTACCTGGAAAAAGTGCGACGTACAGATTTTAGAGTATGGAAATTAATGGCAAATGGTGCAGAAATTTCGTATTTTAAATGTCTTTTAAAGATTTTTATCGTAACATTTACCTGCAAGTTCCATGCTGTGAAGAGACGCTGCCGTAGGCCTAACGTATCGAACATACAGGTAAATGTTACGATAAAAATCTTTAAAAGACATTTGAAACAGAAAATTTCTGCACCATTTGCCATTAATTTTCACAATCTAAAACCTGTATGTCGTACTTTTTCCAAGTACTAATTTTTTTCCGACGAAATAATTTAAAACGCAAATCTACACATTTACCTACTATTTTACTTAATATGAGTTTATATCATCATCACCGTCATCATCATTTTCAACCATTATCAATCCACTGCTGGACAAAGGTCTCCCCAAGTTTCCACCACAATGGCTTGTCTTGTGCCAGTCTCCTCCATGTCACTCCTGCATACTTTCAAATTTCATCCACCCATCTTCCATGTGGTCTTCTTCTGGGTCTTTTCCTGTCTCTTGGAATCCAATCTAAAATTTCGGCTGTCCATCGATGGTCTGTCCTTCATACATGAGACCGGCCGATGACAAAAAAAGCTGAACTTTTTAACTGGGTGGAAAATTGGGACACGCGAACGCGGTGTGTGAGCAAATTCAAATACAGCATATACAATATTTAAGGATTGCACAAGCCATATGGAATTATTTTCTGTAAATTATGTAAGTAAATATTAAAGTGAAGCACATTATTATATTCACAATAGAAAAGTAGGGAATCAAGAACAAAATAAAATGAGATATTTTTAAAAATCAGATTTAAAACATACATGTAAATCTTTACTAGCTAAATCCTGAGGTGAAAAGTACTTGTCTAGGAAAGTTTGTGCATTTAGTCAAGCAATTAGAAGCATATCCACAGATTAGTTTTGGTCAAACATCAGAGTACAAGAGATAAGTCAGTCTTGTTGGCTTAGTAGCACTCTAATGTACCAAATTTTTCAAAAATGAAATGTGTGTGGAAATAAGTTAAATTCACAGATTCTTACTAAATGATAATTGGAATATGTATTTGAATATGTACAAATTAAAAAAAAAACATGACTAGAAGTTATGGTTTTTAAACAGATTGCTTCAAAGATATTTTGCCCCTTTTTTGTTGTACTTGCTTGCACAACAATTCGAATTTCCTCTTCTGAGCAAGCCTGGCTTTCTTCTCAGCAAGCTGCACGGCCACATTTATTTTATGTTGACTGCAGCTGAACAGCATCCATTGCTAACTTTTTCTTTTTGCTGATAATTCCTTTTCTTTTCCTCTCTATTTCTTTGGTATAACTTGTTTCTGATGTCCTAAGATTTTGGCAGAGGTTGGCATCAACTGCTTCTTGGAAAAAAATTTCTTTACTGAAGAAATTAACTGCAGACTTACCCTGTGCTTTAAGTTTATACTACACAGTTTGTATAGCTGAATAGGTTTCAATGTTCATTCTTCCTGATTTTATATCTATGGTTTCAGCCATCATGCTGAAAGAACTTTCAACCTGTGGACCATGGAAGCATGATATAAAGGCTTTTACTACTTTAGATAACATAGTGTACTTGTAGAGGTCAAACACCTTTGCCCACCACGCATCAATTTTTACAAAGTCAGGAGATGGAAGTCGTGATTCAAACTGATACTGGTGAATTTCTAGAGCATAGCTTTCCATTTCCTCTGAATTCAATATATTTCAAAGAAACTGTGGAAGTTTTTCAGTCTTTTTAAAGTTAGATTATGTCCCCTTGTAGAAGGATCAATGATATGTACATTAAAAGATCACTACATAATGGTAGTGTCTTTTGCATGTATTTTGCATGCTGAATATAAGCTTCAGCAGCCTGGCTTAAAAAAATTCCCCACAATGTCATTTGATTCGCTTTTCAAAATAATGTTCCTGATCCAAGAATCTTTCACAGGTTTGCTTTATCAAATATTTCATAGGTTTGCCTTTCAGTATCTCTTGTTTTAAGAAACAAGCTAAGAAATCCAAGAATAGTTGCTTCTACTCATCAAAAACTTTATGAATTAATGGCTCCTTTGTTTGAAATAAGCATACATATTTTTTCAAAAGAGGTAGAGCTGCAACATAAAAATTTAATATAAGCAAGGTTTTTTTTTGTTTTTTTGTCTTTTTTGAGCTTTCAAATAATTTTGCAACAATTCTAGATTTCCATTTTCTTCCATCTTCTGTTAGATTTTTTTTCCCGTAATTTCTTCCAAAGCTCCTGGAATTTTAACTTTTTCTTTCTAATCTTTACATATTTTATTCATCACATCCATGTATATTGGTCTTTCATTAGGCTGCACAAATCCATAATACAGCAGCAAAAGGGCATCATGGATATGTAAACTGTTTAATGCCACATGATAGAATGACAACCACCTGCATTGCACCATGTTCTTAATTTCAGTGAATTTTAGCCCTATAATTTCACAAATTTCAGCAAGGGCTTCATGTTGATCTGCCGACCATTTAAAGTAATTGAAGAAGTCAATAAAGTATTTCTCAATGTAAGCTTAAAATGGCTTGCAAAATTTTTTACTTGCATTGTGAATATGGTGACATGAATCTCCATCAATGTCAAGCAAGTGGGGAGATTTTCTCTGCCGAATTCTTGTTTTTAACCATGTTTTTGGGCCACTCATGACACATTCTTTCCATGTAGCTTTCAAACAAGCAAAACAAATTCCTCCTCAGAAAGAAAGAAAAAAAAACGGAAAGCTGCGCCACGAACTTTGTTTAGAGGGTTCGGGCCGACGTAATACTGGCCCGAAGCCGTGCTTTTTTTCCCACTTAGCTTTCATACATGCAAAACACATTTTTCCTTAGGAAAAAACGAAAGAAAGGAGAGAAACAGGGTTGCGTCACGAACTTTGTTCAGAGGCTACGGGCCGACGTTATCCTAGCCGGGCGCCGTGCTTTCTTTTCACTAAGTTTTCAAACAAGCAAAACACATTCCTCCTCCTCAGAAAAAAAAAAAAAAACCAGAGGTGCGTCACGAACTTGGTTCAGAGGCATCGGGCCGGCGCAATTCCGGGCCACAGCGAAAGAAGCACGTCCGAGCCAACGTAATTCCGGATCACGGCAAAAGAAGCACGCCAGGCCTACGTAATTCCGGCGTGGCGCCATGCTTCCTTTCCACTTAGCTTTCAAACAAGCAAAACAATTCCTCCTCCTCAGAAAGAAAAAAACAACAACGGAAAGCTGTGTCACGAACTTTGTTTAGAAGCTTCAGGCCGACGTAATACTGACCGGGCGCCGTGCTTTCTTTCCACTAAGTTTTCAAGCAAGCAAAACACATTCCTCCTCATTAGAAAAAAAGAAAACAAAGAGGTGCGTCAAGAACTTGTTTCAGAAGCATCGGGCTGACGCAAGTCCGGGCCACAGCGAAAGAAGCACGTCCGAGCCAACGTAATTCCGGATCACGGCAAAAGAAGCACGCCATGCCTATACGTAATCCCGGCGCGGCGCCGTGCTTCCTTTCCACTTGGCTTTCAAACAAGCAAAATAAATTCCTTCTCTTCGGGATGGGGGGGGGGGAGAGAATTTAAGAAAAGAAAGCTGCGTCACGAACTTTTTATTCAGATGCCTCAGGCCGACGTAATTTCGGGCCACAGCAAAAGAAGCACGTAATAGCGGGCCATGCCGAAAGAAGCACGCCGGATTTATGCAATCCTAGTGCCGTGCTTTTTTTTTTTTTTTTTTTTTTACACTTTCGAACAAGCAATACAAATTCCGCCACCTCAGAAGAAGAAAAAAAAAAGGATACAAAGGGCTGTGTTACGAACTTTATTCAGAGGCTTTTCATCGATTATTTACAAAACCATTAAAACTTTCTTAATAACAGCGAAAATCTGAATATCCATAATTTTTTGTTAGTCACCCGTAATCCCGGGGGAAATCCGTAATAATTACGGAGATTCCATAATTTTGGCAATTACGGAGATTCCATAATTTTTGGCAATTACGGAGATTCCGTAATTTATGTGCGTCCTTTGTAGAAAGAGATTTCACGAGAACTTCGATTCTCTAACGATCTCAGAAAAGTGGGAACGCATTCGGATACATCGCAAATTACAAGAGAGAGAGTTCCTGGCGATGACGTCACGGATAGAATGCAGAGTGGCGATTTCCCGCAAGACACGGAATGGCTCGTGGGCTGCGGCAGTTTCCCTAAAGCACGAAGTAGGCGGAGCTTCCACCCTTCGCACTGCGATGCTCAAGTGACTGACCCCATCCATTGTTGACAGCAGTAAACGAATTGAGCTCCTGACTCCACCCTCCAACATTTCTTCTTGCCCCCCCAGCGCCTGCTCCAAAAACAACGCTCTCAGCTAGAAAGCGCTTAGCTCTTTTACACCACAAAAAAGCGGAATCGCAGAATTCCGCTTTTTCAAGGATTTTTCTACAGAACGACCCCCCCCCCCCTAAAAAATTCTGAAAATTTTCTCTTCATTTTTGCAATGACCTCGAGGATGACCAAAATGATGCCGAAAAAAGCGGAATTCCGCGAATTCGAGGAAGAATCTCATGTACGAGTCCTTCTGGCAGTATGTCCAGCCCATTGCCATTTCAGGGATTTGACTCGAATCATGATGTCTTCCACTCTTGTCATTTTTCGGATCCACGAGTTCTTCTTCTTATCTCTCCTGGTTACACCAAGCATGCACCTCTCCATGCTACTTTGAGTTGTCTGCAGCCTTTGTATGTCTCTTTTAGTTAAGGTCCACGTCTCTGCACCATACATAAGCACTGAAAGGATTCATTGATGAAACACATTTCTTTTAAGACATAATGGCATATTGCTCTTGAAAATTATGCTGTTTCTTCCAAAAGCTCTCCAGGCAAGTTTTGTACGCCGATTAATTTCTTCATCAATGTGACCCTCACTTGATATCTGCTGTCCAAGATAAACATACGTGTCTGTTATCTCCAGCTTTTCTCCATCAATCGGTAAATCTTCATTTCTTGAAAAAGCATTGAACATCACCTTTGTTTTCTGAAAGTTCATTCTTAATCCCACTTCTTTACTCTTGTCAGCAAGTTCCTGGATCATACTCTGCAGCTCTGATGGGGTAGTTGCAAAAATGACTACATCATCAGCAAAACGAAGGTGAGTTAGATAATCTCCATTAATCTTTATCCCCTTGTTTTCCCAGCTCAGCGACTGAAAGACACCATCCAATGTAGTATTAAAGAGCTTCGGAGATATGGTGTCACCTTGTCTCACTCCCTTTCCAACTTTTATGTGTGCTGTATTCTCAAACAGCCGAATCTTTGCACTTGCATTTTCATAGATGTTATTAATAATATTAATGTATGCATCTTCAATACAGCAGGATTTCAGAGCCAATGTAACTGCTGATGGTTTCACCGAATCAAAAGCTTTTTCATAATCGATAAAGAGATGCACAATGGAAGTTCATATTCTCTCGCTCTTTCAATTAGTTCTCTCAGTACGTGGATATGATCTATTGTGCTGTAGCTACTCCTGAATCCAGCTTGTTCTCTCGGTTGAGCCATGTCCAGTGTTACCTTCAAGAAGTGTGAAAGAACTTTAGTGAAGATTTTATAAACCACTGATAGGAGGCTGATAGATCTGTAGTTCCTGAGATCCTCAATGTCACCTTTTTTATGTAGCAGGATCATTGTAGCATTGTTCCAATCCTCAGGAATCTTCCCTTCATTAAGGCATCGAGTGAAAATTTGGACGAGTACTGTTTCGATTTCTCCACTTGCTTCTTGTATGATGTCTACAGTAATTCCATCTTCTCCTGGAGCTTTTCCCCGCTTCATGTTCTTGATTGCATGTGCAACTTCTGCTGGGAGGACTGGAAGAACTCTGGTACCTTTCATGATGTCTGGAGTACATGTATAATCCCTTTCATATAATTTGGAGTAGAAATCTTTCACTCTTGTCAAAATTTCACCTCTATTTCTTGTTACAGAACCATCTTCTTTTCTCAGTGCCATAATCTGTTTTCTTCCCTTACTGAGATGTCCCTTTGCTATCTTTAGGCTTTGGTTGTTTTCAATTGCTTTCCTCACTAGTTCACAGTTGAATTTCTTTACGTCTTCAGTGATACTTTTTCGTACTGTTTTGCATAGCTCTATATATTCCACTTTGGAAGTCACATCTTCTTTAGTTGTCCTCATCTCTCTTCTTTTTTGCATCAATATTTTGGTTTTTCCTGATAATTTGTTCACATGCAATTTGTTCTTAGACCCAGCTAATTTTGTTGCTGTTTCCATAAGAGCTTTGGTTACTTTTCTGTTAACTTCAGAAATATCCACTTCTTCCAATGTTAGGCCTTCTAAAGCAGCTAATCTGTTCTTCAGTTCCAACTTGAAGGTATTATGGTGTTTTTTAAGGTTGGTTATGTCAATACATTTTGTTTGTCTTATGAGCTTGCCACGTTCAAGTTTAGTGTTGAGGTGCATCTTACATCTCACCAATCTATGGTCACTACCTGTGTTGAACTTGTTCAGCACACTGCAGTCTTGGATGACGAAATTTTTTGTTACACATAATAAAATCAATTTCACTTGTCGTCCCATTTGGATGTCTCCATGTCCATTTCCTGTGCGGCTTTTTCTTGAAAAGGAGTTCAAGATGAAAAACCCTTCTGTCTCTGCAAACTCAACGAGAGTATTTCCACGCTGGTTTCTGTTGCTGTGACCGAATTTACCTACTGAAGTTTCATTCTGTTGCTGTTGCCCTATTTTTGCATTGAAATCTCCCATAATTATCTTCAAGTGCTGCTTACCTTTATTATTTAGATGACGAATTTCCTCATAAAATTCTTCAATTTCTTCTTCAGGATGACTTGTGGTGGGTGCATAAGTTTGAATAATCTGAGCCTGGTATCTTCTCGAGAGTTGGATAACGAGTTGTGCAACTCTGTCAGAGGAACTTTCAACTTCTATAACTTTATCCTTCAGTTTCTTGTTTATTATAAATCCAACACCAGTAGTCCTGCCAGTATCTGTCTCACGATAATAGAAGAGATGTCCACTTTTCAGTTCAATGAGATCTTCTCCTTTTCTCCTTACCTCACTTAGCCCGACGATGTCCCACTTGTTCCTTTGTAGTTCCTCTTCCAATTCAAGAAGCCTTGAATCAGAAGATAGGAGCATCCATTATACGTAGCCAAGGTCAGCACCAGATGGCAGCCTAGTCCGGTCCTCCGGGGATTCTTAGCACCACATGCTTGGGACGCATGTCGCACTGGCCGCTGCCTTGGCCAGGTACATTGCAGCTGCCGGAGACTGAGGGCCAAGATTTAAGTTGTGGAGTCATTTTGGAGCGGTTTGGCCATAACTCACCACGCTGGCGAAGCGGGTTAGTGAGTATGGGATAGCATTTCCTCTAATCACGATGGTATAGTTATACCGTTATTAGCGTTTATATAGCTGAGGTTTTTTTTCTAAAATTGAATTAGGTACGTAATTATCAGAATGAAAATGCTTACCACAAACAACAGTTGAAGGTAACTTGTCATTTGGAGCAAAATCCTGACGAGATATTTCTTTCAGCAACAGTTGCTTTAGGTTCTGATTTCAGGGAAACTCATGGAATGAAAATCCCACGTTTTTCTTCTCAGAAGATGTGCATATCGGCACACAACAGTAAACTATTTTTAAAATGGGTTAGATTTTGTTGTGAAAACAACAGTTTGGTTTTAAAAGTGTAAGGTTTTTTAAAAGAAACACAAGAAAAAACGACGAACATACACAATCCAGCAATTCAAACGAAGTGAAAACTGAGATGTTTATACCTTGGGACGCAGTGATATCTAACGGCTGAAATCATCCCTAACGCCCACTGGCCAATCACCAAAAGTCTATTGCCTTCAACGCTAATGTTATAGCTTTTTCTTCATCCACTTCAGCCTTGGTAAGGGTGTCACACTTAGAATAAAACTGGACGTAAAAAGCATTTCGATCATGGTGAACGAAATAAAGACATTGTGCTTGCACTGAACTAGCCTGCATCCAGCATTTGTACTATTGGGTGGATGCATAAGTTCATGCCATTTTATTTCACGCGTGTTACCCAGGTCAGTAGTGACCGTGCAGATGGCCAGTTGTATATCAAAATGTAGCTAGTAATATTGTGTATCTAAATCACATTGCGTCGTGTGATTGTGGCTAATGGTTTTTTGGTTTTCAGGTCCGGAAGTGTGGAGTGTTAAATAAAGAGGAATGAACATTTCCGACATCTGCTCCTCTTCGAGTTTAACAAGTGATACACAGCCGCAGAGGCTATTCAACTAATTTGTGCTGTGTATGGGGAGGAGGATACTATTGCTGCAAGGACAGTCCACAAATGATTTGAGCGGCTCCGAGGTGACAAGTTTGACCTCAACGACACTCCACGCTCAGGTCGTCCATCTCACTTTGATGAGGAACATTTGAACCACCTCATCCACTTGGATCCGCGTCAAACCACACGCGAATTGGCCACTGAGATGGACTATGATCAGGTCACAGTGGTGCAACACCTGGAACGTATGGGAAAGGACCAGAAATTGGGGTCTTGGGTGCCTCACACTCTCACTGAGGACAACAAGAATCAGCGTGTTGCCATATGTGGTTCTTGGCCACTGAGATGGACTGTGATCAGGCTACAGTGGTGCGACACCTGGAACGCATGGGAAAGGTCCAGAAATTGGGGTCTTGGGTGCCTCACACTCTCACTGAGGACAACAAGAATCAGCGTGTTGCCATATGTGGTTCTTGGCCACTGAGATGGACTGTGATCAGGCCACAGTGGTGCGACACCTGGAACGCATGGGAAAGGTCCAGAAATTGGGGTCTTGGGTGCCTCACACTCTCACTGAGGACAACAAGAATCAGCGTGTTGCCATATGTGGTTCTTGGCCACTGAGATGGACTGTGATCAGGCCACAGTGGTGCGACACCTGGAACGCATGGGAAAGGTCCAGAAATTGGGGTCTTGGGTGCCTCACACTCTCACTGAGGACAACAAGAATCAGCGTGTTGCCATATGTGGTTCTTGGCCACTGAGATGGACTGTGATCAGGCCACAGTGGTGCGACACCTGGAACGTATGGGAAAGGTCCAGAAATTGGGGTCTTGGGTGCCTCACACTCTCACCGAGGACAACAAGAATCAGCGTGTTGCCATATGTGGTTCTTGGCCACTGAGATGGACTGTGATCAGGCCACAGTGGTGCGACACCTGGAACATATGGGAAAGGTCCAGAAATTGGGGTCTTGGGTGCCTCACACTCTCACCGAGGACAACAAGAATCAGCATGTTGCCACATGTGGTGCCTTGCTTGCCCGTTATTGTGAATGTTCTGAGCAACACAAACCCTTTCTGTCATGTATTGTTATTTGAGATGAAAAAGTGGTGCCTGTACGTGAATTTCAGGCATTGGAGGGAATGGTTAAGTGCAAACAAAACACCCACACCACGTCCAAAACATGTCCTTCATCCTGCGGAGATCATGTTCTCTGTCTGGTGAGACATGGAAAGCATTATTCATTGGGAAATGCTACCGAGGAATCAGACCATCAACGCTGCACTCTATTCTGAGGAACTAAGTCATGTGGAGGGAGAAATTCAGGAGAAACAACCACATCGGTGCCATGGTGTCTTTCTCCAACATGATAACACATGCCCTCACAGAGCAAACATGACCAAAATGGCCATTCAGGACATGAAATGGGAAATCCTTCCACATACGGCCCATTCCCCAGATGTAACCGCTTCACACTATCACTTGTTCCGATCTCTGTCGAATGCACTCCGTGGCAGAACGTTCAACAATGATGTTGACCTCCAGAATTTCCTTGATGATTTCTTCACAGCAAAACCTACACGTATTTTCAAGAATGGCATTGCAGACCTATCCAGGCATTGGGACACCATCGTAAACAATGGGGGGAAGGGATACATAGTTGATTGATTTCATTTTCCCTTCTGATATAATACATTCCTGTAGAGCGGTGAAAAAAACCCGGCATGAACTTATGCGTTAACCCAATTTTTACACACACAGAGAAAGAATCTTGAAAGCTGCAGAAGATGCTATTGGTTCTGCTACTAGCAGAACGAAAACAATAGCAGAAACCAATAGTACCTCCCTCATCACCTCTGAGCTTTCCAGTGAGCTCACTGTATTCCTGATTCTGGTAACTAAAACTACACTGTTCAGATATTATTTCTGCAGGGTGATTAATAATTAGTGTATTGGTTTCAGTGGCATATACACTGAAGAGCAATTGAATCAGAGACAGCTGGCATTATGCAAATGTGGCGCTGTGGGTGGCCCTGTAAATGGAAACGACATGACGTATGCAGCGATCCAACAATATAAGGAGTGATGCAACAGGAATCAGTATGAGTCGGACGCAGTATGGGTAAGACGAAGGATCTAAGCGCATTTGATCATGGGCAAATTGTCGGGGCCCGACGAATGGGTCACTCCATAATGGAAGTAGTGCAGGCACTACAATTTTCATAAGCCACTGTGTCACGGGTGCACCGCGAGTACAGCGAATCCGGTAAAACCATCCCTGCAAGGGCCAACTGCCATGGACAACAGCGTGTGGATGAGCGGGGTCATCGTCGGCTAGCTCGCATTGTAACAGCGGATAAACGGGCCACAGTGCAAGAAATCACTCGGCAATTTAACGTTGGTGCACAAAAACGTGTAAGCAACCACACCATCCAGAACCATCTCCTCGCTATAAGGTACAGAAGCCATCGTCCCACGAGGGTACCGCTGCTGACCGCACATCACAGGGTGCAAAGATTAGCATGGGCGCGGGAACATCACCACTGGACCCTAGACAGGTGGGAAAATGTTGCCTGGACTGATGAGTCGAGCTTCACGTTGGTGCATGCGCATGGCAGGATACAAGTACAACGCAAACCACATGAAGCGATGGATCCTTCTTGCCAGCAGGGTACTCTTCAAGCTGGTGGGGGTGGCATTCTCGTCTGAGCACGGTTTACGTGGACTGAAATGGGACCCCTGTTACGTGTGACATCGTGCCTCACATGTCAATGTTACGGGATATCCTGGACGACCATTTGCTCCCATTTGTGCGTTTTCAACATCCCACTGGGGACCTCATCCTGCAACAAAACAATGCAGCTCCCGAATTGTATCCGAATGGTTGCATGAACACTCCACCGACGTGATCTCGCCTCCTTGGCCAGCTAGGTCACCTGATCTCAATCCCATTGAGCACATCTACGATGCCATCGAGAGAGATGTTCAAGGCTCTGACCCTCCTCCATCAAATCTTCGTGAACTGTGGGAGCTTGTTCAGGGGTCGTGGATCCGTATGGCTTCCCAACGCTTCCGGTGTCTTGTTGAGCCCATGCCGAGATGAATCACTGCCGTTATCAGGGTAAAAGGTGGTGCTACACATTACTAGACAGATACCTCTAATTCAATTGCTCTTCAGTGTAATCGGAAAATGGGAAACAACAAAATAAAACCACAAACAGAATATCGCAGATGACGTCTAAGAGTTTTATTACCTGTAGAATCGATACATCAGATTGCTAAACCACTTTGACAAGCACGCCTTTTGTGGCATGCATGATATTCAAGCGATAATCAATTTCCTGCCAAGTGTTCACCAGGATTTGTGGCATTACTGTAGCTATCACAGCACCAATTCTGGTCTTCAGGTAATTGAGGGAGGTCACAGGGGTCTGATAAATGATGTTTTTCACATATTTTCACAGGAAGAAATCCAGTGGCGTGATATCAGGTGAGCGTTGCGGCCACGGAATGGGTCCACCACTCTCAACCCAGTGCCCAGGAAAATCAGGACAATCAACATCATCCTGCGAAGTGCTGGGTCTTCCCCCTCCTTTTGGATGCTGCACACTACCAGTCTTTTGATGCTACACACTACCAGTCTTTTGATGCTGCACACTACTAGTCTTTTGATGCTGCACACTACTAGTCTTTTGATGCTGCACACTACCAGTCTTTTGATGCTGCACACTACCAGTCTTTTGATGCTGCACACTACCAGTTTTTTTTATGCTGTACACTACTAGTCTTTTGATGCTGCACACTACCAGTCATTTGAAACTGCTTTAACCAACGTCTTATAGCATTGTCGGAAGGTGGAGCTCTGACACACAGCATTCTGTAATGAAGTTGCATAGCAATAACTGACTTTGTTTCAAAGAACCAAAGTACGCACATTGCTTTTTCTTGAACAGTCACCATTTTGAAGTATGACATCAATTCAGAAGGTACCGCGTTGCCACATAAAACTTTCTGCTGTGAACTTGTTTATGCTGTAGGCAGTTTTATTTGGTCGGTTACGATTTGACCATGCCAGGCCACGAAAACCCCAACAATAATTATTATGAATCATGCTGTACATTATATAGGCTGTGTATTTATCAAATAATTCCTGCTTTTACGATATGTTAGTGTTATTTTAGATTTTATGTTATTTATTAGGTTATTTTTTGAGTTTGGGAATGCTCAAAAAATTTTCCCATATAAATTGATGATAATTGCTTCTTTGCTTTACGCTATTTTGGCTTACGAAAGGTTTCATAGGAACACTCTACTTTCGGATAGTGAGGGAAACCTGTACTAATAGATATTTGTCAGATTCTCAGGCAATCTAATGATGAATGAAAAGGAATAACTCCAGTCTTTGTCAGCCTTGTTGAGAGATGAAACGATGATGATGGTAGTATTGCCAGATCTGAAAAGTTGAATATGTTATTTCTTTTTAAATTGACTTCCATATTAATGGTATGATGACAGGGGAATCAAAATTGCTGTTCTTGGAGCACCAAAAAATTTAAAAATTTGCGAACTTTCCCGATAGGATAACAAGATATGATCAATGAACTGGAGCAATTCGTTTGATGTCATTCCAAAGTGGTTCAGCAGAAGTGTGCTCCAAAGTTAGAGATGCAAGTGAAGTTTCAAACTTTCCTTTACAGACATCATTTTTCTGCTACAATAAATGATATGATCAATGTAGATACTGAAGAAAGTGCTTCCAATGCAGTAATTTTCACTAGTAGATGTTGAGATCAGGATGGGATTAATGGCAGCTTAAGGGGAGTAACTTTGTCTTTATCACCCAAAATTAATTTGATGATAGAGATGTTGAAACTGATGGGCCAGATGATATCCAAACTTCTTGAAAATTTTCTTGAGCTTGTAGGCAAGAGAAGGATGATAAGGGAAAGATCCACTGAAGTGCAGATTTTTTTTTTCTCAGCTCCAAGAACTGCGATTCTGATTCCCCTTTCATCATACCACTACTAAGGAAGTCAATATTAAAAAAAGAAATAACACACACGACTTTACGGATCTGGCAACTACTACCAGTGTCCTCATTTCATCTGTCAACAAAGCTGATGAAGACTGAAGTTATCAGCTGAAAGCTCCCTTAAATTAAATTTTCTTAACTCAAGTGTTAAAGTTTTTAAACTTAACATGAAGCATGACTTATCAGACCAAATGAGATGTTGCCAGTCTTTAGCATCCCAGTTTTATGTGCTTTGTACTACCATACATGCTTAGTTGCATTCATTTTGGTAGCAAAAGGTTTGTGAATTACAGCACATCCATAAATACTGGCACAATGGAGTTCCTAGTGAGCTGTTACGACAGAAACAGGATAATGCTAAAAATATTTAACAACTAAGCCATCTTCAACACGATTATAAGTTAAAACCTTTAATTTAAACACAGGAGCTAAAACCACATGGTAAAAATACACAAGCACTTTTGAAACTGTGCCAGTTTGTTCTTCAGGTGTGAGTGTTAACATGATGACAATGGGTTATATACATGTGGGAGAAGGATTGGGTCACAACAGACATGCACAACAAAGCAAGGTGATGAATATCTAAAATTAATTATTATATTTGCACTTTTAAGGTATTACACTCCTGCAAAGTGCGCATAGTTTACGTGCAATTCATAAATGAAAAACTATTAGAAAGTACCAATCACTCACCCTAAAGATCATGGTAATCTCCATTGACAACACACTTCCAACACGTCAATAATCGTAATGTTTCTGGGCTTCCAAGAATCATAAGAGAGATGTCTGTAAACCTTGGAAGCCCAGAAATATTACGATTATTGACGTGTTGGGAGTGTGTTGTCAATGGAGATTACCATGATCTTTAGGGTGAGTGATTGGTACTTTCTAATAGTTTTTCATCTAAAATTAAGTTGTTTTTAATGCATTTAGAGTTAATTAGAATCAATATTTTGCAATGCATTCTGTAGTAATAGTTTCCATTGGGTAGGTACAACATAGGGGAATCGTCATTACAGCAGTGGTACTGATTGGCAAAAATTATTATTAAACATTTTGATTTCAGAGTAGATATAACAGTGGCTTTATCCTATAATGGTTGATGGGCTTCCTTAAGGAGTAAGTGCGACATCGCTGAGGCAGATGACTTAGACTTGATGTCATATTTATGTTCGCTCAGGCGGGTTTTTAAATTGCGATTCGTCGAGCCGATACAAACACAGTCGTCCTGCCCAGGTTTGGCCATTCTGAGGAGGATAGAGTAAACCCCATGGCGGTCCAACATCTGAGGTAAGTCTCTGTCATGTTTTACTAAGGACCATATCGCATGTGTGCTCAGCCCAAAGTTTGGGACTTAGGGTCTGCAAATGTTTTTAAAACATTGGCTACTGGAGGAAAGTACAGTATCGAGCCTACATATTTAATAGGTTTATTGTTTCTAGATAAGGTGGTGGAAGTTCTGGCATTCATTTTTCTCAGCAGGTTGTTCACTACATGTTGAGGATATCCAAAGGTGGCTGCATAGGCCTTTATTTTTCCAATTTCAATGTTAAATAACTACAGTGTTGAAGAATGCGTTTTAGCTCAATGCAGCATGAAACGTATGGAGGATAGTTTCTGGTTCAATGGGTGGGTTGAAGGAGATGTTATCATTAATATGCCGGAAGATGGCTTCCTGTAAACTGATGTATTAAGTTTGCAACTTAATTCTCGGCCCCTAACAACTGCAAGTGATCATAGAAAGTCGACAAATGCAAATAGCTGTGTGTGGTAATGGCTGATTGCAGGGCCATCCAACAGCTTTCCAGGTAACCGCAACCGCTCACAGCTGTAGTGACAGAAGGGACGAAAGTTGACGGTGAAAGCAATGTTCGAGAAGCAACATTTGAGGCACTGCCTCTTGTTTGCCTTTCAGCTGAAAAAAAGTGCCGTGGAAGCACAGCAAATGATCCGTGCTGCTTAGGGTGAGTCTACTGTGTCCTACAGTATGTATAAGAAGTGGTTCCAGTGGTTTAAGCACGGAAATTTCGATCTCCATGATGCAGAACGTCCGGGACAGCCACAGAAAGTTGACGATGAGGAACTGGAACAACTGTTGGATGCGGATCTCTGTCGCACACAGTCAGAGCTCGTCCAGGAACTCGGAGTAACATGGCAAGCCATTGCAAAGTGCCTGCACAAGCTTGGACAGATTCACAAGGAGGGTCGTCGGGTGGCCCACCAACTCACAGCTGTGAGCAAGTCTAGGCGCTGCGATGTTGCTGTGTCCTTGCTCTCCAGATTCAAGAAGAAGGATTTACTCCACAAGATTTTGACCTGTGATGAGAAGTGGATCCTCTACGATAATCCTAAACGGCACAAATCGTGGGTTTATCCAGGTCAGCCTACCACCAGTACCGCCAAACCGAATATCCATGCCAAGAAGTTGTTGCTGTGCATATGGTGGGATCAGCGCGGTGTCGTACGCTATGAATTGCTCAAACCTGGTGAAACGGTCAATGCTGAGCGTTATTGTCAGCAACTCATTCGTGCGAGATGAAAAGGCCATACACCAGCAAGGGCAGAAGCTCAGTTCTGTTGCTTTAGGATAACGCGCATCCTCAACCCGCGAAAACGACTTTAAACACGATCACCGACTGGGATGGGAAATTTTGTTCCACCCGGCGTATTCTCCAGACTTCGCCCCATCGGATTATCACCTCTTTCGCTCCGTGCAACATCACCTGAGTGATACGCACTTCACTTCTTTCGAGGAGGTCCACACAAGTAGTGATGACTTTATCAACTCGAAATAGCCCTTTTTTTCCCGCAGTGGCATTTGGCAGCTCCCTGACCGATGGCTCAAATGTATCCAACATGACGGGCTTTATTTCCCTGATTAGGTACGTATTCGATTTGCAATAATTTTCTGTCAACGTGTCGAGCCTGTGGCCGAGAATTAAGTTGCACACCTAATAGTTACTGTGTGGTTATTTGGGTCTCGTTTAAGTAAAATACCCAGATACGGGAGAGGGAAATCAGTCTCGAACTTGGTGGTGAAGTTGATTGCAGGATATTTTGAAATAGGATCATATTTTTAGAAACAGGTTCATTCATGATATTCTTAGAAACATGATCATTCATGATATTTTTAGAAACAGGATCATTCATGATATTCTTAGAAACAGAATCATTTTGACTTGTGCTGCTATTAGCAGTGCCAAGGTCTTGTGCTTCCATTGTAAAATTTGTGACAACACTTGCCTATCCCTACTTGACATCTTCATATGGCATCCACAACCTGCACATTTGGAGGCGACACCTGTGCCTTATTTGATAGGTAGTCATAATCTTTGAGACAGTTCCTTGTGTTGCACTTACTATTTCTGCTGTTCCAGTTACTGAAGCTTCCAAGAACTACACCAATGATCATGCCATTTTTGAGGTCGCTGAGATCTGACGTTGTCAACAATCACTCAATAACAGCTGTTTCACCTATCATCATGGCACTGCTACATGGCAGCCAACATTGTACTGCAACCCTTTATATACCTCATATGCACGTCATGAAGTCCTTGTTATTTGCATAAGGCACACTGAGTGTGCTCCACCAGTCACACACACACACGCAGTCGATGTTTCGATCATTTTGATTAACACCTGCAGAGAAGGTTTATTGCAAATTAGATATACTGTACAGGGTACCAAAAAGTCTTTCCCATATTGCAAAAATTAACATAAAAATCTATGTAAGTTAAAATAAAATGGTTGGCAACATAATATACGAGGGGCAGTCAAAAAGTTAGTTGCACTCCTCTGTAAAGCATTTCGGTAAAATGATATTTTGTTGACACTTTGAGGCAACACTGCTGGCATTTATCTGCAGCACGTGCTACAGTTGCTTCTACGAAGTAGTTTTAGTTCGCTCGCTGACGAGTCACGAACATGCCTCGGCAGCTGCTGGTGACGTCCAAATTGGAACTGTGTGCAGTGATTCGTTTTTTGTACGTTTTTGTGGGCAAAAGGGTGTAACTGCACTGAAATTTTTTGGCAGTTGAACCAAGTGTTTATGGTGAGAATGCAATATTGCGTCAAGCTATCGCGAAGTGGTGCATCTTGTTCGAGAACGGACGTACTGATATTGAGGACGATTACTGCAAGGGAAGACTGTCAACCTCGACAGCGGCTGAGAATGTTGCGCGAGTGAACAAACTCATTCTTGCAAACAGACGAGTAACAGAAGACAAAATCGTAAAAGAACTGGATATTTCACATGGAAGTGTGCATACAATTATTGTGCAGCATCTTGAATTCTGTAAAGTTGCTGCTCGATAGGTGCCTCGTCTATTGACTGAAGAACACAAAGGGAATCATTTTGAAAGTGCCTTTGCATTCTTGAAGCGTTATCACCAGGAAGGAAATTAATTTTTGGGCAAAATTGTGACCGGAGACGAAACGTGGGTGCATCATCTCTCACCTGAAATGAAACGTGGGTGCATCATCTCTCACCTGAAATGAAACGCAGCTCTCTTGAGTGGAAACATTTCACTTCCCCGACTCGAAAAAAGTGCCGAACAGTTCCATTTGCGCGGAAGGTGATGCTGATGCTGTTTTTCAACAGAGAAGGTGTGGTGCATACCGAAATCATGCTGAAGGGTGCCACGATTACAGCATCGTCTTATTGTGAAACCCTGAAGAGATTGCGCACTTCACTTAAAAATCGACGACCAGGTAAACTTTCAAAAGGCATTGTGCTCCTGCATGACAATGCGAGACCGCAGCAGCGAACCTAACGAGGGACCTTCTGAAAAAGTTTAGGTGGGAGGTGTGGAACCACCCCCTTATAGCCCAGATCTTGCACCATGTGACTTCCATGTCTTCGGTCCCATGAAACAAGAACTTGCAAAGCGACGATATCACTCGGATGATGAGGTGAAAGCTGCAACCCAGCAATAGTTATTGGATGTTGGACAGAATTTCTTCGCAGAAGGCATAGAAAAACTTGTGCCACGCCTCGACAAATGTTTCAATAAACTAGGTGATTACATCGAGAAGTAACTTTTGTATGGAACTTTCAGGTACATATAACATTTTTCTGTAATTTTGATCCTGTGTTCTTTTATCAAGCAGTGCGACTAACTTTTTGACTCGCCTACGTACACACGAGACTGACGAAGAAAAAAAAATGCTGAACTTTTTAACCAGGTGAAAAATAAGAACGTGTTGCAAAACAGCGTGAATATAACGTGGCATGAGTAAAACAGAATTGCTCACTGAAATCTATTTATGTAAATATTAAACTGAAGCACATCACAGTGTTCAAAATATGATTTTTTTTTAACGTTTAACAAAAACACAGGATAAATGAAACATCGCGGAGAAAGAAAAAAAATACGATTATGGGCGAAATCTCTTTTTTGTCTGACTTCCATTTTAGGAAAGCATCCCTCCATTTTTCAAGCTGCAATACAAATATTTATGAAATGAAATGAGGTTTTACCAGCACTGCTGGGTAGAAGAAAGACAGCGAAAAAAAAAAAAGAGTTACAATCACGGTAGAAATCTTCACTTGTCTAACTTCCGTTTGTTCCCAAAAGTTTTGAAAGTCGGAATTCCGTCCTCCGATGGAAAACGTCCATACCAATCCCACCAAAATTTCTGCTCAGTTCTGCATCGATCCCAAGAACCATCAAAATGATGATGGAATCCACGGCAGAATCTCGTGGCTGAAGATTACAGGGAAATTTGCACGCCATCTATTTTCCGTTTTTGCAAATTTTTCTGTCATTTTCAGGCTGAAATGCTAATGTTTATAGAATAAAATCATATTCAACAATAATACTGTGCAGTAGAAGCATTGCGAGAAAAAAGAAATCCCGATTACAGGAAACATTTTTACTTAACTTCCGTTTTTGAAAGTTCTGAAAAACGAAATACTATCCGCAGACCCAAAAACGAAGCCCCTTCCCCCTCAACTAATCCTCCATATTTTTTCTCAGTTTTGCATCGATCTCAAGATACCCAAATGGTGAAAAAAAAAAAAAGCGGAATTCCGTGAATCCGCGGAAGAATCTCATGTATGAATATACACTGGTGTGCAAAAAATAAGGACGAAGAGGAGAAATTAGCATAACAGCAGAACGAGCAGGCAGATCGGACCGAAAGACCACTCAGAGATAGACTGGGGTCCGGTACAGTAGGGCATGCACATACATGCAGCATGACGGGGGGGGGAGTGTAGGAAGGGTATAAAGTACACGAGCAGTGTATGCTTAGCAATTCGGTGAAAGCTATTGCACGGTGTACATCGGTTTGGATGACGTAGAGTTGCTGTCACCGTGTGATATGGCCAGCAGGCAATCCAGTAGACGACATCTGGATGACTTTACCCGAGGTTGTGTCATTGGGAAGTTGGAAGAAGGTCGAAGTGTGGCCGAGGAGTTTGGGAATGCTCACCGCATCGTTTCACGAGTTTGGAGAGCATTTCAAACGACAGGAACAGCTGTCCGAGAGTTTAGCAGTGGTCGTCCATGAGCAACCACGGCGGCAGACGAACGGTATATTGTCCTACAGGCGAGAAGAGACAGACGGCAGACAGCAAGAGAAATCGCAAGGCACATGCAACAGACAACTGGACGCCCGTTATCGCATTTTACCATGGCCAGGAGGTTGCACAAAGGTGGTCTATTAGCACGAAAACCAGTACGGTGTGTGCCATTAACGCTTGCTCATCGGAGACGGCGGTTTCTGTGGTGCCAGGAACACAAGAACTGGACACCATTAGCAATGGGGTTGAGTTCAATTTACGGATGAGAGCCGATTTAGTCTGATGAGCGATTCTGGACGTATACACATCTGGAGAGAGCAGGGAACACGCAATCACACCTCCAACATCATCGAAAGGGATCGGTTTAGAGGTGGAGGAGTTCTCGTTGGGGCGGCGGTATCATGCTTGGTAGCCGTATTGACCTCCACATCTTCCAAGGAGGTTCAGTCACTGGTGTCCGCTATTGTGCCGAGGTTCTCCTGCCTCACGTGCATCTGTTTAGAGGTGCTGTGGGTCCTGAGTTCCTCTTCATGAACGACAATGCTACACCTCATCATACAGTGGCTGCCGCACAGCTGTTGGAGAGTGAAGATATTCAACGCATGGAATGGCCCGCAAGGTCCTCGAACCTAAATCCAATCGAACACGTGTGGGACCTTCTCGGGAGACGCTTGGCAGCACGCCACGAGCCTCCAGCAACGATTCCGCAGTTGCGATTGGCGCTACAAAAGGAATGGGCCGCGATGCCTCAACAGCTCCTTGAGAACCTCGTCCTCAGCATGGACAGACGTTGTAAATCCTGCAACGCAGTCAGGAGTGATCATATCCCCTTCTAAAGACTGGATTTTTCTTGGCAGCCACCTGTCACATGGACGTTTCTGTCTTCTGTCCAGTTGTGCTCGAAGCTACCTTTTCAATAAAGTGCCTTTGTATCCTTTGGATTCCTTGTTTGGACGGTTTTGCTCACTTGTCCCATATTCTTACATCTTAGGGATCTTATGGTATGATTTGAGTCGATGTGCAGCACTTCTGCACGACGTTACATTCGAAAAAACGTCTCGTCCTTAATTTTTGCACGCCAGTGTAGGAGCACTCATAAACTTTTTTTTTTTTCTGTTCTTTAGCTGAGCACTACTGCTGAATAAGAGGAGCATTTTATTAATAATCGCTTCCATACAAGAAAAAGCGGTGTGCATGTTGGGGTACCACGAGACCAAATAAATCGGCGGCTGCTGTCCAGCGTCATTTCAGAAAAGAGTACACATGATCACCACTGGACCAAAAAAGAATAAAAGCTTTGTATGAAAAGTTTAAAGTGCTGGGTAGTGTTGGTGACCTTCCCCGAGCGGGCCGATAACCGGTTACATAAGAGACAGCTACAGCTGTTCAGCAGACATTTCTGCAAAGCCCCAGGAAATCCACTCATCATGCTTCACTGGAAACTGGGATTCCCCCGTGACACGGTTCACAAAATTTTATACAAACATCTTCATACAGATCCATGACCCCTTATAAGGTACAGATTGTTCAATCTCTTCAGCCTGATGACCGGCCTCACCATGCTGCATTTGCTACGGAGATGTTGCAAATAGTGATTATCTGCACTGTGTCTGTTTCTCAGATGAAATCCACATCTCTGGTACAGTAAATAGGCACAATGTGTGAATCTGGGGATAAGATAATCCCCATTATGTCATCAAACAACAGAAGGCTAGCTCAAAAGCGAACGTATGGTGCGGCCTGATGCACGACAGAATCATCAGCCCCTTCTTCTTTACAGAGCCCATGGTAACATGCAACGTGTACCTGGAATTTTTTTGTAGCACCTCAGTTGCATGTACTCCAACCTTTGGTTATTTTCCAACAAGACTGTGGTCCACCACACTGGTCAATAATGCTTCGTGAGTTCCTGAATGCCACATTTCTGGACAGATGGATTGGCCGTGACGGTCCCACGACATGGCCCCCATGATTGCCCAACATAACCCCTCTAGACTTATTCCTGTGGGGTTATGTGAAAGACCAAGTTTACTCTAGCAGTGTTCCAGATGTCGAGACGTTGAAGAGCAGAATAATGGACGTCACTGGTTCGGTCTCTGCTGAGATGTTAAACAAAACATGGCATGAAATTGAATAACATTTAGATGTCCTTCAGGGCCAAACATGGTACCCACGTGGAGGTGTACTGACACTGGAAAAAAAAACTTTACTTGTGCACCATCACTGTTGTGCAATCCCTTTCTTGCACATGTAATACATTTTTTTATATTAATTTTTGTAATGTGGGAAAGACTTTATGGATGCCCTGTATATTTTTTTAACAGTGCCCTGCACTAAACATACAGCAGTGGCCAAAATTGTGGAAACTTTTTGGAAAAAGTGTATTTTTGAGGTTTGATAGCTTATGACACCACTTTTGTTTGGAGTAATACCATAAAATTATATATCAATGGAAAGATAATTTCATCGAAAATGTAATGCAATAAAGTTTGTTCAATTATCCATATTCTATGAAAAGTTATAGCCAAATAACCAGAAAAAGGAAGCACAACTTGCTTAGGTTGATATGAAGTAGCTTCCCTTCATTTGAATGTAGCCAATGAGAATGAGTGTTTAGAGAGCCAATCAGGTGTCATCTTGTTTTGGCAATGAGCCAATCAGGTCACAGTAGGATTCAGATATTGATGTCATGTATTGGAGCTGAGAGGAGGACATTTGTCAGTGTGTTATGTGATTGCTATCAAGTTGGGTTTTGTGTGTGTGTGTGTTCTTTCATTTAGTGAGCTTCTAAAATGAAATAAAATGAAAGAAATGGTGCAAAGAGTTGACTGGCCACCCAGAAAGCGATGTAAAATAGTACTATTAAGTGAACAAGGCTTCAGTTATGAAGAAACTAGAAGAAAAATTCGTGGAAACTTCCAAAGGTGGCATTTCTAAATTTTTGAAGAGGTATAAGGAGACTTAGTCACTACAAAACCAGACTGGTAAAGGCAGGAAGAGGTGCACAACAGCAAGTAATGATAAAATAATTAAGAGACTGTGCCTAGGTGACAGAAGAAAATCATCTTGGTGTATACAAGATGAAATGGCGCAATGCAATGTGAAGTTGAGTGCAAGGACTGTTCGGCGCAGACTGCAGGAATTTGGTCTCAAAGCTATAATTCCACAAAAAAAGCCATTTTTATCTCTCAAACAAAGGTTGTAAAGATTAAACTGGGCTAAAACCCATGTTAACTGGACAGCGGAACAATGGGACAGTGTTATTTAGAGTGATGAGACCAAAATCTCCCTGTTTCGTAGTGATGGCATAAAATATGTAAGGAGAAGAATCAGAGAAGATTTGCATCCTAATTGCATTACATGTACCACGAAACACCCAGTCAGTGTTATGATCTGGGGTTGTATGACATCAAAAGGTGTGGGCAGAATTTGCGTGATTAATGGGAATATAAATGGCCAAAAATACATCAATGAAATACTTGAGCCTAAACTGAAGCCTTCTGCACGTGATCTTTTCCAAGATAACGAAGCATTTATATTTCAACAGGATTCAGCTCCATGTCATGTTGGTGCTGTGTGCAAAAAGTGGTTTCAAGATAATCATACTCCACTGCTGGAATGGCCTGGGAATAGCTCGGACATTAACCACATCGAAAATCTATGGAGCCGACTAAAAAAACTTGTTAGTCAGAAGCAACCCAGCTATAAAACCCAATTAATAGAAGCAATAATTCAATCTTGGTTTGACATTATAACAGCTGCAGAACTAAAAAACTTGGTTTACCCCATGGGAATGCATTGTAAGGCCATAATTAACAATAAAGGTTACCCAACTAAGTATTAACTGACATGGTGAGAATTTTTGTAAATCTAATTTTTTCTATGTGCTTCACTTTTCTTCTTTATAACTGCTCTTCTAATACAAAATCCTTCATAAAAGTTATTGCATAACATTCTTGATGAAATTATCTTTCCATTGATATATAATTTTATGGCATTACTCCAAATAAAAAGTGGTGGCATGAGCCATCATACCTCAAAAACACACTATTTCCGAAAGGTTTCCACAATTTTGGACACTACTGTATACCTGAATGCCATACTAGTTCACAGGGGTAAGATGATAATGGGAATATTACCTTCAAGATAACAGTGGAATGTGCATTAAGCTTAAACATATACACAGAGTAGTAGAATGTAGATGTACGCTGTACGCGGTAGTTGCCAAATTATTAGTAGATTTTGCAGATAGTTTTCGCTTGTAGATAACAATAAATAAAAATATTATTTACAGCAATTAGAGCACTTACTCAAGACTTTACTCAGATTAACATATTTAATTCAAATTTAATTTGAAGAACTTCCAGTTATTTTGAACATCTTCTGAGTTCTTTTGTTTTTATGGGCAATTCTGTCCTCTAGATTTTATCAAGGCCTGTTGTTCTCAATGTATAGGAACTGTATCAACAGTTTCGTTTACATAGAAATAATTTAAATTTTAATTCCTCTTACAGTTGCCAGTTATTAAAATCTTTTCCTTATGTATTTTGTAATTCCACTATTTTTATTAAATTGTTGAAAATGCAAATTAAAATTTTTGAATGTTCATTGATGTAACTGTTTTTCTAGATATAAAAATTTTCTTTAGTCTCTTGTTTTCATGAAGCTCATGGTCCAATATTTTAATATTTTGCCATAAAGGTCGATTTCCCACACATCGCTGCACATTCAATTGTAATGTAGTGGGTTGTCGGAAAAGTCATGACGTATTTTAGCCATGTTTTGCAAAGGTCATTTACTGATAGAAAGAACAATGATCAATCAATGATATAATGCCCATTTTGTTCGACAACCTTTTGCCTATAAACATATAAAACGAGCGAAACACACAGTTACGTACGGTAAAAAGGTTCATTTAGCAGTAGCTTTCGGTCATCCTACGACCCTGATCACCTGCGATTGACTGGATGGGCTGGTTGCCAGAACTACAATTTGAAGTTGGGGTGTTGGAACTGTTGCCAGATTTTAGAAGTGAGATCCAAATAAATGGGATTTGGTGAGGGGTCTCTGAATTGCAGTTTTTGGTAAACAAAATTTCAATGCTCTCTTGAAAACAAAGAGATGCCTTGTTGATGAAAGGGGCAACTTTTCTGGTTTCTTTCCAAATGGGAACTGCAGAGGTGTCTTCAAGGGTTAGTGCAGATAAAGCTGTCTTTGGAAGACCATTGGAAACATCTTTTTTGTGTTCACCAAGTCTTGTTTTGAAGCTTCGGTATGTGCTTCCAATATACACTGAGAGATCAGAGGAAGTTGAAATGGGAATAGCATAAACTTCAGGGGTGTCCAAGGGTGAGACAGAATCCCTGTCTTTAAGCAGGCACATTATTGCAGAAGGGTTTGGTTTCACTGTGAGAGTGTAGCCCATAGTTTTGAAAAGTTTACACATCTTACAAGAGAAGGATCCATGGAAAGGGATGAAACCAATGAATGGTGGTTTTTCTGTTATTATTGCTGAGAGAGCAGACAGATTTTTCTAGTGGGAATTTTGGAGGAATTTTTGAATTGTAGAAGGTGGGAACTGATGGGCTTTGGCAATTTTCTTTATGGTGTTAATTTCTTCATTGAAGGAAGATTCAGTAATGCAGACAATCCTGGCACAATTGACATAAGTTTTAAAGGCCGCAAATTTGTGAGCAGTTGGGGAGTGGGATGAAAATGGGATTATGTTTGCTATTGCAGAGGGTTTTCTGTAGATAGATCTGTTGAGATGATTCCTTTGCCTTGCCAGGTGGACATCCAAAAAGTCAATGCCTTGCTGTGATTCTTCATTGATGATGAATTTTATTGATGGGAACTTTAGGGAAATCTTTTCAAGAAGAGATTCAAGGTCAGTTCTATTGTGTGGCTAAATTACAAAAATATCATCAACATATCGAAGCCAAATGGAAGGTTGTAGATTGTGTTCCTTGACTATGTTTTTTTTTATATGTTGCATGAAAACTTCAGCCAGAAGTGGAGAGAGAGGTGAACCCATCGGAAGTCCTTCTTGCTGACAGTAGTATTTGTTGTTGAACTTGAAACAATTAAGATCTCTCAGAGTTCGAAGGAAGTCATACAGGTCTTTTGTTAGTGGGCCAGAGAGTGATTGGATTTCTTTTAGCAATTGTACTAGCAGCATATGAGATTGCAAAAGAGGGACTGAAGGGAAGAGAGAGACTACACCCAGAGTGAACATTTTGTCAGAGGGTTCAATGCTAGGAGGGAGTTTTCTAATGAACTCTTTAGTGGAGGAAATTGACAAAAGATGGCTGGAGGTGAGATGTTTACATTTTCCCACAATCCTCCCTTCAAGGTTACGGGTGGGAGAGAAAGTATATTCCACGAGTGGTCGAAGAGGAAAACCAGTTTTATGAAGTTTAATCTGGAAGAATAAGTGTGGAGTTCGGAAATATGGTGGTGGTGTAAAATCTCCAAGAAAGGTCTTTAGAGTGGGTTTCTTGTTGAGTCTTTTAACTGCAGTTTTAAGTTTGGGGGTGGTATCAGATTTTAGAACCTTGCAATTTGAAATTGAGAGGAATGATTCAGCTTTTTCAAGATATTTTTGTAATTTGGCCACACAATAGAACTGACCTTGAATCTCTTCTTGAAAAGATTTCCCTAAAGTTCCCATCAATAAAATTCATCATCAATGAAGAATCACAGCAAGGCATTGACTTTTTGGATGTCCACCTGGCAAGGCAAGGGAATCATCTCAACAGATCTGTCTACAGAAAACCCTCTGCAATAGCAAACATAATCCCATTTTCATCCCACTCCCCAACTGCTCACAAATTTACAGCCTTTAAAACTTATGTCAATTGTGCCAGGATTGTCTGCAACACTGACTCTTCCTTCAATGAAGAAATTGACACCATAAAGAAAATTGCCGAAGCCCATCAGTTCCCACCTTCTACAATTCAAAAATTCCTCCAAAATTACCACTTGAAAAATCTGTCTGCTCTCTCATCAATAATAATGGAAAACCCACCATTCATTGGTTCAATCCCTTTCCATGGATACTTCTCTTATAAGATGTGTAAACTTTTCAAAACTATGGGCTACAATCTCATAGTGATGAAACCAAACCATTCTGCAATAATGTGCCTTCTTAAAGACAGGGATTCTGTCTCACCCTTGGACACCCCTGAAGTTTATGCTATTCCCATTTCAACTTCCTCTGATCTCTCAGTGTATATTGGAAGCACATAATAAAGCATCAAAACAAGACTTGGTGAACACAAAAAAGATGTTTCCAATGGTCTTCCAAAGACAGCTTTATCTGCACTAACCCTTGAAGACACCTCTGCAGTTCCCATTTGGAAAGAAACCAAAAAAGTTGCCCCTTTCATCAACAAGGCATGTCTGCATTTCCAAGAGAGCATTGGAATTTTGTTCACCAAAAACTGCAATTCAGAGACCCCTTACCAAATCCCATTTATTTGTATCTCACTTCTAAAATCTGGCAACAGTTCCAACACCCCAACTTCAAATTATAGTTCTGGCAACCAGCACATCCAGTTGATCGCGGATGATCAAGGTCTTAGGATGACAGAAAGCTACCGCTAAACGAACCTTTTACCGTACGTGACTCTGTGTGTTTCGCTCGTTTTATATGTTTATATGTTATTTCCGCATGAAACCTGAGTTTTAAACCTTTTGCCATCTTTTAGTGAGCTGCAGAATGCCTCATTCATAGAAGGACCTGTCTTTCGTGGCGAAAAACTCTACAAGGTGCTGATTTACAGCCTCATCTGAATTGAACGTTATACCACGAAAGGACTGTTGAAGATAGTGAATCAAGTGGAAGTCTGATGTCGCAAGGTCAGGCGAGTATGCTGGGTGTGGCAACACGTCTCACCCAAGCTCTAATAATTTTTGGCGGGTGATCAAACTTGCGCGTGGTCTCGCGTTGTCGTGATGGAAGACAACACCGTTACGATGAACAAGCTCTGGACGTTTCTGGATGATGGATTCGTTCAAACTGTCCAATTGCTGACAGTGCACATTCGAATTGATTGTTTGGTTCTGTGGTAGGAGCTCGAAAAACACGACACCTTTAAAATCCCACCACACTGAGACCAGAACCTTCCGCTGATGAATGTTAGCTTTGGATGTCGTTTGAGGCGAAGCAGCACGTCGGGACAAAGACTGCCTGCGCAGCACATTGTTGTACACAATCCACTTTTCGTCACCAGTTATCAGTCGCTTTGAAAAAGGATCGTTTTCCTCACGTTTAATGAGCATATCGCAGATGTTTATACGCGCCGTCAATTGATCTTCTTTGAGTTCATGAGGAACCCACACAGAGCTTGCTTATGTATCGCAGCTTCTTCAGGTGGTCGTGAACGCTTGAATGATGGATGTGCAATGGGTCTGCAATTTCTCGTGTCGTGTAACGTGGGTTTGACTCGATCAATGTCTTGATTTGGTCGTCATCAACCTCGGTTGGCCTCATGGACCGAGGAGCATCGTTGAGGTCAAAATCACCGGCACAGAATTTTGTGAACCACCGCTGGTACTAACGTTCTTGTAGAGCATTATCACCGTACACTTTATGCAACTTTTCACAAGCTTGACGCCCATTCTTCCCTTTACGGAAGTAAAACAGTAAAATATGGCGAAAATGCACAGTTTGATCTTCTATCTTCAACTTGATGTCAACTCTTCGCAAATCAACCAAATCGCTCACTATTCCTTTTAGACTGCGGCTAGAACTAGCACCTGTCGAATGCCATAGCGATAACAGAGCTGTGCATGCCTCTAGTACTTCCAAAACCGCCCAACTGCCATCGGGTGCCAAAATAGTTTATGACTTTTCCAACAACCCAATAGGTATTTTGTTCTCTTTGGAAGCTGTAATGTTCTAATAATTATTTATTGTTTTATCAATTTTTCTTTAAATTATCTTACTCTATTGTTATCGTGGTTCGCGGGTTTGCAGCAAGTTTTTTGTTTCATTGGTATTGTACGCAGACACATTTTATTTTTATACAACTTCGCATATACATCATATACATATCAATAAGATGTTCTCTGAGATTCTGAGGTTAGCTCCACAAAGAAAGATAATCCACCAGATAAATGTTTAACTGATTAATTATTTACTTATTGTTACTGTATCAAACATCTCCATTTACAACTGTCTTAGTGTGCGATCTTAGTGAGAGATGGGTTTGCCTCCATGGGGCACTCTACGGGGCAATAATGGCACACATGACAGCAACAAGGGCCTCTATGAATCTCGGAAACTGACACAAATTTAAGTTTCAGTATAAATTATTGTTGAGGCATCAGCTAGTTTTGTGTGACATTGGCAAAAAGACTCCAACTCACTAGATTTTGTTCCAGAATCCTTAGATGGAATGACCAACTGGAACCATCAGCTGTGGGCTAATCCCCCACACTGGTGCACTTTACCCATTAAAAAGACACAAAGAAAGTTTTTAAAGGACTCCAGTGTGGGATATGATGGACCTACCACACTTGAGAAGGATGGTCCACCATGGAAACAACCTGGAAATGGCAAATGGAGTATGAGAAAGAGATCTTGGCCGAGTGAGTGAAAGATTGGTATAAGGAATACTAGAAGAATAAATGGAAAGATGAATGAGGTGATTAAAGAAATGAATAAGTATAGATTGGATGTGCTGTGGGTAAGTGAAACTAAAAAGAAGGAAATTAGTATAGAAGAAGTGAATTAAACCTTGACTGTATAGTCTGGAGTGTTGGACAATGTGAGAGGACAGGCTGATGTAGGTGTGATTTTAAGTGAAAAGATGAAGAACAACTTGATAGACTAAGCTTAAATTATACCTGAAAAAGTGAAGTGGGATTGTCTGAGAAGCTACTTTACCTTTCATAAGTGGATAATGTAAGAGGACAGGCTGATGTAGGATAATGTGAGAGGACAGGCTGATGTAGGATAATGTGAGAGGACAGGCTGATCTTGGATAATGGCTGTGAGAGGACAGGCTGATCTTGGATTATGGCTGTGAGAGGATAGGCTGGTCTTGGAAAAGTACATTATCCTATATAATATTTATTCTTCTGATCTAATGCACATTTCCAATAACATCAAAATAATATTTTACATATAATATATGTACATTTCTAATATATGATATTTCATATATAATATATGTACATTTCTAATATATGATATTTCATATATAATATATGTACATTTCTAATATATGATATTACATTCTAATATATGTACATTCCTAATATTTCTAATAATAATGTGCATTAATAATATCATATTATGAATAAATGTATGTAATATTTATTCATATGATATTTATTCTGCTGATCTAATGTACATTATCATAGAGCAGCAGAATAAATATTAATGTGCATTTCTGCTGATGCACATTATCCTACAGGCTGATCTTTAAAAAAGTACAGGCTGATCTTGGATACAGGCTGTGAGAAGACAGGCTGATCTTGGATAATGTAAGAGGACAGGCTGATGTAGGTGTGATTTTAAGTGAAAAGATGAAGAACAACTTGTTAGACTAAGCTTAAATCACACCTGAAAAAGTGAAGTGGAATTGTCTGAGAAGCTACTTTACCTTTCATAAGTGGATAATGTAAGAGGACAGGCTGATGTAGGATAATGTGAGAGGACAGGGTGGTCTTGGAAAAGTACATTTTCCTACATAATATTTATTCATATAATATTTATTCTGCTGATCTAATGTACATTATCATAGAGCAGCAGAATAAATATTAACGTGCATTTCTGCTGATGCATTTAATCCTACATAATATTTTTTCATAATATTTATTCTGCTGATCTTGGATAATCTACAGGCTGTGAGAGGACAGGCTGATGTAGGTGTGATTTTAAGTGAAAAGATGAAGAACAACTTGTTAGACTAAGCTTAAATCACACCTGAAAAAGTGAAGTGGAATTGTCTGAGAAGCTACTTTACATTTCATAAGTGGTTTTACATTTAAAACAAAATTGACATCGTGAAATGTATCTAAAGCTTAATCTGACATAACTGATAATGGAAACTGGCTCAAAATAAAAAGAACTAGATGATGGTAGAACTAGAATTACCAAAGGTGTACATCCATGCTTGTCTTTGCTCATGGCATCGACCTCTGATTCCAAAATAAGTGAAGGGTTCTCTGCTCTCCAATGAAGAAGAGTGCACACCAAGCGACTAAAGCCTAATGCTGCAGCGAGATGAAGTAGTGTCAAATCAGAACATGTGGAGGTCATGATTGGTGATGAGTCATCCTGGTGATTCCATGATGCAGTCATGAGCCTCTGGCACAGTGATACTAGCCGATCCTCAAAGGATCGTTGCTTGTCACCTGAAGTCTATGGAAGAGACAACAAAAATTACAAGTCAAAAACCTTAAGCTAACTTTTTATTGTAAAATGGAAGCTTTTTCTCTTTGAAAAAAAAAAAAGCAGTGGCAAGAGTATTTATTTACTGGGTGTGCTGGACAGTTTTGTAATTTTTTCTGTGAAAAATTAGCATAATGCTAGGATTTCTAACAAAGCAATCAGAATACCATATTTTTTTATCATAATGCTGTGGCACTAAACTCCATTTTACAAACATGCAGCTTGGAAGTTTGGCGTTTAACTAGGTGTGGCTTACAACCATTTTCAGTAACATTATAAATTCCAACTGCCATTCACGGTATTGAAACACATCATTCTGTAAAATGTTTAACGTAGACACTGAGCTACAAAGAACTTGGAGTGTTGACCCCTCATTGATAATTAGCATGGGAGGCTAGCGGACACACAAATGAAGTCTCAAAACCAGGGTCAGATTAAGGCCTTAGTGGGCCCCTAAGCTAAGACATCTGAGTTAGTCCCCAAAGAACTTATGACTGTAAAGTCATTAGGGGTAACGTGAGGTTTAGGAATATATTTTCTTTTTCTTCAAGGGTTTGAATATTTAATGGCGACGTTTAGAATCAGAGATTCTGTATTTGGATCGGTGTTTTTTGTGGCATTGGAGAGCAGAGAAGCGGCCATTATTGCCAGCCATGGGGGTCACACGAACTATTGATGCCTGCATGTTCCGCAAGTCGCACGGGCCTGTAAGCTCAATCGTTTCATCTTTGTATCTGTCGTTATGTGTCCAGTAAATCTGGCTTTTGCTATCTCGTGTCTTTCTCGGTGTTGCATTTTGGGTGGCCAGCAGTGTATTTATAATAATAATTATAAATTACCGGGTGCTATCTGGGAGACGCGGGTTCGATTCTTGTTCCAGGACGACGGAATTTTCAAGTTTTGGGATATTATCTGACTTACCATCCTTGTCATATTTACACCAAAAAATGGATTGTCATCTTTAAAATTTGTATTATATGGTGTAATCCCATATTTCATTCATGATTTATCAGCAGAGTTTTTACAATAAGCCACAATATTTTTCATTGTTCTCATAAGAACATGAGTTAAAAGCTTAAGATTCCTACGTTTTGTCTTGGATACTCTAATAATTTAGCATTATATACTTTTCTTAGTACATCTTTTTTGTCATGCAATGTGAAGATACAGGGGACTTTAACTAGTAATGGTTCCAAGTGCAAATTGGGAGGTGTGGGTGGATGGTAGTGAAAAAGCTGAAACTCTCTCGCCAGAGGTGTAATTACCAAGGAGTAGTTGGAGCAGCATGCTCCAGGTGCAAGATTTTGGGAGGCGCAAAAGTTTGCATATTAAAAAAAAAATCATTAAAATGTGAAATGTTAAAAAAAATTACTACAGCCAAGGTAAAAAAAAATCATATTAAAAAATCATTAAATGTTAAAAATAATAAAGATAAAGAATAGTTTAAGTCCTCCACAACTCAGCTACCAACAACTGTTTGACCGATGCAGAGGTGTTGCACCGAAGTGATAGGCTAGCTGCAACATATCTGTCAGACATTTCTGGAGATCTGGGTCCAGAATTATTGTGTCTAAAAGTGTGTTTTGCTAGCCATCTCCCAAAACTGTCAAGCATTGGAGAGCTGACTGAACTGATACTATTGGGTATATAAATAGGTTTTGAGGGATTTTCGTTTGGTGTCGTGCTTATTACTGCTCGCATGTATTTTAAGGTGGCAACACTGCAATATTGCAGTTCGAGATGCCAGATGTCAGAGTCGGTGTACGATGTTCGATTTAGGTGCGAAGACGTATTTGTTTTACTCGATGGAAAATGGCAACTTTTGTCCCGACAAAACAGCATTTGCGGGAAGTGTTAGTGCATTACTTTATTGTCAAGAAAAGTGCTGCCGACAGCTATTGCTTAATGTCAGAAATCTAGGGTGAACATTCCCCATCCGTAAAAACATGTGAGTATTGGTTTAGACAATTCAAAAGGAACGATTTCGATATCAGTGATAAAGAACGTTCTGGACCACCCAAAAAAAATGCTGATGCCGAATTGGAAGCTTTACTCGACGAGGATCCATGCCAGACCCAAAAGAACTAGCAGCAGCATTAAATGTTACTCAACCATGCATTTCACAATCTTTTAGCTGCCATGGGAATGATGCAAAAAGAAGTAAATTGGGTTCCACATGCTTTGCGGGAAAGAGACCTTGAACGTCGAAAAACCATTTGCGAACTGCTGCTTCAAAGGCAAAAAAGAAAGGTTTTTTTGCATCATATTATTACTGCCCACGAGAAGTGGATATGGTACGATAACCCTTAACGGCAGAAAGTATGGGTGAAGCCAGGTGAACCAGGTCCTTCAACGCCAAAACACACTATCCATGGTTCAAAGGTAATGCTGTGTATCTGGTGGGACCAATAGGGTGTGATCCACTATGAACTGCTGAAACCGTCAGACACTATTACTGATGATTGGTAACGAACCCAATTAATGCGTTTAAAACGAGCTTTCACGCAAAAACGGCCGGAATGGTAGAATAGACACAACAAAGTCATCTTACAGCATGACAACACAAGACCAAATGTTTCTCGACCTGTGAAAAAGTACTTAGAAGGATCCGACTGGGAAGTTCTACCCCACCTGCCATATTCACCAGATATTGCGCCATCGGTTTACCATTTGTTCCGATCGATGCAGTCAGCACTTTCTGGAGAATGGTTTAGTTCTTATGAAGACATCAAAAATTGGCTGGACAACTGGATCTCTTCCAAGGAACCGGAATTCTTCCTTCGGAGCATACATTCACTGCCCAAAAGATGGGGTAAAGTTGTAGCTTCAGAGGGAGCACACTTTCATTAATATTACAATATTGTTTCTGTTCTCCAACAACGTGTTTTGTTCACCTCAAATCCCTCAAAACTTATTTATATACCCAATAATATGTAGTCAAGTTTCCAGCAGCTTTCCCGATGTTATAACTGGACGCTTAATTTTTCTGACATTGCCAGTGACTACTGCAATGGCAGAGAGGCAAGAAGCAGTATGTCCCAGCATCGCCTGAGTGCTTTAGCAGCTATATCAATTAAAAGATCAAGAGCGCATGCATTGGATTTGGACCATGTGATTGACTACTATGCAAAACAAAAAGCAAGGAAGAGGGAATTTTAAATAGCTGTAAGATATCAACGTAAAAATTTTATAAATGCATTTCAATTTTTTGTAATTACTTTCTTAAACCTTAAAGAAAAAATATGTATAATTGATTTCACTTGATTTTGATTTTTAACTTTCCGTAGGTGATGTGGGGTATATCTGTAGATTATCCTTAAGAATAAATAAGTTTTTCCAATAATTTAAAGGAAAAATCCCCACATGAGGTGTGATATAACCCACATCACCAATGGAAGGTTAAATAAAGCATGATACAGTATACAAGGCCATAGACACAGGTAAAAGGAACATTTTCCCCCAACCTTGCAAAAATTGTTAAGTTTCAGCAATTTTGGGGTTAGTTAAAGGAATTTTACCTTTATCAAGTTTATTTTACATTTTTGGTGTGTACAAAGGAATTAAAATGGACAAACTTGTTTACAACAATGACGGTCGATTTGGGGGGGCAATGGTGGGAACTGCTCCTGGGGGAAGATTTTGTAGTTACGCCACTGTCTCTTGCCAACTCCCTGTACACAGTGACATGAAACCTATACTCTTGGTGAGTAACTGCCTTGAAACTTGTTTGTCATTTAGGCTCTGTTTTTGATCAAGTGGAAATCACACGAGACAAAAGTACAACTATTTTATAAATCTCTCTCTCTCTCTCTCTCTCTCTCTCTCTCTCTCTCTCTCTCTCTCTCTCTCTCTCTCTCTATCTATCTATCTATCTATCTATCTATCTATCTCTTATTTGTCCACGTATGCCCCCTTGGGCCCTTGGTCAGGGTGGGCCCCAAAGCTATAGCCCCTATAGACACCCCCTTAATCCGACCCTGGTCAAAACTTGCGTGGATGTATGTGAATAAGCAATCTGGCAAATAGCAATGATTCCATCTGGCTTTTCGTTTTGCACACAAGTTGTTTTCAATGAACTATTTGAAAAACTTTGTTTAGGACTAAAAAAATATGCTTCAGTGCCTTTTATCCTCCCTTTTAATCATTTTTTTCTTTTACCTCGTGCTAGTGAGGGTAAAAAAAAATATTCTTTTTAGCCTTGCATGTAGTGCAGTCTGAGCTTGCAACAGGTGTGAAAACACAAATTTGTTGGTGACAGTAATCAAACTCGTACCTCCTTGCTCTGGAGCCTGTTGTTCTGACTGACTAAGCAACACTGACAGAATGTATCACTGCAGATTTGTCGTCTTGACACACGCTTCCCCTCTGCAACACGTCAGACAGGGAAAACTGCAAAATTGCATGTGCTTCCATATCACACACTTCTCATATGTGAAATTAAATGAAGGGATGTCTTTCCCATTGTAAACAAAGAAATCACTGTACAGGGGTCAACCACAGGCTAAACACATTCGCTACTGCCACCCGGGACTGATAAACGTGCGCTGTGAAACATTTTCAGTCCTTCACACCCTTTCCCTCTCCCGTAAACCAGGTGTGCAAGTCTTTAACCAATTGGGAGGGAGAGTTCAGAGAAGCACTAAAATTCTCATATCACTGTGAACATTGGTTATACAGGGTGTCTGAGAATTATTGGACACATTACAAAATTATGTACAAAAAAAACTATGAGCAATGTCTGCTTTTCTATTGAGTTGTCGGAAAAGTCACGACGTATTTTAGCCATGTTTTGCAAAGGTCATTTATTGATAGAAAGAACAAAGATCAATCAATGATATAATGCCCATTTTGTCCGATAACCTTTTGCTATCTTTCAGGGATCTGCAGAATGCCTCGTTCATAAAAGGACCTGTCTTCCGTGGCGAAAAACTGTACAAGGTTCTGATTTATAGGCTCATCTGAATTGAACATTATACCACGCAAGAACTGTTCAAGAGAACAAAACAAGTGGAAGTCTGACAGCGCAAGGTCAGGCGAGTATGCTGGGTGTAGCAACACATCCCACCCAAGCTCCAATAATTTTTGGCGGGTGATCAAACTTGTGTGTGGTCTGGCGTTGGTTGTCGTGATGGAACACAACACCTTTACAATGAACGAGCTCTGGACGTTTCTGGATAATGGATTCGTTCAAACTGTCCAATTGCCGACAGTACACATTCGAATGGATTGTTTGGTTCCTTGGTAGAAGCTAAAAAAACACGACACCTTTAAAATCCCACTACGCCGAGACCAGAACCTTCCACTGATGAACGTCTACTTTGGATGTCGTTTGAGGCGAAGCAGCACGTCGGGACCAAGACTGTTTGCGCAGCACATTGTTGTACACAATCCACTTTTCATCACCAGTTATCAGTCGCTTCAAAAAAGGATCGTTTTCCTCACGTTTAATAAGCATATTGCAGATGTTTATACGCGCCGTCAATTGAGCTTCTTTGAGTTCATGAAGAATCCACACATCGAGCTTGCTTACGAATCCCAGCTTCTTCAGGTGGTCGTGAACGCTTGAATGATGGATGTGCAATGTGTCTGCAATCTCTTGTGTCATGTAGCATGGGTTTGACTCAATCAATGCCTTGATTTGGTCATCATCAAATTTGGTTGGGCCTCCCAGACCGAAGAGCAACGTCGAGGTCAAAATCACAAGCACAGAATTTTGCGAACCACCGCTGGCACTGACGTTCTTGTAGAGCAGTATCACTGTACACATTATGCAACTTTTCACAAGCTTGACACGCGTTCTTCCCTTTACAGAAGTAAAACAATAAAATATGGCGAAAATGCACAGTTTGGTCTTCCATCTTCAACTTGATGTCAAATCTCCGCACATCAACCAAATCGCTCACTATTCCTTTTAGACTGCAGCTAGAACTGGCACCTGTCGAATGCCATAGTGATAACAGAACTGTGCATGCCGCTAGTACTTCCAAAACCGCCCAACCGCCGTCGGGTGCCAAAATACTTCATGACTTTTCTGACAACCCAATATGTCACGTATTACTATATGTCATGGTTTCTATATATTTGTTTTGCAGAATTGTTATTCACAGAATTCAATAGATGGCGCTAGGTGTGGTCTGATGAGGAATGTATGAGAAATGCGCAATCAGTAGTCATGTCATCCGTACAGCAGAAGGCGATGTGTGTTTATGGCTTGCGGATTTAAAGTCTGTCATTAAAGTTAAAAGACGGCACCGTTTAGAGTATGGTTGTAATCCTCCTTCTGCGAATTCAATTAAGCGGTGGATGAAACAATTTAAAAAACTGGCAATGTGGAACATTGTGGAAGAGACGGTAGGCCTGGTGTCACCGTTGAGACGGTTGACCAGGTTAATGAAAGTTTCCGACGAAGCCCCAGGAAATCCATTCGTAAAGCAAGCAGAGAACTGTGCATTCCAAAATCGACAGTTCACGATATCTTGCACAAGAAATTAAAGTTTCATGCTTATAAAATTCAAATAGTGCAAAAGATGCATGTAAATGATCACACTCTGCGATACGATTTCGCTGTGGATATGCTGAATGGAGTGGAAAACGATGTAAACTTTCTCAGTACTGTAATTTTTAGTGATGAATCCACAGGTATTGTGAATCGTCACAACTGTAGGATATGGGGCAGTGAACTGCCTCATGCTGCTATTGAACTGGAACGTGACTCTCCAAAAGTTAATGTGTGGTGCAGCCTATCAAAAAGAGAAGTGATTGGCCCTTTCTTCTTCTGCGAAAAAAACAGAAATGGTGACATTTACTTGGATATGCTACAAAATTTCGCTATACCCCAGATCAAAAGATATGACGTTGTTTTCCAACAAGCCTCCGCATTGGTCAACGTGTGTATGTAAGTGCCTAAATGAGCATTTCCCCAACAGATGGATTGGGCGTGGTGATTCCATTCCATGTCCTCCTCGCTCTCCAGACCTAACTCCATTGGATTATTTCATGTGGGGTTATGTGAAGGATCGTGTCTATCAGATGCCTTGTACTGATTTGCAGGAACTGAAGCAGCGTATCACAGCTGCTATTAATTCCATAACTCCTCAGATGCTTGCCAATACATGGTATGAAATCGAGTATCACTAGGACGTACTACGAGCAACCAAGGGATCTCACATCGAAATTTATTAACTTGTGTAGTTTTATTGTAAGTTAGTACAGTCAGTTTCTTTCTATCTGTTTAATGTTTTGTTATATATAATTTTGTAATGTGTCCAATAATTCTCGGACACCCTGTATTATGAAAAAGCAATTAATGGAGCGTTTCAGTAGTTGACTTCTACCTTCTTCAGTCATGAAATGAAACATGTGGTATTAGCATCACTTGTTGCTAAATTTTAAAACAGCTTTCTGAATAATAAGGATTTGAAAAGGTGTGTCTGTGTTGTGAGTTTTAGGGAAATGTAAATTTCAATGCTTTCACAGTGCCTAAGGGATTTCCGATTACTGAACGGAGCAATAGTGTTACATTTTACCAATCAGGAATTGCAGACATATCGCTGATAGTACATATATTTTACTATTGTTAAAATATTTTTATACTTTAAATACCTTAAACTATAATGACTTTAATTTTAAAAAAATATAGTTAAAACACCGATAGTTAAAATATTTTACTATGTAGTTAAACATTTTAACTATAGTTAAAATATTTTACAATGTAGTTAAGCATTTTAACTATAGTGAAAATATTTCATCAATCAGTGGTATGTCTGCGACTCTTGAGTGGCACAACATAACACATATTGCTTGGTTCAGTAATTGGAAATTTCTTAGTTACCGCATGGATGAAAGGTTAAATATGCCTTTATTCAACACTCGGAGTACAGAAGGAGAAGTGAATCATGAAATGATTATGTACAAATGAGTACCTAACAATTAGGCAATGAATTAAAACTATATACATTTACTTACTAAAGCATAAAATAGAATGGGAGGATAACACGTGAACAACAATGTGAATGTCAAGTAAAGAGGGCAGAGTGTTCAAATCAGTTCAAACTGCAAGGCAGACTCTCAGGCCTTCAATCTAGAATCGCCAGCTGAGGTATGGATTCCATAGTTTGTAGAAGTTGGAAGAGTTTCTGTATTAGCAGCAGTATCATGCGCTAACTGTAAATGGAACTTTAGTTGAGCTGTGAAGTGATGAACAAGCAGAATGTCATTTCATACAGTTTACAAACTATAGCTTACTGAATGCAAGGAACTGTCTGATGCTTCATAACACTTGTTTTATATGGAAGTACTTGTAAACAAACATTATCATATATACATGCATATTACTAAGCTGTTCTCTGAGATTCAGAGGTTAACTCTAAAAAGAAATGCAAACTACCTGATATTTTTACTTACTGTTTTCTTATCTAACTTCTCCATTTACAGCGATCTTGACATACAACTCAGGCTTCACTGATATCCATTACACGCAGTACACAAGATCTTTTATACTTCATACTCATAATCTTTTTCTCATGCAGACACTCCTGAATCTGGTCCACTCATGTCTTCCTTCGCCTTTCTCTGCTTTTCCTTCCTGCCACTTGGGCTAAAAAGATTTTCTTAGTAAGCATCTCATCTCTCATTCTTTCAACATGGCCAAACCACCGAAGCATATTAGTCTCCACCTTACAGCCTTTTGCTGCACACCACACAACTGTAACACATCTTCATTCCTCAGACAATCAGACCGTGTCTTGCCACAAACCCCACGTAAGTAACGCATTTCTCCAGCACACAAACAACTCATATGTTTCTTCTGCAGTACCCAGGTTTCACTACCATGCATCAGAGTAGGAACAATTACACTCTCATACACAGCCATGTGCGACTCTCTAGAGAACCCATCATTCCTGTGAAAACCTCCCAGAGCAGCCATGACTTTCAATGAATAATTCACTTGCCTACTAATGTCACCATCCAATTTGTTCTCTCTGTCAAGCATGCTTCCTAAATACACAAACTCACTCACCTGGTCAATCACAGCTCCATTTATAATTACATTACATTCAGTGCTACCAGTTCCTCTCTCAAAGACCATAACTTTGGTTTTTCCCTGATTTATACTCAGTTTGAATTTCATGCAAACTTCGTACATCCGGGACAACATACCCTGCAAATCACTTTTGCTCTCTGCCAACAGGACAGTGTCAAACAAACATTATCAAACAAAAGTAATTATAAAATACTACATGAAAATAAACAAACCTGTAGCAAACCACAGCCAGATGAACCCCCTGAGCTGTCGAGACTGAAAGACACCTTAGATTCCATCATCTCAAGCCTTTCAAGAAGGGATAGTTTCAAAGTGCTCTCTGTGTGAAAAGTATAGATTCATTAGCAAAGTTTTTTAGAAAGTTACATAATATGAATGACTGTCCAAACTCTCACTAGAATTCATGATAAAAATTAAAAACAAAAACATTCAACATCAGTGCAATTTAGAGAACTGCAGTTTACAAGACAGACAAAAGGAAAAACACATTTTTGCAATTTCTGTTCTATGAGTATTAAAGTTATATCATAAGATAATTTGGTGTTCTCCAAGCATGAAAACTGTAATTTCCATAATTCAAAACCTTTTGCTCTTTAAAAGTGGAGCACCACAAAATTTCTAAGGCACCCAAAGTACATTATTTCATTCATATCTGGTACAAATTTCAGCATTAAAAGGTTTGGGGTGTCAAGAACATTTCAGCAAAATGTAACTGATAACCATGGCAAAAGAGCAGAAACCAATAAAGTAGTGCCAACTGGAAAAATAAGTTGTCTTACAGAGATTTAATTTTGAGTTTGTTGCATGGTGATTTCACCAAAATTGTAAAAACACAGAGAAACATGTAAGTGCAAAACTACTCTAGGATCAAATTCAAATTTTGGATTATGACCCACAAACAACAGAATACATATAAAACAAATGCACTATAACAGGGATAAAGGAACAAATGAAATAACAAAGGTATCACGTACCTAATGTTGAACCATATGTAGCATGAAAAACTATTAGAAAGTACCAATCACTCACCCTAAAGATCATGGTAACCTCCATCGACAACACACTTCCAACACGTCAATCATCGTAATGTTTCTGGGCTTCCAAGGCTTAGAGACATCTTGCTTACGATTCTTACTTCTGGGTGTGACACATCATATTTTTTTTATTAGCCTTATGAGATGTTACAATAAAGCTTGTCAATTCCATAAAAAACCACACATACTACTCATTCATACAATTCAATTAAAAACTATGTACATAATTTACATAACCTTACATTCCTAGGTGGTTAAACCTTTGTCAACTGTAAGTACCAAACTGCTCCTTCTGTTTCACAACCCTTGCCACTCCCACTGCAAGTGTCACACTCATTCAGCCCCTCACACACAATCCTCTAGTACTTTCAACAGACCACTGTCGTCATCAGGAGGCAGGTGTGTCTCACCCGCCCACCACAGCTCAAGTGAGCAGAGCCATTGAGGCACGGGCCCCAGTCGCTATCTCTGAATCATTGTGTCTCTGGCGCCATCTATTGTCCTTGCTGCTCTTTTTTCCCTTTTTCTTTCTAAGCTGCTGTTCAATTTTTATTAGGGCTTTCCATTGTTCGTTTAAGTTACAAGGCTCATTAATGTTACTTTCTAATAGTTTTTCATTTATGAATTGCACGTAAACTATGCGCACTTTGCAGAAGGTTAATACCTTAAAAGTGCAAATATAATAACATATGTAGCATGTTACACACTCTTGAAACACGTACCTAATGTTGAACCATATGTAGCATGTTACACACTCATGAAACATGTACCTAATGTTGAACCATATGAAGCATGTTACACACTCATGAAACACATACCTAATGTTGAACCACATGTAGCATTCAACATTAGGTACGTGTTTCATGAGTGTGTAACATGCTACATATGGTTCAACATTAGGTACCTGATACTTTTGTTATTTCATTTGTTCACTTAGAAGCACATTTTACCATGAGACTGTCCCTTGGGATATATCTCATGATATGCATATAGGGATAAAGGTTCAATCAGAGAACCCCCAACACCATAAATACAAGAGTGGATTATAAGTACATAGAACTGGCACATACTGTTTCTCACGTTATATTATATATACATCATCGGGTCAACCTCTAGTTAAAATTCACCAACATTCATGATAAAAAAAACATATCACAGTATCTAGTCAAAATTCACCAACACTCATGATAAAAAAAACATAAAAAAATGTTAACATAAATCCAATATTAGTGAATAAATCAAAATTAAAAGTCATAACTCACATTATACATCAGGTGCATATTGCTGAAGATCAAATGATCATATGTAGAGGATTTTAGGAAGGGAGTGTCTGACCCCAGGTCTTAAACAACCCTTAGAAATAGGAAGCTAGGAGATTTGGGCTAGAGTGCCCGATAGGAAAGTGACACGGAAGCGAGGTAGAAGACGCCCTTTATTTACTACCGGGGGGCCAGTACCTGTGGCCCGAGGGCTTAATGTGCCCACAATGCTCTTGTAGATCAGATCAGATCATATGTAGAGGATTTTAGGAAGGGAGTGTCTGACCCCAGGTCTTAAACAACCCTTCAGAAATAGGAAGCTAGGAGATTTGGGCTAGAGTGCCCGATAGGAAAGTGACACGGAAGCGAGGTAGAAGACGCCCTTTATTTACTACCGGGGCGCCAGTACCTGTGGCCCGAGGGCTTAACGTGCCCACAATGCTCTTGTAGATCAGATCAGATCATATGTAGAGGATTTTAGGAAGGGAGTGTCTGACCCCAGGTCTTAAACAACCCTTAGAAATAGGAAGCTAGGAGATTTGGGCTAGAGTGCCCGATAGGAAAGTGACACGGAAGCGAGGTAGAAGACGCCCTTTATTTACTACCGGGGGCCAGTACCTGTGGCCCGAGGGCTTAACGTGCCCACAATGCTCTTGTAGATCAGAGCAGATCATATGTAGAGGATTTTAGGAAGGGAGTGTCTGACCCCAGGTCTTAAACAACCCTCAGAAATAGGAAGCTAGGAGATTTGGGCTAGAGTGCCCGATAGGAAAGTGACACGGAAGCGAGGTAGAAGACGCCCTTTATTTACTACCGGGGGCCAGTACCTGTGGCCCGAGGGCTTAACGTGCCCACAATGCTCTTGTAGATCAGATCAGATCATATGTAGAGGATTTTAGGAAAGGGAATGTCTGACCCCAGGTCTTAAACAACCCTTAGAAATAGGAAGCTAGGAGATTTGGGCTAGAGTGCCCGATAGGAAAGTGACACGGAAGCGAGGTAGAAGACGCCCTTATTTACTACCGGGGGCCAGTACCTGTGGCCCGAGGGCTTAACGTGCCCACAATGCTCTTGTAGATCAGATCAGATCATATGTAGAGGATTTTAGGAAAGGAGTGTCTGACCCCAGGTCTTAAACAACCCTTAGAAATAGGAAGCTAGGAGATTTGGGCTAGAGTGCCCGATAGGAAAGTGACACGGAAGCGAGGTAGAAGACGCCCTTATTTACTACCGGGGGGCCAGTACCTGTGGCCCGAGGGCTTAACGTGCCCACAATGCTCTTGTAGATCAGATCAGATCATATGTAGAGGATTTTAGGAAGGGAGTGTCTGACCCCAGGTCTTAAACAACCCTTAGAAATAGGAAGCTAGGAGATTTGGGCTAGAGTGCCCGATAGGAAAGTGACACGGAAGCGAGGTAGAAGACGCCCTTTATTTACTACCGGGGGGCCAGTACCTGTGGCCCGAGGGCTTAACGTGCCCACAATGCTCTTGTAGATCAGATCAGATCATATGTAGAGGATTTTAGGAAGGGAGTGTCTGACCCCAGGTCTTAAACAACCCTTAGAAATAGGAAGCTAGGAGATTTGGGCTAGAGTGCCCGATAGGAAAGTGACACGGAAGCGAGGTAGAAGACGCCCTTTATTTACTACCGGGGGCCAGTACCTGTGGCCCGAGGGCTTAACGTGCCCACAATGCTCTTGTAGATCAGATCAGATCATATGTAGAGGATTTTAGGAAGGGAGTGTCTGACCCCAGGTCTTAAACAACCCTTAGAAATAGGAAGCTAGGAGATTTGGGCTAGAGTGCCCGATAGGAAAGTGACATGGAAGCGAGGTAGAAGACGCCCTTTATTTACTACCGGGGGGCCAGTACCTGTGGCCCGAGGGCTTAACGTGCCCACAATGCTCTTGCAGATCAGATCAGATCATATGTAGAGGATTTTAGGAAAGGAATGTCTGACCCCAGGTCTTAAACAACCCTTAGAAATAGGAAGCTAGGAGATTTGGGCTAGAGTGCCCGATAGGAAAGTGACACGGAAGCGAGGTAGAAGACGCCCTTATTTACTACCGGGGGGCCAGTACCTGTGGCCCGAGGGCTTAACGTGCCCACAATGCTCTTGTAGTTCAGATCAGATCATATGTAGAGGATTTTAGGAAGGGAGTGTCTGACCCCAGGTCTTAAACAACCCTTAGAAATAGGAAGCTAGGAGATTTGGGCTAGAGTGCCCGATAGGAAAGTGACACGGAAGCGAGGTAGAAGACGCCCTTATTTACTACCGGGGGCCAGTACCTGTGGCCCGAGGGCTTAACGTGCCCACAATGCTCTTGTAGATCAGATCAGATCATATGTAGAGGATTTTAGGAAGGGAGTGTCTGACCCCAGGTCTTAAACAACCTTTAGCAATAGGAAGCTTGGAGATTTGGGCTAGAGTGCCCGATAGGAAAGTGACACGGAAGAGAAGTAGAAAGGGGGAGGAAGACGTCCTTATTTGTTACTGAGGGGCCAGTACCCGAGGTCCGGCAGCTTAAGATGCCCATCCAACGCACGGCAGGTATTTAGTGGATCGAGCGTTCGTACCTGCCTGGGATCGAACCTGAGGTACTTTCCGTGGCAGTCACTAGCGTTGCCCACTAGGTCACCCGCGGCCATATTGCTGAATGATGGCTTTCTGAGTTTATAATCCCGCTTAGCTGTCATCTCATAGTCTGTCGTAATGTAAAGTCACATCGAACTTTGTATTTGTCCTTAAGCCTTACGTGTGGAAAGTATGGCAACAATGAAGTTATAAGTGAGGAAAATTGAAGACCGGGACATCAAAAACAGGATTATCTATACTAAACCAATCTCCTAATTTTAAAAGAATTCTTGAAAACGTGATCACACGCGTAAGTTACGTTGAAAAATTAAGAGTGGGGTATTTCGGTAGCGACTTCTACCTTCATCAGCCATGGAATGAGACATGTGGTAAAAGCGTCAGTTGTTGCCAGATTTCAAAATCGCTTTCCGAATAATAGGGATGTTAAAAGGTGCATCAGTATTGCAGGTGTTAGGGGTAAGGTAGATTTCAATGCTATCGTGGTATCTGAGGGCATGCCGATTGCTGAACGGGGCGATTCGCTTAACATTGTGCCAATCGAGAGCCGCGGACGCATCGCTGATGGTTAAAATTGAAAGGGAGGTGGAAGGGCTACCTTTCTTAACATCAGCGCTACGCTCCATCAAACGCTGGCTTATGCTGCGGTAAGTACTGCTTGGATTAGAGTGAGTAAAATGGTGTGCTTAAGTGAAAAGAAAGGAGTTAAAGTTTAGTTCTACATGAGGCAAACTACAGGTCCTGTGTATGTTTCAGCCACAACCTGAGGGAAGAGGGGTTTGCTAGTGTGTGAAATGTTTTCAATTAGCAGAGGTGTACCTTTGATTGGTCCCTGTGGGTTCTGTTCCTATTTTTAAGTGTGCGGCTAGTTAACTATGCAGTTCCACTTTACTGTTGGGCATTTTTTTTTCTTTCCCTTAGTGTACCCAATACTTAGCCTCCAAGCTTGATATTTCTAAAGGAAAATTTGACACAACGTGTCAGACACCACTTTCGTAAAATCTTCTACAGCACGATTTTATTTTAAATTGTTATACTGAGTTTCATTCAGCATTCTACCTTTGGAGAAAGCTCTGAAAACATTTTCTTTGTACGTAAGCTTTGTACAATTCTTCTTCTTTTGTAACAGAGCAACAGACTAGTAATGTTAACCTAGGTCTAACCACTGAACAACGGCACCTCCCGACAATGGTCACTTTTTTCCGGTCTGAGAAATGATTTTTACTTGGAGGTTTCATTGTACATGGTCGAGTCACATTATTGTGACCACGAGCTAATATCCAGAGTAACCGCCGCGGACAGCTAGCAGCTAGACGGGCTGGGAGTGACTCAATAAGCTGCTGGAAGGTGTTCACAGGTATGTGAAGCCATGCTGACTGCAGTGCATCTGACAGCTGCAGGAAGATCCATAGAGAAACCAACACGATCGAGGTGGTCCCACAGATGCTCAATTGGGTTTAAGGCTGGGGAATTAGGGGGGACAGGAAAGTACTTTGAAGTCTTTATCGTGCTCTTTCAACTACTCTTGGACATTTCCAGCTATATGACACATCACATTGTCATGGTGGAAGATCCCATCAGCCCCAAGGAAGACAATCAGCATGTATGGGTGTACATGGTCTGCAAGGATGGATTCATAATGAATTTGGTCCATAGTGCCTGCCACAGGTATGAGTGGACCCAGGAAATGCAACGAAAACATTCCTCAGACCATAACGAAAACATTCCTCAGACCCCACCAGCTTGTGTTCCTCCAGCAATGGTTGAAGAGTGTTTGTTCTCTGATGTTTCTCGCCTTATACGCCAATGTCCATCCGTTTGATGAAGCAGAAAATGTGACTCAACGGAGAAGGCAATCCTTTGCCAATCATCGAAGGTCCCATTCCAATACTGCCGTGCAAATGCAAGCCTTTTCTGCCGATGCACCTTCGTTAGCATAAGTGCAGTGACCATCCGTCTGCATCGGAGACCCATACGCAGCAGGGTCAGCTGAACTGTCATTTTAGGCACACTTCCAGTAGCCCCCTGGCTCATTCGGCCAGCAAGTTGCTTCACTGTAACGTATCAATCCGTCATCACGCACCTTCGAAATCGACGTTCACCTCTCACATGAATAGCACATAGTGCTCCGCAGTTTCCACATCGCTTATTCGCAATGGTACCATTTCTCCAATCATGCTACACTTTAACCACAGCAGCACAAGAACAGTTCGCAAACTGTGCTGTTTCAGAAATATGTCCACCCTTGGCCTGAAAGCTGATAATTATCACTTTTTATAAATCTGATAAATCACTCCTGTATCCATGACAGCAACGAGTGATATGTTTTCAGAATGCTTACAGAACACCTTATATACCCTCCAAGCCAGCTTCATGACACCTACCTTCTATCATTGGCTCCACGATGCTGACATCAAAAGTAGGAGATGGTCTCAATAATGTGACTCCACTGTGTATTTACATTCACCTGAATCCCACTTTTCCACTTTACTTGACAGACAGACTGGCTTTCAAATACATGACTTACAAGACAATATAGCTAGACCTAACTTCAGCAAAGAGACTTCATAAAAGACTAATTACTCTGCATTCTCTGAGCCAGCTATAAAAAACCTCATTAGGTGACCAATCTCTTAAATAATAGCAGAAATACACAGAATACAAGATAATATACGAGGGCTATGTCATAATGATTGATCATCAATGAGTAAAAAAGTACAAGGTGAAGCGTACTTATCAATGTTTTTATAGGCCCTCCACATAGTCTCTGGCCATGTTTCACACCTGTTGCCAAATTCCCAGCAGTCTCATACTCTGTGTCAGCAGAGGCATCTCTCATTGGGGATCTTTGACCTCTCAAAGGCTCTTTTAGCCTCCTAAACAAGTCAAAATTGCAGGGAGACATTTCAGGTGAATAGGGTGGGTAGTCAAGGATCTACCAACCTGCAGTAGCAGCATGGCGACGAGCAGTGGTGGTCCTAGTCCTTGCGGTGTCCCAGGCGATGGCTCTTCACGGGGCCCTTCGCAATCGCAATAACCCAAAACCATCACAATAACCCTTTATATACGTAAAAATTACATGTTGCTTACTCTGACCGTAAACCAGTTGCTCAATTTTTTCCTTTTTTTCTTCACACACTTACTTGGGGTGAATGTGATCCCAAAGCAATTTCTTTTTATCGAGAATTATGGTATTGATTTTTATGAAATAAACACGATGTAATACAATACATTGTTTATTAATATAATTAGGAATCCAAAATATTACCTTTCCAAAATGACGTGTTACTAAATAAACAAGGATAGCTGTATAATTATAAGATAAGTCTACTATTTAAAGAAGAATTCTGCAACATTTCTTGTATCAGAAGTCTTCAATCCAAATCACTATAGTCCAGAGTAGATGCCACGTCGTTTTCTACGGACAGAAGAGCAAATACATTGCAACTCACTACTTGAACCCGAAATTGTGGTAAAACTCCTATGAAAAATATCTTCAAAAAAATTAAATTTAGACATTACTCCACAACTTTCCCACTGAAAAACTGTCTCTGACCAAAAAATAAAAAAATTCTAACAGAGTAATTTTTTGATGTCCCTAATTAAAAGCAGTAAACAAATATTAAAATTGGTCATTTATTTGTATATGATCGTGAACTACAACCACAATATTTTAGGTGATGACAGGCAAAAACTACTAATTAATTGGCGGTGGTACAGGGTTCCTCTAGGCGAGGGGCCCTGGGCGGTTGCCCGTACCTGGGGCCGCCACTGGCAAAGAGCATTGTCGTGCAACAAAATTGACTGTTCTTTCAAAAGTTCAAGTTGCTTGCGGCAAAGTGCAGGTCATAAGTGGTGTTCTAGGAATTTCTTGAAATACTGTGCATTAACTGTTGTCCCAGAGGGCACAGCATACATGAGAATGATCACAACCCAGTCATGTGCAACAATAAGCAACACTTTACATCACTGGTGGATTTTTTTCGGTCGAGGGAAACTTCGATGTTGCCACTCAGACAATTGATGTTTCAGCTCATAGCTACGCCCCCATATTTCATCCATTTTGATTAGGTGTTTCAATAAAGCTTTACCTTCCAGTCAATAACGATTTAAGAGCATCTCAGCCACAGTGAATCAGTGCCATTTTTGAACATCCGATAGATGGTGATCAGGGACGGCGCCACTGGGTGCGCCCACCCAAAATTTTGGTGAGCCCCCGTCAGCACCCCCCCCCCGAATTTTTGAGATAAATGAAGAAAATGTAGTACACTTTACTATCGGAGCTGGAGCTGCATGTTCTTCTGTGGTAATGGGAGAAGGGTGGCATTATGCAATTATGTTCCTCCAACCACAATCCATGACTCAGACAGGAAACCATACTTGCATGTTGGGCTTCCTCTTTGGTGCACAGATGTCAAAGACCGGCCGGACATTCAAAGAACATCGTCAATCCGATGCCGCGGCTCATGCCAATGGGTTAAAAAGTTGAATAATGCCAATCCCATCACCACCCTGGAGTCTATGACAAGTATTGGGCATTATCACGATCGTCGAAAACAGCAGACAGTGATCGGCGTCAGTCACCACCAGACAGTGAGCAAAATTTCTGTTGGCTAGTTAGTAGTCACACTCGTTTTCTTTCTCGTTCTTGTGGAAAATCTAATTTTTCCTGCTTGATTTATTTTTTTGCATGTATTGTGCGTGATACATGAAAGTGAGGTATTTCCTTCCAAACCAAAGTTTGAAATAACATATCCGCAAAACAATCAATCCATGATTTTTTCGAACAAGTGTTAATCAGAAGAAGAAAAATAAATTATGCGATAGTGCCTACAAAGCGGATAATGATTATCAGACGGCTTCAACTTCATCAACAGCGTGCATTGAATCATTAGGAATCAATGAGGATTCTTTAAGTGCTTGTAGTGATTCAATGGAAAATTTTTATGAACACAATGCTTGTGAAAATAAAACATTGGAAGGACCACATGGTGGCCAGACAAAAAATGTTGAACTCGGAGAGCTTGATAAAGCAACTTCACTTTCGGATCAACCCAGACAGCCTATATTAAAACAGTTCCCACAAAAAAAATACGGTAAAGAACAAAGAAGCTTCCAGACATATTAGTATAACATGTTTCCATGGCTTGCATATAGTATAAAGAGAGATTCCGCTTTTTGTTTTCCGTGTAGAATGTTTTTCATCGGACGATGAAAAACATTAGGTCACCTTTGCTCAGCGAGGTTACAACAATTGGAAAAAAGCACTTTAAAAGGATTCGGATTTTAAAAAACACCAAAACAGCTTGACCCACAAAACTTACTTGGTGTCTTGTACCTCTTATAAGAAAATGAAATCAAGAAGGGCAGATTCATCAGTTGCCACACTTCAAAGTGCTGCATGTGCAGCGGAAGTCAAGGAAAAGCTTTGTTTAGGGCAAGCGACGGTGGTTTTTTAAAATTCTTGACTTTAATAATAACAATAATAATATATATATCATCATCATCATCATCATCATTGTCAACCATTATCAATCCACTGCTGGACGAAGGTCTCCCCAAGTTTCCTCCACAACGGTCTGTCTTGTGCCAGTCTCCTCCATGTCACCCCTGCATACTTTCGAATTTCATCCACCCATCTCCCATGTGGTCTTCTTCTGGGTCTTTTCCTGTCCCTTGGAATCCAATCTAAAATTTCGGCTGTCCATCGATGATCTGTCCTTCTGGCAGTATGTCCAGCCCATTGCCATTTCAGGGATTTAACTCTGATCATGATGTCTTCCACTCTTGTCATTTTTCGGATCCACGAGTTCCTCTTCTTATCCCTCCTGGTTACACCAAGCATGCACCTCTCCATGCTTCTTTGAGTTGTCTGCAGCCTTTGTATGTCTCTTTTAGTTAAGGTCCACGTCTCTGCACCATACGTAAGCACTGGAAGGATGCATTGATCAAACACTTTTCTTTTAAGACATAATGGCATATTGCTCTTGAAAATTATGCTGTTTCTTCCAAAAGCTCTCCAGGCAAGTTTTGTACGCCGATTAATTTCTTCATCAATGTGACCCTCACTTGATATCTGCTGTCCAAGATAAACGTACGTGTCTGTTATCTCCAGCTTTTCTCCATCAATCGATAAATCTTCATTTCTTGTAAAAGCATTGAACATCACTTTTGTCTTCTGAAAGTTCATTTTAAATCCCACTTCTTTACTCTTGCAGCAAGTTCCTGGATCATACTCTGCAGCTCTGATGGGGTAGTTGCAAAAATGACTACGTCATCAGCAAAGCGAAGGTGGGTTAGATAATCTCCATTAATCTTTATTCCCTTGTTTTCCCAGCTCAGCGACTGAAAAACACCCTCCAATGTGGCATTAAAGAGCTTCGGAGATATGGTGTCCCCTTGTCTCACTCCCTTTCCAATTTTTACGTGTGTTGTATTTTCAAACAGCCTAATCTTTGCACTTGCATTTTCATAGATGTTATTAATAATATTAATGTATGCATCTTCAATACCGCAGGTTTTCAGAGCCATTGTAACTGCTGATGGTTTCACCGAATCAAAGGCTTTTTCATAATCGATAAAAGCCATGCACAATGGAAGTTCATATTCCCTCGCTCTTTCAATTAGTTCTCTCAGCACGTGGATATGATCTATTGTGCTGTAGCCACTCCTGAATCCAGCTTGTTCTCTCGGTTGAGCCATGTCCAGTGTTACCTTCAAGCGGTGTGAAAGAACTTTAGTGAAGATTTTATAAACTACTGATAGGAGGCTGATAGGTCTGTAGTTTCCGAGATCCTCAATGTCACCTTTCTTATGTAGCAGGATCATTGTAGCGGTGTTCCAATCCTCAGGAATCTTTCCTTCATTAAGGCATCGAGTGAAAATTTGGGCGAGTACTGTTTCGATTTCTCCACTTGCTTCTTGTATGATGTCTACAGTAATTCCATCTTCTCCTGGAGCTTTTCCTCGCTTCATGTTCTTGATTGCATGTGCAACTTCTGCTGGAAGGACTGGAGGAACTCTGGTACTGGTATCTTTCATGATGTCAGGAGTGCATATATCATCCCTTTCATATAATTTGGAGTAGAAATCTTTCACTCTTGTCAAAATTTCGCCTCTATTTCTTGTTACAGAACCATCTTCTTTTCTCAGTGCCATAATCTGTTTTCTTCCCTTACTGAGATGTCCCTTTGCTATCTTTAGGCTTTGGTTGTTTTCAATTGCTTTCCTCACTAGTTCACAGTTGAATTTCCTTACGTCTTCAGTGATACTTTTTCTTACTGTCTTGCATAGCTCTATATATTCCACTTTGGAAGTCACATCTTCTTTAGTTGTTCTCATCTCTTCTTTTTTGCATCAACATTTTGGTTTTTCCTGATAATTTGTTCACATGCAACTTGTATATATATATATATATATATATATATATATATATATATATATATATATATATCATCATCATCATCATTGTCAACCATTATCAATCCACTGCTGGACGAAGGTCTCCCCAAGTTTCCTCCACACAACGGTCTGTCTTGTGCCAGTCTCCTCCATGTCACTCCCGCATATTTACGAATTTCATCCACCCATCTCCCATGTGGTCTTTTTCTGGGTCTTTTCCTGTCCCTTGGAATCCAATCTAAAATTTCAGCTGTCCATCTATGGTCTGTCCTTCAAGTGGCAGTATGTCCAGCCCATTGCCATTTCAGGGATTTAACTCTGATCATGATGTCTTCCACTCTCGTCATTTTTCGGATCCACGAGTTCCTCTTCTTATCTCTCCTGGTTATACCAAGCATGCACCTTTCCATGCTTCTTTGAGTTGTCTGCAGCCTTTGTATGTCTCTTTTAGTTAAGGTCCACGTCTCTGCACCATACGTAAGCACTGGAAGGATGCATTGATCAAACACTTTTCTTTTAAGACATAATGGCATATTGCTCTTGAAAATTATGCTGTTTCTTCCAAAAGCTCTCCAGGCAAGTTTTGTACGCCGATTAATTTCTTCATCAATGTGACCCTCACTTGATATCTGCTGTCCAAGATAAACATACGTATCTGTTATCTCCAGTTTTTCTCCATCAATCGATAAATCTTCATTTCTTGTAAAAGCATTGAACATCACTTTTGTCTTCTGAAAGTTCATTTTAAATCCCACTTCTTTACTCTTGTCAGCAAGTTCCTGGATCATACTCTGCAGCTCTGATGGGGTAGTTGCAAAAATGACTACGTCATCAGCAAAACGAAGGTGGGTTAGATAATCTCCATTAATCTTTATCCCTTTGTTTTCCCAGTTCAGTGATTGAAAGACATTTTCCAATGTGGCATTAAAGAGCTTCGAGATATGGTGTCACCTTGTCTCACTCCCTTTCCAATTTTTATGTGTGTTGTATTTTCAAACAGCCGAATCTTTGCACTTGCATTTTCATAGATGTTATTAATAATATTAATGTATGCATCTTCAATACCGCAGGATTTCAGAGCCGTGGTAACTGCTGATGGTTTCACCGAATCAAAGGCTTTTTCATAATCGATAAAAGCCATGCACAATGGAAGTTCATATTCCCTCGCTCTTTCAATTAGTTCTCTCAGTACGTGGATATGATCTATTGTGCTGTAGCCACTCCTGAATCCAGCTTGTTCTCTCGGTTGAGCCATGTCCAGTGTTACCTTCAAGCGGTGTGAAAGAACTTTAGTGAAGATTTTATAAACCACTGATAGGAGGCTGATAGGTCTGTAGTTCCTGAGATCCTCAATGTCACCTTTTTTATGTAGCAGGATCATTGTAGCATTGTTCCAATCCTCAGGAATCTTCCCTTCATTAAGGCATCGAGTGAAAATTTGGAAGCAGTACTGTTTCAATTTCTCCACTTGCTTCTTGTATGATGTCTATAGTAATTCCATCTTCTCCTGGAGCTTTCCCCCGCTTCATGTTCTTGATTGCATGAGCAACTTCTGCTGGGAGGACTGGAAGAACTCTGGTACCTTTCATGATGTCTGGAGTACATGTATCATCCCTTTCATATAATTTGGAGTAGAAATCTTTCACTCTTGTCAAAATTTCGCCTCTATTTCTTGTTATAGAACCATCTTCTTTTCTCAGAGCCATAATCTGTTTTCTTCCTTACTGAGATGTCCCTTTGCTATCTTAAGGCTTTGGTTGTTTTCAATTGCTTTCCTCACTAGCTCACAGTTGAATTTCCTTACGTCTTCAGTGATACTTTTTCGTGTTGTCTTGCATAGCTCTATATATTCCACTTTGGAAGTCACATCTTCTTTAGTTGTCCTCATCTCTCTTCTTTTTTGCATCAAGATTTTGGTTTTTCCTGATAATTTGTTCACATGCAACTTGTTCTTAGACCCAGCTAATTTTGTTGCTGTTTCCATTAGAGCTTTGGTTACTTTTCTGTTAACTTCCGAAATATCCACTTCTTCCGATGTTAGGCCTTCTAAAGCAGAGAATCTGTTCTTCAGTTCCAACTTGAAAGTATTATGGTGTATATATATCATCATCATCATCATTGTCAACCATTATCAATCCACTGCTGGACGAAGGTCTCCCCAAGTTTCCTCCACAACGGTCTGTCTTGTGCCAGTCTCCTCCATGTCACTCCCGCATACTTTCGAATTTCATCCACCCATCTTCCATGTGGTCTTCTTCTGGGTCTTTTCCTGTCCCTTGGAATCCCATCTAAAATTTCGGCTGTCCATCGATGGTCTGTTCTTCTGGCAGTATGTCCAGCCCATTGCCATTTCAGGGATTTAACTCTGATCATGATGTCTTCCACTCTTGTCATTTTTCGGATCCACGTGTTCCTCTTCTTATCTCTCCTGGTTACACCAAGCATGCACCTCTCCATGCTGCTTTGAGTTGTCTGCAGCCTTTGTATGTCTCTTTTAGTTAAGGTCCACGTCTCTGCACCATACGTAAGCACTGGAAGGATGCATTGATCAAACACTTTTCTTTTAAGACATATATGTCATATATCATCATCATCATCATCATTGTCAACCATTATCAATCCACTGCTGGACGAAGGTCTCCCCAAGTTTCCTCCACAACGGTCTGTCTTGTGCCAGTCTCCTCCATGTCACTCCCGCATATTTACGAATTTCATCCACCCATCTCCCATGTGGTCTTTTTCTGGGTCTTTTCCTGTCCCTTGGAATCCAATCTAAAATTTCGGCTGTCCATCTATGGTCTGTCCTTCTGTGTATGTCCAGCCCATTGCCATTTCAGGGATTTAACTCTGATCATGATGTCTTCCACTCGCCATTTTTTCAGATCCACGAGTTCCTCTTCTTATCTCTCCTGGTTATACCAAGCATGCACCTCTCCATGCTTCTTTGAGTTGTCTGCAGCCTTTGTATGTCTCTTTAGTTAAGGTCCACGTCTCTGCACCATACGCAAGCACTGGAAGGATGCATTGATCAAACACTTTTCTTTTAAGACATAATGGCATATTGCTCTTGAAAATTATGCTGTTTCTTCCAAAAGCTCTCCAGGCAAGTTTTGTACGCCGATTAATTTCTTCATCAATGTGACCCTCACTTGATATCTGCTGTCCAAGACAAACGTACGTGTCTGTTATCTCCAGCTTTTCTCCATCAATCGATAAATCTTCATTTCTTGTAAAAGCATTGAACATCACTTTTGTCTTCTGAAAGTTCATTTTTAATCCCACTTCTTTACTCTTGTCAGCAAGTTCCTGGATCATACTCTGCAGCTCTGATGGGGTAGTTGCAAAAATGACTACGTCATCAGCAAAACGAAGGTGGGTTAGATAATCTCCATTAATCTTTATCCCTTTGTTTTCCCAGTTCAGTGATTGAAAGACATTTTCCAATGTGGCATTAAAGAGCTTCGGAGATATGGTGTCACCTTGTCTCACTCCCTTTCCAATTTTTATGTGTGTTGTATTTTCAAACAGCCGAATCTTTGCACTTGCATTTTCATAGATGTTATTAATAATATTAATGTATGCATCTTCAATACCGCAGGATTTCAGAGCCGTGGTAACTGCTGATGGTTTCACCGAATCAAAGGCTTTTTCATAATCGATAAAAGCCATGCACAATGGAAGTTCATATTCCTCGCTCTTTCAATTAGTTCTCTCAGTACGTGGATATGATCTATTGTGCTGTAGCCACTCCCTAAATCCAGCTTGTTTCTCTCGGTTGAGCCATGTCCAGTGTTACCTTTCAAGCGGTGTGAAAGAACTTTAGTGAAGATTTTATAAACCACTGATAGGAGGCTGATAGGTCTGTAGTTCCTGAGATCCTCAATGTCACCTTTTTTATGTAGCAGGATCATTGTAGCATTGTTCCAATCCTCAGGAATCTTCCCTTCATTAAGGCATCGAGTGAAAATTTGGGCGAGTACTGTTTCAATTTCTCCACTTGCTTCTTGTATGATGTCTATAGTAATTCCATCTTCTCCTGGAGCTTTCCCCCGCTTCATGTTCTTGATTGCATGAGCAACTTCTGCTGGGAGGACTGGAAGAACTCTGGTACCTTTCATGATGTCTGGAGTACATGTATCATCCCTTTCATATAGTTTGGAGTAGAAATCTTTCACTCTTGTCAAAATTTCGCCTCCATTTCTTGTTATAGAACCATCTTCTTTTCTCAGAGCCATAATCTGTTTTCTTCCCTTACTGAGATGTCCCTTTGCTATCTTTAGGCTTTGGTTGTTTTCAATTGCTTTCCTCACTAGCTCACAGTTGAATTTCCTTACGTCTTCAGTGATACTTTTTCGTGCTGTCTTGCATAGCTCTATATATTCCACTTTGGAAGTCACATCTTCTTTAGTTGTCCTCATCTCTCTTCTTTTTTGCATCAACATTTTGGTTTTTCCTGATAATTTGTTTACATGCAACTTGTTCTTAGACCCAGCTAATTTTGTTGCTGTTTCCATAAGAGCTTTGGTTACTTTTCTGTTAACTCCAGAAATATCCACTTCTTCCGATGTTAGGCCTTCTAAAGCAGAGAATCTGTTCTTCAGTTCCAACTTGAAAGTATTATGGTGTTTTTTAAGGTTGGTTATGTCAATACATTTTGTTTGTCTTATGAGCTTACGTTCCAGTTTAGTGTTGAGGTGCATCTTACATCTCACCAATCTATGGTCACTACCTGTGTTGAACTTGTTTAGCACACTACAGGTGATGCGTAACATCACAGCCTCTCCTTGACAAATGTCAACCCCGCCTTCTCGTGGTGCATCCTGTTCCCACTAAAGGGGCTCTGACGACCGCCAATAGCGGTATAACTATACCATCGGGATTAGAGGAAATTCTATCCCACACTCACCAACCCGCTTGGCCAGCGTGGTGAGTTATGGCCAAACCTCCAAAATGATTCCACAACTTAAATCTTGGCCCTCAGTCTCCGGCAGCTGGAATGTACCTGGCCAAGGCAGCGGCCAGTGCGACATGAAGGCAGAGGGTGCTAAGAATCCTCGGAGGACCGGACTAGGCTGCCATCTGATGCTGACCTTGGCTACATACAATGGATGCTCCCTATCTTCTGATTCAAGGCTTCTTGAATTGGAAGAGGAACTACAAAGGATCAAGTGGGACATCGTGGGGCTAAGTGAGGTAAAGAGAAAAGGAGAAGATCTCATCGAACTGAAAAGTGGACATCTCTTCTACTATCGTGGGACAGATACTGGCAGAACTAGTGGTGTTGGATTTATAATAAACAAGAAACTGAAGGATAAAGTTGTAGAAATTGAAAGTTCCTCTGACAGAGCTGCACGACTTGTTATCCAACTCTCGAAAAGATACCAGGCTCAGATTATTCAAACTTATGCATCCACCACAAGTCATCCTGAAGAAGAAATTGAAGAATTTTATGAGGAAATTTGTCATCTAAATAATAAAGGTAAGCAGCACTTGAAAATAATTATGGGAGATTTCAATGCAAAAATAGGGCAACGGCAACAGAATGAAACTTCAGTAGGTAAATTCGGTCACGGCAACAGAAACCAGCGTGGAAATACTCGTTGAGTTTGCAGAGGCAGAAGGGTTTTTCATATTGAACTCCTTCTTCAAGAAAAAGCCACACAGGAAATGGACATGGAGACATCCAAATGGGACGACAAGTGAAATTGATTTTATTATGTGTAACAAAAAATTCGTCATAGAAGACTGCAGTGTGCTAAACAAGTTCAACACAGGTAGTGACCATAGATTGGTGAGATGTAAGATGCACCTCAACACTAAACTTGAACGTGGCAAGCTCATAAGACAAACAAAATCTATTGACATAACCAACCTTAAAAAACACCATAATACCTTCAAGTTGGAACTGAAGAACAGGTTCTCTGCTTTAGAAGGCCTAACATCGGAAGAAGTGGCCATCTCTGAAGCTAACAGAAAAGTAACCAAAGCTCTTATGGAAACAGCAACAAAATTAGCTGGGTCTAAGAACAAGTTGCATGTAAACAAATTATCAGGAAAAACGAAAATGTTGATGCAAAAAAGAAGAGAGATGAGGACAACTAAAGAAGATGTGACTTCCAAAGTGGAATATATAGAGCTATGCAAGACAGTAAGAAAAAGTATCACTGAAGACGTAAGAAAATTCAACTGTGAACTAGTGAGGAAAGCAATTGAAAACAACCAAAGCCTAAAGATAGCAAAGGGACATCTCAGTAAGGGAAGGAAACAGATTATGGCACTGAGAAAAAAGATGGTTCTGTAACAAGAAATAGAGGCGAAATTTTGACAAGAGTGAAAGATTTCTACTCCAAATTATATGAAAGGGATGATACATGCACTCCAGACATCATGAAAGATACCAGTACCAGAGTTCCTCCAGTCCTTCCAGCAGAAGTTGCACATGCGATCAAGAACATGAAGCGGGGAAAAGCTCCAGGAGAAGATGGAATTACTGTAGACATCATACAAGAAGCAAGTGGAGAAATCGAAACAGTACTCGCCCAAATTTTCACTCGATGCCTTAATGAAGGAAAGATTCCTGAGGATTGGAACACCGCTACAATGATCCTGCTACATAAGAAAGGTGACATTGAGGATCTCGGAAACTACAGACCTATCAGCCTCCTATCAGTAGTTTATAAAATCTTCACTAAAGTTCTTTCACACCGCTTGAAGGTAACACTGGACATGGCTCAACCGAGAGAACAAGCTGGATTCAGGAGTGGCTACAGCACAATAGATCATATCCACGTGCTGAGAGAACTAATTGAAAGAGCGAGGGAATATGAACTTCCATTGTGCATGGCTTTTATCGATTATGAAAAAGCCTTTGATTCTGTGAAACCATCAGCAGTTACAATGGCTCTGAAACCTGCGGTATTGAAGATGCATACATTAATATTATTAATAACACCTATGAAAATGCAAGTGCAAAGATTCGGCTGTTTGAAAATACAACACACGTAAAAATTGGAAAGGGAGTGAGACAAGGTGACACCATATCTCCGAAGCTCTTTAATGCCACATTGGAGGGTGTTTTTCAGTCGCTGAGCTGGGAAAACAAGGGGATAAAGATTAATGGAGATTATCTAACCCACCTACGTTTTGCTGATGATGTAGTCATTTTTGCAACTACCCCATCAGAGCTGCAGAGTATGATCCAGGAACTTGCTGACAAGAGTAAAGAAGTGGGATTAAAAATGAACTTTCAGAAGACAAAAGTGATGTTCAATGCTTTTACAAGAAATGAAGATTTATCGATTGATGGAGAAAAGCTGGAGATAACAGACACGTACGTTTATCTTGGACAGCAGATATCAAGTGAGGGTCACATTGATGAAGAAATTAATCGGCGTACAAAACTTGCCTGGAGAGCTTTTGGAAGAAACAGCATAATTTTCAAGAGCAATATGCCATTATGTCTTAAAAGAAAAGTGTTTGATCAATGCATCCTTCCAGTGCTTACGTATGGTGCAGAGACGTGGACCTTAACTAAAAGAGACATACAAAGGCTGCAGACAACTCAAAGACACATGGAGAGGTGCATACTTTGGTGTAACCAGGAGAGATAAGAAGAGGAACTCGTGGATCCGAAAAATGACAGGAGTGGAAGACATCATGATCAGAGTTAAATCCCTGAAATGGCAATGGGCTGGACATACTGCCAGAAGGACAGATCATCGATGGACAGCCGAAATTTTAGATTGGATTCCAAGGGACAGGAAAAGACCCAGAAGAAGACCACATGGGAGATGGGTGGATGAAATTCGAAAGTATGTAGGGGTGACATGGAGGAGACTGGCACAAGACAGACCGTTGTGGAGGAAACTTGGGGAGACCTTCGTCCAGCAGTGGATTGATAATGGTTGACAATGATGATGATGATGATGATATATATATGAAGCACAATTTGCCACCCCCCCCCACCCCCAAGATTTTGGAGCGCCCAACCTAGAGCCCCCCGTTGAAAATTTTCTGGCGCCGTCCCTGATGGTGAGGGACCCACCTTCTGGCGATTTTCATTCCCAGATGCTGTGTCAGTACTCTGTGAACAATCTTTGAAGAAATGTGTACCTCACAAGATAATTCCATGTAAGACCATCATCAGTCACTGTTCAACTATTCCAATACTAACACCACATGCCTGCCATCAGTAACCTCAACAGGTCTCTCAAAATCAGAGCGATGATCAACATCTTCATGACCCTTCTTAAGTGCCAACACCCACCTTCTCACTGTTGAATATGGCAATGCATTAACACTGCATGCTCCACGGCAATCCCTTTGCACACTGTGCGGCATTTCTCTCGGGGGAACCTCTATTTTCACAAAAGAAATCTGCTCCCTACGCGTGAATTCCATCTTAGGGTGCCTTCCACTTGCATATCTGGTGCCTTCAGCTGCTCCCACTTCTTCCTAGTGGCCAGCACATACGCACTTTGTCCATGGGTAGGGAAGGTGTGATGTGTGAGCTACTATAATGGGGACATTGTTATGATAAGTAATGAATTTTTATTACTTACTGATCAATAATTTTGCCGTAGCCCCCATATTTCAGCAGGATGATCATCTAAGTATTTTAAACAGGAGTCACTTGCACTTTTGCTAAATGGCATTACCATGTACACATTCGTGAACAGAAATTCTTACTTTTATTCAAAACAAACAAATGGAACCAGAATTGCCTGGGATTAACAAAAAATGCATCTATCAGCTTCTGGAACAACATTTTCCGAGTTTTCCTGAAATTATGAATAGGATTTATTGCACAGAAACATTTAAGGTGGTTCCACCTAAAATCTCTCTGCCTTATGTTTCCAATGGTAAAAGTTCTTTACATATTTTCTTCGTAATTAATGTATTCCCAAGGATGAAAATTTGCACATCAACGAAACTAAATTTAAGTTATAGCATGGGATACTTAATACATGCTAAAACATAACCATAATTAAGCAATCCAACATTTGTTTGTCTACTGACGTTATCAATGTACAGGTCACGCCATCTATTTTCAGGTCTGAACATTACTCAAAGACAAACGATTGATTTTTAAAATAATTATGATTATGTTTTAGCAAGTATTAAGTACCCCAAACTATAACTTAAAGTTAGTTTTTATCAATGTGCAAATTTTCATCCTTGGGAATACATTAATTGCAAAGAAAATATGTAAAGAAGCTTTACCATTGGAAACATAAGGCAGAGATTTTAGGTGGAACCATCTTAATTGAAATATGTTCCAGTAATGAAAAGAAAAGAAAGAAAAAGAAGAAAGAATAAAATCTATACTTGTAGCTGGAACCAGCAGCCTTTCTTGACTGTGAATATAGGATATTTGAAATATTTAAAAAAATTGCATTTTTCTACTGTATTGTGCAATGTACAGTTCTTTTGAATCACAAATAAGTTTATCCTTGAGGATCTTAGGGTCAACAATGTTGAATGTTCTTCCATTTGGAGCCAAGACATTTCGCATTTGCCAATTCTGGAGCAACTATGAGTCCAACAACTTCTAATGATTGGCCCCGTGCTTATTGATATTCATGGCAAAACTGAAAAGAACGGGGAAACTGTAGACACTAAAACAAAAACGGAAGGTCAGATGGGACGATTAGAATGCATGGAATAAAATCATGGTTTCCCACAGCATGAGAGTCATGATGGTAGCTTCAATAACATTTGACATGAGTTTCTTGACAGTCAGTCCTGTTCCATGTTCCACTTCACAGCATTGGTGGATCCAGGTTATATCAAGGTAAAATAAATAATAAGCCAAGATAAGGAAAGAGAGAATGCATACAAGAAGGATACGTCTCACTGGAACATTCTTTAACGGGAACAAACAACCACAAATATAAGTTGATGCTTTTAATAATTACTTTATTTTAACAGTTCAGGTACATAAAACAGCAATAACAAATAATGGAGTACTACATTTGCAAGCCATGTCAAACCAGGGAAATAAATGTGTGTAGTTTTAAATTTTCTTTGGCATATTTTATGTATTTTTGAAGGATTATGCCAAAATATTGTTAATGAATAAATCACTTATACAGTTCAAAACTGCTTTCCTTTTTTTTTCTTTTTACCAATTTTTTTCTTTTTCCTTTTTAATTTAAAATAGATCAGCAAATCTAAAGAATGATTAACAGCTATATTTCAGTGTTTGAATTTAGCAGTGCACCAGAATACATACATGAAGTAAGAAAAAAATGCTTACCTTCAACTGTAAACCAATCTTCCGATTTGGAATTTGATGTAGATTGTCTCTGCCTGTATTCAAATGAAACAGAGTTAGATATGACAAACCCCTCACAGGCCACTTGAAGGGAGACCATGCCGGTTTCGTGAGCTGAAATTAAACATTTAAAAGCAACAATATAAAATTTTAGAATGGAAACACAAAAACGCAAATAACATAAAAAGAACGAACAAGACTTACAGCCGAAAAAAATTCTTAGTTTATACCGTAACTATCCTCGTATAATCCGCGGATCATCTGCTAAGAAAGTAAAAAATATAGGTTCTGCGAATTATACACCGACGCGGATAATACGCCAATTTAAAAAAAAATGGTTACTGCCCGTCGATTTAAAATAAATCTGCAGCGTAATTGTGCAGTACAGGGGTATAATCGAAAAAGAAACTCTCTTGGAAAATTTTTCCTCAGTTCAGGAGTTTGTACGGAGCAGGGAAGAGGGGGAGGAATGTCGAAATGAAAGATCGGGCAAGTTGTGGTGAGAGATGGTGGGGTAATTTTAAATCGTTGAGAAGGACAACTCTGACTGTTGTGCCATCTCTGTTTTTGTAAACCAGCCAATGAATGCACTACGCTGGCTGCATGAACCTAAGTGTTCCTCCTTTCAGATCTTGTGTTCGCTGCCTTGTGTTTAGTCACTGCCCGACTTGAGTGAGCGAGCAGTAACGCTTCGCTTTAGTTCGTCTTTCCCTGTTTTGATCAATGTCGGCCTGCTATTTTCTTCATTGCTATTCATAATGTCTTGAAAAGGAAATGTTTCAGTTACACAGCTGAATTTAAACTTAAAATGGCAGACACAATTGAAGATATGATTGTGTCCCTGTGCATAGTTTTGAGAAGGTCAGAAAACAATCATGCAGTAAACATGCAGAAAGCCGCTGTGTCACTGTTTTGATCAATGTCGGCCTGCTATTTTCTTCATTGCTATTCATAATGTCTTGAAAAGGAAACGTTTCAGTTACACTGCTGAATTTAAACTTAAAATGGTGGACACAATTGAAGATATGATTGTTTCCCTGTGCATAGTTTTGAGAAGGTCAGAAAACAATCATGCAGTAAACATGCAGAAAGCCGCTGTGCTGCTGTTATGATCAATGTTGGCCTGCTATTTTCTTCATTGCTATTCATAATGTCTTGAAAAGGAAACGTTTCAGTTACACTGCTGAATTTAAACTTAAAATGGCGGACACAATTGAAGATATGATTGTGTTCCTGTGCATAGTTTTGAGAAGGTCAGAAAACAATCATGCAGTAAACATGCAGAAAGCCGCTGTGTTGCTGTTATGATCAATGCCGGCCTGCTATTTTCTTCATTGCTATTCATAATGTCTTGAAAAGGAAATGTTTCAGTTACACAACTGAATTTAAACTTAAAATGGCAGACACAATTGAAGATATGATTGTGTCCCTGCGCATAGTTTTGAGAAGGTCAGAAAACAATCATGCAGTAAACATGCAGAAAGCCGCTGTGCTGCTGTTTTGATCAATGTCAGCCTGCTATTTTCTTCATTGCTATTCATAATGTCTTGAGAAGGAAACGTTTCAGTTACACTGCTGAATTTTAACTTAAAATGGTGGACACAATTGAAGATATGATCGTGTCCCTGCGCATAGTTTTGAGAAGGTCAGAAAACAATCATGCAGTAACATGCAGAAAGCCGCTGTGGTGTTGCTGTTTTGATCAATGTCGGCCTGCTATTTTCTTCATTGCTATTAATAATGTCTTGAAAAGAAAACATTTCAGTTACACTGCTGAATTTAAACTTAAAATGGCGGACACAATTGAAGATATTATTGTGTTCCTGCGCATAGTTTTAAGAAGGTCAGAAAACAATCACGCAGTAACATGCAGAAAGCCGCTGTGTCGGTGTTTTGATCAATGTCAGCCTGCTATTTTCTTCTTTGCTATTCATAATGTCTTGAGAAGGAAACGTTTCAGTTACACTAATGAATTTAAACTTAAAATGGCGGACACAATTGAAGATATGATTGTGTCCCTGCGCATAGTTTTGAGAAGGTCAGAAAACAATCGTGCAGTAACATGCAGAAAGCTGCTGTGTTGCTGTTTTGATCAATGTCGGCCTGCTATTTTCTTCATTGCTATTAATAATGTCTTGAAAAGGAAACGTTTAAGTTACACTGCTGAATTTAAACTTAAAATGGTGGACACAATTGAAGATATAATTGTGTCCCTGCGCATAGGTTTAAGAAGGTCAGAAAACAATCACGCAGTAACATGCAGAAAGCCGCTGTGTCGGTGTTTTGATCAATGTCAGCCTGCTATTTTCTTCTTTGCTATTCATAATGTCTTGAGAAGGAAACGTTTCAGTTACACTGCTGAATTTTAACTTAAAATGGTGGACACAATTGAAGATATGATCGTGTCCCTGCGCATAGTTTTGAGAAGGTCAGAAAACAATCGTGCAGTAACATGCAGAAAGCTGCTGTGTCGCTGTCTAAAACGTAAACAAATCCATCGGTAAATTCCGTTGGAGAATTCACTGAAGTTTTTGATTGGCCACGTATAAGCTAATCCCCCAATTCTGAAAAGAAGGATTCCTCCAAAAACTTTTGACTTATACGCGAGTACATACAGTATTTTTATGACTTGTTCTCTATCAGCCTTTTGTCATTGGCAAGGTGTAATGCAATACTCTATAGCTGCATCAACGTTTTCTATGGATGTCACACCTTTTATTTGTTTGGAGATAAAAATATGAAAAAGTAACCTTTAAAAATGAATTTCTTCATTTAATGAAATTGGGTTTTTTTTTTTTTTTTTTTTTTTTTTTTTCTCTTACTTCTTAGGACTCCTGTGACGTTATGTGACCAGCTTTTTTATCGGAAATTCCACTTCTGGTTCAACATCTACACTGCTGGCCACCCAAAATACCACATCAAGAAGGAAACATCCGATTGGCCTTAAATTCGCAGCATGCATCGCCCGGGAGAGGACATGCAAACGATTAGCATTGCAGGGCATATGCAAATCATGTGTGCCCGACACGTCACCGAGAAGAACTATAAGAAGGGTGCACAGAAAGCGAGGTGTAAGTAGTGGAAGTGTGTTGTGCTGCCGGACCTGTGCGTGGGAAGCTTCCTGATGCCTTGTCGCAGAATATGGCAGTCATTCCAGCACATTTCGGAGTTCGACAGAGGACGAATAGTTGCTTATCGCCACAGCGGTTTATCGTACCGAGACATCGGCGCCTGTGTGGGATGACATCCAGCCACAGTGAGGTGAGTATGGATTTGGTGGATGCAGGAAAGATGGACGGACCGACATGAGCGATTGCCACAGCCGTGGCACACCACCAAACGAGAGGTCCGGCATGTTGTACGGCGGGCATTGACGGCTCGCACCGCCACGTCACAAACGTTAGCGCAGGAATTAGGGTGTGTTGCGCAACAACCTGTGTTAGCACGTACCATTTGACGTCGTCTGCAGGAGTGGGGACTTGTCGCACGGCGGCCATTGCTCCGATTACCATTGACGTTACACCACCGGCGAGTGCGGCGGCAGTGGGCCGTTGAACGCCGCACCTGGACAACGGAATGGCACAACATTGTCTTCTCCGACGAATCCCGCTTCTGCCTGCAACACCATGATGGTCGGATCCGCGTGTGGCGGCACCACGGTGAGAGACTGTATGATGCCTGCATTATGCATCGCCATACCGGTCCGTCGCCTGGCGTTATGGTTTGGGGCGCAATTGGATATGACACCCGCACCCCTCTGGTACGCATCGCCGGTACACTCAACAGCCACCGCGACATCTCCAATGTTTTGGAGCCTGTAGTCCTCCCTTACCTGTAAAACCTGCCAGCAGCCACGCTTAAACAGGACAATGCACGCCCGCACATGGCACGCATCATGCAACAATTCTTCACGGCCCATCAGGTGTCACTGCTGCCGTGGCCCACCTGTTCTCCCGATATGTCACCCATCGAACATGTCTGGTCGCTGATCAGCAACCGAGTGGCCCAGCAAGCACCACCCCCGTCTATGCCTGATGAACTGTGGCAACGTGTGGAAGCAGCCTGGACCGACATACCCCAAACCCACATCCAAAGCCTCTTTCTTTCGATGCTGCGGTGTTTGGGGGCTGTTATTGCCAGCCATGGGGGCCACACGAACTATTGATGTCTGCGTGTTCCACAAGTCGCACGGGCCTGTAAGCTCAATCGTTTCATCTTTGTATCTGTTGTTATGTGTCCAGTAAATCTGGCTTTGCTATCTCGTGTCCTTCTTGGTGTTGCATTTTAGGTGGCCAGCAGTGTACATATACAGTACAGGGAGTACAATGCAGTGACTAATTATGAAGCACTTTGCAACATACCAAAAGCCACCTTCATAGAATACTTTGCTTCTGTGTGAAAGGCAGGAGGTTCTCCCATGTGGGCAGAATTCAGACAGATGGGCAAAGCCAGAGCGTAAATGGGTCTTCATCCTCTAGTTGGAAAGCATAATAACAAACCCGTACTCTGGGGTCACTACTTGGGCAAAAAGTGGTGCTGTCTTAATCCAAATATTTTGATTTGGACCTCGGTTTCCTACAGTCCAAAATTTTCATAAAACTGAAGTATGATCTGCAATTACGATATTCAGATTTTGAGTAGTAAATATCTGAATTTCAAAACATTTGAAAACTGCCATAAACAAACCTCAATATTTTGAAATTCAGTTCAGTTCTTTATAAACCTGTAAATTTCAAAACAAACCGGACAAAAAAATAGTGACCACCCGGGCCAGTAGCATAAATAATTAACTGGCCCGATAAAATTTTTACTGGCCAGTGGCCAGTGGACCAGGTAATTCGAAAGCCGCTGTTGTAATAATTTACATGGACTGTTGCAATAATTTATCCCACTGTGTGTGTGGTCAGCTGTAACACTTTGTGAGGGATTACTTCTTACAGCTTAAACTACTATCAGATCATCATTTCCATTAAATTTATAGTAAACTAGAGGTTTTAAATTATAACTCTGGGAGGATAGTTATTTGCTTCCGTAAATGATACTATAAAACAAAAACAAAAATTCTGGAGCAATTAATGTTACAGCTGTAAGGTCTACAGGTGTGGGGAAGTACAATTGGTGTGAATGCTTGTGTATTACAAGACACATTGGCTAAAAAGTTGACTAGCATGTAGGATGTGTTTTAATGCTTTTATTACTACTCGTAGAAAAACCTGCTTGCAACAAAATATTTACCAGAAAATATTCTTTTCAACTGTTGACCGACAATTTTTGATTGAGGGCACCTCGGACATAGGGCCTCAACTGACCAAAAATCGGGCCCTGTTCTAGAGCTTCCGGAGATAAAAATAAGAAAAAGTAACCTTTAAAAATGAATTTCTTCATTTAATGAAATTGTTTTTTTTTCTTTTTTCTCTTACTTCTTCGGACTCCTGCGACATTATGTGACCGACTTTTCTATCGGAAATTCCACTTCCGGTTCAACATCTATGATGTGTGGATTATACAGTGATATTTTTTCCTGGATCTCACAGTCTGCGGATTACACGAAGTAATTTTTTTTTTTTTATGTGAATTTCGCGGTCTGCGGATTATAAGCCGGTTCGGATAATACGATGAAAATTATGGTAATTGTACGTGGGTAGGTTTAAAAAGTTCTTAGGAATTCCTTTTTATACAGAAAGCAAGAACAGTACTGTTTTTTACATCATGTTTCCTTTGAAATAGTTTCACTGGGCAGCTACACACTTGTAACATGGTTTAAAACTCAGGCTTCACATGACAATAACACATAAACAACCCTCACCAAATCCCATTCATTTGGATCTCTCTTCTAAAATCTGGCAACGTTTCCAACACCCCAACTTCAAATTGCAGCTCTGGCAACCAGCCCATCCAGTTGATCACGAGTGATCAAGGTTGTAGGATGACCGAAAGTTACCACTAAACGAACCTTTCATCATACGCGACTGTGTATGTTTTGCTCGTTTTATATGTTTAAGCTATATACTTTTACCAAAGTCCGTAAAGCTGTTCAGGGGCAGATTGGCGGCTGCAAAAGGGCCTATTTGGTTGTAGTTCTGCGGTACTATTGTATCACAACTGAAAATTACTATTTTTATTTCAGAAACACAACAAAAAGTACAGTTGCTCTGGAAAAAACAGTGGCAAGCATAGTATGGGGGGGGTTAAAAGTACACCCGTCATCCTTAAATTGAAGTGGGTGTTGCAGAAAATTTTTCATTGGCCCAGGCTAAGATTTTATTGTGGAAAAATTGTACTGCAAGTTTTCTGTTGTGGACAATCACAGTTAGAAATTTCAAGATATTTGAATATCGTGGCAAACTCACTTAATCGACGTGGAAAAAGCGAATAACCAGGTTTAAATCACTAGTTTAGTTAGTTAGTTATGTATGTAATTGTGCTAGAGAAGCTTCTAATTTTGGACACACTCAATATTTACATTTGTTTAAAATTTTCTCTTAAGAACGCTGAAGTAAGAACATTAAAATTTTTTCTTTTAAATTGCTTATATAGCCTTTTCATGTTTGACAGATCGTAAAATAATCTTGATTTTCATTCCTTTGAGCTCCCAGTACTTCAATTTTCAACGAAGTGGGCTGAAATTCCAGCAAATATTTGAGAGAGAGAGAACTGCTACTACCAAAATTATGTTGGAGTTGTACCAAAAATCTTTTTGCATAAGACATGATTTTTAAATTTAAATAAATAAAAAAAATAAAAAAAATTTTACACTGTAACATTTTCTATTTGTACTGCAATTTTTGTAATTTTTCTATTGTGGACAATCACAGTTAAAAATCTAAAGATTTTTAAACATCGTGGCGAACAGATTCTTCATTTAGTGATCATATATACGTATGTGTTTCAATTGCAAAATGTGATTTTATGCTGCGGTTATGTATTGTAAAGACACCTTACTAAATAATGTAAACAAAACATTTTGCAACTTCATGTTGAAGTGACATCTCCGTAAATGCCTTCATCTGCATAATTTGTAAGTTATCACAAGGAGTGTAGGCTGCGTAGGTAGAACATTTCGGAGAAAAGGGATTGTACATGAACACTCCCTCAAATAATCTTAACAGTTATTTCAAAATAAGTTCTTGATATTATTAGCTTTCACTCTGAATTCTGTGTTGTCATATAGTGGATAGTACATCCCATAATGACCCTTATCTAGCATTGTTCTGCAACTTTATCAAACATGGGTGAGTATTTTCACTACTCTCACCAAAGTAGTGAATTTTTTTAGCTCTGTTCAGCCCCCATCCCAATGCTGCTAACATACGTAGATTGTTGAACCTTCCGATTTTTCTTGATGCCAGGCCCTCGAAACATTTCAGGATGAAATGAATGGTCAAAGAAACTATAGAAATAGGTCTCCCACTCCGCAGTTGAGAAAGACATCGGTTAATTGCACAGAGAGGAAGGAGTAGAAGAGGAGATATTTTTTAATGCCTAAATAGATTAATCATGGTTTTCGGGTTCGTTCAGGCCCGGGCTCCATCTTGCAATATAAAATTCAGGCTTGGGCGAGCTAGAGACCTCCTCACAATCAAAGCCTAGTGAGGTGGCACCCCATCTTGTTGGAAAATGACCAGAGTTGCAAGTTCATCCAACTGGAGATACACAAACTGCTCGATCATGTACAGGTAATTATCAGCTCTCACGGTTGCTTCCTGAAAGAAAAAGGGTCCAATAACACGGTCGACCATTATGCCATGCCACTTCTTTTGGGCTAGCATCAGTGGCGTAACTAGCACGACGTGCTCCCTCCCCCACCCCCGAAAAATTTACTTCAGCACCCCTAAGCACAGTAATTTTCCCAGGATTTTGATAATGAGGGCGGATGCATTTTTCACAGTGTGTGTGTGTGTGTGTGTGTGTGTGTGTCAGGTGGTTGAGGGGGGGTAGGAAGTCAGGGAGAGTGTCTGCAAAAGTAATGGTGGTACCTAAAAAGCCCTGTAGCTTTAACTTTTTAAGTATTAGACTTGACTATGCGTGTAATTGCTTTGCCCAAAACTAAATTAAATCACTTGAAGAAATCACCCTCTTATACATGGCAGATCTGCAGCTGCTGTGAATAATTGTTGACACCTTTCGTGCACGTAATCCTAGGTAACCAACTGTATTCCCACATCCTCCATGGGGAATCCCACTGTGGTCTCGTGCTTTTCCTCAGCAGCACAGAGAGAGGGTGATTGGAGGGCGACCGTATTATTTACAACACATCGCAGAGCAATCATATTATAACCCGAAGTCAAAGCTAGCTGAACGCTTTCAATCTGTAGGACATTCAGTGTTTTAAAAGTGAAACTAGGCATTTAGTTAAGCAAAGCTAAATATATCTTAAAGCAAAATATGAATCTTTGGGTTAATTATTGTGCGTGCTCGAATTTTTTCATAAAACTATAACTGGTGGCTGCAGTGCGCCCTCGTTACCTGCCCCCCCCCAGCTGCGGGGGTGGTAGTTAAGCCACTGGCTAGCATGTTCATGTTCCATCGACCAATGTGGGTGTTCAGTTCCCCAAATTCTCACATTCTGTGTATTAATCTTTCCAGGAACATGGAAAGTGCACCCATACGAGATACAGATTTGTCTCAGGAAAGATTCAGCACTTGCAATGTTCTCCAACATCTCTTCACCAAACTGTTTATGTTTCACATGATCATCTGGGGTTATGTGATGGGTTATCTGCAGTTCATACGGGTGCATTTCCAATCGCTGATGTAACACTCTGTGTACTGACGACTTGGGGATGGCCAGCTGTCGTGCAGTTTGTCTGATTGACTTTTGAGGGATACAAGTGAATGTTTGTCTCACAACCTCCACACCCTTTCTGGAACCAGCGATGGTTGTCCAAGGCTTTTCTTTGTAATGACACTACCAGTTTCCTTGAATGACTTGTACCACTTTCTGATGCTGTTACGTGTGGGTGGTTTGCTCCCATATTTTGTTCTGAAATTCTGCTGAACCTGCGTTTTGGATCGGGTTTCAATAAACCACTTCACAATCTGTGCTTTCGTCTTAGGATTCATTGGGTACACTTCTAGAAAACTTAAGGGTATTCCTTACCACCTACAACAAACAGAATCAGGGGTGATTGTGAGGTGACACAAGAAACCCTGAAACTATCAGCTCAGTGCCAATGTACATATAATGCATATTCATCATCATCATCATTGTCAACCATTATCAATCCACTGCTGGACGAAGGTCTCCCCAAGTTTCCTCCACAACGGTCTGTCTTGTGCCAGTCTCCTCCATGTCACTCCCGCATACTTTCGAATTTCATCCACCCATCTTCCATGTGGTCTTCTTCTGGGTCTTTTCCTGTCCCTTGGAATCCAATCTAAAATTTCGGCTGTCCATCGATGGTCTGTTCTTCTGGCAGTATGTCCAGCCCATTGCCATTTCAGGGATTTAACTCTGATCATGTCTTCCACTCTTGTCATTTTTTTGGATCCACGTGTTCCTCTTCTTATCTCTCCTGGTTACACCAAGCATGCACCTCTCCATGTGTCTTTGAGTTGTCTGCAGCCTTTGTATGTCTCTTTTAGCTAAGGTCCACGTCTCTGCACCATACGTAAGCACTGGAAGGATGCATTGATCAAACACTTTTCTTTTAAGACATAATGGCATATTGCTCTTGAAAATTATGCTGTTTCTTCCAAAAGCTCTCCAGGCAAGTTTTGTACGCCGATTAATTTCTTCACTAATGTGACCATCACTTGATATCTGCTGTCCAAGATAAATGTACATGTCTGTTATCTCCAGCTTTTCTCCATCAATCGATAAATCTTCATTTCTTGTAAAAGCATTGTACATCACTTTTGTCTTCAGAAAGTTCATTTTTAATCCCACTTCTTTACTCTTGTCAGCAAGTTCCTGGATCATACTCTGTAGCTCTGATGGGGTAGTTGCAACAATGACTATGTCATCAGCAAAGCGAAGGTGGGTTAGATAATCTCCATTAATCGTTATCCCTTTGTTTTCCCAGTTCAGTGATTGAAAGACATTTTCCAATGTGGCATTAAAGAGCTTGGGAGATAGAGTGTCACCTTGTCTCACTCCTTTTCCAATTTTTATGTGTGCTGTATTTTCAAACAGCCGAATCTTTGCACTTGCATTTTCATAGATGTTATTAATAATATTAATGTATGCATCTTCAATACCGCAGGATTTCAGAGCCATTGCAACTGCTGATGGTTTCACCGAATCAAAGGCTTTTTCATAATCCATAAAAGCCATGCACAATGGAAGTTCATATTCCCTCGCTCTTTCAATTAGTTCTCTCAGTACGTGGATATGATCTATTGTGCTGTAGCCACTCCTGAATCCAGCTTGTTCTCTAGGTTGAGCCATGTCCAGTGTCACCTTCAAGCTGTGTGAAAGAACTTTAGTGAAGATTTTATAAACCACTGATAGGAGGCTGATAGGTCTGTAGTTCCTGAGATCCTCAATGTCACCTTTTTTATGTAGCAAGATCATTGTAGCGTTGTTCCAATCCTCAGGAATTTTCCCTTCATTAAGGCATTGAGTGAAAATTTGGGCAAGTACTGTTTCGATTTCTCCACTTGCTTCTTGTATGATGTCTACAGTAATTCCATCTTCTCCTGGAGCTTTTCCCCGCTTCATGTTCTTGATTGCATGTGAAACTTCTGCTGGAAGGACTGGAAGAACTCTGGTACTGGTACCTTTCATGATGTCTGGAGTACATGTATCATCCCTTTCATATAATTTGGAGTAGAAATCTTTCACTCTTGTCAAAATTTCGCCTCTATTTCTTGTTACAGAATCATCTTCTTTTCTCAGTGCCATAATATGTTTTTTTCCCCTTACTGAGATGTCCCTTTGCTATCTTTAGGCTTTGGTTGTTTTCAATTGCTTTCCTTACTAGTTCACAGTTGAATTTCCTTACGTCTTCAGTGATACTTTTTCGTACTGTCTTGCATAGCTCTATATATTCCACTTTGGAAGTCACATCTTCTTTAGTTGTCCTCATCACTCTTCTTTTTTGCATCAACATTTTGGTTTTTCCTGATAATTTGTTCACGTGCAATTTGTTCTTAGACCCAGCTAATTTTGTTGCTGTTTCCATAAGAGCTTTGGTTACTTTTCTGTTAACTTCAGAAATATCCACTTCTTCCGATGTTAGGCCTTCTAAAGCAGAGGATCTGTTCTTCAGTTCCAATTTGAAGGTATTATGGTGTTTTTTAAGGTTGGTTATGTCAATACATTTTGTTTGTCTTATGAGCTTGCTACGTTCGAGTTTAGTGTTGAGGTGCATCTTACATCTCACCAATCTATGGTCACTGCCTGTGTTGAACTTGTTTAGCACACTGCAGTCTTCTATGACGAATTTTTTGTTACACATAATAAAATCAATTTCACTTGTCGTCCCATTTGGATGTCTCCATGTCCATTTCCTGTGTGGCTTTTTCTTGAAAAAGGAGTTCAAGATGAAAAACCCTTCTGCCTCTGCAAACTCTACGAGAGTATTTCCACGCTGGTTTCTGTTGCCGTGACCGAATTTACCTACTGAAGTTTCATTCTGTTGCCGTTGCCCTATTTTTGCATTGAAATCTCCCATAATTATCTTCAAGTGCTGCTTACCTTTATTATTTAGATGACGAATTTCCTCATAAAATTCTTCAATTTCTTCTTCAGCATGACTTGTGGTGGGTGCATAAGTTTGAATAATCTGAGCCTGGTATCTTCTCGAGAGTTGGATAACGAGTCGTGCAGCTCTGTCAGAGGAACTTTCAACTTCTACCACTTTATCCTTCCAGTTTCTTGTTTATTATAAATCCAACACCACTAGTTCTGCCAGTATCTGTCCCACGGTAGTAGAAGAGATGTCCACTTTTCAGTTCAATGAGATCTTCTCCTCTTCTCCTTACCTCACTTAGCCCAACGATGTCCCACTTGATCCTTTGTAGTTCCTCTTCCAATTCAAGAAGCCTTGAATCAGAAGATAGGGAGCGTCCGTTATACGTAGCCAAGGTCAGCATCAGATGGCAGCCTAGTCCGGTCCTCCGGGGATTCTTAGCACCCTCTGCCTTCATGTCGCACTGGCCGCTGCCTTGGCCAGGTACATTCCAGCTGCTGGAGACTGAGGGCCAAGATTTAAGTCACTTTGGAGGGGTTTGGCCATAACTCACCACGCTGGCCAAGCGGGTTGGTGAGTGTGGGATAGCATTTCCTCTAATCCCGATGGTATAGTTATACCGCTATTGGCGGTCGTCAGAGCCCCTTTAGTGGGAACAGGATGTACCACGAGAAGGCGGGGTTGACATATTACGGATATTTATATATACAGTATATTGTGCACACATAAACTAGCTACACAACAAATATGCCCTAGTGCTTGTACAGTTAAACTTCACATCTTTTCTTGTACCCAATTTTCTTTCACTGTGCAAAATTCTTCAGGTATTGCATCATTGAAATCAAATTTCGCACTTCATATTATATTGTAATAGTGGTAATTGTAAATAACCTTTAATAATAGCATAATGGAACAGGAATGTTTATTTTATGAAATGCAATGTCATGTAAATATCTTAATCGTCGAATTTTAATGAATATGTAAATAATTACAAATCCTTGCCGTATTAGAATGTTTGAAAACCAATTGCGGGAAACTTCTTAAGAATATATTCTTTGAGTTCGATTTGGTAGAGCCAGTAAGTCACCGGAAACGATTAGTTTATCGGCAGACTTCCTGGAGATGGGCAAAACACAGGATTTCGTGTGTAGATAGTGACAACAGAAGAAGGCTTTTCTTAAGAGTTTTAAAGCAACTCATTAGGAAGGACTTCCATTTTCTAGTAAGGGGTTTCCTTCAGGGTGATGATAGACATTAAGACGCAGGAAAAAGGGTGTTTTTCGGACGGGAGGCTTGAAGCACATTTTTTGGAAGTAGTGCGAAAAACAATAAGAAGGTGTCTTCTAAAGGTAGGATAACGACGTGTCTTTGAGGAGAATGCGACTGATGGTAGTAGAAAGAGGGAGCACGTTGAATTTTTCGGAGGAAAGAGTAATTTCGAGGAGGGGAGGTTAACTCTGCGTAAGAGCAGTAGCATGAATGTAGCGGAGAGTTAGGACATCTCACGGTGACCTGGAGTAATCACAAATTAAGCAAAATCACGAAAATAAAGGATTTCATCAAACATCAAATCACTTCTGTTGAATGATCTGTCATTACTCTATTGATGTTTACAGTGCTCAAGGAACCTTGCAATCTTCTGATTATAACATATTTTGGTAATTAAGGAAAGGGTTAAAACAGCACTGTGACAATATGCTAATTGTGCAGTCTATGTGGATCAGTTTTATTTGAAGCCTACAGTGGATTCCATTCAATTTCTAAAAGTAGTTCAATGGATTAACCGAATCTAATATAATCAAATTATTTGATTTAGATGCAACTTTCAAAATAATGAAAAAAGAGCCTTCCTTTCAGCAGGCTGTTATCTTGAGAGCTTGTTTGATAACAAAAGAAACACTCAAGGTGTCACAATGATAACAAAAGAAACACTGAAGGTGTCACAATGATAACAAAAGAAACACTCAAGGTGTCACAATGATAACAAAAGAAACACTCAAGGTGTCACAATGATAACAAAAGAAACACTCAAGGTGTCACAATGATAACAAAAGAAACACTCAAGGTGTCACAATGATAATAAAAGAAACACTCAAGGTGTCACAAATCGTCTACATTCACCATCCACACAGACATGTGGTGTTTTTACTCAAACACTGTAATTCCCAAAGGAAATGGATCTTGAACTTTCAGTTAGCATTTTGTAGCATTTTTAGAAATGAAATGTCCCAAGCATCTCAAATTCTTCTAAAACCTAAAATCCCGGATTTACGGGTTTGGAATGTGACAAAACCCTGGAATTCCTGACTACACCTGGATTATAAATAGGTCTGCAGAATGCTGATATTAGTTTTGCATCAAAAGTTATCATCATTTGAAATTGGTTACACCTTTTTGGGATACCCTGTACATGAAGCTTACTTGCAATCAAGAAAATACTGCAGTGCTTTCTCCAAATGCTGACTGCTAAATAAAATTGAATATAATAATTAAATTAATAATTCACAGTTTAGAGGATTTTAAGAAGGCAGTGTCTGACATCTGGTGTTAGACAGCCATTAGAAATAGTAAGCCAGGAGATTAATGTTAGGGTACACTATAGGAAAGAAAAAAAAAGAAAAATATTAGGTAGTAAAGCATAACTGTACAGTCAGCTGCCTGAATGCCATAAAGCAGGAACAGAGCCTACAGGGACCAAACCAAGAGACATAGCTTAGAACAGGAAAAATTCCAGGCCACATCAACCTCTCTGCAGCCCATGTGGGTGATTGAAGCATACATGGAAGCTGCAGCTTGCCTTATGTAGAACTAAACTTTTAACTCCTTTCTTTTCACCACTGTATCAGTCATAATCCAACCCATTATGCTTTTAGCAATAAATATCCTTTGTCTCTTGGCTTTTAGCAATAAATATCTTATCCCTCTTGCCAAAGTACCGAAGGAACTACGTAAAATCCAATTGACAGTGTGTCAATTAGATCCACTTCTGAGCAGACTGGGGTGTCCATTGACTGCTGTTAAGAAGTTTTGTTGTTTGGAAATTATTGCTAATCTTAATCCTATGGAAGCAGTTCAGTAACAACCAAAACTTATGGTTGTTCGGAGGTGTCCGTTAATGGAGGTTTTACTGTATTATTGATTTTCCCATAATTTTCTACTTGGATATATTTTGTTGTGGCTTTATCATTTGTTTACTGATTTTGTGATTATTCATTTTCTTGGTTTACTTGTTGTTGCATTTCTAATAATTTTTTCCTTGCAAAATTATTGCAATTAATCTTTTAGCTGTGTTGGCCATTGTTTTATGTTGAAAGTTCTGTGAAGCAAGTTATTTTGCCATTCTAATCAGATTTTTTGCAGTGTTGATTTTTACTGATTTTGTATGTGATAACTCATAATTTAGTAAGAGAGGGGAATTTTCCTTTTTAAAACAATGTTCAAACTTTACTTGAGTAAAGTTTGAACATTTTTAAATCAAGGAGTTGTATGCTTCTTTCTCTCTCCCCTCTTCCAATTTGAACTGGATGGGATCGAAATTATTGAAATTACCTAAAATTTGTTCTGCTGTGGTAAGACTGGCATTGAGAAATATCAATATATCATATACTTAAGTAGGCCATTCAATAAAGTTCTAAGACTAAGATACAAAGGCAATTTTTTTTTTAAAATTACACATAAAAGAGTGGTAGGCAATTCATGTAACTAACAAACAAGTTAAGTAGATGGTAGTTGAGAAAACGCTAAGTTACGTATAAAAAGTTTTAAGGCAAATATATTTCAGCCATTACTATGACCTTCATCAGTGCGACTACGATTTGTTTCATTGCCAGATTGGAAAGGTAAGTTTTGTAACGGTAACTCTGGTGATGTGATGTAATGAGAGATTTCCAGATGTATGGAAGGTAAATGGGGAGCTCACAGTTGCAATTTTTGGAAAATAAAATTTCCAAACTTTCTCTAAAGCTCAGAGCAAAACAGTTTTGGAAGGAAGCCAACTTTTTTGTATCAGACTAAAGTGGAGTAGCAGAAGTGTCAGCCATGGTAAGTAGAGACAAGGAAGAGGAAGGTTTTCCAAATTTCACATCAGATTTGTGTTCCTGAAGCCTTGAGAGAATTTTATGGAATGAACTTCCTATGTATGCAGTTAATCCAGCATTAGTCTTGATAGGAATTTCATACACTCCAGGAGAAGAAAGTGGAGGTCTTGGATCTCTGTCATTGTGGAGGATAACAGAAATTGAAGGAGAAGAGCGAATGGCAAGTCTATATCCTTCTCTTTTGAAGACACTGATGAGCTTGTAGGCAGAAAGTTTATGATAAGGGATACAGCAAGCAAACATTAGTTCCTTTTTTGGTGATACAGGTTGAAGAGCAACAATTGCTTTTTTTCTTAGCATTTTGTATTAATTTAGAAACCAGGAGAGGGGGAAAGTCATGGCTTTTAATTGCAACTCTGAGCTTCCCATTAACGTTCCATACATCTGGAAATCTCTCATTACATCATGTCACCCAGAGTTACCATTACAAACTTACTTTTCCTACCTGGCAACAAAACAAATCGTAGTTGCACTGATAAAGGCCATAGTGATGGCTGAAATATATTTGCTTTAAAACTTTTTATACGTAACTTAGCGTGTTCTCAACTACCATCTACTTAACTCAGAAATACACTTTCATTTTTGCATGCAGTCTCCCTTGACTTAGACACACTTGTACAGATCATAGAGCTGGCGAATTCCCACTGTGAAAAACGTTTTATCTTCCCACTCAAACCAATGATACACTTGTACAAATCATACAGTTGGCAAATCCCCTCTGCAAAATCATTTTACCTTCCTACTCAAACCAACGACACACTTGTACAAACCATAGAGCTGGCAAACTCCAGCTACGAAAATGTTTTAGCTTCCTACTCAAACCAATAACACACTTGTACAGATCATAGAGCTGGCGAATCACCACTGCAAAAACGTTTTACCTTCCTATTCAAACCAACAACACACTTATACAGAACATAGAGCTGACGAATCTCTGCTACAAAAACGTTTTACCTTTATACTCAAACCAACAACACACTTGTACAGATCATAGAGCTGACGAATCCCTGCTATGAAAATGTTTTACCTTCCTACTCAAGCCAACAACACACTTGCACAGATCATAGAGCTGGCGAATCACAGCTGCAAAAACGTTTTACCTTCCTACTCAAACCAACGACACACTTGTACAGACCATAGAGCTGGTGAAACACAGCTGCAAAAACGTTTTACCTTCCTATTAAAACCAATGACATACTTGTACAGACCATAGAGCTGGTGAATCACAGCTGCAAAAACGTTTTACCTTCCTACTCAAACCAACGACACACTTGTACAGATCATAGAGATGACGAATCCCTGCTATGAAAACGTTTTACCTTCCTACTCAAACCAAAAACACACTTGTACAGATCATAGAGCTGGCGAATCACAGCTGTAAAAACTTTTACCTTCCTACTCAAACCAACCACACACTTGTACAGACCATAGAGCTGGTGAAACACAGCTGCGAAAACATTTTACCTTCCTATTCAAACCAACGACACACTTGTACAGACCATAGAGCTGGTGAATCACAGCTGCAAAAATGTTTTACCTTCCTACTCAAACCAATGACACACTTGTACAGATTATAGAGCTGGCGAATCACAGCTACAAAAACGTTTTACCTTTCTACTCAAACCAACAGCCCTCTTGTACAGACCACAGAGCTGGTGAATCACCACTGTGAAAACGTTTTACCTTCCTATTCAAACCAAGAACACACATATACAGGTCGTAGAGCTGGTGAATCCCTGCTACAAAATCATTTTACCTTTCTACTCAAACCAACAACACACTTGCGCAGATCATAGAGCTGGCGAATCACCACTATGAAAACATTTTACCTTCCTACTGAAACCAACATTTCGTTGCCACCTTCTGTTCAGAATCATCTTCAAAACACCTACGCCACAGATCATTTTTCTGATTTTTGAAGAAGTTACTAGGGGTGAGGTCAAGTGAGTATGGTGGGTGGAGAAGCATTTAGAGGCCACATTCTATCACTGCTTGCATGGAAACACTGGTGGCATGGATTGGAATATTGCCCTGGAGAAGCAGAACACCCTGTTACAATTTTTCTCACCATTTACTCTTGATAGCTTCACTCAGTTGTCTCAATAGTGCAGCAGAATAGGCAGCATTCATAGTCCTTTGATGAGGCCAGTAATCAATTAATAGTAACACTTCTGAGTCCCAAAAATGGTAGCCATAATCCAGGGATCATAGCATACTTCTGGAAAATTTTAGGTAGGAATTTTAAGACTTTTTAGAAAAATTTTAGGAGTGTATTTCAATAAAAACTAGATGTATATTTGTATACATCTAGTAAAACAACTTTGTATACATTGTAAAGAGTTTGCTTCACACCCTTCAACCATATATACTGATAGACTGTGCATGACATCAAAATTTCTGGCTCCAATATAAAATCACATGACAACAGTCAAAAAGATGGGTTACACCTGCTGTGCTTATGGTTGCTCTGACCGATATAGTAAAGAAAGTTCTATGATTTTTCATGGGTAAGAAACGAATTAAATACCTAAGTCAATAAAGTTCAATTACTTAACCAGAAACTTGCAGCTATTGATATAAAAATATAGTAACTTAAGAAAAAAAAAATGGAATGCATGTTCCAAATTCTTCGCAAATGTTCATCACATTATAAATCACGAAATGTAAACAACCCGATCATGCATGTATATAGCTCATAAGTAAACTTACCTGAAGAGTTTTCATTATATATGAGGCGCATTCACATAATACACCGAAAACACTGAAGTTCTGCAGCGTAAATTAGTAATCATAACAGCATTTTTACACGAAATTTGGTGTCTGATGATGACGTGCCCAATGTTTGAGCCATGGCGGCTTTGATGCAGCTATTGCCAATGCGCAGTCCATTAGTATATATGGTCGAAGTTCACACCCAAATTTTTTGCATAACGTCTAATGTCTAAAGTTTAAGTATGATTTACTTCTAATGTTCAGTTCTTATCTTTTCACGTGTTATTATCATATTCAAGTATATTTACCACATTCAAGTTTCACTTTGAACATTAATATGCTGTCGAACCAGAAGCAATTCACGATTTTCACAGTAAAGTTTTCAGGTTTCACATTAAATTATAATATCCTAAAAAGGTAATTGAAAACCAAGAACTATGTACAATTGTTCACTGAATTACTTTTTTCATAAAATTGTTTTAACCTTTTCTTGATTAGCCTATCTTTTTCTGCTTCCACCACAACTAATTTACTTTCAGTTTTCTTTATTTCAGCTGAACCTTGTATGATCAAGTTAGAGGCAACTGCTATTTCAACAGTATTTTGTTTTTCTACAGCTTTTCTCATTCTTTCTATTCCCTCTTGAATTACTGCTAGGGAGGCTTCTTTATCTTTTTTAAGCCTATTTATTTCTGCATCATTTTCTTTTATTTTGTCATCAAACTCAGCTTTTCTTTTTTTCTCTAGCTGCTTTTCCTTATTTTCCCTCTCTTTCTGCTTCCTTTCTTTTACCTTTTTTGATTCTTCTTCCTTCAGATTATCAACATACTCTTTATAAAATTTATGTGAATCACGAACTCTATTTAACAAATTTCTTGTTATGGGAACTTTACTTACACATCCATAGTGTTTAATGGCTCCTTTAACTATTCTTAATGATGTTATAGTTGAGTCTTTTAAGTTAGCCTTGTCCTTCCTTAACAGAGCAGTGTTAACCGAAAATCCCCTTTCTGCATCAGCATTACCATGAGGTAAAACTAATATTGACTTGATGAGTTTAGCAAGATTTGAGTATTTTTCTTTTCCGCTAGAGTCTTTAATACTAAATATATTACGCCAGTAATGATCAATCCGCACTAGAATATGCCCTTCCTCTGAAAATTTCACTAGTTCATCTAGAGTTGGCTTATCGCAATTTAAAAGTTTCCACTCTTCTCTTACTCTATCAATTTGTTCCTCAGAAAGATGCAAAACACTTGAAATTCTGGTTATTTCCGAAAGTCCTTCAGTGACTGAAAGTTGAGTTGACTCTTTCTTTGGTTCTTTTACCTTTAAAACCTTCTATGTCTCTTAGCTTTTGATTGCAGAATGGCAAATTTGACTTTAAATATTTTGTGGTTGCAATTAGTGATCATCTTACATCTAAGAGAAATAATTTATGTAAGAGAAATAATTTCTGCCTGGTCTCCTGAACATTCCTGAGGAGATTTTTTGTCTTCATACCAACTTCTAACCTCCCTAGTTTTTTCCATGAATTTTTGTTTTCAAAATCTACATTCTTTAGGTCTTATCCAAATTTCCCTGCAATAACATCATCTTGGATAAACTGAGCCATAACATTCCTCATTAAAGTATTTAAATCAGAATATAACTGGTGTATTTTTGGTTCTTCACTCTGATAACATAATGAAAACTTTTCAAAATTTTGGTGTGAAAATGAAATTAATGCTAAATAGCAAGGAGTTAGCTCATTTTTCAGGAAACAGTGAATTCTTTTATACCTTGCCGAATTGCGTAGTTGTTTTTCAAATATTTTTTGAGATGGCAAGAAGTTTAAAAAATATTCTGTAATATTTAGCCATTGATCCAAGAGCCTCTGGGCTACAGAACCAACGGTTAACCATCTGTTGCTGACATGACGCAAAAGAAATTTGGCTGTGACCAATGTTATATCCTCAACAGATTTATAATCCTCTCGTCTTGCAGCACTACTCTTTAAAAAGTAATGCATATCAGTAGGAAATTCATCAAAATCTATATTTAAGCTTGTCAAAAAATTTTTAAATGCATTACTAACAACATGCAGGTTGCAAAAACCTAGTTCCAAAGATTTCTGGCCTGTTTCTTGTTTTACAACTTCATTGAATTTGCGTAAAAAGCACTTATTTACATTTGGGATGTCCATGGATACACAAATAATTCTGTTCAACGAAATATTGAAGGATGATAACACATCAAGAATTTCTTTTAGCAAAATATCTGCTGTTGCATGACCCAGAAAAACGCTTGTTAGGTATCGGCAAGAAACTGAATTTATTTCTGAAGACCAGTACCTGAGATACACATCTAACTGCCGTTTCACTTGTGTATTTGTAGTTTCATCAAATGCTATAGTAACCTTTCCTGGGCTACTAGATGCAATGTCTTTTTTTCAAATCCTCTTCAAAATATTTTGACAATCCATGTGATATCACATAAGCAACTTTTTTTTCTTTAAGTTGCATTTTGGCTGCAATAGCAGAATCAGGAAACATTTCTTTGAAAAGTTCAACTGTTTCAGTGCATGAAACAAAAGACATATTGTCCTTAGCAACTTTCATGGCCCATAATGCTTTGGCTTTAGCCAACTGTAAATCATGACTCAGTACTTCACTAATATTTGTTTTGGGCTGAAGATCCCGTCCTCCAAAGGCTTTCAGGATGGACTTATTTTGAAATTTACTTTGAAATTTCTGCAAATGTTTTTTTACCTTTATGATGCGCTTTTACTTGTGAAAAGCCACTATTAGAAATGTTGAAAATTTCTGAACACAATATACACTTAGCAGAAAATATTGTTTCAGTTGCAGAACACCATTCTTTCAACTTCACTCCATCCAATTCTTTGGCGAGCCACGCATCTTGAAATTTCGTTTTGGATTTAGGCATCTTAAACACTTGTATTAATTACTAACTAGAAAATGAAAGGGAAGTACAAAAACACGTTCCAATATTGCAAAACCAGACAACTTCCCGAAATTTGGCTGCGAGGATGTCAGAAGATAGAAAAAAAAAAAAAAAGCAGGTCACCACTAGAGAACTGAACCTGCACACAGCACAGAGAACAAACACCATAAAAGATGCAAAACCAGAAACTATCATACGCATCTCACGCAAGTTCAGTCAAAGCGAGTCGGAGCCGAGATATATTGCGCATCGAAGGTCGATGTTGCCGACGCACGATCGAAGGTCAATGATCACGTGCTCTACTGCCTGCCATGATAACACTCAGCTACCATCCCATCGTCATTACCGGAGGTTACGGAAGGAGACCACATGTTTCCTCTTTGCTTCCACCCACCTGCGGTTTACAATAAACAAAACATCAGCAGAAAGAGGAGGTTCCACAAGGCATGTACAAAAATAAAGTACGATCTTCTGCGTGCCACGGAGTTTGTCTGCAAAGCGCAAGCCAGGGGTGAAAATGACCCCTCCCCTTTTCCCTTAGATCTCTTGTTACTCTCGAAAACTGTCCGAAGGCAAAAAAGTGGAGCGCCCGCCCCGAAGCAAGTGCATCTCGATGGCGTCATTTTCCTTCCTTCAGCAGCACAGCATATAGGCTGTGTTTCTACAATAACAGGTCTTTTTACCTTACCGTAATGGTAAATTTATTGGCGTTAACAACGGTTGTATTTTTAATAAATAAGCTTACGAAAAATTTTAGGAAGAATAGCAAATTTTAGGTATAATTTTAGGAATTTAAGGAGGGTCACAAAATATTAGGAATTTTAGGAATTTTAGGAGGAATGCGATCCCTGCATAATCTTTTTTACAGATGGTCGTGTTTTGAACTGCAGATATACTAAAGGATGTTTCCACTGAGGCACAATGTTATTTGTGGGCTTTAGCCCACCCAACTTTTTCTTGAGCTGTCCTTTGCCCCCTTCCAAACATTAAAGCAGTTAGAACACATCCCTAAAATCTTAGATGCAACAATGTAAGATATTAGGGAAGTTGGATAAATACATGTGAGTCTTCGCAATTCACAGAAATTGTGCATGTAGATTTGTATCCATAGTTTTCAGTTCTACATACACTGAATAAATACTATATACAGTATCTATGTACATAAAAAAATTTTTTTTTACTGGGGATAACTTCATCAGTAAAAATCGGGTTGTTCAACCTGAAACCAAATATCGAAAATGTAGCTAAATCATTCCAGAAACAATACCATTCTTTTCACTGATTTTTTTTTCCCAGTTTTAGATATCATAAACACAATTTGTTTACGGCATGAAGTCAACTTACTAAAGACTAAACTTTAGTCTTTAGTAAGTCCAGTTTTGTATTTGTTTCAGATATGTATAAATATCTTTAAATTTTTATTTGAAAACTTTCATGTTAAATTACAAACCATATAAAATAAGTTAGACCCTGACAAATATTAGGTCACTGAAAATTTACAATATCTGCAATGAGTGATCTTCAATTTACCAAGTCTTTTTTAATCCCCCCTCCCTTAAGCATAGCCAATTTCCAATTTGGCCCTTCTCTCCAAAAGTTTGGCAACCCCTGATTTAGCTCATTACCTTTCCTTTTCTTTTCTATTCCAATTAAATTTCTATTGACTGCTTAGGACTTATCTGTTTCATTCATCAGGCTAAAGTCTTGCATGATAGCAAAAGTAATTCTAGCTCCTGCACTGCCTGCTACATGTGTAGACATAAGCCTTTGCGAGAGTTCTGAACATTCAAGCACTGTCCAGCTTCAAAATATGTCAGTTATTTCATTTGAGCTGTTTTTTTTTTTTTTTTTAATGAAGAACTTGATCATTCTGCTTAGCTGACAGTATTCACTCTTCCAGTGCAACGAGCCTTTATCTAACTTTCAGCACCTTTTCTTTCCTTCCTTTTCTGCAGCTTCTTCATAGTCTGGATATCAAAATGTCAGATTACCATCTTCCTATCTGTCCATTGATCATGTATGAAGGACCTCTGAATTTTAGACACTTTCTGGGATGCCTTGCATTTTCTGTGCTTTGCCCTTACAACTGCAGATGTCAAACGGTGTGCTTTTCACACATCACCAGTAAATTTCTCCAACTTTTCAAATCTAGTATCTTTCCCCATTGCTTTTTTTTTTTTCACAGCAAGAAATCTGCCACTGTATGCTATGATCATTTTCACAATGTATTTCGTGTGAGTGCCGATAATGACACCCATTGTTGTAAGTTATTTCTAAATAAATAAAATCTATAATTGATGATAGCCTTTTAAGTAATGCAGTAAGTACTTACCAGCTGCAGGAAGATGTATCCTTTTATCACAGAGAGACAAATGGATTCCACACATATAAATGCTTCAATGACAACACACTAATATTTATTGTACATCTCCACAAAAAGGTAATAACTCACTATTCCAACACGCACAGTCTCTACTTATCACCGACATTGTTGTTGTTCAGTCAAAGATCAACCACTTAGATTACTAACCAACGTGAGCAGCAGAAGGGGATTCAGGCAACGCTCGCTAGAGCAAACAAATAAAAATGTTTCGAGCAGCGCCATCTGCAATTCTGTTAAATGTTTGCTGAGGCTTCTGATTCAAATGTCGAGGAACTCTGACAGTCATATTTCTTATAATAATTTCTAATAATTGTCGCACTTTCTCCACATTTTAGCAACTACGACACTAGTAACACTCCTGATGGTAGGGTCAATATTACTGTTCTTAGAAATAAGTTCTCAAAGATATCAGCACAAACAGATAATATCTCATTACTTTAATGTAAGTAGGAATTTTGAAAGCTTGTGCTCATAGTAGTGTCAGGAGGCTCACACCAGGGAGTCATGTGATCAGGAAGACGCAGGATGACAATCCAGTCTTTTTTTTTACATGTCATAAGAATCACCTGAAACAACTTTTTTCACTGGTAATACAAAACTTTTGAAAAAAAAATATGTTTATTTCAAAAGTTACACATTAACATTTGCTATACATGAAGCATGGAGAAAATAAATGTAAGTACAGTACCTGGGCTGAAGCACCTCAACACTCCACTTTGAACTAATGTAGTTGGCACACTAACCCCATCAAACAGAATGGTATATGGAGAAGAGGAGGAGTACCAAGGCCCAGTTACTAAAACCTTAACTCCACCCTGAAAAAAAAAAACAGATTTTGCATTAAAGTAACTCTTAATGATGTTGTTGACATCCCTGATGTGTCAAAAAGAATAAAATTTCAAAATACTGACTCATTTGACGTTTACTTCATGGGGATTGCTAGTATGATTCAGGACTGACTCAAGAGAGTAGGTGTTGCCACTCTTGTAGTACTACCCAGCCTAGCCTTTCTGGTCATTAATTGAGGCTCTTCTTTCAATTTCCACACCCTTCTTCCAACTTCCTTTTCACAAAGTGAGAATTTTTTTTTTTTACCAAGTCCCTGTTAATTGAATGTGCTTGCCAAGTCCTGTTCTCCTGGTAACACTTTTATAGTGGCTTTATGTTCTGTCACATGATTCCTAAGTTGTCCTGCAAAGTGCCTTCAACATAAGTTACCCCACAGTTGCAGTTTACACCATAATCACTCCTTCATAGAGATGAGCTTAACTGCTACTTGGTGATCATGGTGCTAACTGTGACTGCTACTCAAAAGTAACAGTGATTTTTAACTGTGATTGGAATCACAGTTTAGGACCTGTTCCTTCACTTCTGTGTACCAGTAAAGTAACTAATAGTAGAATCACGTAAAAGAACGGTGTGTGTGTGTGTGTGTGTGTGTGTGTGTGTGTGTGTGTGTGTGTCACGATCATATGCAGTGGATCGGGAGCTATATGTTTTAAACTTTTATACGTAATTCTGCGCTAATCCCGATATTTTGCTGTAGTTTCTACGGCTTTCTCAGTTGAATTATGCCTAGTTCTTTTATACGTTTTTTGCAGTTAGTTAAATTTTGAATTCAGATTATCAAAAATACACTGTTCTTTTATACCTAACATGGTATGTTACAACTTTGAAAGAAACGAGGCAGCATTTTTTTTCAGCCTTGAAATAAATGGAGCTACTAAAAATTTACTAAGTAACGTTCACTGTTTACTATTTTCTCCGAATTAAAAAAAATTGAACCTCACTCACTGAGAGAACGACGTAATGGTGAGCTCACAAACTACGCTGTGAAAAAATCACAAAGAGAAGGCAGCTGCCAAACTGCAACAGAAGATAACAAGTAACAACTAACAGCTACAGGAGCAGAATTCACTCTGTAACAGTTAAGACGGAGCTGTGAAAAATCATGAAGAGCATGATGGGTAGCAATGACAGAGTGAGGAACATTTATTGGACAATCACTGTTACTCACAGTTTTCAGTAGCAGGCGCTACCTATGATTTTTCGATAACCATGATCAAATCACAGGTAGTGAAATAACGCTCATCTCTACTTGACATACAACTCAGGCTTTACTGACATCCATCACACGCAGTACACAAGATCTTCTATACTTCATACTCATAATCTTTTTCTCATGTAGACACTCCTAAATCTGATCCTCCCATGACTTCCTTGGCCTTCCTTCCTGCCACTTGGGCTAAAAAGATTTTCTTAGTAAGCATCTCATCACTCATTCATACATACATAAATAATCCAGATCCTCTATCATGGTTGGATTTCATGAAATCTCTAGCTAAGGATCTTACAGATCCATAACTAAAAGAGAGACTGGATAATATCAGACTTTCAATGGAATTGCATTTGTCTATGAAACACATCCTTGGAATCAGGAAAGAGGAGCAGATTAGGAAGGGGGAAAAAGGATGAAAACTTAGCATGAGAAAATAGGAAAACATGATTTCTATGTCCAGCGGCAAAAGAAGTGCAAAACTGCTTATTTGTGTTCTTCCTGCAACAGAACAACATGAATTGAGAGTTGCCAAAAAAATGTGCCTTGAGTGTATGAACTCCGATTCTGAAAGCTGAACATGTTGTTAGTTGAACACTTGCAGTTTTCTAAAAATTCTCACTGGAGATTCTAATACTTAGTTTTTATGAAGAATATTTCATGAACAGCAGACGTACACAGTCTTAGAAGTGTATGTATTTCGTAATTTTTAAACAGAATTTAATAAAACATTATGTATCATTCAGATTAAAATTTCTGTGTTCTAACAAAATTGCATGATTTTCATCAAACAAAATTTTAACATATTAATTTTTTCCCTCATATTTAGGTCTCATTAAAGTGCAAAATAGAATTAAAATTGTTCTTTCTGCAACAAGTCTTTATTTAGGGTGCAGTAATGATAGCGATCTCCTGGACTGCATGACACTCTTTACAAACTAAATATGCACACCACCACTTGCGGGTTAAAGTCATTTTTTTTTCATCATATCTTTTAAGTTATTTTTGAAAATGTAATGAGCTAATATAAAACTGAAATGGATTGTAAATGTTTATTCCTTTATCATCTTATTTATTTTCAGTAGATTTCGGTTAACTGAACCATTGGATAGTCAGGACAGCTGTTTATTTGGGACAATTCTTGAAGAACATCCCAAATTAGCTCTTTGGGATAAAACTTTGCATAATTGGGGCAGCTGTTAAATTGGGCTAAAGTATTCTAAGGCCTAATGTGTGAAAATTATCTGGAATCTAATGTATCTATCTACTTGCAGTTAATAATCATTCTGGGAAGGTGACACTGATTATGAATTCCAGATTGTAAGTGCAGTTTGCACTGCATGAATTACCATTATTTTTTGTTACAAATTTTTTGTGTGCTATCAAACAACATCTTTGAGAGAATCAGGCAGCAATGCTTAACAGAAATAAAGGATGTGAAGAAAATAGGGGAACATGCTTAATTTCAGTGAAAGTTATATTTCACACATAGGAACTTTTGAAGTATGTCTTCAGTTCTTTTTCTGCCAGAATTTGGATGGAAACTGAATCGAATGACAAAGATCTGGCAACAACCTAGTCACTTTACATCTGAACTCTGGCTGAAGAAAAACTAAATATATACAGGGTGCATAGGAAAGTCCCTTTAGCCTGGAATAAACTTGCGAACGGAGAGAGATACAGTTATGCAAGTGAGATAACGGTATAGCAAAGCGACTACGCCCGATCGAATGCAACCGATAGCAGCGCCCCTAGTGGCGAAATGCGAAAGTTAGCCGTTGCAAATCAAAAACGAAAAGAGATAGAGCAAAATTTCCAATTGCAAAGTTGTAGGGCATCAATTAATTAGTACAAAATGACATTTGTTTCACACGGATAAGATAAATTGTCGCCTGACTACCCTACAATGTCCGAAATCAATGCACGATTATTCGAATCTGCATATTCACATTTTGCAAATGTAGCCGTATGCAAATGCAGATTGTGACGTTGTACCGTACCTACAATATAAAAACCAGTAGCAGGATGTATCCTGATCAGAAGTTTTGTTCTACGTACACTGTGTGAGAATGGCGAGCTTGGATTTCTGGGGTTACATAAAAAATCAGGTGTATGCAACAGCACCTACAAGTCTGCTGGATCTATGTCGTCGTGTTACAGATACTTGCAATAGTGTGACACCTTCCATGCTGAGGAATGTGCATGCAGAGTTACTTTCATGAATACAAATGTGTATCGTGGGCAATGGCGAACTATTCAAACATACTCGACATTAACTTTTTATCACTGTGCGCTAGTTTGCCTTTTTTGTTTTTGTTTTGTCTGACGTCATCAAACTGTATTGACATAAGTACACATTTATGCAATAAATTGTGTGTATTTGCTCATACCTATGCCTGTTCCCTTCAAACATTCATACAAAAGGTTGCGCATCGATTTCGGACATTTTAGGATATTCAAGCGACAATTTATCTTATCCGTGCGAAACAAATGTCGTTTTGTACTAATTAATTGATGCTCTACAACTTTGTAATTGGAAATTTTGCTCTATCTCTTTTTGTTTTCGATTTGCAATGGCTAACTTCCGCATTTCGTTACTAGGGGCGCTGCTATCGGTTGCATTCGATCGGGCATAGTCGCTTTACTATACCGTTATCTCACTTGCATAACTGTACCTCTCTCCGTTTGCAAGTTATTCCAGGCTAAAGGGACTTTCCTTGCACCCTGTATACAGTAATGGACCAATTATCCGGATTCCTGAAAACCGGACCTTTTTGTATAATTTGAATTTTTGCGATGTTTCTTGACCTTGAGGCTGAGGTGTTCCATGCTGAAGTTCAGCCTCGTATTTCAGTCATCCCCAGCTAACCGTCCATACCCTTTAATCTCTCCATCGTATGTACATATACATATTCAAAACAGCATTCTAGAACAATTCAAGAAACATTTTCCTTTCCCACCGTTTGAGGCAGACATCCAACTTCACCCTCCTCCCTCCCTATCTTTCCCCAAAAGGAACAGACAGCAGAAAACCAAAGCCTCTTTCCAGAAAAATGGAGGCATTATTGTCCATCAGAGCGTGCATCAAAGTCGAAGACCGGTTTCCTCAAGAGAAAAAAGAAGTGTGGTTATTTCTTCAGTTGCTGCTTACCATCTTTGATGAATCCCCAGCATTGTGCGGGGGCTCCAAGAAAGCAACCTGCCAACTTGGCTTGGCAGTTAGCGTGTGTAAGTCTAGAGGAATTCGAGGCCGCTGTGGTGTAGCGGAAGCATACCCGGCACGTAACTGGAAGACCCTGGGTTCGACTCTCGGTGGCGGCCAATGAGAATTTTTACAAGACTCACTTATAAACGTGGAAAGGGTGAGGACCTTTGTTTGGTGTTCCTGGTCCACATTAAATGTCTGTATTAATTATTCATTAGCCTTCTGGTTATTTCTTCAGTTGCTGCTTACCATCTTTGGTGAATCCCCAGCATTGTGCGGGGCTCCAAGAAAGCAACCTGCCAACTTGGCTTGGCAGTTAGCGTGTGTGAGTCTGGAGGAATTCGAGGCCGCTGTGGTGTAGCGAAAGCATATCCGACGTGTAACTGGAAGACCCTGGGTTCGACTCCTGGTGGCGGCCAATGAGAATTTTTCCAAGACTCACTTATAAATGTGGAAAGGGCGAGGACCTTCGTTTGGTGTTCCTGGTCCACATTAAATGTCTGTATTAATTATTCATTCGCCTTCTGGTTATTTCTTCAGTTGCTTCTTACCATCTTTGGTGAATCCCCAGCATTGTGCAGGGTTCCAAGAAAGCAACCTGCCAACTTGGCTTTGCAGTTAGCGTGTGCAAGTCTGGAGGAATTCGAGGCTGCTGTGGTGTAGCGGAAGCATATCCGGCATGTAACTGGAAGACCCTGGGTTCGACTCTCGGTGGCGGCCAATGAGAATTTTTCCGTGACTCACTTATAAACGTGGAAAGGGCGAGGAAAAAGAAGCGTTTTCTTTTTCAGCTGATGAGGTCGCTATTCTCCCTTGCGCTGGTGACTGCTTTTGGAAGAAAGCCAAAAAATCTTCACCATACTATTCGTTGATCATTGGTGTGACGTCATAGGCTGGTTGAGAATACTCGCGACTTCCCTTTGAAGAGAGGAAGAAAGAGTACGAAGACCCACTTCGTTTCGGAAAATTAGGCCAATCACTTTGCTTCGTTGGTCGGTGCTCTGTGGCTCATGTTTATCCTGCGGTGCTGCAAAAATCTCACGTGTAATGTCAAAAAGGCCAGGATGTTAGGATGTGCTAGTTCATCCTTGTTGTACAATGCGCGATCGGAAGCGGGGCGGAGTATGCCGCATATTTACGTGAACGATACAGCTTTTTATCGGAGAAATAACGGTGGTGACTTGGAGGGAGGGGGATTTTTTTAATGGTTCTGAAAACCGGAAAAATGGGGAAACCGGAGTGCTGCTGGCCTGGACCTGTCCGGATAATCGGTTCGATACAGTATATATATATTTTTGTTGGGGGTTTAATGATCACTGTGAGCAACTCAATGGGCTATATAAGCAGTCACCTGTCCCTAATTTAGGGCCACTGATTTCAGGGAAAGGAGAGAGCCAGTGTTGTAAGACAAACAAAACATCCGTGCCTCACTAGGATTCGAACTCGGACCAAAGACATAATTCGAAAGCTTCCATATAAAATAACTGAAGTGTGTTCCTGTATTTTCTTCACATATAAAACATATCTGAATGAAAATAAGATAAATATTACAATGCCATTTCTTATAGAAGAATGTTCATGAAAAAAGTACAAGTAAATGGATGTACCAAGCAGAGAGAGGCTGGAAAGAAGAAATAGAAATCAATTCTGTTTTTAATTTCAAGGAATTTTACTGACCATGTGAAAACCACACATCCTACTTTTGAAAACGAGTTTAACCCTGTTTTGTTAAATGGCATTAAATTCTCAGAAGTGTTACAGGTTGTGTACCTGATAGAAACGTTTGCTGAGCAGTTGTTGGAAAAAAAACATTCGAAGTAAGCATGACATTGGCATAAGAACTACAAGGCAGACAAACTGCACTTTTATTACCATAAGAGCCATGGATTAGCCTAAAAATTACAGCAACTGCATTCGACTTATAATGAGCAGATATATACATACCTCTGTGTAACACCAGTCAGGAGAATAATCCGTGATGTTGGCAGTTCCTTCTCGGTAATCCATAGCAGAATGAGGACTGTGGTTTGTTTTAATTGCTGCTAATGATCCAGTACTCACAGGAGTTGATGAACTACTGCTGGATAGGCCACTGCTTGGAGCTAAGTCTGGATTTAAATCGTCAAGGTTTGGAAGATCACTTAGTATATCAAACGTGTCCATGTTAAAAACTTCCTCGTCGGGTGTAGAGATGTCATTGTCGATGAAATCCATTGGATTTAGATCCACTGGGTCGGTGTCCGAATGATGAGGCTCGAGTTTAACGGAGATGCGAGTGTGAGTGTCAGGAATAATATACTTGGGCGGAGGTAGGTTGGCTGACAAAGTCCTTTGTATGTCATCATGAGACATAGCTAGAGTATCCTCAAAGAGATTAAGAGGCAGATCTTTCTGCTCCGATGATGACAGCTCTTCCATGACACTGCACAAGTCGGGATCCTTGTTATTTGGAACATGAGAGAAGTTCACGTCACTTTTGAGAGCAGATTCCAAGCCCTCTTCCAGCTCGGACTTCACTATCTGAGATTTTATCCTCGTATGCCGCAAGGGTGCAGATGGCGAGTCTGATGTGTCCATAGCAGATGCTAATTGGGTTGTTATGCTTCTCACGGCAGCTGCTGTACTCGTCTCTTGCCCACACAAGAAAGTAACCGGGGTTACCGATGCGGATGCGAGTCCCACTCCAGCAGCTGCTGTGGCACTGTTGAGAATTAATAAACCACCTCCACCTTGAAGTTGCGAGAGATTTAAAATTAGAGATGTTGCAGCGGCTGAGCTCCCTGATGAGCCTTGAGCAGTAGTAATGGCTACTTCAGTCTGTTTGCCATCCTGAATCAGTGGACGACAAGGAGCGAGAATAACACTGCCCGGACGAGGTGTGCAACTAGCAACTGTGACATTAGATGAGATAGATGTTCGTTTAGTCACAGTTTCTTCCTTAGTAGATGAAGAATGTGTTGTTGGCACAGTAGTGGCAGTAGTGACTACTTGAGTTGTAGTGGATGAAGTCCCAGTACTGCTAGAGGCAGTGGTCACTGTACCCACAACACTTCGGGAATGGGATTTGGGGGAAATGATACGATGAAGAGTGTGGCTGCACTTCTTGTTATCTGGAACAGTGGCATTATTTTTGGGGGTATTATCACAAGCACATTCATGTGTTCTTACGGTGGACTTCGCCCGCTGTTTTTCCATTAACTGTTGCACAATGGTTTCGACCGTTTCGGCAGTCTGAAAGAAAAAAGCTAATTACATAACTGCCACCATCAGCATATCAAGTGAGCTACTATTCAATATAACAGCTGTTTTAACACAAAGATAAATGCTTTAAGAATAACATGTCTAAAAATCACAGTTATCTATAAGGATGTCAAAAACATTCTTAATAGATTTTTACGTAAAAAGGTGCCAAATCAAAATTAATTACACAAAGAATCCCGGAAGAATATGAGCATGACTCACCTTCTTGATTTTTCCCACATTAATAACATGTTACTTCGTCCGACTGTCCGTTCGTTTTTGTCATCAGTGAGGGACAAGCTTACTACATAATGTATGAAAGCCTGTGCCCCCCAATGACATAAAAACGAACAAATAGGCAAGGACGTAATGTGCTATAAATGTGGGAAAATGAATAGATCAACAATATTGGGCCATGGATGGCCTAGTGGTCAGCGTTTGTGACTGTCTTGGAGAAGACCTCGGGTTCGATCCAAGGCAGGTACTAACGTTTGAACCACTAAATATCCATCATGCGTCGGATGGGCACGTTAAGCCATCAGACTCTGGGTACTGACCCCCTCGGTAATAAATAAGGGCGTCTTCTTCCCCCTTTCTACCTCACTTCCATGTGACTTTTCTATCGGGCACTCTAGCCCAAATCTCCTAGCTTCCTACTTCTAAGGGTTTTTAAAACCTGGGGTCAGACACTCCTTCCTAAAATCCTCTACATATGATCTGATCAACAAGTAGGTGATTCATGCTCATAATCTTTCAAGATTATTTGGTAATAATTGATGACATGGCTATTTGTAGACTTAATGCATTATAAATATCTCCAAATTATGGGGTTTTCTTTCTAAGGAATAAAAGGAAAATATATCAGATTTTCAAAGCAAAAAGAAGAAAACATCCTTTTACAGAAAGGTGTGATCTACAACATAAAATGTGAGTGTGGTCTCAGCTATGTGAGAGAAACAGGCAGACAGTTTAAAACCAGATTGGCAGAGAACATAAAGCTGCAATTAAAAATATGACAAACAAAACAGGTTTGGGCAGACATGTTAAAAATACAGGATATAAAGTGCTTTGAGACAGTGTAGAAGTTCTGACACATCAACAGCACTTTTTCAAAAGAAAATTGTCAGAAGGACTGGAAATAAAGAGAAGAAGAGGTACAACATTAAATGATTTGAAAGTTTGGAATCTATCTCACAAATGGCAACACCTACTATAGCTTTAGTCCTGAGTAACGGTAGGAGTGCTCCCCAAAAATTTGACATATTTTTCTTTTTATTCCTTAAAAAACACACACCATAATTTGGAGATATTTAATTAACGTCTAAAAATATCTACTTCAAGGAAAAGCACATTATTTGTGTTAATTTCCTTATAGTTACTTTCTACATCTTACTCCAAAGAAGCCAATACAGCATATGTATTAATTCTGTACTTCATTGGAGTTACAGTGTAACCACAGTTATATGTTTTTCACTTTTATATGTAATAATGCATTAGTCCCTATATTTTAGTGTAGTTTCTATCACTTTTTTAATTCTGTTATATGCAATTCATTTATATGCTTTTTGCAATTATATGTAAAAATCTAAATTTTAGGTTATCAGAACTACACAGTTCTTTGTTTCTTTTATAGGTAATCCAATATGTTAGTTAGTTAGTAAGTCTTACACACACACACACACGAGACTGACCAAGGATAAAAAAAGCTGAACTTTTTAATCGGGCAAAAAAAAATCAGAACATGCGACAAGAAAGTGTGAATATAAAGCAGCATGAGCAAGATGGAATTGTTCACTGTATTCACAATATAAAATCACTGAATTCAAAACAAAATAAAGTGATTTTAAAAGACACTGCTTCAAACACATCTCCCTCTCTTTCTCTCTCTTTTTTTTTTTCTACTTACTAGAACATCAGCTTAATTTTCCTCTTGTGTCACTTTTTTTCGGCAAGTTACATGGCCATATTTGTCTTTTGTTGACTCTGCAGCTGTACAGCAATCTTTGCTTAGCTTTTCTTTCTGTTGACATAATTCCCTTCCTATTTCTTAAACACTTTTCTTTCCTCCTCCCCTTTTATTTCCTCAGATGACAATTTATCCATCATGCTGAAAGAACTTTCAGCCCGAGGACCACGAATGCATGATATCAAAGCTTTTGCTACTTTTGATAAATGGGGTGTGACTTTCAGAATATGAATATTTTTGAACACCATACATGAATTAAAAAAATATTTCAAACTCAGGCACTTCCGTTTTTGGAAAATTTCCCCTCCCTTATCAAGCTTAAGTGCAGACATTTCTGGGGGAAAGTAACACTTAACAATAACACAGGATAGTGAGAACATCGCAGGAAGAAAAAAAAAATGCGACTTTGGGAGAAATCTTCGCTCCGACAGACTTCCGTTTTCTCAAACTTTTTTCTCCATTTTTAGGTCGAAATGCAATATTTGTGGAATAAAGGGTTATTTATGAGCAATACTGGGCAGAAGGTACATCGCGAGAAAAAACCAGTTAGTAAACTCATGCAATACATTGATTATAATACGCTTTCCAACATACCAGAAATCATTACTCAAGTTATCACTCAAGTCATGAGAATAATGGCTGTAATAAATCTCGGTCCTGTGCCCTGACCTTTGACCCCATTTCGATGATATTCAACAGAACCGGTTCTGTATGCCTCCGAAATAACATGATAAAGTTTTGTCGCAATCGAAGCATTTTTACATAAGTTATGATGCATAAGAGCTATGGGATAGATCCCGCTCTGTGTCCTAACCTTTGACCCCATTTCGCACATTTTCAATAGAATTCGTCCCCAGGCAAGCCTCTACAACATACTAATATTTCATCCAAATCGAAACATATTTACGTAAGTTATGACGCATAATGGCGATGGAAGTGATTCCGCTCCTATGTCCTGACCTTTGACCCCATTTTGCCCATTTTCAATAGGGTTTGTCGCCAGGTGGTCCCCTACCACATACTAAAATTTCATCGAAATCGAACCCTTTTTACGTTAGTTATGACGCATAACAGCAGTGAAATTGATCCCACTCCTATGTACTGACCTTTGACCACATTTCGTTCACTTTAAACAGGGTTCCTTCCCAGGTGATCCCCTACCAGATACTAAACTAAAATTTCATCGAAATCGAACGATTGTTACGCGAGTTATCGTGCGGACGGACATACGCACACAACGCGTGATGTAATGAGGCAGATGGGAATCGCGACCATCTGCTCGCCGCAAGAGTGTGATGTCATAAAACTTTAATAGGACCCACACACAATGCGTGACGTAATGAGGCAGATGGCGTGACAGCGTGCCGACATTCTCAAACGCGAGATTGTGACATCATAAGATTTCTAAGCATTGGTAACATTAATGGAACAACGCCATCACTAAAAACGTTATAATTCGGGGAGGTTATTTAACCCACTAAACTAATTCTTCTAAAGTCGAGATCAAGCTAAATCGATTTCTAGTACCAGAAAACGGTAGGTTAACGACTTTCATCAAAATTCTTAGAGCCGTTTTAAAAAAAAATGTACATACATACATACAAGAATTGCTACTTTAAGGTGGACATCAAGTAATTTTGCTTCCTATACTTCCAATGGAAAAACTTCTGTACACATTTTCTTCACAATTACTCTGTTCCCAAGGATGAAAATTTGAACATCGATTAAAATAGCTTCATTTCATAACTTAGAATACTTAATATTTTCTAAACCATAACCGTAATTATGCAATCCAACATTTATTTGTCCACTGACGTCATCAAAGTACAGGTCGCGCCATCTTTTCTCTAGTTTCAACACCACCAAAGGAAAAGTTATTGATTTTTAATATAATTATGGTTATGTTTTAGAAAATATTAAGTTTTCCAAGTTATAATATGAAGATAATTTAATCGATGTTCAAATTTTCATCCTTGGGAACACATTAATTGTGAAGGAAATGTGTACAAAAGTTTTTCCATTGGAAGTATAGGAAGCAAAATTACTTGACGTCCACCTTAATAATATGGGATAAGGGCAATGGAATGGATCGCAATCCTATGTCCTGACCTTTGACCACATTTCGTCCATTTTTAATAGGGTTCATCTCCAGGTGGTCCCCTACTACATACTGAAATTTCATCGAAATCGAACCATTTTTATGCACGTTATGACGCATAAGGGCAATGGAATGCATCCCGATCTTATGTCCTGACCTTTAACCCCACTTCACCCATTTTGAATAGGGTTCGTCCCCAGGCGGTCTCCTACCACATAGTAAACTTTCATTGAAATCGAACAATATTTACGCAAATTAGGATGCATAAGAGCAATGGAATGATTCCGCTCCTACGTCGTGACCTTTGACCCCATTTGTCCCATTTTCAATAGGGTTCATCCCCAGGTGGTCCCCCTACCACATAGTAAACTTACATTGAAATCGAACCTTATTTACGCAAGTTATGACGCATAAGGGCAATGGAATGCATCCCGATCTTATGTCCTGACCTTTAACCCCACTTCACCCATTTTGAATAGGGTTCGTCCCCAGGCGGTCTCCTACCACATAGTAAACTTTCATTGAAATCGAACCATATTTACGCAAATTATGACGCATAAGGGCAATGGAATGATTCCACTCCTACGTCGTGACCTTTGACCCCATTTGTCCCATTTTCAATAGGGTTCATCCCCAGGTGGTCCCCTACCACATACTAGAATTTCATCGAAATCAAACCATTTTTACGCCAGCTATCGTGCGGACGGACAAAGCTGGAGCATATACGCTTCTTCAACCTACGGTTGGAAAGCGTAAGAAAGGTTACGGGAGAAATCTTCGCTGCATCTAACTTCTGTTTTCAAAAGTTTCATAAGAAGGAATCCTGCCGTCAAATAAAAAATGAATCACTCTCCCCCTACCATTACCCCTCCCCCACCAATTTTTTTTATTTAATGTTCAATTGTGCATTGATCTTGAGAATACCCCAAATGGTAACGGAAATTACGGAATTCTTCGAATCCGTGGAAGAATCTTTGCCGGAATACTACGGGGAAATCTTCGCGCCGTCTTAATTTCTGTTTTTGGAAATCGTTGACCAGAGTTTCATGCTGAAATACAAACATGTATGCAATAAAATGACATTTAATAGCAATATTGGGAACATGCAACATCGTGAGAAAAAGAAATTACGATTATGGGAAAAATCGTCACTCAGTTTAACTTCAGTTTTCGAAAGTTTTGAAACACGAAATACCATCTCCAGACGGAAAACGATCCCTCCCTAAACCCCCCCCCTTTTCTCTTCAGTTCTGCATCGATCTCGAGAATGACCCAAATGATGAAAAAAAAACGGACTTCCGCTAATCGGCGGAAGAATATCATGTATGATCACACACACACACACACACACACACACACACACACACACACAATCACTAAGCTGTTCTCTGAGATTCAGAGGTTAGCTCAACAAAGAAATACAAACTACCAGATAATTTTTACTTTCATTTCTTTGTGTCTTTTTAATCAGGTAAGTACATCAGTGTATGGGGATTAGCCCACAGCTGACGGTTCCAGTTGGTCATTCAACCTAAGGATTCTGGAACAAAATCCACCAGTGAATTGGGGTCTTTTTGCCAATGTCACTAAGAACTAGCTGGCACCTCTCCAAGATTCACAGAGGCCCTTGTTGCTGTTCTGTGTGCAACATGTTACAGCTTTGAGAGAATTGAGACAGTGTAGCAATATTCCTTCTTGGTGCAGCCATAGTTGGATTCTGATCCCATCAGAGAAGGATATGTTCTTTACTTTTAGTTTCGATGAAAAATTGGTTTCACACTTCATGACTCACATATGCATTGTAATAAATATATATATTCCCAGTGGCGGCCGATGAGAAATTTTTCTGTGACTCACTTATAAACGTGGAAAGAGCGATAACTTCTATTTGATGTTCCTGGTTCACATATGCATTATTTAAAAAGTGATAAATCTCTGGGATGTAATTTTGTGGCTTAGTAGAATATAGTTCTAAATGTAACATCAGTATTCAAATTCTGGTTTCAAATGGTACACTCAGTACCCACATAAAAAACTGTTCATTATGATTTCCATACTGAAGCACTTGTCTCAGATCGTTAGTTGACAGAATTTCTCTTAATCTAAAATCAGGATTTTTATAGACAGACAGAGTCATCAAAAGAGAAGTTTGATTATCATAGGGTTTATTATTTTTGCAATGCGATAAAATATTGGGTATATAAATAAATTTTGAGGGATTTACGTTCGGTGTCATACTTATTACTGCTCGCATGTATTTTAAGGTGGCAACACTGTGATATCGCAGTACAAGACGCCAGCTGTCAGAGTCAGTATATGACGTTCGATTTAGGTGCGAAGACATATTTGTTTTACTCGATGGAAAATGGCAACTTTCATCCCAACAAAACAGCATTTGTGGAAAGTGTTAGTGCATTACTTTATTGTGACAAGAAAAGTGCTGCCGACAGCTATCGCTTAATGTCAGAAATCTATGGTGAACATTAACCATCCATAAAAACATGTGAGTATTGGTTTAGATGATTCAAAAGGAACGATTACGATGTCAGTGATAAAGTAAGATCTGGACCACCCAAAAAAATTGCTGACGTGCCGAATTGGAAGCTTTACTCGATGAGGATCCATGCCAGTCCCAAAAAGAACTAGCAGCAGCATTAAATGTTAGTCAACCATGCATTTTACAACGTTTAGCTGCCATGGGAATGGTGCAAAAAGAAGGGAATTGGATTCCACATGCTTTGCGGGAAAGAGACCTTGAACGTCGAAACACCATTTGCCAATTGCTGCTTCAAAGGCAAAAAAGAAAGGTTTTTTTGCATCGTATTATTACTACCGAAGAGAAATGGATATGATACGATAACCCTAAACGGCAGAAAGCATGGGTGAAGCCAGGTGAACCAGGTCCTTCAATGCCAAAATGCACACTATCCATGGTTCAAATGTAATGCTGTGTATCTGGTGGGACCAGAAGGGTGTGATCCACTATGAACTGCTGAAACCATCAGAAACTATTACTGGTGATCGGTATCGAACCCAATTAATGCGTTTAAAATGAGCTCTCACGCAAAAACCGCCAGAATGGGAGAATAGACACAACAAAGTCATCTTACAGCATGACAACGCAAGATCACATGTTTCTCGACCTGTGAAAAAGTACTTACAAGGATCCGACTTGGAAGTTCTACCCCACCCGCCATATTCGCCAGATATTGCGCCATCGTATTACCATTTTTTCCGGTTGACGCAGTCAGCACTTTCTGGAGAACGGTTTAGTTTTTATGAAGACATCAAAAATTGGCTGGACGACTGAATCTCTTCCAAGGAACTGGATTCTTTCTTTGGGGCATACGTTCACTGCCCGAAAGATGGGGTAAAGTTGTAGCTTCAGAGGGAGCATACTTCGATTAATATTAAAATACTGTTTCTGTTCTCCAACAACGTGTTTTGTTCACCTCAAATCCCTCAAAACTTATTTATATACCCAATATATTTATAACACTTTTTTAACTTGCCACCGATTCGACTTCAAAGAAATCATTACTCAGGAATATACAGGGTGTGTCTAAAATCTTTCTCTGATTATGATAAATCGTATAAAATGAACCGCGCTCGTTAGACACATATGGTTTTCCAATATAGCTTACCTGGAATCCAGAGTTTTTCCCTGGGTCATCAGTATACCTCAACGTGGGCTCCTTTCGTTGCATGGAGGACATCCAGTCAGCACTCTATCTCTTTCCATGTCAGCTGCAACATGTCATCTGTGATGGTTGCAAACGCTTCAGTTATTCTTCCCTTCAAAGTGTTAATATCTGCAACTGGTGTTGCATAAACTTGATCCTTAATGTAGCCCCATAAAAAGAAGTCACGGGGCGTAATGTCTAGGGATCTTGGTGACCAGGGTATGGAACCATCTCTGCCTATCCATCTGTTAGGGAATTTGTCATCTAAGAATTGACGGACAGGTACGCCCTAGTGTGTTGGCCCACCGTCGTGCTGGAACATTACCCATGGTTGCAACTATTCCAATTGTGGTGCAACATACAGCTGCATCATGTTGAGGCAAATACCCGATGTAATGGTGGGCTCAATAAAAAAGAATGGTCCAATTACTTTGTTGTTTTAAAACTCAGGCTTCATGTGACAAAAACACATAAACATATAAAACGAGCGAAACACACAGAGTCACGTATGGTAAAAGGTTCATTTAGCGGTAGCTTTCGGTCATCCTATGACCTTGATCACCCGCGATCAACTGGATGGGTTGGTTGCCAGAATTACAATTTGCAACACTGAATCTTCCTTCCAATGAAGAAATTGACACCATAAAGAAAATTGCAGAAGCCCATCATTTCCCACCTTCTACAATTCAAAAATTCCTCCAAAATTACCACTTGAAAAATCTGTCTGCTCTCTCACCAATAATAATGGAAAAAACCCACCATTCATTGGTTCCATCTCTTTCCATGGATCTTCTCTTATAAGATGTGTAAACTTTTCAAAACTATGGGCTACACTCTCACAGTGAAACCAAACCCTTCTGCAATAATGTGCCTGCTTAAAGACAGGGATCCTGTCACACCTTTAGACACCCCTGGAGTTTATGCTATTCCTATTTCAACTTCATCTGGTCTCTCAGTGTATATTGGAAGCACATACTGAAGCATCAAAACAAGACTTGGTGAACACAAAAAAGATGTTTCCAATGGTCTTCCAAAGACAGCTTTATCTGCACTAACCCTTGAAGACACCTCTGCAGTTCCCATTTGGAAAGAAACCAGAAAAGTTGTCCCTTTCATCAACAAGGCATCTCTGTGTTACCAAGAGAGCATTGAAATTTTGTTCACCAAAAACTGCAATTCAGAGACACCTCACCAAATCCCATTTATTTGGATCTCTCTTCTAAAATCTGGCAACATTTCCTAACACCCCAACTTCAAATTGTAGTTCTGGCAACCAGCCCATCCAGTGGATCGCGGGTGATCAAAGTCGTAGGATGGCCAAAAGTTACTGCTAAATGAACCTTCTACCGTATGTGACTCTGTGTGTTTCGCTTGTTTTATATGTTTATACTTTGTTGTCCACACCAAACATTGATTTTAGTGCTATCCCTCTGTTTCTCCAAAACCACATGTGGGTTGTCTGAACCCCAGATACAGGCATTATGCGTGTTCACTTTACCTGAGGTATGAAAAGTTGATTTGTCTGAAAAATCAAATATGCTTCAGGTAATCCTTATCTTCGTCTATGCGCTCAAGAATATCCATAGCAAAATGTCACACGTCTGGGCCCATCATTAGGTTCCAATGCTTGAACAATTTGTAATTTGTATGCAAAAACATGAAGCCAACTTTCTTAAAACGTGGTGCACTGTTTTCATGAGTATTCCCTGTTCATTAGAGGCATGACGAATTGATTTCCTCGGGCTTTCCTATGAATGCATCATACATGGCGTCGACAGTTTCCTCACTAATGGGAGGTCTTCCACTTCTTGCACGGTCACCGACACTGCTCGTCTGTTTAAACTTTTGATACCAGTTCCCAATTATCTTCACATCAGGCGGAGCTCTATCATACTCATGCTTAAACTTCTGTTGCACTGAAATTACAAATTTGATTTCATGAACCCAGAGAACACAATTAGCCTTTCTGCTGCATAGATGCCATTTTGCCGACTGACGCTTTCAACAACATACTATGCTGCAGATGTTCAGTGCCACCTATTGTTCCAAAAGTACAACAAACAAAAAAACTTGAGAATATGACCCAATTAATACAACAAACTGCATACGTCTAACTAGCTCGGTTCATTTTATATGATTTTTCATAATCAGGGAAAGACTTTAAACCTGTATTATAGTCCTTTAAAGCATAAATTTTACAATAGCATTTAACACTTTAAAATCTCGTTTATGTGCTTTTTACATTTACCAGGTGCTTCAGCTAACTGAGAACACATGCTGTAGAGGCCATAATGGGATACACTGTAACTAAATATTTTCTTTCTTTTGCAGTCCCAACATGGAAGCTTCAAATATAATGCAGGGAACTAAAATGCATGCCGTTCTAGTCACCTTAGCCGTCAACCACGGAGATTGCAACCTTCTTAAATGTCGCCCAATCCTTCGTGTTCAAGATCAGAAAAGGGCTCTTGGCTTCTGGTGGGAATGTGACTTCAGTGGCCAAGAGAAAAAAAACATTCTCAACGATCGGACACTGTCAGGAAAGGCGAGTTTGTCCAGCAAGTCTAGGGCATCATCAATGACAATCCCCGCAAGCCGATGAGGGCCATTGACGTGTCGGAGTCAACAATCAGATGTGTAATGCACGAAGACATCAGGTACAAACCCTATGTTATGAGAAGAGAGCAGTTCATGTCCAATACAACCCGGGAGAACTGTGTGATCTGGTCGAAGCTCTTGCTGAACAAACTCAAGCACCCCGAGGAGCCCAACATGCTCTGGTTTTTCTCAGATGAGAAGAACTTTGACCAAGATCAAAAAGTGAATGGGAGGAATGACAGATGGCTCTGCTCCTGCCCCACTAAGATCCCTACTGTTATACACAGCACGTTCCCATCACCTGTAACGGTCTTAGGGGTCGTGAGCAATGAGGGCCACGTCACGGCTCACCACTTTTCCCCGCAAGGTCTTAGGGGTCAATGCGGCCACCTACATTGAGACGCTGGGCATGGTTGTCAAGCCCTGGATTGAGGGTAGTGGCTCGGAGGAGGCTGTATGTGTTCCAGCAAGACTCTGCTCCCGCTCACGCAGCCCGCATGACCCAGGAGTGGCTGGCCAAAAATTTCCACGACCATGTTACCCCTAACATTTTGCCTCCTAGCTCGCCTGATCTGAACCGTCTGGGCATCATTGAGCGGGCGTCCACCAAACATGGCAACAATACCAAGGAATCGTTGCAGGCTGTCATCAGGAACAGTATGGCCAACATAAATAAGGATCACCTGATCAATGCATGTAGTCATTTCAGAAGCTGCACCGAGGCCGTTATCAAGGCTGAAGGCGGTTTTATTGAATAACCTTCTGCTACGTGTATGTAAGAACACGTGTACCAAATTTTATGCAACTATATTGGTTTTTCTAACGAATATTTGTTTTCTTCAAGGTCAAATTTTGTTCTCAAACAGCTGACGCACCCCTATATGTTTTTCAAGGGTGTCCTCTAGAAAAACACATAACTGAGGTTGCACTGTATTTATTTTAGGCTTATTAAAAATAACTTAGGACAAATTCTTACCTCAGAAAATCTAAAAACACCATAGTTCGAAATGAGATCTGTAAATGTCATTGTTGAAAATTTTCAAATAAACTGAAAAAGTACAACCAACGCTGATGGATGGTTTCAGAGAAAGTTGGGGAATGGGGTGGAAGGAGAGGGTCTGAGGTAGAACAATCAGTGCTTTTTTTTTCTTTTTTTTTTTTTTTTGTAGTAATGGATGAAAAGCAGCTCCAAAGTGCTTCTCAAAGTTCCAGTAAATTCTTCCATCACAGCCCAAATTTTGAGGATTTCAATAATTGCATTTACAGATCCTATCTAAGACTATAGTGTTTTCAGATTTGATGAATTAAGATTTTACCCGTCTAATTTTTAACTACACGCTCGAGTCACATTATTGTGATTACCAGCTAATATCCAGAGTAACCGCCGTGTGCAGTGCGGATAGCAGCTAGACGAGCTGGAAGTGACTCAATAAGATGCTGGAAGGTGTTCACAGGTATGTGGAACCATGCTGACTGCAGTGCATCTGACAGCTGCTGGAAGGTGCGTGGTGGAGGATCCATAGAGCGAACAACACGATCGATGTGGTCCCACAGATCCTCAATTGGGTTTAAATCTGAAGAATTATGGGGCCAGAGAAGTACTTTGAATTCTTCATCGTGCTCTTCCAACCACTCTCTGACATTTCTAGCTGTGTGAAATGTCGCATTGTCATGCTGGAAGATCCCGTCTGCCCCAGGGAAGACAATCAGCATTTATGGGTGTACATGGTATGCAAGGATGGATTCATAACAAATTTGGTTTATAGTGCCTTCCACAGGTATGAGTGGACCCAGAGAATGCAATGAAAACATTCCCCAGACCATAATGCTGCCCCCACTAGCTTGTGTTCTTGCAGCAATGGTTGAAGAGTGTTTGTTCTCCGATGTTTCTCGAATCATATGCCAATGTCCATCCATTTGATGAAGAAGAAAATGTGACTCATCGGAGGAGGCAATCCTTTGCCAAATAGCGGAGGTCCAATTCTGATACTGTAAGCCTTTTCTGCAGATGCACCTTCGTTAGCATAGGTGCAGTGACTATCCATCTGCATCAGAGCCCCATACGTAGCAGGGTATGGTGAATTGTTGTTTTAGACACACTTCCGGCAGCCCCTTGGTTCATTCGGCCAGTGAGCAGCATGTCAATCGGCTCTCACGCACCTTCGGAGCCAACGTTCACCTCTCACATCAATGGCACATGATGCTCCACAGTTTCCACATCGCTTATTTGCAATGGTGCCATTTCTCCAATCACAATACGCTTTAACCATGGCAGCACGTGAACAGTTCAACTGCGCTGTTTTAGAAACACTGCCCATGTGAAGTGAAAATTATTTTATTGAACATTTTCCTATATTCAGAGATGGGAGATCAAAAAAGAATTTCCTTTTGGAAAGAACGATGTTCGTTTCATGTTCGTGAAGGAAAAAAAAACAAGGAAAAGGAAGTCAAATTATTAGAAATTTGAGCTTTTGTATCCCAATGTTGTTCATAAACAACATTTTGTATTTGAGGAATAAATATTATAAAAAGTTTTCAGTGTTATTTTTATTTATTACAAGTCCAAAACATCACCAAACTCGGGGGGGGGGGGATTCCAATTTCAAAATTAAAATTTTGGGCTGGAAAAGTGTTAAAAAAACAAATTTTTGGAGAAAACTCTTCTCCTTCTTCAGGCAGTCTTTTGTTGTCACTCTTTCTCCGTCACTACCACGGTTACGGTTAACCACAACAGTTATGGTTATTTTTCACCAAATCTTGCCAGATGTTAGACAGAGACAAACTTCTGCAGTCGTTGATGACGGAATTCTGATTTTTCCTCAATTTCTATTCCTTCTTTTAATTATTTTTTTCTGGATGTTGCTTTGGAAACTGATGACTTTAAGTGAATTCCAGTCCATGTTGTTACAGGTTTGTATAACATGCCTATCTAATATGCCTGATTAAAGCAATTTTTTATAGCTGCTTTATATTCTTCTATTCAAGTTTCTAGTCTGCAGACTGTCTCACCTATGTAGGGTAGTCCACAACTACATTTTACCTCATAGACCACTCCTTGCATTTTTTAAATATCTTCTTCTCTTTGAACTATCTTTGGGTAATATTTTTAAATTTGTTCTCTGAACTTAGAGCTAGTCTCTGCCTCACATCTGGCAAGATTTGGTGAAAAATAACCATAACTGTTGGGGTTAAACATAACTGCGATAGTGAAGGAGAAAGAGTGACTACAAAAGACAGCTCGAAGAAGAAATTTTCTCAGAAAATTTGCGTTTGTAATTAAAATATTTCATACAAGGAAAAAAAAACATATAAGATGTTTCATTAAGTGTTTTAAGAAATACTGTGGTAAGATTTTCTAAAGATTTTCTTTGTACTTACTCTTTAGGTTGTATACCAGTGAAATACAAGTTGTTTTCAGCAGGGTTCGTATGAGTGGTCAGTACAATGGGTGCCCTGTCAGTAACCACAACAGCCAAATTGTTTGGTGTTTCAAGTACAATAGTTCCAACAGTTAATACTGCACACACAAAGAATGGACAAGACTTCATCAGCACAGATGAATAGTGGGCGAAAACCAAGATTGGATGAGAGGGACCATCGAACACTAACAAGGATTGTGTCCAAACCACAGTTAATACTGCATACATAAAGCATGGCATGGCTTCCTCGGCGAAGAGGAATATTGGGCAAAAACCGAGATTCAATGAGAGGGACCATCGAACACTAACAAGGATTGTGTTCAAACCACGGTTAATACTGCATACACAAAGGATGGCAAGATTTCATCGGCGAAAAAGAATAGTGGGCGAAAACCGAGACAGAATGAGAGGGACCATCAAACACTAACAAGGATTGAGTCCAAACAACACAGAACTACTGCAGCAAAAGTTACAGCAGAGCTCAATATCCACCTGGAAGATCCTGTTTCCACAAAAACAGTCCATACAGAACTAACAAGGATTGTGTCCAAACAACACAGAACTACTGCAGCAAAAGTTACAGCACAACTCAATATCCACATGGAAGACTGTTTCCACAAAAACAGTCCGCAGAGAACTAACAAGAATTGTGTCCAAACAACACAGAACTACTGCAACAACAGTTACAGCAGAACTCAATATCCACCTGGAAGACTGTTTCCACAAAAACAGTCTGCAGAGAACTAACAAGGATTGTGTATAAACAACACAGAACTACTGCAGCAAAAGTTACAGCAGAACTCAATATCCACATGGAAGACTCTGTTTCCACAAAAACAGTCAGCATAGAACTTCACAAAGCCAACATCCATGGAAGTGCTGAAATTGCTAAACCTTTAATCACAGAAGCTAATGCAAAAATTCTCCATCTGTTCTTGCTGTTCAGGCTTAATTTGTGCAGTTGAAGTGGAAGATTGTGGCTCTAAAGTCGTGCAGACTTTTGACTCCCTACTTTACTGTGACCTTACGGTTAATGACTTAGCAGGCCTTTTCAGATTCCTCTTGTTCTCCTCTAGCTATTTCTTCAACTTTCATCAGTTCTTGTAGTAATTTTTCCTGGATTTTCACGGCATTTCTACATTTTCATCGCTAAATTTTTTTTTTATCTAAAAAATAAATAAATTTTAAATCCACTTCATTTCGGTTTATCACATACGTTCATTAGCTCTGACTGACAGCTACAGAATATGGGGCTGAGGTCATCGCTATCATTATTTATTCACTATAATCGCTATCATTATTTATTCGCTGTGCAGTGAAAAAAAATCAAATGAAATTTAGCTTAACTTTTTAATGCTACTGTATCAAAGGGTTAAGGGGTGGAGGGTTGAAATTGTTATAAATGGGACTCTATAAACTATTTAATGGTGTATTATTTATTACTCTATGATTATTAGTTTGGAAGATATAAACATTCAAAGTATGACATGTTTTCATTGCATCCATGTTCCCGATATTACCCCCTACCCAGCAAGGAGAAAGACATACTCTGTGAATAAAACCCGGACAGCTGATGACTGGAAACATGTGATATGATCCAATGTATCTTCATTTACATTATTCTAAGCAGTATGTTAAGTTTTAAGTTTATGATGGAGAAGTCCCCAAGGACACATACAATTTGGAATGTCTGGTTTCAATTGTCAGACATGGGGGTGGATATGCGGTGATTTGGACAGCCATATCTTGGTATTCAGCTCCCCCACCCCCACCCCCCACCATTACCCTATATGGTCAAGAAGTTACTGCCAGTGAGTACTTAGACATTCTAAGTGATCAGGTGCATCTTATGGTCAAAATGTCATTCCCAAATAATGATGCCAGTTATACACACAGCCGGAACAGTTCAGTCTTAGTTTTGGAAAAGCACCAACATGAACTTCAACATCCAGCTCAATCACCTGACCTGAACATCATTGTGGGCAGTTTTGGAGATCAGAGTGAGAAATAAATTCTCGCCTCCAACATCTCTGAAGCAATTGGTGATGTTCTGATTGACGAATGGCACAACATTCCACTGGAGACTATTCCATGGCTGTATGAATCTATTACATGAAGGTTGGAAGGTGTATTAAAGGCAAATGGTGGTCCAACATCTCTGAAGTAATTGGTTCATGTTCTGATCGACGAATGGTACAGTTTTCCACTGGAGACTATTCAAAAGCTGTATGAATCTATTCCAAGAAGATTGGAAGCTGTATTAAAGGCAAATGGTGGTCCAACATATCTGAAGCAACTGACTGATGTTCTGATCAACGAAGGGTACAACATTCCACTGGAGACTATTCAAAAACTGTATGAATCTAATCCAAGAAGGTTGGAAACTGTGTTAAAGACAAATGGTGGTTCAACATCTCTGAAATAATTGGCTGATGTTCTGATCAACGAATGGTACAACATTCCACTGGAGACTATTCAAAAACTGTATAAATCTATTCCAAGAAGATTGGAAGCTGTATTAAAGTCAAATAGTGGTCCAACATCTCTGAAGTAATTGGTTCATGTTCTGATCGACGAATGGTACAGCATTCCACTGGAGACTATTCAAAAGCTGTATGAATCTATTCCAAGAAGGTTGGAAGCTTTAACAGCAAATGGTGGTTCAACATCTCTGAAGCATTTGGCTAATGTTCTGATGGATGAATGGTACAACATTCCACTGCAGACTATTCAAAATCATGAATCTATTCCAAGAAGGTTGGAAGCTGTATTAAAGGCAAATGGTGGTCCAACATCATATTAATAATGACATACAGCCACTTCCCAGATGTTCACATTATTTTGTTCAAACCAATAATGAAGGCAAAATCTTCAGCATGATTTACTACATATTAAACTTTAGGAATAGTAAGATCTTTTGCCTGAAGTATCAGCCTTCTTCACACTAAAAGCAACCACTCACATGGTTGACATTGTTTCTTTAGCTGTTGCCAGTAGAGATTTTCAAATTATTGGAATATTGAAGGGTGCATCCGAATTGCAAGTGTTTTTATTGAAGAGAAGTTCAATGCTTTCTCTGTAGCATAATGAAAATTTGTTTGAGAAGGGTGCAATCCGTTTGGTGCTATTCCAGATTGGAGAGGCAGACGTATCTCCAACAGTCAGAAGAGAAATGGCAGGAGTCAGAAGGCTTTTTCTGACATTCCTTTTATGTTTCAAAATTCTGCAGTTTATTGTATAAAAGGTACTACCAATATAACATTTTTCGTCGGAGGAAGTAGACACAGGGATGAGGAATGCCTTAGGATGGTCTAAAGGATCTCTGCCTTTAGATATTGATTGGATGGTAGTGGGAGGAGGATTGATATTTGATTGCAAGTCTGTAACCAAAATTTTTGAAAATTTTCGCACGCTTGTAAGTACGTTAATGATAGTAGGGGGTTGAACCAATAAAGGAAAGGGACTGTTTCTGCAGAGGAGATAAATGACAGACTAATTGATTGGCTTCAAACTTTTTGAAAAGTTTTGTGACAATTCCAAGGGAGTTGAAACTGATGGTTTGTGGCAATTTCTTGGATGATTGCATATTCTTTTTGTAATGAGTGGAGTTCATTGCAAATGACATTGATGAAGTGAATGAATTATTTTAGAGCAGCAACCTTATAGGAAAGAGCAGTATTAGAGTAAAATGGGATGATGTTTGTGATAGTAGTGGTTTTTTTGTAGACAGATGTATGGAGTTTGTTATTGATTCTAGTTATTTGTACATCCAAGAAATTAGTACAGTTATTGTTTTTACGATTGAAAGTGAAATTAATGGTGGGGAATTTTCTAGAGATAGAAGAGGTGAGATTGTGCAAGTCTTTTAAGTCATGGGACAAAATAATAAAGATGTCATCTACATAACAAATCCAAAGTCTGGGTTGGAAGGGGGATGGTTTTACAATGTTATTTTCAATGTTTTGCAAGAATTCCACTTAGTAGTTCTAATTCTGACTATTATATAGCTCTAATTATTGTACTATTCTCTTTTACGTGCGATATTTCAAAGTAACTTGTACAGATCCAATGAGTATACCCAGCGAAAAGTGTGAGAAGTAAAGCCAGTCATCGCATACAACGGACTTTAGGACAATAACCTCAACAAAGACCGGAAAACACGTGCATGAAATGTCCCCTGCTGCTAGAAAGGAATGCCAAGGTAAGCATTATCCGCTAGTTTTCTGTACAAGTTTTGCAAGAATATTTCCACAAGAAGAGGGGAAAGAGATGATCCCATGGGTACTCCTTGGAATTTGAGGTAAAACTATTTGTTGTAAGAGTGAAACAATTGTTTCACGTGGAAAAACTGTTTGTTGTAAGTGGAACAATTAATGTTCACTAATGTTTCATGTGCTAAACAGTTTGTTGTAAGAGAAACAATTAATATTTCACTCTTACAACAAACAGTTTTACTGCCAATTCCAAGGAGTACCCATGGGATTCCTCCAAGGCTTAGGTGACAATAAAATACCTTATCTCAGGAGTAAATCATTTAGCCTAGTAAGAAGTCACATGATCACATACATACACATGAGACAAAGGATGACAACTGAAAAACACATTTCACAAAAATTTGTAATCTCAAATCTCAAATGCTGTAAATGAAACAGGAATAAATTTACATCCAAAGAGCAAAACATCCAATAAAGGACTAATCTCTAAAAATAACTGGATATATCAAAAATGAAAGCCAGGGAGCTGGAAAGCAAAAAAAAAAAAAAAAAAAAGATAGAAGAAGACATCATTAAACAAATATCTTCACTCTTTCCACGTTTATAAGTGAGTCACGGAAAAATTCTCATTGGCCGCCACCGTGAGAATTTTTTGTGACTCACTTATAAACGTGGAAAGAGTGAAGATCTTTGTTTGATGTTCCTGGTCCACGTTAAATGTCTGTATTAGAAGAAAACATCTATTAAGCTTTAAGAAGCACTGATGCACAGACAAAGGAACCATACAAATACATCATTCCCTGGCTTACACATGTGGTGTTAAAGCATTTGATGCTAAATAAGCATTGTATATAAAGATAAGGAAAATACTAGAAGAAAAAACATACTTACTGATATTTCTAGTTCATTATTTAAATCAGGTTCATTCTCACTGTAAACTGTAAAATGAAATCAACAGATAATTACTTAGCTAATTAAATAAGCTTCATTTTAATTGTAAATGCAAAATGAAATCAATAAGTAATTTCTTTGTTGTTTAAAATCAGGTTCATTTTCACTGTAAAATGAAATCAACAGATCATTACTTTGCTATTTAAATCAGTTTTATTTTAATTATAAATGCAAAATGAAATCCATAAGTAACTGTTCAGCAGTTTAAATCATTACTATATCATATAAACGTTTAATGTTTACTGTTCATTATGTTATTGTTGGTGTAAATAAAGCTCTCCGACGTGACGTCCAACATATAAAGTGCCATAAAGGTTATTCATATCGACATACACTGAACATTGTATGAACCGTAAAACTTATTCATATCGACATATCAAGCAGCTTACTCTGAATTACATATATATAAAAAAAGTGCTCTATCTTCGATGTCGACGAGTATGTCCCAAAAAACATCCACTGCCAATGCTCAGTGTAGGCCTAGTCAAATATTCCTCTTTCTTTCAACATCCAGGAACGCCAGTGGTGAAATCATACGTGATAAAATATACAGTCCCACTGGACGAAGTCAGAATTAAAATGAGACGCTACAAACGACAAGACAAACAAAGACATAACAATATAAAATGGAACCAAGATTAAAATGAATTAAAAGCAGATGGATGGTCACAGTGGTCTTTGTTTGTCTTGTGGTCATTTGTAGTGTCTTGTTTTAATTCTGACTTCGTCCAGTGGGACTGCATATTTTATCACACATACGATTTCACCACCAGCGTTCCTGGATGTTGAAAGAAAGAGGAATATTTGACTAGGCCTACATTGAGTATTGGCAGTGGGTGTTTTATGGGACATACTCATTGACATCGAAGGTAGAGCACTTTTTTTATATATATGTAATTCAGAGTGGGCTGCTTGGTATATTGATATGAATAACTTTTAGGGTTCATACAATGTTCAGTGTATGTCGATATGAATAACTTTTACGGCACATTATATGTTGAACGTCACTTCAGAAAACTATATTTACACCAAGGAGGTTAGAAGTAAGAGGAGCTGGCAACAGCCCCTCTCACTGTGCTTCTGGCATGATGCCACTTTTTATCAGCTGACTACGCCAATGCGCCCAACCTAAGAATCTCCTGTATATCTCTATGGTGAAATCGCAATTTTTAACGGGTTTTTCGAACCCTTACTCTACCCATACAGACATGATAAAAATATTGAGGCTGAAATATTCATTCCCATAATAAAAAATTTCCAGAAAAACAGGAAATATGTGTTGGTATTTCATTAAAAAATTGAACAAAATAATGATTTTTTGAGCGGAAGTGCATAGTGCGCATGGTTACTTACTGCCCATGTGCAAGTAACCATGGTTAAAATATAACCAAAAGCCTAGTGTTAAGAAATAAGAAGTCCGAAATATTCCTTCTTTCCATCCTTGGTTAGCATGCGCTAAGCAAAACTGCTTAAGCCACAGGAAGTGACGTCACGTTCCCGAACACCCACAGCGCAGACTCCCACCACCTCAGAAAGACGACAGAAACAGCTGATCTGTTTTGGCTTCACTCAAAACGGGTCCCTTCACCTCCACTTCTTCTAACCTCCTTGATTTACACTAACAATAACATGATGAACAGTAAACGTTAGACGTTTATACGTTAATATAGTAATACTTTGAGCCACGTAAAAAAATGCTTGATTCAGCATAGAGCTTTGTGCTGATTTGAGTAGATAATGTAATAAGTTTAAATCATTCGCATTTTCGCTGTAAATTGTAAAATGAAATCGACAGATCATCACTTTGCTACTTAAATCAACTTCATTAATTGCAAATGCAAAGTAAAATCTATAAGAAATTATGCAGTTGTTTAAAACAAGTTCGATTCTCTTGCAAACCATAAAATGAAACAAAGTATTTATTATTTAAATTAGAGTCATCTCATGATAAACTAAAATATAATTACTTTGATATTTCAAGCAAGTCCACTTTCAATTTAAACTAAATCAATATGTCCCAAAATGCCTTTCAGTGTACAACAGAAACTACAGATAATCAACTCTTAAAATTGGAAAACTGTATTGTTTTGGGTGATGCCACAGTAGTAAATTCTGATGGAATTTAGATGTGGCTTATTCCCACTACACAGTGTGACAATTTCCAAATTTTCTTGGGCATTGGTCATATGGAAACAAACTGATGATTCCAAGGTGAGAAAAGTGATCTTATGATTTGTTGCATGGTTTGCATATTAATTTTTACAGATTCTCTTTCACACAAACTGGTGATTTCTCACCTGGTTGCCTGTCATCAGGATGGAAAGTTCATTGCCACCAAAAGGTTATCATGATAGAAATGGTAACTGAAATGTTTTCAGGATGAACAGCTCATTACAACTGTACAAGGAAGTATCAACAGGATGGAATGTCTACTACTACAAACAGGAGCTAACATAATGGAAAGTTCTTTTTTTTTTTATTGTAGATTAAACAACCACCGTGAGCAACTCAGGGAGCTATAAGCAGTTGTCCGTCCCTAATTTAGGACCACTGGTTCCAGGGAAGGGTGTGCCAGTGCCGTAAGACAAACACGACATCCATACCTCACCGGGATTCGAACGTGGACCCCTTTCGGATGAATGATCAGAAGCCATCGCTTAGACCACTGCGCCACCGGGGCGGCCAATGTGTTACTTGATCAATATGTCTATATATGTGCACATTTATTTATTATTTTTTATAATTGGAGATTTAACGACCACTGTGAGCAACTCAATGGGTTATAAGCAGTTGCTTGTCCCTAATTTAGGGTCACTGGTTCCAGGGAAGAGAGAGAGCCAGTGCTGTAAGACAAACACAACATCCATGCCTCACCGGGAATTGAACCCATCTCGGACGAATGATCAGATGCCATCGCTTAGACCACTGCCCCACCAGAGCGGCAAATGAATGGAAAGTTCACTGCTACCAATATGTTACCATGATGAAAAGTTCACTGCAACAAAGAGGTGTTAGCCGGTGCCGTAAGACAAACACAACATCTATGCCTCACCAGGACTCGAACCCGAACCCATCTTGGACGAATGATCAGAGGTCATCGCTTAGACCACTGTGCCACCGGGACAGCAAATGAATGGAAAGTTCACTGCTACCAAAATGTTACCATGATGGAAAGTTCACTGCTACAAAGGGGTGTTATCGGGGTGGAAAGTTCACTGCTACAAATCGGTTATCATGATGGGAAAGTTACTGTTATGAAGAGGTTATCAGGATAAAAAGTTCACAGTTACCAATAGATTATCATGATGGAAAGTTCATTAATATCAATAGGTTATCACAATGGAAAGTTCACTGCTACCAATAAGTTATGATGGAAAGTCCACTGCTACCAATAAGTTATGATGGAAAGTTCACTGCTACCAATAAGTTATGATGGAAAGTCCACTGCTACCAATAAGTTATGATGGAAAGTTCACTGCTACCAATAAGTTATGATGGAAAGTCCACTGCTACAGTGAACCTGCGCATCAGAAAGCATTTCTTTCACCCTTACCTTTGTTTTTTAAAGTGGTAATTTAAAGGAGACAATTGACACTAATCCTTTCTGACTGATTTCTTGCTAAAATAACTATAACAATGTTGACAAACCCAAGAAAGGAGAGAAATGTTTGAGCTACTTGTTTCTACCCAGTAGCATGATGTCTGTGTAAGGAGAACTTACCCTTCCACATTATGCTTTCAGTCATGAAGCAGAGAATAAAAGAGTATGTAATGGAGCAAAGAAGAAAAGTAAATAGAATGCAGCAGATAATAGAGAAAGTCAGAAAGAGCAGAGAATAAGGTCTATAGACCAGAACAGAGAATAAAGGACAATAGGATGGAACAGGGAAACATGGACTAAAAGCAGGAAAGAAATTATCTTGCTGTAGTTTTCATAAAACTCAGCAGCTATGTAAACATTTCTGCTTGAAGAGCGCAAATTTTGGGTTAGTTGCATTCACCGTTTAAAGGGTTAAATAAATAACAAAAAAAAAAAAAAAAAAACCTTCACGATTGCCAAACTTTTCTATACAACACACGTTTGCTGTGTAGCTGCAGGCAGCACAGAGAGCATCATGGGAGGGGTAAAACAGGAAACAAATGCCACAGCATGGTCCATTCAACATATGCTTTCTGCATAGTTGCGGATGGTACACAAAGAGCATGGTGGGAGGGCTAAAATGGGGGTGAAAGAAGCTGCTATTATTCCTTGTCATTGGATTTCCTTCTGTATATCAATAGCTTATGGGATTACCAATTAAGATTCAGAAATCTGTATTGCGCATTAGATCTTTGAGAAATTGAAACAAATATAGCATCGTGCAGATGGAAAAATCAATATATTGGGTTGTCGGAAAAGTCGTGATGTATTTTAGCCATGTTTTGCAATGGTCATTTATTGATAAAAAGAACAAAGATCAATCAATGATATAATGCCCGTTTTGTTCGATAACCTTTTGCCATCTTTCAGTGAGTTGCATAATGCCTCGTTCACAGAAGGTCCTGTCTTTCGTGGCGAAAAACTGTACAAGGTGCTGATTTACAGCCTCATCTGAATTGAACGTTATTCCACGCAAATCACTGTACAGGGTCAACCACAGGCTAAACACATTCACTCCTGCCACCCAGGACTGATAAACGTGTGCTGTGAAACATTTACAGTCCTTCACACCCTTTCCCTCTCCCATAAACCAGATGTGCAAGTCTTTAACCAATTAGGAGGGAGAGTTCAGAGAAGCAATAAAATTCTCATATCACACATTGGTTATACAGGGGTCCGAGAATTATTGGACACATTACAAAATTATGCACAAAAAAACTATGAGCAATGTCTGTTTTTCTATTGGGTTGTCGGAAAAGTCACGACGTATTTTAGCCATGTTTTGCAAAGTTCATTTATTGACAGAAAGAACAAAGATCAATCAATGATATAATGCCCGTTTTGTTCGATAACCTTTTGCCATCTTTCAGTGAGCTGCAGAATGCCTCGTTCATAGAAGGACCTGTCTTTCGTGGCGAAAAACTGTACAAGGTGCTGATTTACAGCCTCATCTGAATTGAACATTATACCACACAAAGACTGTTGAAGAGAGCGAAACAAGTGGAAGTCTGACAGCGCAAGGTCAGGCGAGTATGCTGGGTGTGGCAACAAATCCCACCCAAGCTCCAATAATTTTTGGCAGGTGATCAAACTTGTGTGTGGTGTCGTGTTGTTGTGATGGAAAACAACACCTTTACGATGAACGAGCTCTGGACGTTTCTGGATGATGGATTCGTTCAAACTGTCCAACTGCCGACAGTACACATTCGAATTGATTGTTTGGTTCCGTGGTAGGAGCTCAAAAAACACGACACCTATAAAATCCCACCACACTGAGACCAGAACCTTCTGCTGATGAATGTCTGCTTTGGATGTCATTTGAGGCGAAGCAGCACGTCGGGACCAAGACCGTTTGCGCAGCACATTGTTGTACACAATCCACTTTTCGTCACCAGTTATCAGTCGCAACAAAAAAAGGATTGTTTTCCTCACGTTTAACGAGCATATCTCATATGTTTATACGTGCCATCAATTGAGCTTCTTTGAGTTCACAAGGAACCCACACATCGAGCTTGCTTACGTATCCCAGCTTCTTCAGGTGGTTGTGAACACTTGAATGATGAATGTGCAATGTGTCTGCAATCTCTCGTGTCATGTAACGTGGGTTTGACTCAATCAATGCCTTGATTTGGTTGGCCTCCCGGACCAAGCAGCATCGTTGAGATCAAAATCACCAGCACGAAATTTTGCGAACCACCGCTAGCACTGACCTTCTTGTAGAGTATTATCACCGTACACTTTATGCAACTTTTCACAAGCTTGACGCAAGTTCTTCCCTTTACAGAAGTAAAACAGTAAAATATGGCGAAAATGCACAATTTGGTCTTCCATCTTCAACTTGATGTCAAATCTCCGCAAATCAACCAAATCGCTCACTATTTCTTTTAGACTGCAGCTAGAACTAGCACCTGTCGAATGCCTCTAGTACTTCCAAAACCGCCCAACCGCCGTCGGGTGCCAAAATACGTCATGACTTTTCCGACAACCCAATACTTCAGTGCAGGTTCTTTTATTACATTTTTTAAACTATTCTAGAAGATATTTCAGGATTCAACCTATGTAAATGAAAGTCTTTGGTATATTTTAACTCCACTTCAGAAGATTTTATTGATTTTAACTTACTTCGATAAACTTTGTTGTCAAGCTCATCCCGTCTTCATTTTTGGTAGGTTTTTTTTTTTTTTTTTTTAAATCTTCCTTTGTTCATTTGCTGTTGAATTTTTTATTATCTCATTGTCAACTTCAAATATCTTGCTGACTGAAATAATAATTAGAGGATTAATATGGTATAAATAATCCTATTTTCGATCCCAGTCCTCAATTTCCTCATATATAATTTCGTAGTAGCCTTGTTAACTTCACGTTTGAACAGCTACAGAATTGGAAATGACTTTGCATAGCGACAGACTGTGAAATAACAACTAAACAGGATTATACGCTCATCAATCCAATCTTCAGCAATATGCACCTGATATAAAACGTAAGTTAAGGCTTTTGATTCTAGGGGGGGATTGATCCAATGATATATAGTTAAAATAACGTGAGAAACAGTGTATACAGGTACAAAGTACTTGATTTAAATTGCAAAACCAAAGTCAAACCTGCAGGTTCAAGACTTCAAATTTGCACTTAATTTTCTCATGGTATGACTGAATAATTGATATGTGCATATACAAAAAGGGGTATACAAAAGGGAAATATCAGTACCAAGAGATGGTGTTGGGGCTTGTTGGGTGGAATCTGCTGGATGTGTTTAATTTAGCCCATGGTCCTTCACTTTGTCAGAAAATTACCCGCCTCACACTGTCCTGTGTTCTCTAATACGATTTTAGCTGACATCACATGATGTCACCATAAAGACATCCAACCTGCAGAAGAAGTCCTACGCACTACATCGTAACTTCTCGATTTGACACAACCAGTTTAAAAAAAAAAAAAAAAAAAAGAGTACTTTTTAAGCACTTTTTTTTTTTGCCATTTTCAGCAAAAAATAAGGACTTTTAAGCACCCCAACAAAAAAAAAAAAAAAAGCACTTTTAAAGATTTATAAGGACCAAGGGAACCCTGACCAAGGAATGGAGGCCCGACATCATGCGTACCTCAAAAGCAGGATGAACTTTTGGCTCACCCTGGCAATGCTAAAGTAAACAACTTCCAGGGTTCATACACATTTACAGAAAATAAATTCCAGTACTTTTTCAGGTGGTTTCCAGGAATTGATCAAAAACTTCCAGGAGCTTAATTTTTGTTAGAATCACAGTGCTTTGTTTTGTATTTTGCAAATTGGGGTGAAATTTACTATGCACTTTATAGGGTGCACATGAACTTCAGCCTCCAAAGCTATTTATGTACAGTGTAACTTGGATAATTCAAAGCTGAAGGGACCACAAAAATAATTCGAATTATCGACAAATTCGAATTAGGCAAGTTTGAATATGGGCACATTCAAGTACTGTAAAAAACAACATATTTATTCATAACATACAAAAAAAAAAAGTATAGTACAGTAAATTTAAAAAAAATTTTGTGAAAAAAAACCCAGAAAATTTTGGCCTGCTTCTTAGAATTTATGTTATGGGTAAGGGTAAATTCCTCAAGTTCATCGAGTGAATGAAATAGAGAGTCATTTACATTCTGCTGTCCCTCAATAAACTTCCCTAACTGCTGGAGGTGAACCTAGGCCTCTACTGAATTTGGAAGGCGCTCTTCAGGAAATTCTGGCTGTTCCAGTTTTTCATCTGAAGATACACAGTAGGTCTTCTTATTCAAAACATCAGCCAAGATCTCATCACCTGTGAGCTCACCACAAACAGCTAAATTGTCATCAACACTCACAAAAGCCTCATACGGTACATCATGGCCTACGTCTTCCCAGTACTCCACAGTAGGTACGATCTCCTCTCCACCATTGCCTTGATGTAGTTGAGACTCGTCATCGAGGTGTTGGAAGCCTGCTTTCCCGAAGCAGTTGGCTGTAGTTTCAGGTTTAACTTGTTGCTTCATCCAGAACAGTAAGTACCCATTTTAAAAAGGTAAATGTTGAAAATACGAGATTATGAAAATGGAGTTTTCTTCAAATTAAACAAAAAAAGTTCGAATTAAAGGGTTTTTTTTAACATTATTTATATATAAAATTCAAGGGACCAAATGAAAAATTCGAATTAACTAAGAATTTGAATTAAAAACATTCAAATTAGACAAGTTACACTGTATATAAAGACATTTTAACCATTAAGTGACAATACTAAATGTCCTTTGTGTAACATGCAGGAGTTTGCATGTGGTTTTCAGATAAGAGCACAGAATGTGCAATGCCCGCAGTGATAAGGGACAAGCAGGTTTGCCAGTCATCTCCCAAGAGCGGAGCGTCTGTACCCACTGGATGTGCACAAGGCATGACCGGATGTGACTAACTCTGTAGATCTTGTCCTCCAAGCTCAGCCTGCTAGGTATGGTGACCTCTGTGAGGGCCTAGCTTCCAGAGACAGGGCGATTAAGGGGGCAAAAGAACAGATGAGTATAAATAGAGCGGGGCTTCTTTGTTCGAGGCTTTTGGCATTTTGGCATTCAAAGTTTGGTCAGCACAGCATGGTGAGTTTGGACGGGAAGCTGTTGCTAGGAGTTTGATGGACGGCTATGGAGATCAGATGGGTTTAGCAAAAAGCCCCAGGAATCCAAGCTATCGGATGTTCATACGCAGTCCAGTGTTGGAAACCGAATTTTCTCTCCGATAAGGAAAAAGAGGCCTACAAACAGCATTGATAGTTTTTTTTTTATAGAAAATATTTTCGGTGCAGAAGAGTATAGCGTTTCTAGAAGCTTAGGTTCTCCTAAAGTCAGTTAGCCTACTGGAGGTCATTTTCGTAATCCATTAAACCTTTTTTTGCTATTGTTACTAAAAGAATGGTTACTGATGTAGGGTATATGTAGGAATGACTTATATGCCATGACTCAACATATCACAGAATACTTGAGACTAAGTACATGACACAAGTCCTAATACACTGCCAGACAATTGCTAAGGACGGATGACAATAGCAACGATAGCAACCATAAAATGGAAGGCAGGAAAATGTGGAAAGCATAAGTGCGGGATACAGTAAGACGTGTTGTGCGTATGCAAATTTTGGATTGCCGAACTTGTTCGTGACGTCATAGCGCTGATAAGAGATATAAAGGATTTGACGCGTATTGGCCGTTGTTGTTCAAACGCAAAGTTGAAAAGGAAAGAATCAATTGACGAACTTGCAATTTTCAGTATGTCTTCCCGACATCACCTAGATGATTTTACGCGTGGCCGTATTATTGCCAAGATTGAAGAAGGGCGAAAAATAACAGATGTTGCCAGGGAGTTCGACTTCAGCCACAGTGTTGTTTCAAGGCTTTGGAAATCATTTCAAACAAATGGAGAGTGTAGCAAACGTCACGGGAGAGGTCCTGTTTGCAGTACGACACCTGCAGAAGATCGGTACATAGTGCTATCAACAAAAAGACACCGGCGCAGCACAGCTAGTGAGATAGCAAATCAGTTTATGGCTGCTACTGGCAAGCGGATCTCCCGAAAAACTGTCGCCAGACGTTTGCATGAAGGAGGACTATACGCCCGCCGTCCTGTTGTGTGCATCCCATTGTCCAGACGTCACTGTACCGCCCATTTGCAATGGTGCCATCAACATCGCAATTGGACTGATAACGACTGGTCTGCTGTCCTCTTCTCAGATGAGAGTAGATACAGTCTATCGTCTGATTGTCGACGACAACTGATCTGGCGTGATAGTGGTACTGCATATTGTCCAGCAAACATACAGGAAAGGGACCGATATCTGACATGTAGTGTCATGGTATGGGCTGGCATCATGATCAATGGCCGTACGCCCCTCTATGTGCTTCTAACTGGGACTATGACTGGCCAACGATACATTAATGATGTTTTGCTACCTCATGTTCGCATGTTCCGTGGTGCTGTTGGTGATAGATTCATTTTCATGGACGACAACGCAACATGTCATCGAACAGTCGCTCTCCAGGAGTGTCTTGAGAGTGAGGATATTCAATGCCTCGTATGGCCAGCACGTTCTCCAGATCTGAATCCCATTGAAAATGTGGGGGATGCTTTGGGGAGGAGTCTTGCTGGTCGCCAATGCCCTCCAATAAACAAGGACACCCTCATCCGTGCACTGACAGAATAATGGGATAAATTACCCCAACAGCTGCTTGATAATGTTGTGCAAAGCATGACACGACGTGTGGAATCTTGCATCACCCTCCATGGTGGCCATATCCCGTATTGACATCTTACGCCGGAACGCCTGCGGACGGTAATTTCATTTTTTTATGTTTACGTATTCTGCACAAAATGACCTGTTTGTCCCTTGAACACGTTCCAAAGCCTTCTGGATTTCAGAGCACAATAAATTGTCTTTCTTGTAATGTCCTGGCATTCTGACATTATTTTATTTCACTTGGCATCCAACCACACTTACTTTTTTATGCCCTATATACCCGTTTATCATCCGTCCTTAGCAATTGTCCAGCAGTGTACATGCCAAAAGAATCTGAATCGGGACATGTTGGGATTACAGCATGACCGGGTTTGGATTTAGACCAACCCAGCGGGTCCTTATGAAGTCCTATGGGTTCTGCAGTTATACAGTGTTCATGAGTGTGTTACACTTTCAATGAAGTGGAAAATTTTCCCTGTATAAAAATTGCTTTGTATAAAACTTATAAGAAGCAATTAGCACAATGATAATAATACAAAACGATTTCACTATGGAACTAAAGAATCCCTATTTAATAGCCATCTATCCCCCCCCCACACACACACACACACTGGTGGCAGGAAGGCTAGATATCAATCTCCTTCAGTGAGGTAACAGTGTGCTAAAAGGTAGGGTCATCTTAGGCATGCGGGAAGGTTTCCGTGTACTGTTGTGGCTCCAACTGTACACAACTGCTATACCAAATATGGCATTCAAACGTCTTGTACTGCAGCATGTCATGCTTCGGAGATAAGAGAAAGTAACAGGTATTGTCAGGGGATAATATTGAATGACACCTAAAAGCCTTAAGCACTTCTTCTTGAATCCTCTTTTTCTTATCGTCTTGACGTCACATTTACTTAATACCGGATGGACGCCTTTTGATGGCATCAGAAGTGAGATAAAAGAGCATGTTGCTGAGATCTTATCGCTTCTTTTGGTGGCCATGCTTTTTGTGGACACTTTCTGCCATTACTAGCCTGAAGCTGGAGGTTGGCTGGACTGTCTTGTCCTGCTGCTGGTGCTGTTACGGTCCAAGCAGCAGAGTATGTGCTCAGGTCATCCTGGACTGTGAAAGCGTCCAAGCGTGATCGACTGCAGGGCGCAATGATGAGATGTCTGATTAATGTGAAAATTATCATGCTCAGTGTTGTTTGACTGGTGTGCCGTTGTCATCTACGGCTGTTTTCTGCTGGTAGTGACTGTTGTTTTGAATTCTTCTGTTAATGTTTTGCTAACCGTGGGGCGGAGATGTGTCTATCTGGTAGTTGAAACCACAGGACTGTCCGGATGTGGTTTAGAGCAAGGCTTAGTACTACGGATGATATGACTAAGACCTGTTGACAACATAAATGTTGTCCTCTGTATAAATTCTAATATATTAGATATATATTAAACAGTTGAATTCAAATTTTGATGTGGTTAGGCTTTTTTGTGCACTGTTGGTGACTTAATGTACATGTTAGCTTAGCTTTAGACAGTCCTTCCTGCAGGGTTGAGCTAGTCTAGGCTGGGAGGAAGAGCTAGGCAGGGTTGGACTGTCGCAAGCATCATATGAGACGAAAGAGTTATCCCGTGTTCACACTCCATGAAAGAAAACGTCATTGTGAGCAGTCACCACTGGGAGTTAGAACAAAGCGACACAATCAATCCAAACATTTCGTCCATTTTTCTTTTTTCATTACATGAAAAAAATTCCACGGCTATTCTAGGACCTTTCAAAAAGATATGAAAAATCAAGGACTTCCCGGGCCTGGTCAAAAGGGAAAACAAATTCCAGGGCTTTCCCAGGATTTCAGGGGCTGTGTGAACCCTGAACTTCCTGTTTCAATAAGCATGACAATTATTTCATAGCAGTGTACATCAAAATCACATTTGCACAATTCCTGAATTCCATTCATATTCAATAATGAAAAGAAGTGCATGATGCCAAAGGCATTTTGTGAAATAATAATAAAATAATAAAGATAAATAATTCAACATTAAATACTGACACATTGGTTTTAACTGAGATACAAGCTCCTCCTTCGTCCACTCTTTCTTATCAGCACAGTAACTGAGACTGGGAGTAACCAAGAGTTTGTTGTCATCACTGTATGGCACATTTAAATAATGCACCAAAACTATGTCAGGATTCTGCAAGAAAAATAATGAAAGGAGAACAACATAATTTAATCACAAAATCAACTCAAAAATGTCATAATCTGATAAGCAGAGTAATCCCCAAGTTTGACATAAATCAAACAATAACTGATTGTCATTTACTAAACAGTTTTGAAATGAATTTTCTTACAAAGTTAAAACTACTTCATATAATTTTTCTAGAAGAATAAATAATCTTATACACTTTTTGCATTTATGAACTTACCATTATGTTGGTGAAGTTCGATTAACACTTACCGCACGTGGTTCTTGGCTATCTTTCGTATTTCCGTTATGTAGATGCGGCATGGGGTTTTTTTCATTCAGTTTCGGGTCCTCTTCAGTTGTTTTTTCTCGTTGGTTTTAATTGGCCTCGTTACTAAATGAGTTTTTTCCTTTGCTGCTTCCACATATACTTCAATACGTTTTCTACCCGAGTACTTTTGGTAACATCCCGTTACCATCATCTAGGGGATGTTTGCTCCGACCAGCACGGACCGTGTCAGTAGAGCATTTCAGTGGTTCTCGCAAGCTGCGTCTGTTATCGGCTATCGCTTCCTCTTGGGCGTTGTGTGGTGCCATCTCTTGTTGGTCACCGATCTCATTTTTCGAAATATTCCGTTTTTTTGCTCAATTTTAATTAAATTCCTCCAACTGTTTCTTAAAATATTAGGGTCATTATGATTGCAAACTTTCGCTCTATTTTTTTCTATCATTTCTGACTCTGCTACTCTGAGGTGTTTTTCGGATTTACAGCTTTTTATGATTTTTATATTTTCAAATTTAGGATATTTTTGGTTAGCCAGACAATATTGAATAAGTACTGTTTTTTCTTCTTTTTGCTGCAAATTTTTTACATGTTGTTTTAACCTGTGTTTAAGCTTATTTTTGGTACTTCCTATATATGCCATTGGAGGATTTTCTGTAATAGGAATTGAGTAAATACCTGCTTTTTCTAACATTTTTATTTTTTCATTATTTTCGATGGTATTTACTTTTTCATATGAAAGATATCCAAGCCAAGAACCACGTGCGGTAAGTATTAATCAAACTTCACCAACATAATGGTAAGTTCATAAATGCAAATGCATTAATGCACGTCAAAAAATTAACCTCCAATATCGGAAGTAATTGAAATCTTATACACATTTATATAAGTCTTATACACATTTATAAAAGTCTTATGCACATTTATATAAGTCTTATGCACATATATATACCCACATATGAGTTTGCATAATACAAAGTTCCACATAAACCATAGGTTTTATGGATTCCTTGAACTTTGTAATATGTTATTTAACCACATATCACAAACCATAATTTTTGGAGAAACAGCAAATAGCCTGGAGCTCAGCTTGGGAAACACAGCTGTTATCAGAAAGCAGGACCATGGAGAGCAAGCTCAGGCCCCAGTGCAATAAAATCTCTGCCCCCCCCCCTCCCATCTCGGCTCCTCTACTAACCACATAATCCATATTTCCTCACCTACCCCCCACTCACCATTCCCCCTACTTCCCAACAGCTCGACCGGTTACAACTCTTCAATCTTTTTGCGGTGGATAATTTTTCATATTCTCCTCTCCGTAAACAAACCCTCGAACCCTCCCTTTCGAGAAAAGAGTTTTCTCAGAAAACTCTTGAATGCCATCTATTGACAGGCATTCTTATTTTTCTTAGTACTTTTTCATAATCATCACATTTTTCACCTTTCATTTTTAGAGTGCAATATACGTCTAAAGACACAGCCTCTGGGAAAGTATCCACAAGGAGTTCTCATAAGAAAACATTAAATTTTGTGTTTATCCTTTTAAGTTGCCGCTGTGAACAGGACAACTTAATCGGTCATCGGAATAAAGGAAAATAAGCAAAGTCGGAATTATGCACAAGGACACTATATTCATTTATAAAAATTGGCGCAATGCAAAATTAATGAGTTGAGCATAAAATAAAATGACAAAATATGCCAGCTTCTAGTGGGAAACACAAAGTGACAAAATCCACATGCTCAAAATTGTTTGCAGCCTTTGATGACTAGCAATAACGTTGTATATCATACACAATGGTCTGTGTTGGTGAGTAGCAAAGCAACCCAGAGCAATGTGACAAAATCCACATGATGAAAATTGTCTACAGCCTTTGATGACTAGCAATAACGTTGTATATCATACACAATGGTCTGTGTCGGTGAGTAGCAAAGCAACCCAGAGAACCCAATGTGACGAAATCCACATGATGAAAATTGTCTACAGCCTTTGATGACTAGCAATAATGTTGTATGTCATACACAATGATCTGTGTCGGCGAGTAGCAAAGCAACACAGAGAACCCAATGAGTGGTGTCGCCGTGTCGTAAGAAAGGAAAGAAGAAATGGAAAACGTAATATGGAGAATATGGATAGTTCGTTTGATTTGCCGCAGGCAACCCATGCACGTGTTGCAGTTAGCCTGGGAACTCAAGGAGCATTGTAACACTTCGTTTTTTTTTTTTTGTTTTTTTTTATTGTATATAAAGCATGTATAAAGCATATTGTATATATTTATGCGTTACTTCCCAACCCTGGTAACGGTATAGTTTGAAAAATATTCGGACACCATAAAATAATAATTAGAAACAAATTACTTTAGAAACGGGCTCTGGGCCCCCTTAGGGGTTTTTTTTTTTTTTTTTTATTGTATATAAAGCAAGTTTTGAATTTACTGCATTTTTTCATTTATGACATAAATTACGCATTTTTATGCGTAATTTACGTGTCACATAGAAAATATTTTTTTATGCGTTACTTCCCAACCCTGGTAACGGTATAGTTTGAAAAATATTTGGACACCATAAAATAATAATTAGAAACAAATTACTTTAGAAACGGGCTCTGGGCCCCCTTAGGGCCCCGGTGCTACGGCACCACCTTCCCCTCCCTCTTGTTAGGCCTGCCAGAAAGTTTAGTGCTTCTTTTCACAGCAATTTTATCACATGTAAGAGCACAGAAACCTACTTCCACTCAGTGTTTTGTCTTGGATCCATCAGTATTGACTACATGGTGGGACCCCACCAGGGGATTTTTATCCCACTCTGGACAGATGTGATGAGCTGGATGTTGATGAACGCTGATGATTCTCTTTCAGTTGAGCTACCACTCAAAGCCAATCTGAATGCCAAATTATCTTTATCAGAATTTCTAAATTGGAATAAGGCTGCTTCTCTTTCCACAATCAGACCTAATGTTTCACATCCCGACAATACTTGCAAAGCAGAAGTGATGATACAATTAGTGATACAGTGCATCGCAGATTTCTGGATTTGTTGAAGCTTATTCCTCATTCAAACTGTATCACTCTACCAAGCACCAGAAGCATACATTACATTTCTCTCTATACATTGCTTATTGATTATTTCCCAAGTTTTCCCAGAGAAATTTACAGCATTTATCCTGTTCAAAACCTGAAGGACTTTTATCCTAAGAAATTCAAGGTGCAGAATGCCTGTTAACTTTTTATCCGAAATTATATCTAGATAACTAACACTTTTTATGTTGGAATACTACAGAAAGTATTGCTTACCTCTCAGGTCCGCTTCTGGAAAAAAAATCACATTTCACACACATTATTTGGACCCCGTCGCTGTCCCTGTCCTTTGCTCTGTGCCTAGATGTCTTGGTCCCTATTCGGTTCCACCTTCTTTGCTTACTCGAGTGTTGTGAATATTTAAAATCTCATGATGAATAGATAAAATTTCCATAAAATACAACCACAGAAAGTTAAAATCGAAATACTACCGGCAAGGCACTGTAGGTCATGGAAAAAACTGTAGTTCCCAACGAACCAAGCCTCCTCTAGCAGCATCCAGTTTTGGTAGAAAACACAAAAACACTCAACACAAAGCACACCAAAGACCTGGTGAAAGCGGAAGAGCTTAAAATTTGGACACAGAACACCAACTAAGAACCATTAAAAATGCTCGAAATTTTTCGCCCAACTCTTTGGTCATCATCGGGAGCTTGGCGATGTTCCCACCGATGTTCGTGGTTCACCCATCACCATTAGAGTGCGATACTCCGACGCTGCCTTTCGTCGGAGATACTGTCAGAGATACGTCAAAAACATGCTGGCGCCATCTATGTGTTCAACCATTATCTAATTGTTGATGACTGCAGATACGATCCTTATCTTCATATTTTCTTTTACCTCTATTATTACCACTTCTTTTAGTTGATTTTTCAAGTGTTGTTCAGTTTCCTGCCTAATTAAAAATGTAATTAAAAATTAAAAAAAAAACATTACATTAATTAAAATTTTTAAAAAATAATTAAAAATTTAAAAAAATAATTAAAATTTTTAAAAAATAATTAAAAATTTAATTAGGCAGGAAACTGAACAACACTTGAAAAGTCAGCATAAAAGAAGAGGTAATAATAGAGGAAAAAGAAAATACGAAGATAAAGACCGTATCTGCGATCATCAACAATTAGATAATGGTTGAACACCTAGATGGCACCAGCAGTTTCTGACGTATCTCTGACAGTGTCTCCGATGAAAGGCAGTCTTGGAGTATCGCACTCCAATGGTGATAGGTGAACCACGAACATCGGTGGAAACATCCCCAAGCTCCAATGAGAGCATTTTTAATGGATTTTAGTTGGTGTTCTGTGTCCAAATTTTAAGCTCTTCCACTTTTACCAGGTCTTTGGTGTGCTTTGTGTTGAGTGTTTTTGTGTTTTCTACCAAAACTTGATGCTGATAGAGGAGGCTTGGTTCGTTGGGAACTTCAATTTTTTCTGTGACCTATAGTGCCTCGACGGTAGTATTTCGATTTTAACTTTCTGTGGTTGTATTTTATGGAAGTTTTATCTATTCATCATGAGATTTTAAATATTCACAACACTCGAGTAAGCAAAGAAGGTGGAACCGAATAGGGACCAAGACATCTAAGCACAGAGCAAAGGACAGGGACAGCGACGGGGTCCAAATAATGTGTGTTTAATGTGATTTTTTCCAGAAGCAGACCTCAGAGGTAAGCAATACTTTCTGGGGTATTCCAATATATGTTGAAATAACACACGTAAAAATCGAATAATGGTGATGTCTGGCCTATACATTAGTCCTAGATATGAGCCTCAATTCTGACTTTTTATGTTTCTAAATGTAACACATTTAAATTTGCACCTTGAGAGAACATCATCATCATCATCATCATTGTCAACCATTATCAATCCACTGCTGGACGAAGGTCTCCCCAAGTTTCCTCCACAACGGTCTGTCTTGTGCCAGTCTCCTCCATGTCACCCCTGCATACTTTCGAATTTCATCCACCCATGTGGTCTTCTTCTGGGTCTTTTCCTGTCCCTTGGGATCCAATCTAAAATTTCGGCTGTCCATCGATGATCTGTCCTTCTGGCAGTATGTCCAGCCCATTGCCATTTCAGGGATTTAACTCTGATCATGATGTCTTCCACTCTTGTCATTTTTCGGATCCACGAGTTCCTCTTCTTATCTCTCCTGGTTACACCAAGCATGCACCTCTCCATGCTTCTTTGAGTTGTCTGCAGCCTTTGTATGTCTCTTTTAGTTAAGGTCCACGTCTCTGCACCATACGTAAGCACTGGAAGGATGCATTGATCAAACACTTTTCTTTTAAGACATAATGGCATATTGCTCTTGAAAATTATGCTGTTTCTTCCAAAAGCTCTCCAGGCAAGTTTTGTACGCCGATTAATTTCTTCATCAATGTGACCCTCACTTGATATCTGCTGTCCAAGATAAACGTACGTATCTGTTATCTCAAGCTTTTCTCCATCAATCGATAAATCTTCATTTCTTGTAAAAGCATTGAACATCACTTTTGTCTTCTGAAAGTTCATTTTTAATCCCACTTCTTTACTCTTGTCAGCAAGTTCCTGGATCATACTCTGCAGCTCTGATGGGCTAGTTGCAAAAATGACTACGTCATCAGCAAAACGAAGGTGGGTTAGATAATCTCCATTAATCTTTATCCCCTTGTTTTCCCAGCTCAGTGACTGAAAAACACCCTCCAATGTGGCATTAAAGAGCTTCGGAGATATGGTGTCACCTTGTCTCACTCCCTTTCCAATTTTTATGTGTGTTGTATTTTCAAACAGCCTAATCTTTGCACTTGCATTTTCAAAGATGTTATTAATAATATTAATGTATGCATCTTCAATACCGCAGGTTTTCAGAGCCATTGTAACTGCTGATGGTTTCACCGAATCAAAGGCTTTTTCATAATCGATAAAAGCCATGCACAATGGAAGTTCATATTCCCTCGCTCTTTCAATTAGTTCTCTCAGCACATGGATATGATCTATTGTGCTGTAGCCACTCCTGAATCCAGCTTGTTCTCTCGGTTGAGCCATGTCCAGTGTTACCTTCAAGCGGTGTGAAAGAACTTTAGTGAAGATTTTATAAACTACTGATAGGAGGCTGATAGGTCTGTAGTTTCCGAGATCCTCAATGTCACCTTTCTTATGTAGCAGGATCATTGTAGCGGTGTTCCAATCCTCAGGAATCTTTCCTTCATTAAGGCATCAAGTGAAAATTTGGGCGAGTACTGTTTCGATTTCTCCACTTGCTTCTTGTATGATGTCTACAGTAATTCCATCTTCTCCTGGAGCTTTCCCCCGCTTCATGTTCTTGATTGCATGTGCAACTTCTGCTGGAAGGACTGGAGGAACTCTGGTACTGGTATCTTTCATGATGTCTGGAGTGCATGTATCATCCCTTTCATATAATTTGGAATAGAAATCTTTCACTCTTGTCAAAATTTCGCCTCTATTTCTTGTTACAGAACCATCTTCTTTTCTCAGTGCCATAATCTGTTTTCTTCCCTTACTGAGATGTCCCTTTGCTAACTTTAGGCTTTGGTTGTTTTCAATTGCTTTCCTCACTAGTTCACAGTTGAATTTTCTTACGTCTTCAGTGATACTTTTTCGTACTGTCTTGCATAGCTCTATATATTCCACTTTGGAAGTCGCATCTTCTTTAGTTGTCCTCATCTCTCTTCTTTTTTGCATCAACATTTTCGTTTTTCCTGATAATTTATTTACATGCAACTTGTTCTTAGACCCAGCTAATTTTGTTGCTGTTTCCATAAGAGCTTTGGTTATTTTTCTGTTAACTTCAGAAATATCCACTTCTTCCGATGTTAGGCCTTCTAAAGCAGAGAACCTGTTCTTCAGTTCCAACTTGAAGGTATTATGGTGTTTTTTAAGGTTGGTTATGTCAATACATTTTGTTTGTCTTATGAGCTTGCCACGTTCCAGTTTAGTGTTGAGGTGCATCTTACATCTCACCAATCTATGGTCACTACCTGTGTTGAACTTGTTCAGCACACTGCAGTCTTCTATGACGAATTTTTTGTTACACATAATAAAATCAATTTCACTTGTCGTCCCAATTGGATGTCTCCATGTCCATTTCCTGTGTGGCTTTTTCTTGAAAAAGGAGTTCAAGATGAAAAACCCTTCTGCCTCTGCAAACTCAACGAGAGTATTTCCACGCTGGTTTCTGTTGCCATGACCGAATTTACCTACTGAAGTTTCATTCTGTTGCCGTTGCCCTATTTTTGCATTGAAATCTCCCATAATTATTTTCAAGTGCTGCTTACCTTTATTATTTAGATGACAAATTTCCTCATAAAATTCTTCAATTTCTTCTTCAGGATGACTTGTGGTGGGTGCATAAGTTTGAATAATCTGAGCCTGGTATCTTTTCGAGAGTTGGATAACAAGCCGTGCAGCTCTGTCAGAGGAACTTTCAACTTCTACAACTTTATCCTTCAGTTTCTTGTTTATTATAAATCCAACACCACTAGTTCTGCCAGTATCTGTCCCACGATAGTAGAAGAGATGTCCACTTTTCAGTTCGATGAGATCTTCTCCTTTTCTCCTTACCTCACTTAGCCCCACGATGTCCCACTTGATCCTTTGTAGTTCCTCTTCCAATTCAAGAAGCCTTGAATCAGAAGATAGGGAGCGTCCATTGTACGTTGCCAAGGTCAGCATCAGATGGCAGCCTAGTCCGGTCCTCCGGGGATTCTTAGCACCCTCTGCCTTCATGTCGCACTGGCCGCTGCCTTGGCCAGGTACATTCCAGCTGCCGGAGACTGAGGGCCAAGATTTAAGTTGTGGAGTCATTTTGGAGGGGTTTGGCCATAACTCACCACGCTGGCCAAGCGGGTTGGTGAGTGTGGGATAGAATTTCCTCTGATCCCGATGGTATAGTTATACCGCTATTGGCGGTCGTCAGAGCCCCTTTAGTGGGAACAGGATGCACCACGAGAAGGCGGGGTTGACATTTGTCAAGGAGAGGCTGTGATGTTACGCATCACCTGACCTTACATCCCTGAGAGAACATACAGATATTTATAAAAAGAAATTGGGTTAGAAATCAATATTGATAAAACAAAAATAATGTCAAACCAACTTAATAATAGTGCAGCACAAGAAAATATTAGAATAAATGATAAAGAATATGTGGAAGAATACATATACCTAAGAAAACAAATTACCACAAAGAAACAGGGAATTATGGAAGAAATTGACAGAAAAATAAAAATAGTGTGGACAGCTTTTGGGAAGTTAAAGAAGATCCTATGAAGCAGAATAAAGCAGGAAAACAGAGAAAAACTTTTTCCAATCGATGTATAATACCCATTATGACATATGGCACTGAAACCTGGCCTATGAAGAAAAACATCTTAGACAAATTGCAAAAAACACAACATAAAATGGAAAGATCCCTACTAAATATAAGACATCTTTATCAAGATAAAGTAAAGAATAGATATAAGATCCAGAACAAAATTTTTAGACACAGGTGAAAAGATATTCAAAAAATAAAAATGGGCTCACCTATAGCAAGATTGGAAAATAATAGATGGCCTGAAAAATTAACAGAATGGAAACCATATAAATGAAAGAGAGTAGTAGGAAGGCCAGAGGGAAGATGCATGGATGATATAAACAAAACTGTAGGAAAGCTGTGGGATAGACAAGCCCAGGACAGGAACATTTGGAGAGAAGCCTATAGTCTCAATTGGCTATAAAAAGGGCTGGAAGAAGATAAATTTCCAGGTAAATTGGTGAACATGCATTAGTTCTTTACAGGCAGCACTGTCTAGTTTGTGGCTGGAATGTGATTTTAAAAGTAGCACAGTTACATCTCCTGTGGTGGGACGTTGATGCTAATTCTGCTTTCACCTTGCCATCTGAACAAGATGCCAAATTACAAGTCTGTGCCAATGATTTTGTGTTGTTAATCAGGGCCAGCAGTCATCATACAATGAACAGGAGATTCATAATGCCCTTGAACTCTTAAATGACTGGGCTCAAGTCCCTGTTTGCTTCTGGAAAATAATTTTTCAGGCCATCTATTATTTTTCATTTCTCTCTCAAAAGGGGCTGATGAAATCCTTTTCAAAGTGCAAATTTAAAGGTGTTACTTTTAAAAACATAAAAAGTTTTAATTTTCTAGATATAATTTTGGATAAAAAGTTAACAGGCATTTTGCACCTTGAATTCGTTAGGAAAAAGTCCTTCAGGTTTTGAACGGGATGAATGCCACGCGAGGTAGGATCCAAAAAGTTCGGGGACTTGGCGTATAGTTCCTTACCTTGAATACTTTAAAGCACCGATGCACAACCACCTTCAAAATAATCCCCTTGGGTGATGATGCACTTTTGCCAGCATTCATAAAGCTTCTGGAAGCATTGCTGCAAGCCATGTTTTACAACCCCTCGTATGCCTCATGCGTTGCTGTTTTTGCCTCATTTGTTGACACAAAATGACGTCCCTGCAGATTTTGTTTCATCAGTAGAAAGAGGTAAAAATCGCAGGGAGCTAAGTCGGGTGAATAGGCGGGATGTGGAAGCACATCAGTATGATTTCTGGCAAGAAACTTCATGACCAGTAGGGACCAATATGCAGGTGTGTTGTCATGGAGAAGGTACCATTGTCCACTTCACTAAATCTCTGGTCGTTTACGACGGATTGACTCCCATAAGCGATGTAAAATGTCCAGATAACATTTCTTGTTAACCGTGTGCCCTCAGGAATAAATTCGGAAGGGACAATGCTGTGGGAAACAAAAAACACCCCCAGAATGACTTTCCCTTTGCTGCGATCCTGACTGAATTTCTTTGATTGCAGTGAAGACGGTGATTTCCATGTTGAAGAATCAAACAAGTAGCACCACGTTTCATCCCCTGTGGTGATGTTATCCAAAAGCGTAGGATCGCTATCAGTTTTGTCGATTAATTCGACCGATATCCGCATCAGTTCATCCTTTTGTTCGGAGGTCAAAAGGCGAAGGACAATGTGCTGACACACGTGGCACACATATATTCTATATATTCTATTACTCACGTCAAATTTTGTAGCTGTGAGCTCCGTGATGCGCAGTTATGTAATGATATATGCAATGTAATAACACTGCTGCAAGGTGAAAGATGTTACTTACTTAGCACTTGTTCTGCAGTCATTCCATTGTTCACTACCGCAAGTCAACAAAATGGTGCCGAAAACTTTGGGTAATCTTCTTTGTTATCTGCTGCTGTCCAAATGCAGAATGGCCTCATTTCATGGCTCTGTGAATGCATTTTTGAAAGTCATAGCTGCCTCAGGAGGATTTCACAGACTTGGTTAATTGATCACAATGCAGACTTGGTTAATTTTGGATTAAAATTCACAACGGACGTTAAAATCGTAATGATATATGTTAAAATCCAAAATTGAAAATTGAAAAATTGAATACCATGCTGAATTCTAAAAACGAATAGAATCAATTAAGAAATTGAATGGAATAAAATATGCTGAACACAACTGCTGCCGATATCTTTCTCACACTGTACACCCCAAAACCCACCACCGCCTGCGTTCCCAGATGCGTTTCACACTAGTTACTAGTCAGTACATTGCAAGTCAGTGCACTAGTCAGTACATCGCAAGCACTAAAAAAAATTTAAAATTAGAATATCCAAGCATTTGGGCAATTAACTGGTTTAGAAAAAAAAAAAAAAAACCGCTGCACTTATTGGCTACTGTATGAAAAATGAATGTACACCAGTATGGGAGAAAGTGAAATTAATTAATCAACAAAAGAATTGGAAAACTCTACAAATCGCTGAATCTGTTGTAATTATGAAGACCCATCCAGCTAACTGCAACTACAACACAACATATGAACTCCCGTATGCATGGAAGAATTTAATACACACTGAAAAAATATTGACAGAGAAGCAAAAGAATAAACAGCAACAGAGACAGGAAGGTCGGAGTCACACACCAGATGGCACCTATCTACTTACGCAATAACGACCCATGCGCAATATACGTCACAACTTCCGGGGGCAGAGAAGTTTTCTAATTAATTCTTCCGCACCCATTTTGAATGCCTAGGAGTAACTAGTGTAAAACGCACCTGGGAACGCAGGTGGAGGTGGGGTTCGGGGTGTTCAGCGGGTGAAAGATATTGACAGCAGTTGTGTTCAACATATTTTATCTCTATCATAATATTTGCACCTTTAAGGTATTAAACACCAGCAAAGTGCGCATATTTACGTGCAATTCATTAATGACATATCATTAAAGAGCCAATCACTTACCTGAAAGTGACCAAGAACTTTCGGGTAAGTGATTGGCTCTTTAATGATATGTCATATTTTATCTCGTTCAGTTTTTTAATTGATTCCATTTGTTTTTAGAATTCATCATGGTATTCAATTTTTCAATTTTAAATTCTGAATTTTAACATATATCATTATGATTTTAACGTCCGTTGTGAAATTTAATTCAAAATTAACCAAGTCTGCATTGGGATCGGCATGCATTCACAAAGCCGTGAAATGAGGCCGTTCTGCATTTGGATCACAGCAGATAACAAAGATTACACAAAATTCTCGGTGCCATTTTGTTGACTTGCGGTAGTGAACAATGGAACTACTGCAGAACGAGTGCTAAGTAAGTAACATCTTTTACCTTGCAGCAGTGTTATTACATTGTATATATCATTACATAACTGTGCATCACGGAGCTCACAGCTACAAAATTTGACGTGAGTAATAGAATATATAGATATATTAAAACAATTTTGTTTGAATATCTCAGCCACGTATAACGTATATTTGTATGTCTGTTAAATCTTTCTGCCTAATATCATAACTTAAGTTAACTTATAACGTATATTTTTTTCATATACGGAAGATATACACGAATTTCATACAAATTACTGTGTTTGAACGAGTAATTGTTCCTACTCTGATGTATGGCAGTGAAACCTGGGTACTGTAGAAAAGACACATCAGTTGTTTGAATGCTGGAGAGATCTGCTTCATACTTGTTGATGCAGAAGGGCATTCTATGTCAACAATAAGCATGAAGTGGAGTGTAACACTGAGTCACCTAAAGGCCAGAAACATCGGCAAGAGTAAAACACTCTGAGGGAAAGGTAAAGGAGAAGTATTAGGTGTGTGCAAAAGTTCTACCCATTTTTGTAATAGATGCAAAAATGCAATCGGAGATGTTACCTCACAGATGCTGCTGTGATGCCAAATTTTCGGCCAATAAAGCGTGGAACAGTAGAGCATAGAGAGGCACTAGGTTTGTCCGAGTGAGTCATTCGTAACGGAAATCACGGACGGTGTAACATGGCATGCGATAAGGAGCACATTAGGCATTGTTTACTGTACGAGCTCGATAAAGGTAATACTGCAGCTGCAGCAACATCTGTCAAGTGTATGGGGAGGATGCAGTTGATGATACTACATGTCCTCATTGGTTTCGGAAATTCCGAGACAGAGACATAAGCTGTAAAGATCAACCACATCCTAGACGTCCATCAATGGATTCTGAGGAGGATGTGGACCAAGCCATAACAAATGACCCACATCCAACCATTCAGGAATTAGCGGAAACATTGTCGGCACACAGAACAACAGTCGAAAGATGGATGCATGCGCTTGGATTTATCGCCAAGTTCGATAGCTGGGTTCTGCACCAGCTTTCTGCAAAGCAACGAAAGGAGAGAGTCCGTACCTGTGTTTCTTTGCTTTCTTGTCACAGAAAGCAAGAAACACATGTCTGTTTTGGGAACGAATTGTAACGGGTAATGAGAAATGGGTACTGTACCATAATGTGAAGTGTCGATGGATTGTGTGCTAAAGTGCGGAGCCTGCTCCATCAACCTCAATAGGAGGACTGCATCCCAAAAAGGTTTTGTTGAGTGTTTGGGGGATGTACAGGGAATAATATACACTGGGAAGTGTTGGCACCTAGCCGAATGATAAATGCTGACCTCTACTGCCAACAGTTGGACATATTGCAAGAACAACTGACATCGAAGTGGCCAGCACTCGTCAATTGCAAAGGCGTGATCCTTCAATATGATAACGCCAGTCCTCATGCTGCTTTAAACACTCGGCAAAAACAACTGGACTTTGGTTGGGAATTGTTACCTCACCGGCGTATTCCCCTGACCTGGAACCTATGGACTACCACCTTTTTCGATCATTACAGAATGCTGTCGCTCTTCAAACCTTCGATGATGTGGACGAATGTGAAAATGGCATTACGTGACTTTTTTGACTCTTAAACACAGGAGTTCTTCTGGCGTGGGATTCACCTACTCATAGACAGATGGCAAGAGGTCATACAGAATAATGGCAATAATGTGAAATCCTAGGTACGTTATGTGTTGTGCTCTCCTCCTTTCTTTGCAGCCTACAAAAACAAGTAGAACTCATGCACACACCCTATAAGTGAACCTTTTAAACCGTATTTATTTCACTTTTTTCATTACTATAATGCTTTACTAAAACCTTCAATGAGAAATGCTTAACCCTATCTCACTAGTTATAAGTACTTTTAATGTACTAAGCAGTAACACTAAATATCAATGAAGACCAAAGGACAACAAAATTATCTATACTGAAAACTCACCTTCTTGCCCTTAAATCCGTGGAAATGGGCATTTTAAAACATGTATGACTTCCGACATTTTTGCTCTGGGGCAACTTCGGTGGGAAGCATGAAAACCACAACACAAACAAATTTAAAAAATTCATTTCAACCCCAACCACTCACCATTCCCCTTAAACACAAAAACTAATATACAAATTAAATCAACGTAAGAATAAAAAGTTAAGCTAAAAATTGCACTTCATTTTTTAAATTATTTTTATTACCAACACATCACCAAGAACACAGCATTCAAACTCAGACCAAACACCACCATTTACCATTCACTATCTAAAACAACCCAATTTAAAAACTTGCGACAAACTTAAAAAACTTAGCTCACTCACTGTCCCCCATTTGTCGGCAAACGTTTATGCTCACTTAACTATTTTCGCTCCCTCCCACAGCATCCCAGAAGCACAACAATGTCTACCAACTGAAACCAGGCTGACAAAAGAAGCTCTCTCATTACTGTCACATTGGGGGATACTTTTTTTGAACCAATAGTTTGTGTTGTGGTTTTCATGCTTCCCACCATAATTACCCCACAACAAAAATGTCGGAGGTCATAGGTGTTTTACACATGTCCATTTCCATGGGGCTAAGGACAAGAAGGTGAGTTTTCAGTATAGATAACTTTGTTGTCCTTTCGTTTTCATTGATATTAAGCGTCTTTCATTACTGTTTCAAAAAAATAGAGAGATAGTACCCTACAATTCTATGTACAAGTGTGAGTCAATAATTACCCACAATGCAACCAATATTTACATCAATAAAAATAGGGAACTTACAATAACATAATTTTTAAATATAGTCTCCTTGCTTTTCAGCGCACTTGTTCCACCCTTGCACAAGCTTCTTTATGCCCTCAGGGGAAAGTTTTCGGCTGAGCAGCAAGCCACACATGCTTCTTTCAGTTCTTGGTCCGTGGTGAATCGATGGCCCCTTAAGGCTTCTTTGAGTGGACCAAATACTAGGTGATAGAACCATACCCAATTTGCAGACGATTTGCCACTTCATCAATAGTTACTAGTCTGTCTTACAAAACGATGTCACATAGGTGCTCAATGTTGTCGCCAGTTGTGGCCGTGGATGGGTACCTGGCTCCTTCTTCATGCATAACACTTGTGCGACCATTTTTGAACTTTTCAATCCATTCATAGATAGCCCATTGCAGCAAAACACTGTTCCTGTACTGTGCTGAAAGTCTTAGATGGATTTCAATGTCTGATACACCTTCAGACCATAAAAAATGGATCACTGAACACTGCTTTTCTTTGGTGCAAATGGAAAGATGAGTAGTCGTGGTTAACATCACAGCAGCAACAATGGAATTGATCTAGAAATATCAAACCTGGGCAGCAGTGAAGAGATGGCAACCTCACCTAGCGATGCCTGAAGAAACGACAAAGCTGCCAATAGAAACACAAATACAAACACATTGCAGATAATTATTGGCTCACCCTTGTAATTTATGCTATGCATCTTTTGTATGCCAAGATCTTTGTGGGTGTGAAGTAAAACGAGTGATTTGAGACTAAACATTTTTTGATGTACAACACATTGCAGTTATTCATCTCACTCATGGCCACACCCAGCCACAGTCCAGTACATACTAAGTGGAATTAAATCATAACAACAAACAATAAGCTTTACTAATTCCTGACACTCAGCATAGGTAAATTAATGAATGTTACAGTCATAAAACCAATGAAAGAAGAAATGAGTCATGAAAGTAAATATTTACTAACTATGGCAGTGGCAATATTTCAATTGCTTAGTTTTTCAAAACCAATATTTATTATTATTATTATTATACACAATCGAGTCACATTATTGTGACCACCAGCTAATATCCAAAGTAACTGCCATGTGCAGTGCGGACAGCAGCAAAACGGGCTGGGAGTGATTCAATAAGGTGCAGGAAAATGTTCACAGGTATGTGAAGCCATGCTGACTGCAGTGCATCTGACAGCTGCTGGAGAATGTGTGGTGGAGGATCCATAGATTGAACAACAATATTGAGGTGGTCCCACAGATGCTCAATTGGGTTCAAATCTGGGGAATTAGGGGGCCAGGGAAGTACATGAAGTCTTCATCATGCTCTTCCAACCACTCTCAGACATTTATAGCTGTGTGACACATCACATTGTTGTACAGGAAGATCCCATCCACCATCCACCCCAGGGAAAACAATCAGCATGTATGGGTGTACGTGGTTTGCAAGCATGGATTCATAATGCATTCGGTCCATAGTGCCTTCTACAGGTATGAGTGGACCCAGATAATGCCACGAAAACATTCCCCAGACCATAATGCTGCCCCCCACCAGCTTGTGTTCTTTCAGCAATGGTTGAGGAGTGTTTCTTCTCCGATGTTTCTCACCTTATATGCCAGCGTCCATCCGTTCGGTAAAGCAGAAAACGAGATTCATCAGAGAAGGCAATCCAGTGCCAATCAGTGGAGGTCCAATTTTGATACTGTAGCGCAAATGTAAGCCTTTTCTGCCGATGCAACTTCATTAGCATAGGTGCAGTGATCATCCATCAGCATCATTAGCATAGGTGCAGTGATCATCTATCAGCATCAGAGTCCCATACGCAGCTGGGTTTGCTGAACTGTCATTTTAGACACACTTCCGGTAGCCCCCTGGTTCATTCGGCCAGTGAGTTGCTCCACTGTAACACGTCGATCGGCTTTCAAGCACCTTCGAAGCCGACGTTCACCTCTCACATCAATGGCACGTGGTGCTCTGCAGTTCCCACGTTGCGTATTGGCAATGGTGCCATTTCTCCAATCACGATACACTTTAACCACAGCAGCACGCGAACAGTTCACAAACTGCGCTGTTTCAGAAATACTGCCACTCTTGGCCTAAAAGTCGATAATCATCACTTTTTGCGAATCTGATAAATCTCTCCTTTTATCCACGACAGCAACGAGTGATATGTTTTCAGATTGCTTACAGCACACCTTATATACCCTCTAAGCCATCTCACGACACGTGCCTTCTTTCATTGGCTACGCGCTGTTGACGTCAAAAGTAGGAGGTGGTCACAATAATGTGACTCTACTGTGCATATTATTCAGATTTAGATGAACATAAGATGCGACCCTGACACTAATGAAATGTGATGTAGCTATAAAAGTTTATCTGTGCATGAGCAAGTTAAAATCTGATCTCAGGATGGAAAGAAGAGCTGAATTGCAGGTGTGTTGGAGAGAGGGATTGCTAACTTTTGGTCTAAGATATCTACAGGTTACAACCCATCGCATTAAACATAATTTTAAAGCTCTTGTCGATAGCAGGTAACACGAAGGGGGTCGAGAGAAAGCCAAATTTCGCTAAGGCACATACTTTACTACTGTTGGGAAAGATGCATAGCATCAAAATATATTCTTGTAATGGCTTTATTACATTTGACATCAGGTTCTTGTAATTTACGCAGACTGCACTGAGATATAGTTGTGTTCAGGGCTTGAAAAATATCTGAAAAGTCACATGCCCAGCTGGGCATGTGCAGAAATTATTTACCTGCCCAGGTACTAAAAGCTGGATGCCCAGAAAAATTTACCGTTTTAAGATAACATTGAACCCTCATTTTTTCAAATTAAAAAATATGTGAGAACTTTTTTTTACATGTTTTGCATTTCCATTTTAAGTGTACTTTTATACCGCAGCCTTGCTGCTGGCACATAGATACTCGCCCAGGCACCTCGCTGCTTGCATGTAGCTGTGATGCTCGCCATGGGCATTTACCCTGCAGCTGTCCACATCGCTTTTATTATTATAGGAATCACGACTGTATCTCTTATTGTCAAACAGACTTTACCAGTGTTATGGCAAGTTTTACAACCACTGCATATGAAGCCACCAACTAAAGAAGAATTCAAAGAAATCGCTGATATGCTTTACAAGAAATGGGGATTCCCTACCTGTCTAGGTTCTATCGATGGAAAGCACATGCAAATACTTCACACTCAATGGTCAGGCTCCATGTTTTTTTAATTATAAAAGCTACTTTTCAATAGTTCTGCAGGCCATCAGTGATGTACACTGTAAATTTATTTTCACCGAGGTCGGAGCATATGGAAAACAAAGTGATGGGGGCACTTTTAGAAAGTCTGCCTTGTATGACAGAATGAAAAAGGTGTGCTTAACATTCCTGAAGATAACTTTCTACCAAGTACTGACATCCAAGCCCCCTTTGTGTTAATAGGTGATGAAGCCTATCCCTTACTGAGACACATGATGAAGCCTTATACTAGGAAAACTCTTGATCAATCCAAGGAGAAGTTCAAAAAAAATATAAGTTCAAATCACAGGAAAACTCCAGAAATAAAACTTGCTTCTATAAAAACACAACACGGTTTTTAAAGATATGAGAGAGATGACTGAGTAGTTTCACACTCAGTTGGGAAAGTGGGTCAATAGATGGGAAAAGTGGGTCAATAGATGGGAAAAGTGGGTCAATAGATGGGAAAAGTGGGTCAATAGACGGGAAAAGTGGGTCAATAGATGGGAAAAGTGGCCTTGAAGGAACCAATCACAGCGTAAATTTGAGGATGTCTGGCGATGGTCGAGGCTCGAAAAACAGACCAGTTCGCACAGGAGCACAAGGATTGGACAGTCAATAATTGGAAACAAATTATGTGGTCAGATGAATCACGTTTTCAGTTGCACCATGCCAATGGCTGAGTGAGACTTTGGCGGAAACAGCACGAAAGCATGGACCCCAAATGCATTGCTACAACCCTTCAAGCTGGTGGAGGCAACGTTATGGTTTGGGGAATGTTTTCCTGGCATGCTTTGGGCCCTTTAATTCGTGTTGATCAACGTCTGACTGGCACATTATATCTAAACATCATTGCGGACCAAGTGCATCCTGTCATGTGGATGGTTTATCCCAATGGCGATGGCTACTTTCAACAAGATAATGTGTCCTGCCATAGTGCTCGTGTTGTACAGGATTGGTTTCAGGAACATGCCGGTGAGTTTACTTTGCTTAGGTGGCCCCCCAATCTCCAGATCTCAACGCCATTGAGAATTTGTGGGATGAAGTTGAACGAGCCATCAGACAGCTGGATCCACAACACTCCTGGAAAGTGCTATTCATCCAGCATGGTCTCAGATTCCACAAACCACTTATCAACATCTTGTGGAGTCCATGCCACGAAGAATCGAAGCAGTATTAAAGGCAAAAGGTGGCCCAACTAAGTACTGAGGGGTGGTCAAAATAAAGTAGCCACTCAGTGTACAAAACAGGATAAAATAATGTTCAGCAACAGTTTAATAAAATATATTGTTCAGTAACAATGATATTAACTATTGTTGCATCATTTCATGGGACAGCATGTCACATGATCAGATTTCGACAATGGTTTTGGCAACTTCCATTACCCATTTTCATTACACCGAAATTTGTTATTTGGAATTTACTCTGCTACTGTCGGGAAAGATGCATAGCATAAAAAAAAATCCTCATTCCTTATGGGAGGCTGTAATTTAATATATTTTTACTTCATGATCCATAACTAGACAAAAATGTAATCATATGTTATTCATAACCATTAGAATGGTCCTTATTTTTGAAGTTTTGAAATGTTGTTGTCTGATTCTCCTACGTTGTTCTACCATATAAAAAAATATTTTTTGTTAAGTTTCAGGCAGATCTGACTATATTTAGAGGTCGCTCAAGTCAGTTGAAATATTCACTTACCATATTATCCCCGTCGCCTGACCTCCATTCACCTTCTCTTGTCTCATTTGACTTACGTGTCAATCAAACACTCCACATAAATAGGTGATGTCTAATTTTATTTTTATTTCATATAGTTGGAAAATTCTTTACAGTTCCAGAAAAAAGCTTGCCTATATAAACCTTGAAGAAAGCAATTCATGAGAGTTGTAGGGCTGTTGTTAAGGAAACTGCTTTGTTTTGGGAAAAGGCCCATATTCCCATTTGCCATGAACAGGATTATATCAAGAAATTGGAGAAACTTCATGAAAAGTGGCTCAAGCTGGAAAAAAAATTGCAAAAGGAAAACAAAACATGTCCACAAGTAAAAAAAAAGCTATGGTTTGGTCCCTTAATAAAAAGGATGGGGTCGACAAACCTCTTAAACGCATCAAGCGGAGTGGCAAGATTTCTTGTGATATGAAGATTGAAGATTTTGTGACAAAAAACACTATGAATTTCTTTAATCACCTTAATATCCCAAGAGATTATTTAGATTTTGATCCTGAAATGGCTAGCCCGGTGGCACAGTGGTCTAAGTCACGGCTTCTGATCATTTGTCCGAGATGGGCTCGAATCCCGGTGAGGCATGGATGCTGTGTTTGTCTTAAGGCGCTTGCTCTCTCCCTTCCGTGGAACCAGTGGAACTAAATTAGGAATGGGAGACTGCTTATAGCCCATTGAGTTGCTCACAGTGGTTGTTAAACCTCCAATAAAAAAACAACAACAAAAAAAAAAAAACAGATAATGAAGACCAAAAACAATATTTATTACAAGTTGTAGAACAACACAGGTGTCATTATCCTGACTGCAGGGAAAAAAACTTAATCTCTGATTAGTCAAGTTACAAGGAACTCTGATTTAAGTGATTTACTGTTTTTCTCAATGTTAACAATAAATATTACTTAATAATCTAAAGTAACTTATGGGATTTTACTAGGAAATTTTTTTCTTTAATAGCAAATTTTCGGAGAAAACTCTTCTCCTTCTTCAGGCTGTCTTGTTGTCACTTTTTCCTTGTCACTATCACGGTTACGGTTAACCTTGACGGTTTAGGTTATTTTTCAACAAATCCTGCCAGATGTTAGGCAGGGAAAATCCTTCACTAGAAAAATTTCTTATCACAAAGGTTTATTTGAGGCTTTAAAGGGAATTAGTAAAAAATACAATATTAGGCTAGCTCCAAGTTTAGAGAACAAAGTTAAAAATTTTTTCCCTAAAATAGTTCAAAGAGAAGAAGATATTTTAAAAATGCAAGGAGTAGTTTATGAAGTAAATTGTAGTTGTGGACTATCTTACATAGGTGAAACAGGTCGCAGACTAGAAACTCGTATAGCTGAGCATAAAGCAGCTATAAAAAATTGCTCCAACAAGACTGGATTAGATAGGCATGTTAGAGAAACTGGGCACAGCATGGATTGGAATTCCCTTAAAGTAATCAGTTACCAAAGCAATTTCCAAAAAAGAAAACTGAAAGAAGGAATAGAGATTGAGAAAAATCAAAATTCCATCATCAATGACTGCAAAGGATTTTCCCTGCCTAACATCTGGCAGGATTTGTTGAAAAATAACCTAAACCGTCAAGGTTAACCGTAACCGTCAAGGTAAACCATAACCGTGATAGTGACAAGGAAAAAGTGACAACAAGACAGCCTGAAGAAGGAGAAGAGTTTTCTCCGAAAATTTGCTATTAAAGAAAAAAATTTCCTAGTAAAATCCCATAAGTTACTTTAGATTTTTAATTCAATTAAACTAGGAAGCCATTTCTCAACATGAGCTTTATTCAATAAATATTACTTCAAGTGGAAATAATGTTCAGTTGTCTTTGATAGGCAAAATTAATTTAGATAAGGATTTGTGTTTGAAATTTTTCAGAGTAATTAATAAATCAGTATTTTTGTACTAATTGATGTATAATTTTATGATGTACAATATATGAAATCACAAGTTAAACTTTGAGCATATTGAGCTACCACTAAATGTTAATTAAAATGGCAGAATTTTACACACATTATTTTTTTACATCGAGGAACATTTTTGGGGTCAGATCATATAAATTGTTGACAAAAAAAACTTCATAGTGTTTTAAGGACCACCCTAATGACCATGTATGTCCTCAGAAATTAGCAGAACGAGAGCTCTCAAGTCTCTCATTCATCGAGCTCATTTGGTTTGCAACACTGAAGTTAATCTAAAAAAATTATTAATTAGCCAATATCCGCTTGATCACTGCTCAACATGGCTTTCCCCCACACCTGGTTATAAATTAATTCAAAATGCTAAGAAAAAAGCAGCTTTTGCTCTTCTACCTGTATCACCAAAAAAGGAACTAATGTTTGCTAGTTCTATGCCTTACCATAAACTTTCTGCCTACAAGTTCATCAGTATCTTTAAAAGAGATGGATATAGACTTGCCATTCTCTCTTCTCCTTCAATTTCTGTTATCCTCCATAATGACGGAGACCCAAGAACTCAGCTTTCTTCTCCTGGAATGTATAAAATTCCTATCGAGACAAACGTTTAATTAACCACATACATTGGAAGTTCATTCCAAAAAATTCTCTCAAGACTTCATGAACAGGTGAAATTTGGAAAACCTTCCTCTTCCTTGTCTCAACTTATCATGGCTGACACTTCTGCTATTCCACTTTGGTCCGATACAAAAAAGTTGGCTCCCTTCCAAAATCGTTTTGCTCTGAGGCTTAGAAAAAGTTTGTAAATTTTATTTTCCAAAAATTGCAACTCTGAGCTCCCCATTTACATTCCATACACCTGGAAATCTCTCATTGAATCACGTCACCCAGAGTTACCGTTACAAAACTTACCTTTCTAATCAAGCAATGAAACAAATCATAGTCGCACTGATGAAGGCCATAGTAATGGCTGAAATATATTTGCCTTAAAAACTTTTATACATAACTTAGCGTGCTTCTCAACTACCATCAACTTAATTTGTTTGTTAGTTACGTGCATTGCCTACCACTCATTTATAAAATTAGCGGAACTACAAATTACAAGGAGAAAATATCACAATTCAGAGCAAATCAATAAAACAAAAGAAAAAGGGTATAGAATGAGCTAAAAAAATACCTGTAATAACCAGTAACATCGCCGGTGAAACGTTGGAAGAATTGCAGAATGTACGTAGCACCCATATATACACTGCAAAGAGTAATTTCTATGAATTCATGTGGCTCATGATTTATAAATAACAATCAATGCAAATGTGAATATGAGATAATAAAGATTAACTAAATATTTTTAAGAAGCACATAGTTATTGGTTAGTAATGAACAAACAGATGAACAGTCGTTTTTATCTGCCTCGTTATAAAGATGAACAGTCATTAACACTAGTACTTAATGACTTCCTCTAATTACTGTCAGTAAAGAAAAAACTTAACGGAAATTGTAGAGGATAAATTTATTAAGATACATTACCTAGATCGAAACTTTGAGAAGTAATGTTTCATAATAAATTTATTTTCTATAATTCCTGTTACTGACAGTCATTAAAGCATTGATAAACTGATTTACACAGGATTTCATTAAGAAAAAGTGCTGTGCACTTTTTTTTTCATTTGTTATCCATTGATACTGCATGAAGTCTTTTGTTAATCAAAATGCATGCCATTTTATGCTAAAAATCCAATTTCAGCAGAGCCCCATCTATAGTGACAGCAGTTGCTATGTAAGTTGCAACACTGCTGCCCAAAACTTAAGGATGAGATACATTTTGACCAGTCAAAATTGCAAAAAGCAATTTTGCAGCTGTAAGGAGTATCAGTGGTAATAGCAATAGTAAAGCAAAACACATGACATCAAAAATCATGAGCAATATGTATGAGAACTATACTGAAATTAATGAGCAACAATATTTTAAAACTTGCAAGAAGTAGTGGAAGAAATAAGTAAGACACCTAAATCAATCGCCTTAGTCTATTTTTCTACAAAATTCCTGTTTCTCGAGACACATTTCTCCCATCGTTCTGACAATTTAAAGATAGGCCTACTCTTGCTGAAGAACTCTGATCCAGTTGCACAAAGACACTGATGTACAGCTTGCTGTATTGCTTCTGTGCTCTGGTAGTGTTGGCCGTACATCTGATCCTTTAGGAATCCAAAAAGATAATAGTCAGAGGGTGCCAGATCTGGACTGCAAGCAGGGTGAGGTAAAAGTTGCCATTCAAATTTCTGGATTTTAGTGGCGTATCTAGGGTGTGGCAAGTAGGGCACGTGCCCTGGGAGCCAATGTTAGGGGGTGCAAAAAAGCTGAAAGAAATAGTGTGCGTTTGCTGTTTGTTTGTTGAAGAAAATTAATTTTGAGAAAACTCGATAAGAAAAGAATTTGAGAAAACCAAAGTCGTAATAAACAAGTTAGTAAAATCATGCAATGCATTGATTATGATACGCTTTCCAACATATCAGAAATCATTACTCAAGTTATGAGGATAATGCCATTGGAATAAATCTCGCTCCCGTGCCCTGATCTTTGACCCCATTTTGATGTTATTCAACGGAACCGGTTCAGTATACCTCCGGAACAACATACTAAAGTTTTGTCACAATAGAAGCATTTTTAGTCAAGTTATGAGGATAATGGCTGTGAAATAAATCTTGCTCCTGTGCTCTGACCTTTGACCCCATTTCAATGACATTCAACAGAACCCATTCAGTATACCTCCAGAACAACATACTAAAGTTTTGTCACAATAGAAGCATTTTAGTCAAGTTATGAGGATAATGGCTGTGCAATAAATCTTGCTCCTGTGCCCTGACCTTTGACCCCATTTCGATGATATTCAACAGAACCCGTTCAGTGTACCTCTGGAACAACATACTAAAGTTTTGTCGCAAACAAAGCATTTTTACGTAAGTTATGATGCATAAGGGCAATGGAATGGATCCCACTCGTATGTCCTTACCTTTGACCCCATTTCACCCATTTTGAATAGGGTTCGTTCCCAGGTTTTCCCCTACCACATACTAAAATTTCATCGAAATCGAACCCTTTTAACGTGAGTTATTGTGCGGACAGACAGACGGACAAAGCTGGAGCATATACGCTTCTTCAACCTATGGTTGGAAGGCATCAAAAATGAAAAGAAACGTTCATTCTGAACGGCTGTCGTCAGCAGCACGGTGAATGCAGTGGCGTGTGTGGAGTACACAGAGATGGCGCGCTAGTCTTGCGGCGTCTCTGTGTAGTCAGCTCTTCAAGCAACAGGCGACGCGTGGCAGCAAGTGTCTTTGTCGACCGGCCGTCAGCTCGACACCTTTGTTTTCTAGTAGTTTCAAGAAGACTCTGATATTTTTTTCTTTGGTTGCAGTTCTTTTATGTGTGTGAATTGTTGTGGTATCTTACATTGTAATATAAAAATACTTTTACCAATATTATACATAAATGTCAACTATTCAGTTGTTGCATTATTTACTGTTTCTCACTTTGTTGTTGAAGTGCTTTCGGGAAACATCTTTGTTTGACGAAGGGTTATAATTATATAATATGCCCTGTAGTTTATAGTATAAAAATAAATGATAGAAAAACTAGAGAGACAAATTGTAATTATAATGACCCAATGGATCTTCCATGTGCTTGGAGATACCTCATAGAAAAAGAAAAAAAAGATTAAAAATAAAAAGTACAGAAACAAGATAAATTGTAAAACTCTATCGACATACAGAAGACGGCAACACCGGAGGAATTAGAATCGGGAACAAATTCAGATGCTTCAATGAGAAACACGCACGACGTGAGATGCGCAGTCAAACCGAAATCCGAATGCGCCGAGGTTCTGCCGACGTGGAACTTTTGACTCTGCCAGTGGATTTGAGATAGATGGCCAAGGAACAACATGACTAATGAGAAATACATCATTTTTGCCCACTGAAGAAGACTACGAAATGGTAGTTGAAACTAGTATGGGAATTTGGTGCTACGGGAAACGAGGATCGAACGGATATTTCTTACCAGATCGACTCCCCTTCAACATAAGGTTCGGAATATTTAGTTGTCTTAATGTTCTTAAATATCATCTTTTAAATGACAACTCTAAAAGAGCGATACTCACTTACTGCTTTTACCTTACCATTTGGAAACAAAATATAGAATAATAACAAGATTAAACATCAAACCTGAACTTAACCCTTCAATGCAAAGATTTGACTGAATATCAAGCCAGAACTTAACCCTTCAATACGAAAATTTGACTGAATCAATGTTCATATGAAAAAAAGATCATGATAACATTTGTTTCTCATACAAAACATAAATTCCGACTCTTCGTTAAAAAAAAAACTAGAGCCACAACTACTCAGATAACGAACAGTAAAATACATTAACACAGAACCCCTTTGGAGAGAAACAGAAAAGCTTGCCTCTTTTATAAACAAAGCATCTCCAACATTTTCAAGGAAGTATTGAAATTTTGCTTACGAAAAACTGCAATTCTGATATCTCTCATTAAATCCCATTTATTTGGACCTCCCTATTAAAATCTGGCTACAGTTCCTGCACCTCCAACTCACATTATCGTTGTGGCAACCAGTCCCATGATTCACTTGATCATGGGTAATCAAGACCATAGAAGGGTTGAAAGCTCCCGCTCAATAGAATTTATGTTTTAATTCTATTGTGGTTATTCACAAAACTGTTTCAACACATTTGGGAACAGATTCTTAAAAAAATAAGCACAGTAAATCAAACTGTCATTATCAGTTACCTCAGTGCCTTGCACCTTGAGCTTCATGTGATCCTCCCTAGTTGTTTTCCCATCTTTACGCTTTTTCCAACAGTAGCCATCACGACGATACCGAACCCTTTTACGGCTGTACAGTAACATCGAGCCACTCTTTGGCCTAAAAAAGGATTGAAAAGAAAGAAATGCACACTTATCAACTCACTGATAATAACAGCAAAAAGAAATTTTCCATTACACTGGTCAACACTTTTTGAATTTTTTTTTATCAAATTCTTATTTCCTTATGTAATTATTTTAGGTCACTGGTCATGAAAATGATGATTAAACTGACATATTGGCTGTTATTTTTGAAAAAAAAAAAGAATTTTCCTATATTCAAATAAGATATCTGTTCATGAAAAATATGGGATTACGCCATATAACATAAATTTTGAAGATGACAATCCGATTTTTGGCGTAAATGTGACAAGGATGGTAAGTCAGATAATATCCGAAAACTTGAATATTTTCATCGTCCTAGAGCGGGACTCGAACCCGCGTCTCCCAGAAAACGCCCGGGTATGCTAACCACTACACCACCCAGAACGACCAAGTTTCGGGCAAACACAGGATAAGATTCTTAACCTCCAGATCCGCTAAACATGAATGCCGGTTGCTTCGACTAGCGAATCCTGTGATGGTTAAATTCAAATTGATCGGAAACTTGAAACTTGGTCATTCTGGGTGGTGTAGTGGTTAGCATACCCGGGCGTTTTCTGGGAGACGCAGGTTCGAGTCCCGCTCCAGGACGATCAAAATTTTCAAGTTTTCGGATATTATCTGACTTACCATCCTTGTCACATTTACGCCAAAAATCGGATTGTCATCTTCAAAATTTGTAAGATATCTGTTACTTACATGACATATATACAAACTTACCTGACTTAAATTCAGCTTCTTTTTTTACTTTTGCTTGTATTCAGTTTCTGGGTATTTTCTTTTTACCATCCAACAATAATCATCTAAAATGGCTGAACTCCATTTACAATTATACCTCTGCTCCATTGCCGAGATGACCTGATGGAAATGCTCACCATGATTGACACAAACTGCGCCCACAGTCTGGTGGGGAAAAAATCGACGTGTGGATGCAAGAAGCGCGTTTTCAAGAACATGTTGCATCCCGCTTCTTTATAAGAATTTATGAGATCTCCTACAAGCTCCCCGAAAAGTTTGCTGCTTCAGCATTTCCCAGAAGGGCAGCTGAAACAAATCGATAGTATCCATGCTGTTCACTCCCTTTCACTGAGCACACATTCAAAATGATCATCTTTGAAAAGTTGCCTTATTTGTGGCCCAATGAAACACATGCTTTAATCTTCTCTGCACTAAGTCTTGAAAATTTCTCATGCAAATATGTGAATGCAGGACCATTCATATCGAAAGCCTTGACGAAGTTCTGTGTTAGCCCGGTTTTATGTGTGGTGGGAATAGCAAAACTTTAATTGGTCTTATCAAGGGCTCTGATGCAGCATTCTTAATTCCAGGTGTTAATGATTATTGCTTAGGCCAATTTCTCTTTTTGTAATAGGTATCGTTTGTGCAGCTATCCCACTCACAGAGAAAGCAACAATATTTGGTGTAACCCTAACAGAGCATACTTGCCAACTTTGGAAAATGTGCATCAGTAACACTTTTGTGCGAACGCCATTTACTACAAAACATAATTATATTAATAAATATGCAGTAAAAATATCTGCATATGCCACAATAACTAAACTAGTATTATCTGTGTTTAAAATAATAATTAAAAAAAAACATGAAGTAAAATCTTAATTCTGTTCAAATGTTAGCCTCGCAAACCTGTGGTGTTTCAATACCAAACTAAACATTTCCTGTTAGAAGGAAATATTCACTTTAAGAGTGCCTACACATTGCATTCAAAACTGTACGTTACATACCTTCTAATCTTCCTCTTGTATATCAGGATTATATAATATTGTAATCACTTTCATGACTACCATCATATGCCGCAGCAAATGGTCCTTCTTGTAAAAGTTTCACAACAGCGGAAGTTCAATCACTTTCGTTTTTGGACCCCCCCCCGTTTATCAAGCTGAAATGCCAAAACTTTTTTCTGGGGGGGGTATTTAAGAATACCGGATACATGTTCAGATCATCGTTGGGGGGGGAATTTATCGTTACTGGGGAAATCTTTGATACGTCCGATTTCCGTTTTCGGACATTTCCCCTCCAATTTTCAAGTTGAAATACAAATATTTATGAAATAAAATGATATTTCACAACGATACTAGGCAGAGGAAACATCACGTGAAAAATAAAATTGCGAGTACGGGAGAAATCTTCACTGCGTCCAACATCCATTTTCGAACATTTTGAAAGACGAAACTTCCGCTCTTGAAAGTTTCAGGTGGAAAACATCTTCCACCACTACTAATTGCCCCAAAATTTCTGTTCAGTTATGCATCGATCTCGAGGATAACCCAAACTATGACGGAAAAGGAGGAATTTCTCGAAGCCGCACTCTCATGCCTAAAAATTACAGCGAAAGTTTTTTCGCCGTCGAATTTCCGTTTTCGGAAATGTTTCCTCCATTTTTTTTTTTTTTTTTTTTTTTTTGATTGGAGGTTTAACGACCACCGTGAGCAACTCAATGGGCTATAAGCAGTCGCCCGTCCCTAATTTAGGGTCACTGGTTCCAGGGAAGGGAGAGAGCCAGTGCCGTAAGACAAACGCAACATCCATGCCTGACCGGGATTCGAACCCGGACCCCTTACGGAGGAATGATCAGAGGCCAACGCCTTAGACCACTGCGCCACCGGGGAGGACCTCCATTTTCATGCGGCGAGAAAAATTACCGATGCGTATTTTTACACGTCGAGAAAAATTCGCGATGCGTACTTTTACACGTTGGTAAAATTTCGATGCGTACCAGACGCGTAATTACGCATTGTGGCTAATAACTCTGGCTGGGCACGTCACTCGAGCATTCCCGCGGAGAGAGACCTACCGCACGACGTCAAGAAACCCCGGCGAGTCAAAGATGACATCATCGGGTGACACAGTGCTCGTAAGGTCCGGTAGAAAATCTAAGTGGATGGTTGCAGGAGATGAAAATATTTCGATTACTAATCCGTAAAATAAGACCTCTATCCGTAAATCAGTAAAATTAAGCACAAATACGGATAATCCGTAAAAGTTGGCAAGTATGGCAGACATGCCAACCTTCAAAATCTGAAAATCGGGAGATTTTTGTAGCTCATAAAATCACACGAGGGCTAGTTTTAACGACATTTTCGAGACGTAAGAACAAATTTCTAGAAATAGAAGTATTGATCCACTAAAAGTTTTAGAAAAAAAACCCAGTGCGAAAATCAACACGCCCCCCCTACTGAAATTCGTTTTCATGTACGTGGATTCCGCAAGATAATGAAAACATAAAATGACCCGCATGTTGTTTTTTAAGAATAAACTAGCAGCCAACTGTTTTTTGTTTCTTCTTTAGGTTGTGCGCGAAGATAGAAGACGACAAAAAGCATCGTACTAACATCGCCTTTCGTTACAAGGCGAGGAAAACTGTAACTACTCCCTTTTGTCGTTAAGTGAATTTGCTGCAACCCAACTGTTTATTATCACTTAGAATCAGTGATGTAGTTTTAAATAAAAAAAAGTGCCTTAGCGATGAACGGACTAGGAAAAAAAAAATACCCTCAAAATTTGATTCGGTGTTTTTATTATTTATTATCATTTCTTACTTTTCATTACTAATTAGCGATATCAATTTGTATTAAAACCGCTTTAAACTGTGTAATCCGAGAAATTAAAAATAACAGGAAGAACGTAATGTGAGAGACATATGCTAAGATTGTAAAAATTTTATTTAAATACGGCTGTGTCGTTCTATACGATTCTAAATGTGCATTGGGAATATCTGCAAAATAACAGAGTAACGAATTCAATATGACTGATGCGCCATTTTTACTGTACATGTGGAAGATTTTTGTGTTGCCCGTAAGGTGTTAGAGTGTGCTTAGAGGATTACTTTCAATTGGAGCCGATACCAGTGGCGAGTTGTTTAACACAAATGTCCATCACTACAGCTTTATCTCTGAGCACTGCAATCTTAACCCCAGTGAGTAGCCATTTCCTACAAATTGATTTTGACTGTCTATACAAAGGAGTTCATATTCTCTTCGTGATAGAATCTTATAAGATTTGTGAGGCACCCTATTGCGTTAATGAACTATGTAGATCAGTCAACACAGTACTTTGTGTTTTCTTCTGGTTTTAACAACTACAATGGGCAACTCGTATGGCTATGAGCGGTCGCCGGACCCTAATTTCGGGTCACTTGTTACAGGGAGGAGAAGATCCGGCACCTTTGGCCATGCATATCGCTCATGACTCATCTGGGGTTGGGACTCAGTCTTAGCTCAGAAGAATGATCAGAAGCCTGCGCCTAAAACCACTGTACCACCGGGGCTGCCATTACTGTAGTATGAACATTCGGTTAAGAAACGAATGTTTGCATATAAAACACAGTTTTCCCCATTTTTGCGTACATGATCATTTAAAAGTTCTTTTGCCCACATTCTCTTGCCGTGTAACCACGAAAAGTGACTTAGCGGTGCTAAGCCTAGAAAAATAGTGCCTCAGCGTTGCTAAGTCTAGAAAAATAGTGCCTTAGTGGCGCTAAGCCCCTTCTACATCGCTGCTTAGAATGCACATGGCTCTGTTGAGGCGAGGGGCTAAAAGACTGAACTGCAAGGAGAAGGCAGAGCAGCTCCCATCTGTCAGTCAATTACTGACCCTTCCCGACATTCTAGTGCCAGTGAGGCTGAGCTCTTTGCTGAAAGCGTTGTATGACTATCGGGCTGGGAGAAAAAATTTTAAAGCACGTTTTTTCTAACGCATCTTGGACGACTGGTCAGAACCCAACGCTTAGACCACTGCGCCACTGGAGAGGCTATCTTTTTGCAGATAGGAGAGGAAAAGTCACAAAACTGATGATAACTGTACTGCTGCCTTACATCGACGCAGAAAGAAAAAGATTTCACAAGCGGATTGAAATCATGGTGGTTGATAGAATTTCGACCATCCTAACAGCTAATTCTTGGTGAAAATATGGAAAATTTGACATTCATCTGGAGGGCGGGAGGAAGGGTTGAAAATCTGGAGTCTCCCGTCTAAATCCCGAGAGTTGGCACGTCTGCAGTGGCAAACTTGATGACACTTACACAACTGAAAAGGAGTTCTATTATTAGCTCTGATACCTGGAAATGAGAGCTGACTCATTCTAACACCTTACTGGTTCCATGCTGTGTCATAATAACACCTGATTAGCTCTCAGAACCATCAGTCTCACTGGTCAATTTTAAGTTAAGGAAATCCACTTCTTGTTACATAAGGCAGTTGTGTTTTCATTTTCTGGTTATTTGGCTATAACTTTTGATAGAATAAAGATGATTCAGCACAGTTTGTTACACTACATTTTGCATTAAATTATCTTTCTAATTACATATAATTTTATGGTATTATTCTAAAAAATACTGATGTTATGAGCCATCAAATCTTAGAAATGAAAATTTTTTTAAAGGTTTCCACAATTTTGGCCGCTAGTGTACTTAATAATTGTGTGCTTGCATGAGACCGAATTCAGTATCAATAGAGGGATGTCTGGATATTTATAGTAGGGAACTGTATACATGTATAAAACCTTAAGTTAAAGTCATTAAAAGTTACTCAATGCACAACATCAATTTACTAACCTGATCTTAACCTCCTTGGATAACCAATCTTCATGTCGATCAAAACTTATGAGTATTGATGCGATTTCCTGTAAAGTACAGCCATGTTAGGAAAAAGAGGAACACCACATAAACAAAAACAGTTTACGATAGATAATGAAACAAAAATTTCTAGTGTTTTATCTCCTTAACCCTTTAACGACCACAACCCAAAACGCTCGTATGTACAAATGGCCATAGCCATCCGAAACGACTGTCTAGGATGACTCAGGTTTCCTACTTTTACTTCTTCTTCACATTTTCTGGACCTATGAGGGATCAGCAGGAGTCACTTTCAGTCACTGTTGTTATTAAACAAAGAAGTGAAACAACAGACAGTTTTGGATGTCATGATATTTAGAGTGATACAAGATTTCAGGGCCATGGTCCTTATAGAGTTAAAGGTGGTTTTAGTTTTTTTTTTTTTTTTTTTCTCCTCAGCTTGACAACACATACACAAAAGATTCAAGAAGACAAAAAGGACCTGATTTAAAAAGATAGAGCCTCAAATGTATATACACTATCTACCAACAAGTAATTGGACACCCCTGCAATCGACGATATCTGCGGTCCTGATACACGTCACGGCCGCTGCCATTAAATATCGTGTGGTAAACAACAACGCAACCAGTCGCATGCAAGATGCCACGTAGTTCGGTGCTCTATGATTTCGAGAAAGGTGTAATCGTCGGGTATCACAGAAATGGCCGATCCATACGTGACATATCCAGCGAGTTGAAGTACCCAAAATCAACAGTGGCCTACGTGATTGGCAAGTGGAAGGTGAGAGGTGACTGTTGGAATGTGCCCCGACCCGGCAGACCCACAAAACTGGGAGTTAGAGACCGACGGGTGCTGGCCAGAGAAATTTGGAAGAAACGCGCCAAATCGATGGGCCACATCCACGAGGAGTTTCAACAGGCATTCGGGAGTGTTTTTTCGATGAATACTATCCGTAAGGAAGCCCATCTGCTCGGTTATCGTGGACGTGCTGCCGCCCACAAGCTTTTGATCACCAAGTCCAATAGCGCTGCTCAGCTAACGTGGTGCAAAGAACGTGGACAGTGGACCGTTGAACAGTGGAAACAGGTTCTCTGGAGTGACGAATCAAGGTTCACCCTCTACCGTTCGGATGGCAGGGTCTGGGTTTGGCGTCTGCCTGGAGAACGCCTCCTGCCGGAATGTATTGTGCCAACTGTGAAGTTCGGCGGCAGTGGAGTTATGCTATGGGGCTCTTTCTCCTGGTATGGCACGGGACCCTTGGTCGCAATTCCTGGTAGATTCAACGCCAAGACCTACTGCACCATTTTGGATGACCATGCGCTTCCTACGTTGTGGCAGTTTTACGGGGTGGACCCATGTTACTTTCAGGATGACAATGCCACCTTTCATGTTGCGAGGTCTACCATGGCTTGGTATGGTGACAATGGGGTTAATCGAATGGACTGGCCTGTGCAGAGCCCGGACCTTAACCCTATTGATCACCTCTGGGACGAGTTGGAGCGTCGACTTAAGGGGTGCCCCCACCATCCGAAATCGGTGAAGGAACTGACCTGTCTTCTCCAAGACGAGTGGAAGAAAATACCGCTAGCCGTCGTACAACGCCTGGTTGAGAGTATGCGCCGGAGGGTCGCAGCTGTAATCGCCGCTCGTGGAGGCTCCACCAACTATTGAAGGTAAATAAACTTCGTTTTCCTTTGCTATCACAGGTGAACAATTACTTGTTGGTAGATAGTGTATATAGTTTGCTAGTCTCAGATACCGCACATAAGAGCACAAGACATTATTAAAGTGTAACATTAACTTTAAAACTAAACATATAACACATGAGACAAAAGAACATCGAAAAAAAATGCACTATGCAGAAGCAGAACTTGACAAAATTTTAAGAAAAGACAAAAGTTTATAAAGTACACTTCTTAAACGTCTTTTCATTCATTCATTTATTATCACCGGAGTACTCGAAAAAAGTGGCTGTTCAGGAAGATAAAACACCAATCATAATTGCAGGATATGGCAACACAGTAAAAATTTAATGCCAGTGATTTACAAAACTTGTGCCATTTCTCATGTGTCATAATAAGATTTCCTGCAGCTGTGAAATCGCTCTCTCTTTCACTGATGACCAATTTCGCATCATCAACCCATTTCAATCTATTAGCTCTATGCATATGTTTCTATCTCCTCCAAAAAATAGGGTGGCCGAGTTTACATAACACAGCAAAACCCCTGATGAGATATACAGGGAGTCCAAAAATTATTTGACACATTACAAAATTATGTACAAAAAAAAAAAAAAAAAAAAACTATGAGCATTGTCTGTTTTTCTATGTCACGTATTACTAACACGGTTTCTATATTTTTGTTTTGCAGAATTGTTATTCCCAGAATCCGATAGATGGCGCTAGGTGTGGCCTGATGAGGAATGTATGAGAAATGCACAATCAGTAGTCATGTCATCCGTACAGCAGAAGGCGATGTGTGTGTTATGGCTTGCGAATTAAAGTCTGTCATTAAAGTTAAAAGACGGTAACGTTTAGAGTATGGTTGTAATCCTCCGTCAACTAATTAAATTAAGCGGTGGATGAAACAGCTTAAAGAAACTAGCAATGTGGAACATTGTGGAGGATCCGGCAGGCCTAGCGTCAGCGGTGAGACAGTTGACCAAGTTAACGAAAGTTTCCGGCGAAGCCCCAGGAAATTCGTTCGTAAAGCAAGCAGAGAACTGTGCATTCCAAAATCGACAGTTCACGGTATCTTGCACAAGAAATTAAAGTTTTATGCTTATAAAATTCAAATAGTGCAAAAGATGCATGTAAATGATCACACTCTGCGATACGATTTCGCTGTGGATATGCTGAATGGAGTGGAAAATGACGAAAACTTTCTCAGCACTGTAATTTTTAATGATGAATCCACATTTCATGTATCAGGTGTTGTGAATCATCACAATTGTAGGACATGGGGCAGTGAACCGCCTCATGCTGCTATTGAACTGGAACATGATTCTCCAAAAGTTAATGTGTGGTGCACCCTATCAAAAAGAGAAGTAATTAGCCCTTTCTTCTTCTGCGAAAAAACCATAAATGGTGACATTTACTTGGATTTGGTAGAAAATTTTGCTATACCCCAGATCAAAAGATACGACAATGTCATTTTCCAACAACGCCTCCGCATTGATCAACGTGTGTACGTAAGTGCCTAAATGAACATTTCCCCAACAGATGGATTGGGCGTGGTGGTCCCACTCCGTGGCCTCCTCGCTTTCCAGATCTAACTCCATTGGATTATTTCATGTGGGGTTATGTGAAGGATCGTGTCTATCAGACGTCTTGTACTGATTTGCAGGAACTGAAGCAGCGTATCACGGCTGCTATTAATTCCATAAATCCTCAGATGCTTGCCAATACATGGTATGAAATCGAGTATCACTTGGACGTACTATGAGCAACCAAGGGATCTTACATCGAAATGTATTAACTTGTGTAGTTACATTGTAAGTTAGTACAGTCAGTTTCTTTCTATCTGTTTAATGTTTTGTTTTATATAATTTTGTAATGTGTCCAATAATTCTCGGACACCCTGCATTGTATATTCATACAGCATTACACATGTCAAAATGTAATTTATTAGCTGCTTAATTATTAACGTGCTATTTAGACATAATCTACATTTTCAGGTTTCTCACCATTATCCCAAATATCATTTAGGAAGTTTTCATCCCCTGCACATTTCCCACACGTAAATTTCATTAGTCACGTCATGGTTTAAGGTCCAAAACACACGTCTTTTTCAACACACACAAATTTCTTTTTTTTTTTTCCAATAACTAAATGCCAATTCAAATAATCAACTACAATTACACTAATTAAACTCCATAAAACACCAATATCTAATTAAAAACTTCAATAAAAAAACCTATATTACACATTCCTAACACTTCAAAGTTAAAACTGTAACTCATACTTATTTACATCCGCACACCGGTAATTAATTGAAATAAACTAAACCTGACAACAAATATCCTTATCCTCAATAATCTCAGACCTCTCCCCACATAGCAACAACCGTACTATCCTAGCACTTTCAGCCTCTGCCACCATTATCAAGGAGTAGACGCAACAGATGATCCTCCATCCCCACCCTCCAACACAGCGAATGTTCTAGTTCTCGCGTGGCATCATCTCATCACCGTTTTTCACTGCTCAGGCGCTGTGGCATCATCTATTAGATGACCCAACAGTCTTCTTTCTCTTTTCGTATTTGCAAATCTCTGTCCGATAGCCGGTTGTAGTTGATTTTTGAAATTAATCTTCTTCCCTGATGAGATGGTTACTGTAGAATTTCATTATTTTAGATGCACTTTAAGGTCGGGATCTTCTGACAAACATATGATTTATGTTTCTCTGTTCGATAGCCGGTTGTAGTTGATTTTTGAAATTAATCTTCTTCCCTCATGAGATGGTTACTGAAGAATTTCATTATTTTAGATGCACTTTAAGGTCGGGATCTTCTGACAAACATATGATTTATGTTTCTCTGTTCGATAGCCGGTTGTAGTTGATTTTTGAAATTAATCTTCTTCCCTCATGAGATGGTTACTGAAGAATTTCATTATTTTAGATGCACTTTAAGGTCGGGATCTTCTGACAAACATATGATTTATGTTTCTCTGTTTGATAGCCGGTTGTAGTTGATTTTTGAAATTAATCTTCTTCCCTCATGAGATGGTTACTGAAGAATTTCATTATTTTAGATGCACTTTAAGGTCGGGATCTTCTGACAAACATATGATTTATGTTTCTCTGTTCGATAGCCGGTTGTAGTTGATTTTTGAAATTAATCTTCTTCCCTCATGAGATGGTTACTGAAGAATTTCATTATTTTAGATGCACTTTAAGGTCGGGATCTTCTGACAAACATATGATTTATGTTTCTCTGTTCGATAGCCGGTTGTAGTTGATTCTTGAAATTAATCTTCTTCCCTCATGAGATGGTTACTGTAGAATTTCATTATTTTAGATGCACTTTAAGGTCGGGATCTTCTGACAAACATATGATTTATGTTTCTCTGTTCGATAGCCGGTTGTAGTTGATTTTTGAAATTAATCTTCTTCCCTCATGAGATGGTTACTGTAGAATTTCATTATTTTAGATGCACTTTAAGGTCGGGATCTTCTGACAAACATATGATTTATGTTTCTCTGTTCGATAGTCGGTTGTAGTTGATTTTTGAAATTAATCTTCTTCCCTCATGAGATGGTTACTGTAGAATTTCATTATTTTAGATGCACTTTAAGGTCGGGATCTTCTGACAAACATACAATAAAATTTAACCGTTTCTTTTAACTCTTTTGCTACAATGTTGATTGAAGATCTTATATCTCATCATAATAACTCTGCCTTTGTCTGGGGCTCTCTAAACATGGGTTTTTGTTTACAGCTTGGCGATAGTGAAGGCAACTACCAGCCTTAATTGTATTTATCTGCAATAAATGGTTTTAGGAGAATTTCACAGGACTGATGGGTACTCAAAAAGGTCTTAAATGGTTGTGCATAAAAATGCAATCGTTCCTATTCTGATGTATGGTAGTAAAACCTAAGTACTGCAGAACAGACACAGAAGTTGTTTGTGTGTTGGAGAGATGCGTTATTTATGGAGATATTTGTGGCAATACATATTCTGATCATGTAAGGAACAAAAAAGTGTTGCAGATGTGTTATGCGAAGACAAATATTCTGAGGACATTTCACCATGCGGAAAAAATGAGTGGTGAGATGCTTACTAAGAGAATTTATTCAGCCCAAGTGGCAGGAAGGAAAAGTAGAGTTAGGCCAAGGAAATCATGGGAGCACCAAATTCAGGAATGTCTGCGTGAGAAAAAGATAATGAAGTACAATAGGACTTGTGTGAGATACACTGGTGTGCAAAAATTAGGACGAAGAAGAGAAATTAGCATAACAGCGGAACGAGCAGCCAGAACGGACCTAAAGACCACTTAGGAGATAGACTAGGGTCAGGTACGGTAGGGCATGCGCATATTATGCAGAATGACGTGGGGGGGGGAGTGTCGGAAGGGTATAAAGCACATGGGCGGTGTATGCTCAGCAATTCGGTGAAAGCTATTGCACTGTGTACATCGGTTTGAACAACGTCTAGATGCTGCCACCGTGTGATATGGCTAACAGGCAATCCAGTAGACGACATCTGGATGACTTTACCCGAGGTCGCGTCATTGGGAAGTTGGAAGAACGTTGAAGTGTGACTAGTGTGGACGAGAAGTTCAGGATCACTCACAGCATAGTTTCACGAGCTTGGAGAGCATTTCAAACGACAGGAACAGCTGTCCAAAAGTTTAGCAGTGGTCGTACACGAGCAACCACGGCGGCGGACGACCGGTATATTGTCCTGCAGGCGAGAAGAGACAGACGGCAGACAGTGGGAGAAATCGCAAGGCACATGCAACAGACAACTGGACGTCCGTTATCACGTTTTACCATGGCCAGGAGGCTGCACAAAGGTGGTCTATTTGCACAACAACCAGTACGGTGTGTGCCATTAACGCCTGCTCATCAGAGACGGCGGTTTCTGTGGTGCCAAGAACACAAAAACTGGTCACATCAACAATGGGGTCGAGTTCTCTTTACGGATGAGAGCCGATTTAGTCTGACGAGCGATTCTGGACGTATACATATCTGGAGAGAGCAGGGAACACGCAATCACACCTCCAACATCATCAAAAGGGACTGGTTTGGAGGTGGCGGAGTTCTCGTTTGGGGCGGTATCATGCTTGGTAGCCGTATTGACCTCCACATCTTCCAAAGAGGTTCAGTCACTGGTGTCCGCTATTGTACCGAGGTTCTCTCTCCTAACTCACGTGCGTCTGTCTAGAGGTGCTGTGGGTTCTGAGTTCCTCTTCATGGACGACAACGCTACACCTCATCGTACAGTGGCTGTCGCCGAGCTGTTGGAGAGTGAAGATATTCAACAAATGGATTGGCCCGCAAGGTCCCCGGACCTAAATCCAATCGAACACGTGTGGGACCTTCTCCGGAGACGCTTGGCAGCACGTCACCAGCCGCCAGCAACGATTCCGCAGCTGCAATTGTCTCTACAAGAGGAATGGGCAGCAATGCCTCAACAGCTCCTTGACAACCTCGTCCTCAGCATGGACAAATGTTGTAAATCCTGCAACACAGTCAGGGGTGATCATATCCCCTACTAAAGACTGGATATTTCTTGGCAGCCGCCTGTCACATGGACGTTTCTGTCTTCTGTCCAGTTGTGCTCGAAGCTACCTTTTTAATAAAGTGCCTTTGTATCCTTTGGATTCCTTGTTTGGACGGTTTTGCTCACTTGTCCCACATTCTTACATCTTGGGGATCTTAGGTACGATTTGAGTTGATGTGGAGCACTTCTTCACGAGGTTACATTCGAAAAACCGTCTCGTCTTTAATTTTTGCACGCCAGTGTATATGATGGGTGTCAGTGAACCTCGAGTTGGTGTGCTGAGATTGCAACATGTGAAGACATTAGATACATCAACAGTAAGTAAAATATAGCTTCATCAGTTTTAAACTTTAATTTGGCAGAGGAGCTTTCTTTGAGCAGCAAACTGCTGAATCTCAGATAAAAGCTAAATGATATGTATGTATGATATAAATTATTTGTAGCACAGCTCAAACACAAGGGTTGTACCAAAAGTAATGAACAAGTGGGCATAACTTTTTTATTAACTGACAGAAGTTGTTCAAATTGCACATGTTGGTAAAGTAACTCTTCCTCTTTGGTAACCTTTCTTCATTGCAGGTAGATAATGGATTCCAAGCAGAAGCAACGTGCCATCATTGGGTTTTTGACGAAGGAAGCATGTAGACTTTCTGACATCCGCAGAAAGCTATAGAATGTTTACGGAGGTGACTCCACTGACAAGGGCAATGTGCACAGATGGATGAAGAAGTTTAAAAAGGGGAACCAGCATTGAAGACAAACCATGCAGCGGGAGACCGTAATCTGTGACCACTGACATAAATCGTCAGCGAGTAGATGAACTGATTCACGCGGAAAGACGAGTCACAAACTGTGAGCTTGTTGTACAACTGCACTGTAGTCATAATGCCATACAGAAGATGGTGGAAGACTTAGGGTATAGGAAAGTGTGTGCAAGGTGGGTACCTTGGCAGTTGGCACCCGATTTGAAGGAGAGAAGGCTGGAAGCATTTGAAAGCCAATGAAGACGCATTTTTTTTTCTGATCTAGTGACAGGGGATGAAACGTGGACGTATCTTTACGAACAGGAAATGAAGAATCAATCTATGGAACGGGGCCACGCTTCTTTACCAAGGCCGAAGACGCTCAGAGCCAGCGATTAGAACAGAAAGTCATGATGACTGTTTCTTGAAATGACAGGGGTGTCATTTTCCTTGATTTTCTGGAATGTGGCAGTACCGTGACCAGTGAGCAGTACATTGAGACACTCAAGAAGCTTAGAGAAACCACAAGGAGAAAGAGACCAAACAAGAATCTCAAAAGGATCCACATTCACCATGACAATGTGAGACCACACACATCTTTGGCAACAAATCAGGCGATCAGCAAATTAGGCTGATCAGTGAATCCACTGTACAGCCTGATTTGCTGTACAGCCCAGATCTGGTGCCCTCTGACTTCCACCTGTTTGATCCAATAAAGGACAGTCTCCGGGGACAACGATTTGATGACATAGACCAAGTGAAAGATCTGCATTTCCGGACTTCTATGGAGTTTTTGGTGAATGTAGGGCATCATTTTATACTAAATCGGTGATGCTCTACATGTCTGCTATTGACTTTTTTCGCTATCTCTCTTGATTCTCGCGATAGGATCGCTAACTTCCAAAATCCGACGCTAGGGGTGCTGCAATCGATCTCATCTGATAGAACATAGTCACTTTACTATATGTACACACTACTTCCACAACTCTAGCATTTTGCGTTCAAAAGTTATTTCTCTGTTTAAGGACTTTCCCTGTATATCAGACTAATATCACACTGAGCTTAAACCAGGGATTTTCACCAATAAACAAAAGAATTGGTGATACACTACACAAATATGAGAATATAAACATGTTCCTTACTTCATTCGTGTTCCACCGGTGGCGCTGGGTAGGAAAATAGTCTGCTTTTGGAATACTTTCCAAGCTTTCAGGAAGCACAGGTCTGCTTTCCTCTGCTTCTGGAAAAGATAAGGTTTACCTTGTATATATGCATATAAACCACTGTATCTCAAAGTAACAACATACAAATTCCACAAAAAATCAAGGTATCAAGTGCAGTATGCAAAAGCCAAAAATTGAGAAAATCAACAATGTGAATCTGAAGAGGACTTAATTTCCACAACAGTATAGATTTTTTTTTGTCTTTCTTTCCCTTTTCTTTCTTTATTTATATGTAATTGTCTCTCAAATTAATTACTAAATTAACATATATTTCTATTAATTTATCAACTATTAATTATCATTACTTTCATTAAGTGTCAACATGAGACAAGCTGGTAAGAAAATTTTAGTACTATGTCATCCTGGTGTGTCAACAAAACCTTAATGTAAAGGAATGACAGAAACCCACATAATAACAATTGACAAATTCGTTATAGTATTGATAAGGAAATCAACACTAAAATTGCATAAAAAGGGGAGCACAATAGTAAAATCTGCCTGTTTTGATAGCTACTTCTACGAATAAAAAGGGTTTGACTCAAAACAAGAACATTTTCGAAAACTATTAGAAAGCACCAATCACTCACCCTAAAGATCATGGCATCTCTATCGACAACACACTTCCAACACGTAAATTGACGTGTTGGAAGTGTGTTGTCGATAGAGATGCCATGATCTTTATTTAGGGTGAGTGATTGGTGCTTTCTAATAGTTTTCCATTTGTGAATTGCACGTAAACTATGCGCACTTTGCAGGGGTTTTAATACCTTAAAAGTGCAAATATATAATAATTAAGAACATTTTCATTGACACAAAAATAAAACTAAATGACTGTTAAATTCTTCAAGTTCCTTAATTGTCTAAAATGAACTCTAACCACAAGTATTTCTACTGGAAACATAAAAACGAAACTCATGTCATAGAGAGTAACTATAAATTACAAAGTTTCATGGAAAATATTCTTTTACTCAATACCAGAAGTTATAAGTTCTTTTCTACTGTTTTATTTGGTGGCAAAGGTAGAATCTGAGCTTGAAGTCTTGGGCTGTTGATGAAATAGACACTTGCAGCTGCTGTTTAACTTTCAGTCGAAACCATCATTTAATTTTAATCACCTCTTTTCACGTACTTCGTATTAGATGTAAAGTCGTAAAAGTAAATCAAGGTATTAAAAACATTTTGAAAAATATCTTTTGAAATAATGTATTAGTTGTCAAAATGGTTGTTAACATAAAGGAATGTGTGGACCACATGTATTGAAAAGTAAACTGTGCAATCAAGTAATTTAAATTTATAACTTTACTTAAATCCATACTGAAATCCCCCATAGCAGAAAGTTCCTGGTCAGTCTGCGACAGATATCACATATACACATTTGGAGAGAGAGCAGGGAACACGCAATCACACCTCCAACATCATCGGGAGGGACCGGTTTGGAGGTGGTGGAGTTCTCGTTTGGGGCGGTATCATACTTAGTAGCCATACTGACCTCCACATCTTCCAAGGAGGTTCAGTCACTGGTGTCCGCTCTGGTACCGAGGTTCTCCTGTCTGTTTAGAGGTGCTGTGAGTCCTGAGTTCCTCTTCATGGACGACAATGCTACACCTCATCGTACAGTGGCTGTCGCAGAGCTATTGGAGAGTGAAGATATTCAACGCATGGATTGGCCCACAAGGTCCCTGGACCTAAATCCAATCGAACACGTGTGGACCCTTCTCAGGAGACGCTTGGCAGCACGCCACCAGCCGCCAGCAACGATTCCGCAGCTGCCATTGGCGCTACATGAGGAATGGGCAGCGATGCCTCAACAGCTCCTTGACAACCTCGTCCTCAGCATGGACAGACCTTGTAAATCCTGCAACGCAGTCAGGGGTGATCATATCCCCTACTAAAGACTGGATTTTTCCTGACAGCTGCCTGTCACATGGACGTTTCTGTCTTCTGTCCAGTTTTGCTCGAAGCTACCTTTTCAATAAAGTGCCTTTGTATCCTTTGGATTCCTTGTTTCGACGGTTTTGCTCACTTGTCCCATATTCTTACATCTTGGGGATCTTATGGTATGATTTGAGTCGATGTGGGGCACTTCTGCACGACCTTACATTCGAAAATCCGTCTCGTCCTTAATTTTTGCACGCCAGTGTATGTGGTAGGGGACCACCTCGGGACGAACCCTATTGAAAATGGGCGAAATGGGGTCAAAGGTCAGGACATAGGATCGGGATCCATTCTATTGCCCTTATGCGTTATAACTTATGTAAAAATGCTTCGATTGAGACAAAACTATATCGTGTTGTTCTGGAAGTATACTTTTTTGGTTCTGTTGAACATCATCGAAATGGGGTCAAAGGTCAGGTCATAGGAGCGAGATTTATTCGACCGCCATTATTCTCATAACTTAAGTAATGATTTCTGGTATGTTGGAAAGCGTATCATAATCAATGCATTACATGATTTTACTAACTTATTCATGTTTACTGTTGTATCGAGTAGCAGACTCTACTTGCGGAATGCCCTTCCCTCAGAAATTTGGTGAAGTCCGTAAGAGGGATCCGTGGGGCTTTGGTTGGGAGGGATGACCCCAACTTCAATAATTTTGTAATCTGGGCTGCTAGAGTCGGTCAGTGTATCCGGGTGTTCCCCCTGAAGCGTCCGCGAGGTTCGCGAGCTTTGGGGGCTTCCCCCCAAAATGTTAAAATGGACGTAGAGCTGTAAACATTGGCACCATGCTTCATATGATGATTCTGTACACGGCCACGAATTTTCAGGATAGTGGGTTGAATTCCCCCCTCCCACTCAGGTTTCTAACAGCGGAGACAAGATGTTCGAGGTAAGTTGTTTGCTCCCAATTTCCATGCTTCGTGTTGTGTTGAATGGCAGACTCTACTTGTAGGTATGCCCTTCCCTCAGAAATTTGTTGAAGTCTATAATAGGGATCCGAGGTGCTTAGGTTGAGAGAGAGAGAGAGGGGGGGGGGGGGCTGCTCCCAACTTCCGTAATTTTATATTCTGGACTGCTAGAGTCGGCCAGTGTTTCCAAAAACACTGACTGACTCAAGTGACACTGAGCGACGGAAGTTGGGGGCAGGGCTTCCCGACACAAGCACCTCGGATCCCTGTTACAGACTTTCACCAAATTTCTGAGGGAAGGGTATACCCACAAGTACAGTCTGCTACTCGATACAACAGTAAACACGAAAAGTGCGGACGGGGTATGCAAAAGTTTCCGCCGTTTTAAGGAGAATGGAGACAGGGACAATCAAGTAACCAGTATACATTTATTCAACGAAATATTGGCCGTTAGCGTCAATGACCTTTTGCCATTTTTCAGGCAACAAATAAATGCCCTGTGATAGAAGGACTCGGTTTTGAGCTGAAGAATGCAGTGACGGAATTTTCCACCTCTGGAACTGTGGCAAACCGCTGTTGGGATACAGCATACTGCATAGAGCGAAGCAGATGAAAGTCTGAGGGTGCAATGTCCGGGGAGTAAGCCAGGTGCGGTAAAACCTCCCAGTGTAACTGTTCAGGGGCTGATTTCGTGGTGGTACCGACATGTGGTCTGGCATTATCGTGCACCAAGATGATTTGGCGGCGTCCTTTGGCAGCGACCATGGGCGTTTTTTCTCAATTGCGGAGTTCAGTTTCATCAGCTGATCGCTATGTCGTTTAGCAGTGACTGTTCCGCCCGGTTTCAACAGTTTGAAGTACAGCAACCCATGCATATCCCACCACGCACACAACAGCGCCTATTTCTCGTGGATATCCTGTTTTGCAGTGGATGTTGATGGCTGGTCTGGGTCGACCCAGGATCGCTTGCGTACGGGGTTGTCGCAATAGATCAATTTTTCATTCTCGGTGGCAACCTTCCACAAGAAATTCTTCCCTTGAAACCCCTTCAGCAACGACATGCAGATGCCCAATCGTTGACCAATATTACGCTCCGTTAAAGTATGTGGAGCCCGCTTACCAATCTTCTCGATCTTCCCCAAGGTTTGAGCCACTTTCAAACGTTTTGCCAGTTGTGTGGTTGATTGTGAGGCATCCTCTTGCAACAGCGATTCCAGCTCCTCGTCTGCGAGTTCCTGCGGTCTACCTGCACGTGGCTTGTCTTCCAAGCTTAGATCACCTTTCTTAAACCTGGAAAACCGTTCTGGACAAGTCCGCTCACCCATAACCGTTTCGCCATATGCCTGACATATTGAGCCCTATGCTTCACTCTCACTTTTCCCTAAATTAAACATGAATAACAAACAGTGCCGCAAATGAACTTTATCGACCACCATACTTAGCTTCATGTACGAACTGACAGCACGGGTCGCCTGCTGGTTAGAACCCTACAGCGCCAGCTAGCTGGGGCGGCGGAAACTTTCACATACCCTTAATAGTTTCCTCGAAAAGCGGGCATTCAAACGCCATGAAAATAGTGCTGATCTTCCGGTTCTCGCGTTCGCAGTTTGCGATTTAAAAATTTAAATAAAACTATTTTAATGGGAAAAGTCTAAAGCGCTTTTATTTATTTATTATTTTTTTTTTTTCGACGGCAGGAAGTGGCAGTGCTGCTACTTTATAGTGTGTGCAGAACCGTATTGGTGATTTTGCGGGGCCAAAAACAAAATTTCATTGCGACCCCCTAAAAATTAAATCCCATATTTTAATAAAGTCGTTATAAAAACTGCCGCCCGTAAAGAACACAGACGAAACAATTACAAAGAATAAGACAGAGAGAGAGAGAGAGAGAGAGCGAGAGAGAGAGAGAGAGAGAGAGAGAGAGAGAGAGAGAGAGAGAGAGAGAGAGAGAGTGAGAGAAATAGTGAGATATATGAATGAGAGAGTGAGATAAATAGTGAGAGAGCAAAAGTGTTAAAATCCACGATTTCCTTTTTTGGAGAAACGGGGGTTGAAGTTGTATTGTGGTTCTTATAAAAACTTCATAACAAAATGATAAAAAATAACTTCCAACTAATACGTGTAGCGAATACCCAGCAAAAAGACAAGTGTTGGGAAACAGCTGGCCACCAGCTGGTAGTAATGGGTCACTGCTGGCTGAAATACGCCGGTCACGGAACGGTAGCGGTCCGTTGGGGACAGCGCCATCAGTTGGCAACCACTGATAACCCTGCAGCATCGCCGTGAATTACGTGCCTTCAAGCAAGTGCCACTAGTGGCCCACACCTGGCAACCGAAACAACCCCAACACGAGGTGGAAGCAACAAAACTGTGCATGCGCAGAAGCAACGCGTGCTGTGCCTCTCGTGGTATGAGTTAATTGAAGACGACGTTATCGCCATCTCGTTATTTTAGTGGATGTTATGAAAAAAAAAAAGCCAATGTACAAAGGCGAATTAATTTATTAATGAAATGCCAGGTCGACGAACATAACCATCGGAAGAAAATTATATAAATAACTATTAATAAACTGTAAGAAGTAGTCAGTTACTCTCATGTATTTATAGAAACTCATTTCGTCGGAAAATTAGTTCCTATGAATACATGTCTAAAAAAAACTATTCGTGCCATTCAATCAAAACTACTGAAATGACTAACGTGCCTGTGCACGATTAAAATAAGAGTAAAAACCTATAAAACCTTTAATGGATATAGGTATTTTTATTTATATCCATTAAAAGTTTTATAGATAATTTTATCTATATCCCTTAAAGGTTTTATAGGTTTTTACTCTTATTTTAATCGTGCACAGACGGTAGTCATTTGAGTAGTCCTATGAATACATGACAGTAACTGCACTAACACACAAAAATCGAGAATACAGACAGACATGAAACACACCCACTCCATTCCCATGACTAACAAGAAATTATTTCTGTGTAATTTTCCTTTCAACATTAAACAAGAAATAGTTTCTGTGTAATCTTTCGTTTCAAACAAAAGTCTCGGAAAGACATTAAGAAAATCGTTATGTTGGAAAAAAATAAGAATTATAAGCGGTCAAAATTTATCAATTATTTGAGACAAAAGAAAAAAAAAAAGCAACGCTATGTGGGTATAATGTACTCATCCATGGGCTGAATACACAAGATTGGAGGTATTCGCTGCCAAAAATAACGCCAAGTAAAATAAAACAGGGTTCCCACTCAAAAGTAATAAAAAAATTCCCTGAGTTTTCCAGGTTCTCCAGGTGGATTTTAAAGTTTTTCAGAGTGGCATGTTGCAAAGAATTGTTACATTTCCTTCCATTCCATTCATTTTTCTCACCAAAGCACACACTTGTAAATTCTTTAAAGAATTTGTCTTTATAAAATTACCTGCTTTTCATTAATAACAACTAACTGTGCACATTATTTTCTGTACCAAAGCCGTGAACTTTTGTGAATACTTATACCCACACGGAATTTGTAAATACATTCCCATGAAACAGGTCATATGTAAGAAAAAATCTGTCAGTTAAATAGTTTCAGTTTTTCTATAACACAATGCAGCTAAGCTAAATGATGGAATGGCTCTGTTCAAAGAAACATGTTTCAAGAGAACCAACAGACAAAGGACTTTGATTCATCATTTGGTTGGTTCTCTTGTGAAGTGTTTCTTCAAGCAGGAGCCATTGTGCCCAATTGTTCCATGTCATAACAACTGCCTGCAGAAATTGAACAAAAGCATCGCAAAATTGAATTTAAAAATTCAATTTTGCATCTTTTTTTTTTAGAGAATAAAGGAAATACTTAATATAACTGAAAGTAAGATCTACCAAATTCTAGGCAGGCAAAAGTTTGAAATCTTGAAAAAACAATTTTTTTTTTTTTGGCAAAATAAAGTATCCATTGATTTTTACAAAAAAAAAGGGTATTTTCCCCTGAGTTTTCCCTGATTTTTACAAAAAAGGGTAATTTTTCCTGAATTTGCCCTGATTTTTGGAACCATTTTCAAATTCCCTGAGAATTCCAGGTTTTCCCTGTTTCCCAGGTTGAGTGGGAACCCTGTAAAATATATTTCCTCTTTAGAACAAATGTAGCTTCGGACAGTGAGGAGAGAAAAGATACAGTAAAAATGTAACAGAATGTGACATGAACGGGTAAATCATACATGAGACTGACCAAGGAACAAAAAAGCTGAACTTTTTAATCGGGCAAAAAAGCTGAAATTTTAATTTAATCGGGCAAAAAAGCTGAACTTTTTAATCGGGCAAAAATGCTGAACTTTTTAATCGGGCAAAAAAGCTGAACTGTGTTAATCGGGCAAAAAAAGCTGAACTTTTTAATCGGGCAAAAAAGCTGAACTTTTTAATCGGGCAAAAATGCTGAACTTTTTAATCGGGCAAAAAAGCTGAACTGTGTTAATCGGGCAAAAAAGCTGAAATTTTAATTTAATCGGGAAAAAGCTGAACTTTTTAATCGGGCAAAAATGCTGAACTTTTTAATCGGGCAAAAAAGCTGAACTGTGTTATCGGGCAAAAAAAGCTGAACTTTTTAATCGGGCAAAAAAGCTGAACTTTTTAATCGGGAAAAAAGCTGAACTTTTTAATCGGGCAAAAAAGCTGAACTTTTTAATCGGACAAAAATGCTGAACTTTTTAATTGGGCAAAAAAGCTGAACTGTGTTAATCGGGCAAAAAAAAATCAGATCATGCGACAAGAAAGTGTGAATATAAAGCAGCACGAGCAAGATGGAATTGTTCACTGTATTCACAATATAAAATTACTGAATTCAAAACAAAATAAAGTGATTTTAAAAGACACTGCTTCAAACACATCTCTCTCTCTCTCTCTCTCTCTTTGTACTTGCTAGGACATCAGCTCAAATTTCCTCTTGTGTTGCTTTCTTCTCAGCAAGTTCCATGGCCATATTTGTCTTTTGTTGACTCTGCAGCTGCACAGCAAGCTTTGCTACGCAGCTGCGATGATGTTACATAATCATCATCGCAGTTGCACAGCAAAGTTACATAAAGACAACCTCGCGTATACAGTAAAACTCTAATTTCTCAATGCTTAAATGTTTTTTTGTTATAAATGTGGATGAATTAAGTATTTAATTTTCTGCTGGAGATTACTATTTTTCTGAATACACTGTAAAAAAATTCTGAAATTCACGAGCCACTTTCCGTCATTTCTTTCGTGAATTAACGAAGTATTTTTCTGATACAACCTTTTCCGTGAAATAATGGAAAGAATTCTGAATTTTCAGAAACCTACAAACTTTTAAGATGACAATACGACTTTTTTTTTTTTTTTTTTTTTGTGTAAATATGACAAGGATGGTAAGTCAAAACACATCCGAAACAGGGCTGTAGTGGAGAGTATACGGGGCGGTATACGCCGTACACCCTCTGCTTTTTTTTGACAGAATAGCGTATACCTTCAATGTCCATATTATCAACAGAACTTCAATCTCGAACAACATCGCTGCCAGCAGCTGAACATCTAATAAAAAGAACTATAAGAATTATAGAGCTTCAGAGAAAATCCTGGGGAAAAAACTCATTTAGCATTAGCAGCGAACGAGGAATTATTATTAAAAAAAACAACAACATCCCATTGATTCCTAACAACAAAATTGTACCTATTAACCAAACCAGTTTATTCGAAGCACAGATGACAGGATGAAATCAAGACTGTGTTCAGATTCAAACAGTGAAAATGTACAACTTCTTATTAAAGATATTTCTTCATTAGAGCGAATAAATATTAAAACAGATGACATGCGCTATGGAGAAACAGGGCCTGATTTACGCCTAGGCACGCAAGGCACATGCCTAGGGCCCTCAAATTGAAAGGGCCCCAAAATCTTGGTTAAAAAAAAACCAAAAAAACTTTCCCTTTTTCAAAATATTTATACGTGGGTAGATGTGATGTGGAGTAACTATAGATAAATCGCTGGCAAAACACAAGCAAGTACTGGCAATATAATATGTGATATTTCTAGTTAATATCAGTAACATTTTCCAGATAATTTGGGGAGGGTTTTTGTGTGAGATTAAACAAAAAATTGTCGTGTTGTGTAATAAAAACTAGCAGTATGTGTATATTTTTAATTATGGCTTACTAAGATCAACTACATACTTCAATTTAAAGTACTGCATGGTTCTAAAGTAATTTTTAAACGTTTTGACATTTTAGCTCCCAAAAGTTATATTTGAAAAATCTTTGGACTTAATTTGGGCAGGGTTTGAATCCCCCAAACCTCTCTCTTAAATACACCCCTGGTTAATATGGTAATAGTATAGTTTAGACACACCTGGCAAAAAATCCAATGTCCAATTGAATTTTATCAGTCATATGGCTTTGTCACACACAACTGTTTCATCGATGAAGGTTCAAGTCTTTTCAGATGCAAATCAGTAGGACAGCATAAAAATCTAGGAGAAAACAATATTTTTACCGGGTACTACCGTAATTTAATGTCAGTCTTATAAATGTATTGTGTTTATTAAATTATTACGCTGGATTGTAATACAGTCGCCCAAAATGGTCACACTACCTACTCGACTCCGTAAAGTAAATGTCGAGTGGAGGGGGCCTCGTTTTGGGTTGTGCCTAGGGCCCAATTCTGTGTAAGTCGGGCCCTGTGGAGAACTAAAAACAAGGCGAATCTGTAGAGGTTTTAATGTCGATGAAATGTCATTAATGAGAGAATATACTGAAAACGTCCAAGTTGTACTCTCTCAGAGACTGAGAGAATATTCTCTCGTTTTCAGTATATATTCTCTCAGAGACTGAGAAAATATACTGAAAACGTCCAAGTTGTACCAAAAAACTTAAAACCTCTCTTAAGAACGATTTCAACTCTGCCTTGTTCGACAGCTGAATGCGAACGAGGATTCAGTTTAATGAACAACATTATAACCGATCTCGGAGCATCTTCGTTATTCTCCAATGTATCAAACCTGATGTTCATAAATTCAAATGGACCGACCATTGAACGATTTAATCCAAAAAAATAAGCAAGATCTTGGTTGATGAATCATCGTTCAGCAACTGATAGTAGATTATAACGAAGTAAATTTCTCCGTCATTTCTGTCCACGCCAGGATTCGAACCCGGGTCCCCTAATTCCGGAATAAGTCACTCTACCAATTGAGCTACGCGGACGTTTCATTCTGATTCCTATCTGCTTTTATGTCGTGTGCGTCCTTCAGTCAGGTACGTCACATCTCCTGGTACGTTACATCATCTCCCCCTTATTTTTTTTTTTTTTTTTTTTGAAGTGCTGGAGAAGGGATTCTTTTATTTTTCCTATCTCGCGGTGTGGAAATAACATCACACCAATGCGAGATTTTGAACGGTCGGGTCATCCGGATAGTTCGGGCGCCATTATAACGAAGTAAATTTCTCCGTCATTTTTAGTCTACGCCAGGATTCGAACCCGGGTCCCCTCATTCCGGAATAAGTTGTTCTACCAATTGAGCTACGCGGACGTCTTGTTCTGACTACTATCTGCCTTTATGCGTCCTTCTGGCAGGTACGTCACATCTCCTGGTACGTTACAAGATCATGAGTTTCTTCTAGAGAAAAACAGTGGTGTAAGGACTTATCTCGTTAGGCTTTATGGGATATATTTCAGTAAAAATTAAAGTAATCTTGTGCATGCTCTCCAACATGTCATCATTGACAGGAGAGAGGAGAAGATACTTTATTCATATCGGTAAGTGAGCTCATAGTCATAATTGTCTAAAAGGCACGGTACCTCCCCGAGGGTACCGTGAACTTTTCTTTCTTTTTATCCATGTAGTGTAACCTCTGATTTTTTGGGATTTGCACATAGTATACCCTCTGCTGATTTTACGACTATAGCACTGATCCGAAACCTTGAAAATTTCGTCGTCCTGGAGAGGGAATCGAACCCGCGTCTCCCAGATAGCGCCCGGGTATGCTAACCACTACACCACCCAGAACGACCAAGTCTCAAGTTTCCGATAATTTGAATATAACCAACACAGGATTCGCTAGTCGAAGCAACTGGCATTCATGTTTAGCTAATCTGGAGGTTAAGTTTCTTCCTTATATTGACGGTAAATTACTGTTTTAGGCATGTGTTAACGGAAAATTCTGAATTTTCAGAAACCTTTCCGCAATTCTTTTCGTGTATTACCGAAAAACTCCGTTCTCACTTTCTCCGCATCTGTATGACGAGAAATTACCGGTAAAAGGAGCCATTGGTCAAAATACTTGAGGTTTGATGAACTTTTAAATTTCAATCGTCTGTACAATTTTGAAGTTCTGTGGTGAGATCGGATATTGGTTACACGATGTCTATGTATCAGTCTTTGGACAACTTAATGTACAGGTGGTTACACGATGTCTATGTATCAATCTTTGAACAACTTAATATACATATGGTTACACGATGTCTATGTATCAGTCTTTGGACAACTTAATGTACAGGTGGTTACACGATGTCTATGTATCAATCTTTGGACAACTTAATGCACAGCTGGTTACACGATGTTTATGTATCAGTCTTTGGACAACTTAATGTACAGATGGTTACACGATGTCTATGTATCAGTCTTTGGACAACTTAATGTACATATGGTTACACGATGTCTATGTACCAGTCTTTGGACAACTTCATAGACAATTAGACATCGTGTAACCATCTGTACATGTATCAGTCTTTGGACAACTTAATGTAAAGATGATTAGACGATGTCTATGTATCAGTCTTTGGACAACTTAATGTACAGATGGTTACACGATGTCTATGTATCAGTCTTTGGACAACTTAATGCACATATTATTATACCATGTCTATGTATCAGTCTTTGGACAACTTAAGACAAAAGCTATTATAGCTATCAAGAGTAAATTTTATATTTAAGAGTTTTTTTGTTATTTTTTTAAATAATACTATTGTATAAAACGGCACATCTCACCTTTTTTAAAAATAATTGAAAGCCACGATCAGTTTAAAAAAAACAAGTTGCAAAGCATTACACTGAAGAGCAATTGAATTAGAGATAGCTGTCTAGTAACGTGTAGCACCACCTTTCGCCCTGATGACGGCGGCGATTCGTCTCGGCATGGACTCGACAAGACACCGGAAGCGTTGGGAAGCCATACGGATCCACGATCCCTGAACAAGCTCCCACAGTACACGAAGATTTGATGGAGGGGAGTCAGAGCCTCGAACATCTCTCTCGATGGCATCCCAGATGTGCTTGGTGGGATTGAGGTCAGGTGATCTAGCTGGCCAAGGAAGCGAGGTCACGTCGGTGGAGTGTTCATCCAACCATTCGGATACAATTCGGGAGCTGTATTGTCTTGCTGCAGGATGAGGTCCCCAGTGGAATGTTGAAGACGCACAAACGGGAGCAAATAGTCGTCCAGGATATCCCGGTAACGTTGACCTGTGAGGGACGATGTCACACGTACCAGGAGTCCCATTTCAGTCCACGTAAACAGTCCCCAGACGAGAATGCCACCCCAACCAGCTTGAAGACTACCCTGCTGGCAAGAAGGATCCATCGCTTCACGTGGTTTGTGCCGTACTCGTATCCTGCCATCCGCATGTACCAACGTAAATCTCGACTCATCAGTCAAGGCAACATTTTTCCACATGTCTAGGGTCCAGTGGAGATGTTCCAGCGCCCATGCTAATCTTTGCACCCCGTGATGTGCGGTCAGCAGCGGTACCCTCGTGGGACGATGGCTTCTGTACCTTATAGCGAGGAGATGGTTCTGGATGGTGTGGCTGCTTACACGTTTTTGTGCACCAGCGTTAAATTGCCGAGTGATTTCTTGCACTGTGGCCCATCTATCCGCTGTTACAATGCGAGCTAGCCGACGATGACCCCGCTCATCCACACGCTGTTGTCCACGGCAGTTGGCCCTTGCAATCATGGTTTTACCGGATTCGATGTACTCACGGTGCACCCGTGACACAATGGCTCGTGAAAATCCCAGTGCCTGCATGACTTCCGAGATGGAGTGACCCATTCATCGGGCCCCGACAATTTGCCCACGATCAAATGCGCTTAGATCCTTCGTCTTACCCATACTGCGTCCGACTCTTACTGATTCCCGTCGCATCACTCCTTATATTGTCGGATCGCTGCATACGTCATGTCGTTTCCGTTTACAGGGACGTCCACAGTGCCACATTTGCATAACGCCAGCTGTCTCTAATTTAATTGCTCTTCAGTGTATGTTGCTTCGAAAAATCACGATGAACAACGTTTAATTTGTGAAAGTCTTCATACAGAAAAGATAAAAAATTATTACAAACCTATTCAGAAAAATAATAAGCTCCAATAGAAAATCGTCGCGCAATTTGTTTTACGATGTACGAGATTCGGATTTCCGAGCGTTTGTGGCTCAGTGGTTGAAGGCGTGCGTTACCTGTTGAACCAACACAAATGACGGGGGTTCGAGCCTTTGTGGAATTTCAGTTTAAATACGGGAAAACCTGAAACAGAAATTTCCTGAAATAAACGGAATTTCCAACTACGGAAAATCTGTGAAAACACGGAAGTTAAAATAAAGGGGCACTTTTAAAAACGGAAATTTCTGAAAACGACGGACACCTATTGGCAACTTTGCTGAACGTTATTTTCAGAAATTTTAGGTGAATTCACACGACTCAGTTTTTACAGTGTACGTTTGCAGTTATTTTATTTTTTCTGTAGGAGGACTACTTTTTTCATCGCGATTTTTCGAAACCACAGAATGCTTTGGAACTGGAAATCTTTTGAACTGGCAGTGACTATTTTCACTATCTTTAAGAAAAAATAAAATGTATTGCGTTATCGTATAATTTCACAGAACTCCTAAATATAAAATTTACTCATGATAGCTACAATAGCTTTTGTCTTAAGGGGTCCAAAGATTGATACATAGACATCATACAATCATGTGGTATCAATGTTCACCAATGTTCCAGTAAAAGGAGCTCTGGAATCCCTAAAAGCAAGTCATATAGAACATCATAACAGCCAACCTGAAGTAGAAGAAATAACAAGTTTAGTGGACATTTGCATAAAACAGAACAGTTTTACTTTCCGTCGTGGAACGTTTTATGAACAAACGGAAGGTTTAGCCATGGGCAGCCCACTGTCACCTATACAGGGTGATTCATAAAGAAGTATACAGTTTCGACGCACTATAAAACAAGAACAATGTAAGCTATTTTATGATACCTGTAACAGAATTGTAGGTGAATGTTTCAAGTTTTTTAGAGACAGTCACAGATGTTCTATGTGTGCACCTTTAGTCACACAACACACATCGAGCCGGTAATCCATTTCCAGGTCTTTGTCTTGTCAAGGTCAGTGAGATTTTGCAACATCTGCACTTTGTATGGAATCATTCGCAGCTTCTTTCTCTCAAAATTCTCCAGACAGTAGGCTGTGAAATCTGCACTTCACGACTCACCCTCCGCGTTGATTTTCCCGGGCTTCGTTGAATGGCGGTGCAAACACTATCGACGACTTCTTCCGATACACGCGGTCGTCCAGGACTTTTAAGTTTGCACAAACAGCCCGTAGTTTCAAGTTTTTTTATGCCAATCGTAGATAGATTTTCTGGTTGGAGGTTCTTTTCCGAATAGTGATCGAAAATGCCGTTGCACAACAGTTACAGATTCCGTTTTGCTCAATTCAAGAACACAAAACGCCTTCTCCACTGCAGACGCTGCCATTTTGACTAACTAGTCACGTGACACGCGCACTATCGCCTGCGTCACTTCTCTCAGTAGCGGGACACAAACTTTATGAGTACATCTACCTAACGGTTCGCAGTTGTGGTACGTGTCTTCAACTGTTACTGTTTTACATCATCTGGAAACTGCATACTTCTTTATGAATCAGGATGTATTATGTGAAATCTACATGCGTCGATTTGACGAAAAACTTTCTAAACTCGTGAAATTTGACTTATGGATACGCTATGTAGACGATAAATATATATCAAGACAGAGCGATAACATCGTCCATTTTCATTATCTCCACGTATTTGATATATATTTACCATTTCTATCGCCCTTTGAATTTATCAGCTAGAATTAAATAGCTGTTCCGTTAAATGCCACCAGATGACGACATCTCAGTTGCTGAGACCATCAATACGTATTCGTGTAGTCAGATGCTGACTGATAAACCACGCTTGGCGCTGAGAATTGTTGACGCCGTAGCGTAAATGCGAACGCACTCGACTAGTTATCGAGAGATCTGGGATTCGATCCCAGTGGTGTCGGAACACAATTTTTCAGTCGCTATGCGTTGTTTATAAAATAACGTGGACAGAGCGATGACATCGTCCATTTTCATATGTAGACGATACTTTTGTTCTGTGGAAAGGGAAAAAAAAATCTGAAATTCCGGAATTAGTCAAACTAATAAATTCCATTGATCCTCACATTCAATTCAGTTACGAAACTGAAAATAATGGATGCCTACCATTCCTTGAGGTCCTGGTTACTCGCTCAAATGGATCTCTCGAAACCACAATTTATTAGAAGCCTTTCGCTGTTTTCTCACCTCCACAGGTCAAGTCCAATCACCCCTGACAAAAAAAATTCAGCGCCTCTTACAGTTGCGTATATCGCGCGATACATATATGACAGTTTGGAAAAAGAACTTTTATTTCCTTAAACGTGTTGCAGTACAGCGAGGATACAACCCTTCCATTATAGACAAGGCTCTAACAAAATTCCGGAAACCGAAGCCTGTCTCCACGTTAACTCCTGTGATGCGCCCATTGCAAGAGAATTTTGCCATTATTCCATTTTCCCGTGACATTTCCTTCACAATTTTAGAAATTCTCAAAACCTTTAATTTTAAAGTGATTTTTAAACCCATTAACAAAATTAACTTTTTAGGATCAAAGGACTATGTTGAAGAGAAGAACTCATGGAGAATTTATCAAATTCCATGTGAATGTGGCGCTTCGTACATAGGACAGCGTTTTCGATTGAAGGAGCACAGGACCTACATTCGGAACTGTGAGCTTAAGAAGTCATCGATGGCTAAATACTGTTACGAAAAGGATTATAAATTTCTCTTTGAAAAAACAAAACTAATTGACAAACCAGATTCAACCGCCAAACTTGATATTTTGGAAGCTTTCCATATACACTGCTAGACAATTGCTAAGGACGGATCATAAACGGCTATATAGCGCATAAAAAAGTACGTGTGGTTGGATGCCAAGTGAAATAAAATAATGTCAGAATGCCAGGACATTACAAGAAAGACAATTTATTGTGCTCTGAAATCCAGAAGGCTTTGGAACGTGTTCAAGGGACAAACAGGCCATTTTGTGCAGAATACGTAAACGTGAAAAAAATGCAATTATCGCCCGCAGGCGTTCCGGCGTAAGATGTCAATACGGGATATGGCCACCATGGAGGGCGATGCAAGATTCCACACGTCGTGTCATGCTTTGCACAACATTATCAAGCAGCTGTTGGGGTAATTTATCCCATTCCTCTGTCAGTGCACGGATGAGGGTGTCCTTGTTTATTGGAGGGCATTGGCGACCAGCAAGACTCCTCCCCAAAGCATCCCACATATTTTCAATGGGGTTCAGATCTGGAGAACGTGCTGGCCATACGAGGCGTTGAATATCCTCGCTCTCAAGACACTCCTGGACAGCGACTGTTCGATGACATGTTGCGTTGTCGTCCATGAAAATGAATCTATCACCGACAGCACCACGGAACATGCGAACATGAGGTAGCAGAACATCATTAATGTATCGTTGGCCAGTCATAGTCCCAGTTAGAATCACACAGAGGGACGTACGGCCATTGATCATGATGCCAGCCCATATCATGACACTACATGTCGGATATCGGTCCCTTTCCTGTATGTTTTCTGAAGAATATGCAGTACCACTATCACGCCAGATCAGTTGTCGTCGACAATCAGACGATAGACTGTATCTACTCTCATCTGAGAAGAGGACAGCAGACCAGTCGTTATCAGTCCAATTGCGATGTTGATGGCACCATTGCAAACGGGAGGTACGGTGACGTCTGGACAATGGGATGCACACAACAGGACGGCGGGCTTATAGTCCTCCTTCATGCAAACGTCTGGCGACAGTTTTTCGGGAGATCCGCTTGCCAGTAGCAGCCATAAACTGATTTGCTACCCCACTAGCTGTGCTGCGCCGGTGTCTTTTTATTGGTAGCACTATGTACCGATCTTCTGCAGGTGTCGTACTGCGAACACGACCTCCCCGTGACGTTTGCTACACTCTCCATTTGTTTGAAATGATTTCCAAAGCCTTGAAACAACACTGTGGCTGACGTCGAACTCCCTGCCAACATCTGTTATGTTTCGCCCTTCTTCAATCTTGCCAATAATACGGCCAAGCGTAAAATCATCTAGGTGATGTCGGGAAGACATACTGAAAATTGCAAGTTCGTTAATTGATTCTTTCCCTTTCAACTTTGCGTTTGAACAACAACGGTCAATACGCGTCAAATCCTTTATATCTCTTATCAGCGCTATGACGTCACGAACAAGTTCGGCAATCCAAAATTTGCATACGCACAACACGTCTTACTGTATCCCGCATTTATGCTAATTTCTACATTTTCCTGCCTTCCATTTTATTGTTGCTATCGTTGCTATTGTCATCCGTCCTTAGCAATTGTCCGGCAGTGTATATTAGAATTCTTCGCAACTTGTTAATGACATGGCATCCACCCCATTTCTATCAAGCGAGTGGAAGCATCTAACCAAAACCCGTGACTGTAAGTACCGTTTATTACATCATATACAAATTGAATATTTACGTGCCATTCGTCCTGATGAAGCTAGGTCAATACCCAGCGAAACCGTGGTCAATTGAAAAAATAAATATTTCTGACAGACCACGTTGTATTCTCTTAATACGTACGTATCATGCAATCATGCAATCAATTTAACCCTTTTTAACCCATTGTTGTTCAGATACAATATATTACTACGTTCAAAAAGTTCCGGAACTTTTTATATTAAAAAAGAATGAGTACAGATAATAACTGTTTATGCGGTGTTTCCCTCGAAGTAGTTACCCTGTGTAACTACGCATTTTTGCCAGCGCTCATACAAAGATTTAAATGAAGATTGCCAGCCTTCTTTTGCCACATCTTCCAGTGCTTCCGTCGCAGCTCGTTGCACTTCTTCGGAACTTGAGAAGCGTCGCCCCTTAAGCAAATCCTTCATCCGGGGAAAAAGGAAAAAGTCACACGGGACGAGGTCAGGGGAATAAGCTGGTTGTGGAAGAACGGGAATGTGATGTTTGGACAGGTAATCGGACACCAGGAGGGATCTGTGAGCCGGCACATTATCGTGATTGAGCACCCACGAGGCTGTCTTCGAAAGATCGGGTCGCTTGCGTCTCACTAATTCTCGGAGACGTATTTGGAAGAGTGGACGTTGACGTACTCTTCTTTGGGGACTGTACGACCATGTTGAAGGAATTCCTTCTGTACGACCCTCTTGCAATCGAAGAAAACTGTTAACAAGACCTTTCCTTTGAAGCGGTCAGCCTTGAACTTTTTTGGTCGTGGTGACGACGGTGACTTCCATACTTTTGTCTGTAGGTTGGATTGGGGTCGTACAGAAAGCACCAAGTCTCATCGCCAGTGATCAATCGATTCAAGAGATCGGGATCTGAATCCACTGCATCGATGTTATCCCCACAAACTTGCATGCGCACATCCATTTTTTCTTGTGTCAGGTTTTTTTGGGGAACAATTTGTTCGCACACGTGATGCATGCCCAGTTTCTCTGTTAAAATGGCATGGCAACTTCCAACTGAAATGCCGGCAACTTCTGCAATCGCTGCAACAGTTTTTCGACCGTCAATTTTCACAATTTCTTTGACAATGGCGATTTGTTCATCCGTTGTGGATGTTGAAGGTCGTCCAGATCTCTCATCATCCTCGATACTCTGTCGCCCGTTTTCGAATCGTCGATGCCACCCATAAACTCTAGTTCGACTCATTGCACTCTCACCGTGCGCTGACTTAATCATTTGAAAAGTCTCAGCGTAAGATTTTCCGAGCAGAACACAAAATTTTACACTTGAACGCTGTTCAAAATTCGACATCGTTGTCCTCGCGACGGATAGCCTGGAATGCCTGTAATAACGAACTACACACATGCGCTGTACGTGTTGGATCTGGATCAAACCGGTTTTGGCTGGTCGGTCACATCATGCTCTTCGCTTGCTCAGCGGGGAATGACGTAATTCACTGACATTTGGCAAATATTCAAAAAGTTCCGGAACTTTTTGAACATAGTGTATATTCTTTGAATTTTCGTACTCCATCTAACACAACAAATTCTTACTAAACCCATTGTAGCTGATAGACAACTATCAAAAACACCACCGTAAAAACCGCAAGACAGGATTTTCCAATGTTGTAAGCCGAAAATGTGATATGATACTGTGTTTCACAAAAAAATGAAACTGCTTTGTCGATTTCCATATAAAGTGAAAAATATTCTGTTGAACGTTTTCTTATATTCAGAGATGAGAGAACGATGTGGTTTCATGTTCACGAGTGAAACAAAATAAGGATAACGAAGTCAAATTATCAGACGTTTGAATTCTGTATCTCAATGTTGTTCACAAACAACATTTTGTGTATTCGAGGAATAAAATCTTATAAAAAGTGTTCAGTGTCATTTTTATTTATTACAAGCCCAAAACACCACAAAAACACCGTAAAAAAATTTCCAATTTCAAAAATAAAATTGTGGGATGGAAAGGGTTAATAGTGAATCAAACCTCAAGTATTCCTGTGAATCGCTGCTCTTACGAAAAATTTTAGGTCATATGGATATGGAAAAGTGAAAACAAAATTTTTCCGTTAGTATACGGAAGGAATTGAGAAAAGGTTTCTGAAAATTCAGAATTTTCCGTTAACAGTTCTGAAAAACGGCAATTTACTGTCAATATAAGAAAAGAATTGCGGTTTCTGAAAATTCAGAACTTTCCTTGCGTACAAAAAATCAGTCAAATCCATCGGATTTCCCGTCATTTCACGGAAAAGGTTGTGTCAGAAATATGCTTCGTTAATTCACGAAAGAATCACGGAAAAGGTTCTATCAGAAATATCATTCGTAATTCACGAAAGGAATCACGGAAAGGGTTCTATCAGAAATATGATTCGTTATTTCACGAAAGGAATCACGGAAAGGGTTCTATCAGAAATATGATTCGTTATTTCACGAAAGGAATCATGGAAAAGGTTGTATCAGAAATACGGTTCGTTATTTCAAGAAGAGGAATCACGGAAAAGGTTGTGTCAGAAATATGATTCGTTGATTCAAGAAAGGAATCACGGAAAAGGTTGCATCAGAAATATGCTTCGTTAATTCACGAAAGGAATCATGGAAAGGGTTCTATCAGAAATATGCTTCGTTAATTCAGGAAAGCAATCACGGAAAAAGGTTGTGTCAGAAATATGCTTCGTTAATTCAAGAAAGGAATCACGGAAAAGGTTATATCAGAAATATGCTTCGTTAATTCACGAAAGGAATCACGGAAAATTTTGTATCAGAAATATGATTCGTTAATTCAGCAAAGGAATCACGAAAAAGGTTGTGTCAGAGATATGCTTCGTTAATTCAGGAAAGGAAACACGGAATAGGTTGTATCAGAAATATGTTTCGTTAATTCACGAAAGGAATGACGGAAAAGTTTGCATCAGAAATATGCTTGTTAATCCACGAAAGGAATCACGGAAAAGGAAAGAATCAGCTTCGTTAATTCAAAAAAGGAATCAGCTTCATTAATTCAAGAAAAGAATAACGGAAAAGGTTGTGTCAGAAATATGCTTCGTTAATTCACGAAAGGAATCACGGAAAAGGTTCTATCAGAAATATCCTTCCTTTAATTCACGAAAGGAATCACAGAAAAGGAAAGAATCAGCTTCGTCAATTCAAAAAAGAAATCAGCTTCATTAATTCAAGGAAAGAATCACGAAAATGGTTGTGTCAGAAATATGCTTCGTTAATCCACGAAAGGAATCACGGAAAAGGTTCTATCAGAAATTTGATTCGTTATATCACGAAAGGAATCATGGAAAAGGTTGTATGAGAAATATGATTCGTTAATTCAAGAAAGGAATCGCGGAAAAGGTTGAATCAGAAATATGCCTCGTTAATTCAGGAAAGGAAACACGGAATAGGTTGTATGAGAAATATGCTTCGTTAATTCATGAAAGGAATCACGGAAAAGGTTGTATCAGAAATATGATTCGTTAATTCACGAAAGGAATCACGGAAAAGGTTGTGTCAGAAATATGCTTCGTTAATTCAAGAAATGAATCACGGAACAGTTTGCATTAGAAATATGCTTCGTTAATCCACGAAAGGACACGGAAAAGGAAGGGATCGGCTTCGTTAATTCAAAAAAGGAATCAGCTTCATTAATTCAAGAAAGGAATCACGGAAAAGGTTGCATCAGAAATATGTTTCGTTAATTTACGAAAGGGATCACGGAAAAGGTTGTAGTCAGAAATATGCTTCGTTAATTTACGAAAGGAACCACGGAAAATGATTCGTGAATTTCAGAATTTTTTACAGTATGGTATCATCCCTGCACAAAACCGATCTTTCTCTCTCTCTCTCTCTCTTCTGGCCCTGGCCGTGCCAAGAGAAGGAAATATTCACATCAAGGGCAAATATGGAAGGACTCTTCTAAAAATGTTTTACCCAACATCGAAATAGCAGAGACAAATATGCTTATTTCACATTTAATGAAGGGGCTATGAATATTACCAGCAAAGTTAGTGCACAAATTGAGAAAATGGACATGCTAGGCTCACAAAGAATTAAAACGGTAAAAAGCTATGACGCAAAAAACAGCTTAATCCATAGCGACGCAAGTCATAATTAAAATAACAATTTCGATAGCAAAAGCGTCCCAGTAAAATAAGTAAATTATATTAGTCCTAATGGCAAACATATACTTGAAAGATAAAACAGGGGGGGGGGAGAAAGAATAAAGGCAGAATAAAAATTAAGAACCAAAGCCTATGTTCTCTCAATAAAAAGGCATTTAATTTGCGACCACACCAAGCCCATCTCTCTCTCGCGGACAAGATGCTAAGAGCACCAGCGAAGAACTGCTCTTAACCGAAAGCACTTGCGCTCCAATTGTATCTTTTAAGTGTTTCATACGTCCGAATCGTGAAATGGGATAAAAAAAAAAAAAAAAAGAAAAGAAAAAAGTTTTTCACATCGGCGGCGGCAGCACGAAATGAGTCCACCGGCAGCAGGGTTGAAAAGCGTCCCGCATGCGCACTACGCCATCGCCGGACAGATCGATACCTGGCCGTGTGCCCATAACTCAGCAGGAGGACTTGATATGCGTTTCTTGTGTAACACACTTACTTCCAAACTGAAGGCAAAACATTTGTCACAAGGGGGGACAGGAACGGAGGTTCACATTGAAGGCATGAGTCTACATTTGAATCGGCTACATTCCATGACGTGCGTCGATGATTCGGGAGATACTTCCTCACATTTTTTATTTATTTATTTTCTGGTCACCACTTACAAAAAAAAAAAAATGCGCTACATTGTGAAACAATAAAACGTTACTTACGGGAACAGAGGCATCAATATATCGGCATACGTGATTCTGGTCACGAAGTATACATACAAAATTTTAAAGTAAAAAGCGATTTGCTGGCCGGCACACGACCAAAACCTATTTGTCAAAGTGTTTAAAGGAGTTTCGCGCTGCGAGACGAAATGCCATCACAACACAATCTCTCACCATCCAGCTGCCGTAGACGTGAACTAACATTCGCAATTTTAAAATGAGGAAAAAAACGTAACAAACGATTGACACTGACAGCAATTGACGGGCACCATCCTCAACGATGTAGTGGAACGAATATATACGCATTCCACGAAAGACTACTTTTTTTTTTAATTCAAAAGAAACTGGTGACACAACCATTTCTGACACAACCTTTTCCGTGATTCCTTTCCTGAATTAACGAATCATATTCCTGATACAACCTTTTCCGTGATTCCTTTCTTAAATTAACGAATGCTATTTCTGATAGAATCTTTTCCATGATTCATTTCGTGAAATAACGAACCATATTTCTCAAAGAACCCTTTCCGTGATTCCTTTCGTGAATTAAAGAATGATATTTCTGATAGAATCTTTTCCGTGATTCCTTTCGTGAAATAACGAAACATATTTCTGATACAACTTTTTCCATGATTCCTTTTTTTCCGTGATTCGTTTCGTGATTTAATGAATGATATTTCTGATAGAATCTTTTCCGATTCCTTTCGTGAATTAACGAAGCATATTTCTCACACAACCTTTTCCGTGATTCTTCTGAATTTAAAAAAAGTGTTTAAAGCGTAATATATCAACAATATAATAACAAAAAGAGGAGTGTCTGTGTCCATCTGAAGGCGCAGTTTCCGGAAAACAAACTCCAACACAGGGCCGGATTGAGGCCTTAGTGGGCCCCTAGGCTAAGATATCTGAGGGGCCCCTCATAGAGTTATGACGGGAAAACATTATGAAATCCGTTAAAACACGAAACTGTAGCAATATGTTTGTGACAATTATACGTAGTACATTCTTCAAACTAATATATTATCTATAGAGTTTTCATGATAAGTCACTGTATTTTCTATTGTTCTAACAAGAACATGAGTTAAAAGCTTAAGATTCCTAGATTTGGTGTTGAATTTTTTTAACGGTTTAGCACTGTATGCTTTTCTTTGTGTATCTTTTTCGTTATGCAACGTGAAGCCACAGGGAGCTTCGACCATTAACGGTTCCAAGTACAAATTGGTACGTGTGGGTGGATGGTAGTGAAAGAGCTGAAACTGTTTCGCCGACGCCGCTGTATACAGCGACATGAAACCTTTAAGGCAGCCACAGACACACACGTTTGAGTGTCACGCCAGCAAACGGGGAGTTTTGTGCCTGACGCGGCATGTAGCGTGGAGTGAATCAGGAATGAAGCTCTTCAACACCTGCCTGAAACCCTCTTCACTCCACGCTACATGCCGTCTCAGGCACAAAACTCGGCCATTTACCGGCGTGACACTCAAACGTGTCATTCAAACGTGCGTGTCTGCGGCTGCCTTTACCCTTTGTAAGTAATTGCCTTGAAATCTGTTCGTCTACCAGCTCCTGTTTCAACCAAGTGGAAATTATACGAGACAAAACAAACTATTTTACAAACCTCTCTCTCTACCTATCTGTCTACTGCATATTTTGTGCAGGTATGTCTCCTGGAGCCTTGGTCATGGTGCGCCCCAAGGACCCCCCCCCGCCCCATCCGACACTGCTCAGACACATGGGCGTCAGTAGCTTAGAGTCTTCAGGAAAGGGCAAACAGAATTCGTAATTACAGGAACAGACTACAGATGAGCAACGGCTTCTTTTTTAAAGCATGGATCCAGCCGTGGCCAACGCGATATCTGAAGGCCTGGGCAGCTTTTCAGGACGCCAGCAGCACCGTTGTTCTCTCTTTTTTTTTTTTTAATTGGAGGTTTATCGTAGACCACCGTGAGCAACACGGTGAGTTATAAGCATTAGCCCGTCCCTAATTTAGGGCGACTGGTTCCAGGAAAGGGAGAGAGCCAGGGCCGCAAGACAAGCACAACATCCACAGGGCTGCCAGTGGCGACTATTGCTGCTATTTTTGATGACAGGCAACTATGGCTACTACTTCTTACAAAAAACAGCCAAAAGCAACTATTTTCAGAAAAACCCTTTTATTTTAATTGTAAGCCTACTATTTTTTGTAAAACATAATTTGTGTTGCATATATCGATGTGCTTGTACACTGAAGAGCAATTGAATTAGAGATACCTATCTAATAACGTGTAGAACCACCTTTCGCCCTGATGACGGCGGCGATTCGCCTCGGCATGGACTCTACAGGGTACCGGAAGCGTTGGGAAGCCGTACGGATCCACGACCCCTGAACAAGCTCTCACAGTTCACGAAGATTTGATGGAGGGGGTCAGAGCCTCGAACATCTCTTTCGATGGCATCCCAGATGTGCTCGATGGGATTGAGGTCAGGTGACCTAGCTGGCCAAGGAAGCGAGGTCACGTCGGTGGAGTGTTCATCCAACCATTCGGATACAATTCGGCAGCGATGACACGGTTCATTGTCTTGTTGCATTATGAGGTCCCCAGTGGGATGTTGAAGATGCACAAACGGGAGCAAATGGTCGTCCAGGATACCACAGTAACATATACCTGTGAGGGACGATGTCACACGTACCAGGGGTCCCATTTCAGTCAACGTAACAGTCCCCAGACGAGAATGCCACCCCCACCAGCTTGAAGACTACCCTGCTGGCAAGAAGGATCCATCGCTTCATGTGGTTTGCGCCGTACTCGTATCCTGCCATCCGCATGTACCAACGTGAATCTCGACTAATCAGTCCAGGCAACATTTTCCCACATGTCTAGGGTCCAGTGGCGATGTTCCCGCGCCCATGCTAATCTTTGCACCCTGTGATGTGCGGTCAGCAGTGGTACCCTCGTGGGACGATGGCATCTGTACCCCATAGCGAGGAGATGGTTCTGGATGGTGTGGCTGCTTAAACGTTTTTGTGCACCAGCGCTAAATTGCCGAGTGATTTCTTGCACTGTGGCTTGTCTATCCGCTGTTACAATGCGAGCTAGCCGACGATGACCCCGCTCATCCACACGCTGTTGTCCACGGCAGTTGGCCCTTGCAGGGATGGTTTTACCGGATTCGATGTACTCACGGTGCACCCGTGACACAGTGGCTCATGAAAATCCCAGTGCCTGCACGACTTCCGAAATGGATTGTCCCATTCGTCGGGCCCCGACAATTTGCCCACGATCAAATGCGCTTAAATCCTTCGCCTTACTCATACTGCGTACGACTCTTACTGATTCCCGTCGCATCACTTCTTATATTGTCGGATCGCTGCATACGTCATGTCGTTTCCGTTTAGAGGGCCGCCCACAGCGCCACATTTGCATAACGCCAGCTGTCTCTGATTCACTTGCTCTTCAGTGTATAACATCAGTTTTAATATCGATACGCGTGGATATCAACTTTGATATCGATATGTACATGCCGAATCGATATGGATGTGTCTCGTTCAGTTCATTGCTTTCTGCTCTACTGAGTGTATCATGGGGGAAAGTCAATGGCAAGAATAAACTAGACCCAAGTGTGATTAGAGGAACGATCTACACAAATCAAGATATTCCCCCCAAAAAATGTCTCATTTTTCTGTTTGGAATACGGCAGAGATTGATTATCTATTTGAATCATCATCATCATCATTGTCAACCATTATCAATCCACTGCTGGACGAAGGTCTCCCCAAGTTTCCTCCACAACGGTCTGTCTTGTGCCAGTCTCCTCCATGTCACCCCTGCATACTTTCGAATTTCATCCACCCATCTCCCATGTGGTCTTCTTCTGGATCTTTTCCTGTCCCTTGGAATCCAATCTAAAATTTTAGCTGTCCATCGATGATCTGTCCTTCTGGCAGTATGTCCAGCCCATTGCCATTTCAGGGATTTAACTCTGATCATGATGTCTTCCACTCTTGTCATTTTTCGGATCCACGAGTTCCTCTTCTTATCTCTCCTGGTTACACCAAGCATGCACCTCTCCATGCTTCTTTGGGTTGTCTGCAGCCTTTGTATGTCTCTTTTAGTTAAGGTCCACGTCTCTGCACCATACGTAAGCACTGGAAGGATGCATTGATCAAACACTTTTCTTTTAAGACATAATGGCATATTGCTCTTGAAAATTATGCTGTTTCTTCCAAAAGCTCTCCAGGCAAGTTTTGTACGCCGATTAATTTCTTCATCAATGTGACCCTCACTTGATATCTGCTGTCCAAGATAAACGTACGTGTCTGTTATCTCCAGCTTTTCTCCATCAATCGATAAATCTTCATTTCTTGTAAAAGCATTGAACATCACTTTTGTCTTCTGAAAGTTCATTTTTAATCCCACTTCTTTACTCTTGTCAGCAAGTTCTTGGATCATACTCTGCAGCTCTGATGGGGTAGTTGCAAAAATGACTACGTCATCAGCAAAACGAAGGTGGGTTAGATAATCTCCATTAATCTTTATCCCTTTGTTTTCCCAGCTCAGCGACTGAAAAACACCCTCCAATGTGGCATTAAAGAGCTTCGGAGATATGGTGTCACCTTGTCTCACTCCCTTTCCAATTTTTATGTGTGTTGTATTTTCAAACAGCCGAATCTTTGCACTTGCATTTTCATAGATGTTATTAATAATATTAATGTATGCATCTTCAATACCACAGGTTTTCAGAGCCATTGTAACTGCTGATGGTTTCACCGAATCAAAGGCTTTTTCATAATCGATAAAAGCCATGCACAATGGAAGTTCATATTCCCTCGCTCTTTCAATTAGTTCTCTCAGTACGTGGATATGATCTATTGTGCTGTAGCCACTCCTGAATCCAGCTTGTTCTCTCGGTTGAGCCATGTCCAGTGTTACCTTCAAGCGGTGTGAAAGAACTTTAGTGAAGATTTTATAAACTACTGATAGGAGGCTGATAGGTCTGTAGTTTCCGAGATCCTCAATGTCACCTTTCTTATGTAGCAGGATCATTGTAGCGGTGTTCCAATCCTCAGGAATATTTCCTTCATTAAGGCATCGAGTGAAAATTTGGGCGAGTACTGTTTCGATTTCTCCACTTGCTTCTTGTATGATGTCTACAGTAATTCCATCTTCTCCTGGAGCTTTTCCCCGCTTCATGTTCTTGATTGCATGTGCAACTTCTGCTGGAAGGACTGGAGGAACTCTGGTACTGGTATCTTTCATGATGTTTGGAGTGCATGTATCATCCCTTTCATATAATTTGGAGTAGAAATCTTTCACTCTTGTCAAAATTTCGCCTCTCTTTCTTGTTACAGAACCATCTTCTTTTCTCAGTGCAATAATCTGTTTCCTTCCCTTACTGAGATGTCCCTTTGCTATCTTTAGGCTTTGGTTGTTTTCAATTGCTTTCCTCACTAGTTCACAGTTGAATTTTCTTACGTCTTCAGTGATACTTTTTCTTACTGTCTTGCATAGCTCTATATATTCCACTTTGGAAGTCACATCTTCTTTAGTTGTCCTCATCTCTCTTCTTTTTTGCATCAACATTTTCGTTTTTCCTGATAATTTGTTTACATGCAACTTGTTCTTAGACCCAGCTAATTTTGTTGCTGTTTCCATAAGAGCTTTGGTTACTTTTCTGTTAACTTCAGAGATGTCCACTTCTTCCGATGTTAGGCCTTCTAAAGCAGAGAACCTGTTCTTCAGTTCCAACTTGAAGGTATTATGGTGTTTTTTAAGGTTGGTTATGTCAATAGGTTTTGTTTGTCTTATGAGCTTGCCACGTTCAAGTTTAGTGTTGAGGTGCATCTTACATCTCACCAATCTATGGTCACTACCTATGTTGAACTTGTTTAGCACACTGCAGTCTTCTATGACGAATTTTTTGTTACACATAATAAAATCAATTTCACTTGTCGTCCCATTTGGATGTCTCCATGTCCATTTCCTGTGTGGCTTTTTCTTGAAGAAGGAGTTCTATTTGAATAAGATGCTTGATATACCTCATATCAGATAACTACGATTATGTCTACAGAACAAAACAAGTAATCATCATAAAACTGAATGAACACAACTATGACCTTTGAAAGAAGAAATACACATTTTTTTTCAACACAGTGTATAAAATGTTTTTTCACCAACCACAAAAGCATAAGAAAGCATTCTGTACTAGTTTCATACAGATGAGAACATCTGACTTTCAGAACGATGGCAAAGAAGGATGTATTTTCTAATTCCAAAGTTTGTATCAGGTTAGTTTATGTAAGTAGTTTCTCATGTATAATTGAATACAGTATTTTTTGGGTGTAATTTCCATAAACTGTATAGTTGTTAGTGTCTTGAACCGCAATATATTGAAACTTAGATGCCCTTTTTGTAGTGTGTCTGTGTGTAATTTTTTTTTTCACTAAAACGTGAACATGTGCTAATTTTGTTACCGTGGTTTAAATAAAAAAATAATAATAACAATCTTTTTTTTTTTTTTTTTTTAGTGTGGAGCACTTACATTCTGAAACTCCTACACCATTTTGGGAAACTATTTTAGTCACTAACATAATTTCTTAAGGATGCTATTTAGGCAACTATTTTCGTGGGTGCGATGGCCTGGCAACCCTGCATCCATGCCTCACCGGTATTCGAACCCGGAACTATCTAGGAAGAATGATCAGCATCCATAGCTTAGGCCTTAGACCACTGCGCCACTGGAGCGCACCATCCTTCGTTATAAAGAGCACTGTGACTTTTCGAAAGATTATTACTTGTCTGAGCTAACAGTTTCGCTCACGGATCAACAGGGGGGAAGGGGGATGTAAATATAGAATATTGAACATAACATACACTGTGTAAAAAATAAGTGGTGTGAATTCAAGGAAAATTTCTGAAAATATCGTGCAGCAAAGTTGTCGATAGGTGTCCGTCTTTCTCAGAAATGTTCCCTTTTTAAAAGTGCCCGTTTATTTTAACTTCCGCATTTTCACAGATTTTCCATAGTAAGAAATCCCGTTTATTTCAGAAAAAAGAAACATTTCAGGTTTTTCCGTATTTAAGGTGGACGTCAAGTAATTTTGCTTACGATACTTCCAAAGGAAAAACTTTTGTACACATTTCCTTCACAATTAGTGTGCTCCCAAGGATGAACATTTGAACATCGATTAAAATAACTTCATATTATAACTTGGAATACTAAATATTTTCTAAAACATAACCATAATTATATTAAAAATCAATAACTTTTCCTTTGGTGGTGTTGAAACCAGAACAAAAAATGGCGCAACCTGTACTTTGATGACGTCAGTAGACAAACAAATGTTGGATTGCATAATTATGGTTATGTTTTAGAAAATATTAAGTATTCCAAGTTATAAAATGAAGCTATTGTAATCGATGTACAAATTTTCATCCTTGGGAACGCATTAATTGTCCAGAAAAAAGATGGCGCGACCTGTACTTTGATGACGTCAGTAGGCAAACAAATGTTAGATTGCATACTTATGGTTATGTTTTAGAAGATATTAGGTATTCCAAGTTATAAAATGAAGCTATTTTAATCGATGTTCAAATTTTCATCCTTGGGTTATTGTCCAGAAAAAAGATGGCGCGACCTGTACTTTGATGACGTCAGTAGACAAACAAATGTTGGATTGCATAATTATGGTTACGTTTTAGAAAATATTAAGTATTCCAAAATATAAAATGAAGCTATTTTAATCGATGTTAAAATTTTCAGCCTTGGCAACGCATTAATTGTGAAGAAAATGTGTACATAAGTTTTTCCATTGGAAGTATAGGAAGCAAAATTACTTGACGTCCACCTTAAACTGAAATTCTTATAGAGAGCAGTCACTATCTCGGGACCACCAACCTAATTGGCTTCGAACCATTTAAGTTGTTAGAATAGCAGGCACTTGTTTAAATAGACCGGGGCTATGCTCCAAATGCTGTAGTTGATGCGTAATTTTCTATGATCTCGGTGTGATAATACGTCATGTAGCGCACGAGATTGTTGCGTGCTTTAAAAGGCACGTACTGTTTTCAACGCAGAGAAGAAGAGACAGAGGTCCAACTTTCGTGTTTAAGACAGCGCCCCAGTGGTCGGACATGAAACTACGATTGCGTCTGTCACGTGATCAGGTCAGATCCGGTGTAGATAATTTTAGGAAGGGAGTGTCTGACCCCAGGTCTTTAACAACCCTCAGAAATAGGAAGCTAGGAGATCTGGGCTAGTGTGCCCGATTGGAAAGTGACACGGAAGCGAAGAAGAAAGGGGGAGGAAGACTCCCTTATTTATTACCGGAGGGCCAGTACCCGAGGTCCGACGGCTTAAGGTGGTTCCACCTAAAATCTCTGCCTCATGTTTCCAACGGTAAAACTTCTTTACATATTTTCTTCGCAATTAATGTATTCCCAAGGATGAAAATTTGCACATCGATAAAACTAACTTTAAGTTATAGCATGGGATACTTAATACTTGCTGAAACATAACCATAATTAAGCAGTACAACATTTATTTGCCCGCTGACGTCATCAATATACAGGTCGCGCCATCTATTAACAAGTCTGAACATTAATGAAAAATGAGTGATTATTAATATAAATATGGTTATGTTTTAGCAAGTATTAAGTATCCCATGCTATAACATAAAGTTAGTTTTATCAATGTGCAAGTTTTCATCCTTGGGAATACACTAATTGCGAAGAAAATATGTACAGAAGTTCTGCCATTGGAAACATGAGGCAGAGATTTTAGGTGGAACCACCTTAACATGCCCATCTGACGCACGGTGGATACTTAGTGATTCGAGCGTTCGTACCTGCTTGGGATCGAATGAGGTTTCAACTGTGGCAGTCACGAACGTTGACCACTAGGCCATCCGCGGCTCTAATCTGTCACGTGATACGGTAACAGTGGCTATATAAGTAGCACCCAAGGAGGTTAGAATAATACTTCTGCAGATGCCCCGAGTCTCTTAACCGTGAAGCCGCAAGGTATGGGAATTTGATGTTGCTTACATGATACCTATGCAATTTTAGCTGTGTGTATTTTGGAATTGTGTGGTTGATGGTTGCGGAAGTCGTGTTAATATCACACCGGAATGAATTATACTTCTTATACGAGTGGTTTCAATTTTAACGTTATGTTTCGTTTAGAATTCGCTCTGACGTTCGTGCATTTCAATTAAAATAAGCAAGTTAGTAAAATCGTGCAATGCATTGATTATGATACACTTTCCAAGATACCAGAAATCAGTACTCAAGTTATGAGGATAATGGCTGTGGAATAAATCTCGCTCATGTGCCCTAACCTTTGACCCCATTTCAATTATATTCAAAAGAACCGGTTCAGTATACCTCCGGAACAACATGATAAAGTTTTGCCGCAATCGAAGCATTTTTACGTAAGTTATAACGCATAAGGACAACGGAATGGATTCCGCTTCTGTGTCCTGACCTTTGGCCCCATTCCGCCCATTTTCAATAGGGTTCGTCCCCAGGTGGTCTCCTACCACATACTAAAATTTCGTCGAAATCAAACCATTTTCACGCAAGTTATGACGCATAAAAGAGCAATGGAATGGATCCCGATCCTATGTCCTGACATTTGACCCCCATTTCGCTCATTTTAATACGGTTCAGTCCCAGGTTGTCCCCTACCGCATACTAAAATTTCGTCGAAATCGGAACATTTTTACGCTAGTTATCGTGCTGACGGACAGACAGACAAAACTGGAGCATATACGCTTCTGCAACCTACGGTTGGAAAGCGTAAAAAATGGGAAGGAACCTCAAAATAATTAAGAATTTTATAAATTCAGCATTTTCTCACACATCGGCAGCAAGTCACGATGCGAAATCGGAAACATTTTCGACGAATGAATGCGATTCTGCCAACACAAAATACATTGCAACAGGTTTGAAACCCATCACCTTTCCCACACTTTGACGGCTGTCGCTTGCGGTTATAGGCTTCACGGAAAGTGGTACTGCTCCATTAACAAGGGTATCTAAAGATATCTTATTCTAACCTCCTTGGTAGCACCGCGGAGAGGGCATACAACTGAATGTGAATTTGCCCTAAACCTCGGAGGAAATTGTTGTTGTTTTTGAGTTGTAAACTCTTAAAAACCAAAAATAAAAAAAGAAAGAAAGAAACAGACAGACGGTTACGGTTCGACGTTTTAGTTCCATGCCTGTCCACTGGCGCGCTGTTTTACTGAGATCTTCGGGCCAAATTGTTACCATGAATCTCTATGGAAGATTAACCTCTGAGTCTCTGGCTCTGTGGTTTTCAAAACAACGTCAGAGCGCAGAGAGCTCGGGCGCAACGGACGAGACACACGCACATGTAGTCGTGAAGTTTTCGTGCCAAGTAAGTGAAGTCACGGAATAAGCCGTCTGATGCACGATTTTTCAGATAAAACCACTCTTTAATATTTAAAAATGATGTTTAAAACACATTAAAAAGGGACGAGATCTTTCGGTAACCGCGTCGGTCCCTTCATCAGGTCATACTCACCGAGCAGTGTATGACCTGATGAAGGGACCGACGCGGTTACCGAAAGATCTCGTCCCTTTTTAATGTGTTTTAAACATCATTTTTAAATATTAAAGAGTGGTTTTATTTGAAAAACCGTGCATCAGACGGCTTATTCTGTGACTTCAGACGTACATGTAGTTGAGCTTATGTTATATTTATTGCAGTTAGGCTAACAAGCTACTTCCTTTAGTAGTAGAGTGATGTTCGATTAAGTTACTATTAAAATGTTGTGTCTTCAAAAGAAGTGCTTGAGTATTAATTTATATAAAATAGAAGCCGAAGGCTACAACAGCTTTCGATCCATGGAAGGTGTTAGAATAGCTATCATTTGTTTAAATAGACCGGAGTCAAGCTCCAAAGCTGGACAGACTCGCTTATAAAGCTCAGTCTCTATGCAGTGATCACCAGCTTGAATGTCTTCCGAACCACGGCGGGTGTTATGGCACCTATTTGTTTAAATGGATCTAGGAGAAGCTCCAAAACAATGTGGGTAGACTTACTTATAATGAGAAGTCTATATTGGGGTATTACCGGTGTGAATCGCTTTCGAAACACCACGGGTGTTCAGAGGCAGCCGAACACGAACCTGGGATTTCATGAACGCTAACTACAAGGACAACCCCCGCACCCACCTTGTAAATTAGTTATAAGTGTCTAATCCTAGCATTCGATGCATACCGATATCGTTAGAGAATCACCCAAGTACTCCGCTGCACTGTAAAAAATTCTGAGATTCACGGATAACTTTCCGTCATTTCTTTCGTGAATTAACGAAGCATAATTTCTGATACAACCTATTCCGTGAAATGACGGAAAGAAACCTGAATTTCACGGATTCTTCGTAACACGGGAAAATTTTTAATTTTCAGAAACTTCTCTGCAGTTTCTTTCTTATATTGACGGTAAATTACCGTTTTAGAGATGTGTTAACCATACACGAGACTGACCAAGAAACAAAAAAAGCTGAACTTTTTAATCGGGCAAAAAAAAAAAAAAATCAGAACATGCCACAAAAAAGTGTGAATATAAAGCAGCACGAGCAAGATTGAATTGTTCAGTGTATTCACAATATAAAATTACTGAATTCAAAACAAAATAAAGTGATTTTAAAAGACACTGCCTCAAACACATCTTATTTTTTTTTTTACTTGCTAGAACATCAGCTTAATTTTCCTCTTGTGTTGCTTTCTTCTCAGCAAGTACCATGGCCATATTTGCCTTTTGTTAACTCTGCAGCTGCACAGCAATCTTTGCTTAGTTTTTCTTTCTGTTGATATAATTCCCTTATTTGTTTCTGCACCACTTTTCTTTCCCCCTCCCCTTTTATTCCCTCAGATGACAATTTATCCATCATGCTGAAAGAACTTTCAGCCTGAGGACCACGAACGCATGATATCAAAGCTTTCGCTACTTTAGATAAATGGTTTGAATTTCAGCATATGAATACTTTTGAACACAATGCATCAATTCCAACAAATTTTCAAACTCCGTCACTTCCGTTTTCGGAAGATTTCCTCCCTTACCAAGCTTAAGTGCAGACATTTACGGGGAAAGTAACACTTAACAACAATTAGTGAGAACATCGCGGGAAGAAAAAAAAAAAGGCGATTTCGGGAGAAATCTTCGCTCCGACCGACTTCCGTTTTCGGAAACTTCTTCCCCCATTTTCAGGTCGAAATGCAGTATTTAAGGAATAAAAGGTTATTAAAGAACAATACTAGGCAGAAGGTACATCGCGAGAAAAAAAAAAAAAAAAAGATTACGGGAGAAATCCTTGCTGCAGGAAACTTCCGTTTTCGTCCCGTCGTCAAACGAAAAACGAATCTAACCCCCCCCCCCCCCCAAAAAAAAGAAATTTCTGTTCAGTTGTGCATTGATCTCGAGAATGCCCCAAATGACAACGGAAATGGGAGAATTCTTCGAATCCACGGAAGAATCTTTGTCTGAAGACTACAGTGAAATTTTCGCGCCTCTTAACTTCCGTTTTTGGAAATCGTTGCCCAGAGTTTCATGCTGAAATACAAACATTTATGCAATCAAATAACATTTAATAACAATATTGGGAACAAGCAACATCGTGAGAAAAAATAAACTACGATTACGGGAAAAATCGTCACTCCGTTTAACTTTAGTTTTCGAAAGTTTTGAAAGACGAAATATCATCCACAGACGGAAAACGACCCCTCCCTAACCGCCTCCCTTCCATTTATTTTCAGTTTTGCATCGATCTCAAGTATTACCCAAATAATGACAAAAAAATCGGAATTCCGCGAATCCGCGGAAGAATCTCATGTATGGGTAACGGAAAATTCTGAATTTTCAGAAACCTTTCCGCAATTCCTTTCGTGTATTAACGAAAAAACTCCACTCTCACTTTCACCGTATGCACGAGCGTCATGACCAATGGGGATTCGGGACCCCCCCCCCAATATTTCGCCAAATGGAGAACCAAGGGACAGGCTACATTGACATGGGAAAAAAAATTTTAGCATTATTTTAGCAATAAAGGAAGCAATACCTTCAAATGCTGGATACGGCAGTGGCGGGACTCCAGAATCGCATCCTCCATCAGAAAGGTGTTCTGAAACAGGTTGAGCTGGAGAATATACTCATCAAAGAAGAAAACTTTCAAATTGTAGAAAAATACCCTGAAATCGTCTCTTCCATGTTAGAAGTAAAGAACTGCGACTTTTCACGCAGAAAAATTCGAAATCAGGTTGCTTGCTTGGACGATGTTACGGAAGCCTTAAGGAAAATGACAAAGGAGTTAGAATTCTGTTTGGAAATGTTGAAAACCTTGTCCGCATTTTGCTAGTGTCTCCAGCATCGAGCTGTGAAGCAGAGAGGAGCTTCAGCGCTCTGCGAAATCTGAAGTCATACATGAGGTCAACAATGAAACAGAAATGGCTTAACCACATAGCGTTGTGCTATGTCCACCAGAACATACTTGATACTTTATCTCAAAGACTACAGTCTTGTGACACTTATATATATGAAAGAAATACTCCCGTATTTCTTTCATGATTCTGCTTCTCCGGGCAAACACGGGATAAGATTCTTAACCTCCAGATTCGCTAAACATGAATGCCGGTTGCTTCGACTAGCGAATCCTGTGATGGTTAAATTCAAATTGATCGGAAACTTGAAACTTGGTCGTTCTGGGTAGTGTAGTGGTTAGCATACTCAGGCGTTTTCTGGGAGACGCGGGTTCGAATCCCGCTCCAGGACGATGAAAATTTTCAAGTTTTCAGATATTATCTGACTTACCATCCTTGTCACATTTACGCCAAAAATCGGATTGTCATCTTCAAAATCGGATTGTCATCTTCAAAACTTATATATATATTAAGGTAAAACAACGTAGTTTGTCACAATTATTTAATTTCTCAAGCCGACCGTGGTTTCGCTGGGTATTGACCTAGCTTCATCAGGAAGAATGGCACGTAAATATTCAAATTGTATATGACATCATAAATGGTGTTTACAGTCACGTGTTTTGGTTAGATGCTTCCACGCGTTTGATAGAAATGGCGTGGATGCCATGTCATTAACAAGTTACGAAGACTTCTGATATATATGGAAAGCTTCCAAAATATCAAGTTTGGTGGTTGAATCTGGCTTGTCGATTAGTTTTGCTTCTTCAAAGAGAAATTTGTGGTCCTTTTCGTAACAGTGTTTAGACATCGATGACTTCTTTAGGTCACAATTCCGAATTAGGTCTTGTGCTCCTTCAATCGAAAACTATCCATATATATCAGAAGTCTTCGCAACTTGTTAATGACATGGCATCCACGCCATTTCTATCTAGCGCGTGGAAGCATCTAACCAAAACACGTGACTGTAAACACCATTTATGAGATCATATACAATTTGAATATTTACGTGCCATTCGTCCTGATGAAGCTAGGTCAATACCCAGCGAAACCATGGTCGGCTTGAGAAATTAAATAATTGTGACAAACTACGTTGTTTTACCTTAATATATATACTCGATGCTGTTGACCTGGACAAAGTGGCACAGATTTTCATATCAAACAGGGACGGGAGGAGGAGCGTTTTTGGACCAGTTTGTGATTAAATGGAAACTATAGACTTATCATGTTCCTGCTTCTAAATCAAGGCTATGTAGAACAAGATTTTATTCTATAAACTAGGCCTACATATGAAATGTCATTAAACTATAGGTGAAAAAATTTACTTTAACTGAATCAATACATTGTTGACACTCACCTTTGAAAGAGTTCAATGTAATGACTTTACCCCTAATTACTCGTACCATACAGCTGACATAAATTCTGGCTATTTCATCATGAAGCATCTAAAGGTGGATAAATTGACAGGGTGGGGGGAAAGGGAAGCACACAAGTAAAAATAACATTCTTTTATAGTGAGAAGAACAAGAGAGTTGGGAAGATACATGTCCCCAATGATCAGAAGACAGTACCGCCTATGCCGTATCTGTATAACGAAAAATTATCGGCAAAAGGAACCATTGGTCAGAATATTTGAGGTTTGCCCATATAGACCCTCTCCTTTCTTGTGGCCGAGAGGGAAGCGAATGACATTGTATTATTGTATTTCCGGATGTGTTGGACAAAATTAGGATTCTTCAGAAGTAAATTTTTCGGTCCATTATTTGGGAAGGCTAAGATTCACAAAACCGGACAGCCTATGCGACTATTCGTTTCCGGGTTCGCCTCATCAACGAGACCTCTAGAGAAGGCTCTTGCAGCATTTCTTACTCCTATGACTAACGAGTCTCGCTATTCGGTTAAGGGGACTCAATAAGATTAAACCATTTATAAATTAAAGTGGCCGACCTTGTATTCCAGCGTCGCTGAATGTCGTTTCATTATTTCCTAATGTTCCTGTGGCGGCTGTACATGATATTATTCAAGATCAACTTCTCTTTTTAGGGCATAATCCCCAAGAAGTTCAATCTATAATTGCTGCATTAAAATTGGTTCAAAAACGTTCTTTCTTCAAGTCCAATAACACAATTTATAGGCAAACGGAGGGGGGCTATGGTGTACCCCCATATCTGTTATTCTTGCCAAGATCCTACTTCAACATATTGAGGATAAGATACTTTGTGACTTTGAGCCACGTCCATGTTTTTATATTAGATACGTGGACGATGTCCTGCTATTTTGGGACCACGACCCAGCAGAATTAAGTACTTTTGCTGAACACCTGTCACCGCAGTTCCCTTCTATAAAATTTACTATTGAACTTGAACAGAAGGACACCTTCCCTTATTTGGACTTCAAGATTGAAGGATATATCAACACTGGCAAAATACACTACTCTGTACATCGAAAACCCACAGCCCTTCTAGCTATTATACCAGAGTCGTCCACACACATTACCAACTACAAACTTGCTTCGATTAACGTTATGATATGATGAGCTTACACCTATTCGTCAAACACCCAAAGACGTAAGAGTGAGCTTTCAAGGATTTTTCGCATTGCTATGGATCACGGTTTTTCTAGGTTTACTGTTAACAAGTTAGTAAAATCATGCAATGCATTGATTATGATACGCTTTCCAACATACCAGAAATCATTACTCAAGCTATTACTCAAGTTATGAGGATAATGGCAGTGGAATAAATCTCGTTCCTGTTATTTGACCTTTGACCCCATTTCGATGATATTAAACATAATTGGTTCAGTTTACCTCCGGAACAACATACTAATGTTTTGTCGCAGTAGAAGCATTTGTATTCAAGTTATGAGGATAATGGCTGTGGAATAAATCTCGCCCCTATGTCCTCCCCTTTGACCCCATTTCGTCCATTTTCAATAGGGTTTGTCCCCAGGTGGTCCCCTACCACATACTAAAATTTCATCGAAATCTAACCATTTTTACGTGAGTTACGGTGCCGACGGACAGACAGACGGACAAAGCTGGAGCATATACGCTTCTTCAACCTAAGGTTGGAAAGCGTAAACAAAATCCTTAGAAAAATTCAAAGGAATTCTTCAACGACCCTTACAAGGGAAATATTTCAACGAAAATTCGTGGGCTCAATGACTTATCATCCAATAAATCCCTTTTAAAAAATTTATGTTCAAGATTTGGAAATGCCTTTGGCATACGGACAACTAATCTAGCAACACTGCTTAGGAACGATCACGACCGGGTGCAAAATTCACTTAGGGCAGAAGTGCATGGTATTCCACTCAGTGGTCTTAATGATGAGGTACATAACAGTGTTTATATTGGCTCCACTCAGCGTAATTTACTTTCACGATTGAAGAAGCACCAATATGGCGTTAACAAGTTGATAAAATCATGCAATGCATTGATTATGATACGCTTTCCAACATACCAGAAATCATCACTCAAGTTATGAAGATAATGGCTGTGGAATAAATCTGGCTGCTGTGTCCTGACCTTTGACCCCATTTCGATTATATTCAACAGAACCGGTTAAGTATACCTCCGGAACAACATACTAAAGTTTTGTTGGAAAAGAAGCATTTTTACATTCCATGTTGTTGTTTGTTGGAAAAGAAGCATTTTCCATTCCATTGCCCTTATGCGCATAAGGGCAATGGAATGGATCTCCCTCTTGTGTCGTGAACTTTGACCCCATTTCGTCCATTTTTTATAGGGTTCGTCCCAGGGTGGTCCCCTAACACATACTAAAATTTCATCGAAATCGAACCATTTTTACGCGAGTTATCGTGCGGACGGATAAAGCTGGAGCATATACGCTTCTTCAACCTACGGTTGGAAAGCGTCAAAAATGGGTTACTCAGAACTTCACTAGCACGCTTAGAAAACAATTAAGGGTATGCATTCCCCCATCTGGGACGAAGCAAGTATATTGATAACCCCAACTACAAAATCTTCTTTATTGATTACTGAAAGTTTGGTTATCCTCGAGAAAGGAAATCTTTGTTTCAATGACAACACAAACGTCTCACTTCCGTGAAAACAACTACTTTTACCAAACCAACCATGAGTTTTTTACAGGGAATCGTAAAGGACATGATTCTTACAGGTAAACTATTAAAAGTGACCCATACTTCTATGCCTTCATACTGAAAATAAGTCACTTCACTAGGTCTATACCGGGTGATCCAAAAGTCTTGCACATTTTGAAAACGGAATAACTCGCCGAGCTTTGAGAGTAGGGCAACACGGTTTGCGTAGAAATTATCAGAATGACCGGGTTTTTTATGAAATCGCATACATTTTTACTCATTTTACTTACATTTTTCATCGCCAGATGGCGCAGCAACCACAGGTTGGAAGTGTCGAGAAAAATAGACACCTGATTGTACCAGGTTAGACACCTCATTGTACCAGGTGTTCAATGTGATGGCCGCCTTGTTCCAGCACTGCCTGCAGACGAGAGAAAACACCATGAACGGCATTGAAGAGCATGTCTGGTGGTACAGCTGCCACATGGTGTCGAATGACATCTTTCGGCATGGCCAATGAAGTCGGGCGACATCTGTACACTTGTGATTTTAGGTAACCCCAGAGCCAGAAATTGCAGGGTGTCAGGTCTGGTGACCGAGGAGACCAGGCCTTCGGAAAGTGTCGGCTCAACACACGATTTGCGCCAGACGTCTCTTGCAGCAGTTGCTTACCGGAACGTGCGATGTGGGGTGGTGCTCCATCCTGCATTAATGTGCACAGATTCACTGCATCCCGCTCTTGCAAGCTAGGGATAACGTACGTTCGTAACATGTTCGCATAACGTGCACCTGTCACTGAAACGGTTTCGAAGGAGGTGCCGCGGACCTCTTAAAAGAAAAAGGACCGATAATGAAGGAAGCCGTGAATCCATACCACACTGTCACTTTCGGCTGATGAAGTGGCGCTTCAACGACTGCTTGGGGATGTTCCGTGGCCCAGATGCGACAGTTGTGCATGTTTACCACCACTCCGTTTAGGGAAAGTGTGTCTCATCAGTCCATAAAACGTTCATCAGTCAGTTCTCGTCGACATCCATTTGACGAAAAAACCATGCTGCGAACTCCTGACGCTGCACGTAATCGTCCGCTTGCAGTTCGTGATGCCGTTGCAGTTTGTACGGGTATCTGTGCAGAACCTGTCATAGTGTTCGCCATACAGTCCCGTATGGAATGCCTGTTTGCCGAGAAACATGGCGAGCACTGGAGTCGCAATGTGCGGATGACATTGCAATCACATCCATTTCCTGCGTAATCGTCTCTGTTGCAGCAGCACGTGTTTGTGGTTTACCACTTTGTGGGCGTGCTGCCAAAGATCCCGTTTCCTCGAAATTTTTTTCACCATTCGCCGCAGCGCAGCACTTTCCATCGGTCCTTTCCCACTGCGATCACCTTTCAGTGACCGGTAAGCTCTCAACGCAGCACTAGCGCATTCAGCGTTGCGATAGAACAATTTCACCAAGAGCGGTTTGTCCGGTAATGGCAGCATACTGACACGGACCGCTGTGACTTGTGGTTGCTTCCCATCTGCTGCTTTTATACCCACTATCCCAGACCTATTCGCCTATGGCGCCATCTGGCAATGAAAAATGTAAGTAAAAATGTATGTGATTTTATAAAAAAATCCGATGTCATTCTGATCATTTCTACGCAAACCGCGTTGCCCTACTCTCAAAACTCCGTGAGTTATTACGTTTTCAAAATGTGCAAGACTTTTGGATCACCCGGTACATAAAATTCCATACATGTACTGTTTGTGATTTACTGACCTTAATCTGCTCAACAGGATTATTGTATATGTTTTATTTTGGCTCTTATCACCGATTCTTTGTATTCTTTTTTGCATTCAGGACATTCCCTATGCCTTTCATTTCTACAATAGCCAATATATACTATAGTGGATAATTATGACTGACTTCATCTGTAATTGTTTCTCATTTTTTTTTGTATTTCTTAAAATGTCACTATTTAATTGTATGTAAGACACCTCATTTACTTTGTCGCATTGTATGTCCACGCTGGCGCTGTCTCTGCCCGCTCATATGTAACGTCATTATTACTCACGACGTGACTATATATAAGTTGCCTCAATCAGGGCTAGGATTTTATGTCATCAGATGATGGGCTTCTAGGAAGCCCGATAGATCTAATGATTTTAATGTTTTACTTTTACCATCAATAAATGCTTTTAGGAACTGACGACGGTTTTAAACTAGTCATTAGTGGTTGGAAGTTTTATAATCGTGCATCAAGTTTAGTTACCTTGTGTTTTCAGTGCTTTCAGCCCAGTATTTATCTGTAGCTCTGAAAGGAAAGTAAGGCCGTTATGACAACATAAATTAAAATGACCATTAGTTTCCTCATGAGCGAAATACAAAGCGTGGCAGTGGGCACACTCAATATTCAGCGCACCCAAGCTTGCTCACGTATGGCAGTTTCGACCAAAAAATCTTTCAGGAAAGATAAGTTGCCGCGTGTATTACTGCGATCATTACGTGTGCTTCAATATTCCTTTGCTCACGTACATTACGAAAAACACGTCCTCGAACGCTACTCATAAACACAACACTGTTTCCGTCCTCACTGTAGCACAGTTTACAATTGAATAGCAGTGGAAGCACGTGCAGCGGATTTTTCTTGATGATAGCCAATCTCCTCCATGCTCACTGGCCCTGGCCAGTGTCGTCTCCCAAAACCGTACGACTACGCGTCTGCACCGCGTTGCGATGACGAAATCAGACTGAATATGTTGTTACACGTACAGAAATCATCTGCTTAAATTTCGAAGAATTTTTTTTTATTTTCCCCCGATTCTTGGGATCAAGATCTCTACAATGAGCCATTTCCCAAAGTTCGTACGACTTACCCATGCCCCGCAATCTTGTGCGATAATACGGAATTATAAGAAGATTTTACAAAAAAAAAAAATGCATTAATTATTTACGATCTTGTTCATTTTAAAAGGAAAAGCCTGTTTTACGGGGTGCGACTGCCTAAGTCATCTTCTTCTACAGTGGCGACACCAGCTGCTCAGAATTGGGTAGGCTATTAGGGAAGCTACGCATGATGGGGGGAGGGAGCACAAATTTTGGCAAAAAATTTCGTCCATGTGCATATCATCCGCCGCTGATTATGTTATCCCTACTGAAAAAAAAAAAAAAAAAAAAAAAAAAGGTTTCAAGTGAATAGTGTACAGGGTGTCAACAGTCTTGTTACCCCCCCCCCCTTCCTGTAATAAGAAATGTAAGTGAGCTATGTATCTGTTGTATGATGTACATGTTGAGGTATGGTCTGTATTGTGTTTATTTACAGATTAGGTACCGGAACCATGTGTGATACCAGCGAATACACCCTGGAACAGCGGATTGTTGTCAGTGTCTGGGAACACGAACGCCCACACACCAGGGAAGACAATGCGTGCCGATTTCCAACAACGATTCGACAAAGAGGCCCCTCCAAAACAGACTCTTCTGCGGTGGGAACATAAACTCTTCGAAGCAGGCAACATCAAGGATAAACCACGAACGGGAAGACCATCAACCAGAGTGCAACAGTGTCAAGCGGTCGAGGAATCAGTTATCAGGTCACCGACGAAGTCGCTCCGCAAACGCTCAGCGGAGCTTGGAGTACCACGATCGACACTGCATAAGCACATGAAGAATGACCTGAATTTGCACGCGTATAGCCCAATGTTCGTTCAGGAGTTATCAGACTTCGATTTAAACCGCAGACGGGACGCATGTGCAATGACGCTTCAGACATTTGCCACAATCCCAAAACGTGGAAAGGTCATTTTCAGTGATGAATGTGCGATATACCGCAGCTGTCGATCACGGAACGTTGTGTTCTGGTCCAAGAAAACCCCACATTATGTCGAAGAATTGGAACATCATCCTCCGCATGTCATGATATGGGCTGCAATGAATAGTCGACATCTGTTTGGACCGCATTTCTTTGATGGTCCAGGGAATCAGACAACTTATCTGAACATGCTGCAACAACCCGGTTTGTGCCACAACTTGGGAATCTTGGCAGTTTGAATGACGTATGGTTCCAACAGGATGGGGAACCCGCCCATTACGCAATCGCTGTTTGGGAATACTTTGGTGAAGTCTTTCGGGATCGTTGGATCGGCCGAGGTTCGGCAGTGCTGCCCGCCCCACCTAAATGGCCACCTCGAAGCCCAGATCTCTCAACGTGTTGTAATGCCCTTTGGGGTTTCATAAAGGGGTTGTTGCACAGCAGCGCTACCAAACCACTGATGAACTTAAACAAGCAGTGAGACGTGCTTTCTCTCTTATCACCCCGCAACTGCTTCGGAAAATGTCACACCGAACATGGCGTAAAATTATTCTCTGTCACGATAATGACGGAGCCCAAACGGATCCACTGGATGTTTAAAAATGCCTCAACATATACATCATTCAACAGATACATAGCTCACTTACATTTCTCATTACAGGTGGGGGGGGGGGGGGTAACAAGACATTGTGGACACCCTGTACGTAGTATTTATTTGACGTATGTGGCATGGGAATCATGTATACCAATCTCTATGGCAAGTTACTATTTCTTCGAAATTTTGCTTACTAAGGTAGTTTTTTATTTTTTTATATCATAAGGCTGTTTATGAATTTTAGTTTGAAACCTCACAAGGAATCTTTACGTTTCTCTCTCTTAACTAAAATGACCAAAATGGTGTGTTTCTACTAGTGGCGATTTTTGGGTCCAAGACCTGGGCTATCTCACCCCCCCCCCCCCCCCCCGTACTGTTTTTTTTTTAATTACGAAGTTTAGTTTTTAATTGTTAATTAATAGAAGTAATTTTTTTTCTAAATTTTAGGTACATGCGATTGCTAACATGATACCAAATAATTATAAGGATAAGGATTTGAACACTTATTTGCACATGAACTTCATTCTTCTTCTGAATACTTTATTTGTACATGAACCCCATTCTTCTTTCCTTTTGTGTGAACTTGAGTGATACGTTTTCATAAAATGTTTCTTCCGAGTACTTTTTCATATTTAAAAAGAATGTTTTTCTCTATTGACAAAACAGGCAAGTTTTTCGAATGTGCATGTCCTTGTGTGGCTCTAAGACATATCTTGATTCTTTTTAATGCGGAAAAACTTCTTTCGGCAGTTGCAGTTGTTGATGGAAAGCTTAATATGAGGTCTGCTAAGTTGTACACCTTACTAAACACTATGTCCAATTTATTGAACTTTATGTAACACGTAATGTCTCTTACTGATTTGTTTTTGTATTCATAAAGCGAGTAAAACACCTTCAGTTCATTTTTAAGTCGAGCTGTATCAAAATTTGAAGCATATTTCTTTAAGTTCTGACAGTAGATGTTCAGGGTAGCTTTCACAAAATTTATCAAAACAGTTCGCATCCAACAAAGCCACCGATTTAAGATATAATATCTCTGATTTTAATTCCTTTACAAAATCTGAAACAACTCTCGCGAAACACTCTTATGAGCGGGAGTACGCGAGAGCCTGAGATAGTCTAAGTCTTCTTTATTCTGAGTGAATCGTTTCCAAAAGCAATGGCCCATTCCCCTCTACCAGAAGATTCATGTTGTCATGGAAACGCTAGCAGGCGATAGTACGGAAGGTTTTCGCATCATAACTGCGAAGACTCTGGAAGAGCTGATTGCGTTATGCCGTTGATTTTCGTTCGCCAGACTGAGTAAAAGATGCGAATCCGCAAGCGTTTTATTTCGCAGCGAAAGCATCGACATATTTTAATATCGCTGATAATTGACTTTTATTTGTGTATATTTAATTCAGTTTTATTTGTGGCTTCTCTGGGCTTCGCAGCTAGCCTCGAATATACGAATATATCGCTCACAGGACTCCCTCCATTTTCCAGAAGTACAAACACTAAATTTATTTATTTTATTTATTTATTTTTGAATGAAGGTTTAACGACTACCGTGAGAAACTGGATGGGCTATAAGCAGTCGCCCGTCCCTAATTTAGGACCACTAGTTCCAGGAAAGGGACGGAGCCAGTGACGTAAGACAAGAACAACATCCATGCCTCACCGGGATTCGAACCCGAACCCATCGCATAGACCACTACGCCACAGGGGCGGCAAACACAAAATTTAACAAATCGTTTTATAACCAAATTTCAGTGAATTCTGAATTCGAGAAATCCACGTAGGTTTATCCAAGTTAGGTTTAAAAATCTTACATAATTGCACCCGCCATGTATTCTAACTGCTTAAATATTTTTTTCGGGAGGCGGGGGAAGCCCACCCGTAGCGTTGCGCCTGCCCCCCCCCTAATTCGCAACTGCACTACTAATGGTCCGGGCGACACGAGAGAACTACCCCTGCGCTACTGTGTAATCCGAGAAAGCAAAGGTATTTTCCAAAGCGATAAAAATTTATTTCATCATCGTGCTCTTGACGATCAAACGAACCGCTTTCATAGACTTCTGCGTCTTAGCTTTTTAGAATATTAAGTCGCTTTAAGCAAATTCTCAGTATTTGATGAAACACATGAAATCGCTAGTATTATGTCACACGCAGTAGCTAAACAAAACAAGAAACAAAGACGAGTATAAGAGAATTCTTCGCCGTAGGAGGTGCCTCCAGATAATAGGATCAACAAAACGCTAACGCAGCACAAAACATACCGGAAGCGTTTTACCATTCCAAACCTAATGAAATGATTGTGCGTCGCACTTTACGGAAAGCAAAGAAACAAAGAGATCGTTTAAGCAGCGTGGCCTAGTTTCCTAATACCTTCTCTGCCTCAGCGCCGAAATAATAAATCACATTCCCACTTAAAGTAACGCACATTACCCGGGTCTGCTGAAAATAATAAATCAGCAGCACAAAAGAGAAGCGACCTGTTTTGGATAAACCGAAAAATTCATTCGTCACTGCAGTTGTGAATTTTTCGCTTTCATCTACAAGCAGTTTTTTAATGGCATTGGATCGAATAGTCATTTTATACATACATACATACATACATACATACACAGAAGAGCAATTGAATTAGTGACAGCTGGCGTTATGCAAATGTGCCGCTGTGGGCGGCCCTGTAAAAGGAAACGACATGACGTATGCAGCGATCCGACAGTATAAGGAGTGATGCGATGGGAATCAGTAAGAGTCGAACGCAGTATGGGTAAGACGAAGGATCTAAGCGCATTTGATCGTGGGCAAAATGTCGGCGGCCCGACGAATGAGACAATCCGTTTCGGAAGTCGTGCAGGCAATGGGATTTTCATGAGCCACTGTGTCACGGGTGCACCGTGAGTACATCGAATCCGGTAAAACCATCCCTGCAAGGGCTAACTGCCGTGGACAACAGCGTGTGGATGAGCGTGGTCATCGTCGGCTAGCTCGCATTGTAACGGCGGATAGACAGGCCACAGTGCAAGAAATCAGTCGGCAATTTAGCGCTGGTGCACAAAAACGTTTAAGCAGCCACACTATTCAGAACTATCTCCTCGCTATGGGGTACAGAAGCCATCGTCCCACGAGGGTACCTTTGCTGACCGCACATCAAAGGGTGCAAAGATTAGCATGGGCGCGGGAACATCGCCACTGGACCCTAGACATGTGGGAAAATGTTGCCTGGACTGATGAGTCGAGATTCACGTTGGTACATGCGGATGGCAGGATACGAGTACGGCGCAAACCACATGAAGCTATGAATCCTTCTTGCCAGCAGGGTACTCTTCAAGCTGGTGGGGGTGGCATTCTCGTCTGGGAACTGTTTACGTGGACTGAAATGGGACCCCTGGTACGTGTGACATCGTCCCTCACACGTCGACGTTACCGGGATATCCTGGACAACCATTTGCTCCCATTTGTGCGTCTTTAACATCCCACTGGGGACCTCATCCTGCAACAAGAAAATGCACCGTGTCATCGCTCCCGAATTGCATCCGAATGGTTGGATGAACACTCCACCGACGTGACCTCGCTTCCTTAGTCAGCTAGGTCACCTGACCTCAATACCATCCAGCACATCTGGGATGCCATCGAGGGAGATGTTCGAGGCTCTGACCCCCCCCCCCCCCCCATCAAATCTTCGTGAACTGTGGAATCTTGTTCAGGGGTCGTGGATCCGTATGGCTTCCCGACGCTTCCGGTGTCATGTCGAGTCCATGCCGAGACGAATCGCCGCCGTCATCAGGGCGAAAGTGGTGCAACACGTTACTAGACAAGTATCTCTAATTCAATTGCTCTTCAGTGTACACAGTTGCGTAGCCAGAAATTTCTTAAGGGGGTCCATGGGGCTTGTCCATTGGTTTAAGCCTCGTACGTACATTATATGGCTCTAAATTCGTGCTCCGTCTCCCCTCGAGGGGGAGGGGGTCAAACCCCGACCCGCCGTGCGTACGTCACTGTACATACATACATACATATCACATTCAGAGGGTAGCTCCCCAAAGAAATGCAAACCACCACATAAAAATTTAACTGATTATTTACTTACTGTTGCTGTATCAAACTTCTCCATTTACAGCGATCTTGACATACAACTCGGGGTTCACTGACATCCACCACACGATGTACACAAGACCTTCTATACTTCATACTCATAATCTTTTACTCATGCAGACACTCTTGAATCTGATCCTCCCTAGACTTCCTTAGCCTTCCTCTGCCTTTTTAAGAAATGCAAAAAAAAAAAAAAAAAAAAAAAAAATTAACTGATTATTTATTTGATGTTGCCGTATCAAACTTCTCCACGTACAGCGATCTTGACATACACCTCGGGCTTCACTGACATCCATCACACGACGTACACAATACCTTCTATACTTCATACTCATAATCATTTACTCACGCAGACACTCTTGAATCTGATCCTCCCATGACTTCCTTGGCCTTTCCCTGCCTTTCTTTCCAGGCACTTCGGGTGAAAAATTGTTTTTTAGTAAGCATCTCATCACTCATTCTTTCAGCATGGCCAAACCACCGAAGAATATTATTCTCCACCTTGCTAACAACATTTTGCTTCACATTACAACTGCAACACATCATTCCTCACAAGATCAGAACATTATTTTGTTAGTAGGTAAGTAACATAAGTAACGCATCTCTCGAACACACAAACGACTCCTACATCTCTTCTGTAGTATCAGGTTTCACTGATTTACATAAAAAAAAAATTGTAATTACGTTTTTCGGTTCAAAAAAAAAAAAAAAAATTAGACTATGTGTAATAATCAAACATTCATTGCGCCAAGGCGGCACCTCAGCCAATATCTACGAGATGAGCTAGGGTTCGAGTCCGCTGCCAGATGGCGCTGGCTCTGTCCTTTCCACGAAACTATTGGTCCTAAATAAAAGAAAGCCGCCCCGATGGCGCAGTGGTCTAAGCGATGGCTTCTGATCATTCGTCCGAACGGGGTCCGCGTTCGAATCCCGGTGAGGCATGGATGTTGTGTTTGTCTTACGGCACTGGCTCTCTCCCTTCCCTGGAACCAGTGACCCTAAATTAGGGACGGGCGACTGCTTATAGCCCATTGAGTTGCTCACGGTGGTCGTTAAACCTCCAATCAAAAAAAAATAAAAAAATAAAAATAAAAGAAGGATGACTGCTTACATCCCTTAGAGTTGCACATTGTGGTCGTTCAACTGAGAAAAACAAAAACATTCATCGGACATACGAAAGTTTATAAGTTATAGAAAAATACGGGATAGAGAAATATGGGAAGATGTGAATCCGTTTATTGGTGTAAATACGACATGGATGTTAAGTCAGATAATATACGAAAACTTGAAAACGTCGTCCTGGAGCGGGAATCGAATCCCCGTCTCCCGGATAGCGTCCGAGTATGCTAACCACACCACCTAGAACGACCACGTTTCAAGTTTCCGATTAATTTGATCATAATCATTACAGGATTAGCTAGTCGAAGCAACTGGCATTCATATATAGCGAATCTGGAGGTTTTAATTCATTCCCGTCCCGGAGGCGCAGAATATCAAAGTATGAAACACGAGATTACACCATTGTAGAATACAAATTTGGAAGATGTGAATCCGTTTATTGGTGTAAATATGACATGGATGGTCAGTCAGATAATATCCGAAAACTTGAAAATTTCGTCGTCTTGGAGCTGTTATCGAACCCGCGTCTCCCGGATAGCGCACGAGTATGCTAATCACTACACCATCCAGAACGACCAAGTTTCAAGTTTCCGATTAATCTGAATATAACCATCACAGGATTGAGGAATAATTTTTTTATAGAATAAGAATTTTCAAAAATTATCATTTTGAATGTGTGCTCAGTGAATGAGAGAAAACAGCATGGAAATCCTTTCGATGTGTTTCAGTTGGCCTTCTGGGAAAATGCTAAAGCGGCAAACTCTCTCTTCAGGAAGCTTGTAAGATATCTCATAATTTTTTTTATAAACAAGTTAGTAAAATCACGCAATGCATTGATTATGATACGCTTTCCAACATACCAGAAATCATTACTCAAGTTATGAGGATAATGGCTGTGGAATAAATCTCGCTCCTGTGTCCTGACCTTTCACCGTACTTCGCCCATTTTCAATAGGGTTCGTCCCCAGGTTGTCCCTTACCACCTACTAAAATTTCATCGAAATCAAACCATTTTTATGCAAGTTATGACGCATAAGGGCAATGGAATGGATCTCGCTCCTATGTCCTGACCTTCGACCCCATTTCGCCCATTTTCAATAGGGTTCGTCCCCAGGTGGTCCCCAACCACATACTAAAATTTCATCGAAATCGAACCACTTTTACGCTAGTTATCGTGCAGACGGACGGACAAAGCTGGAGCATATACGCTTCTTCAACCTACGGTTGGAAAGTGTAAAAAATGGGGTGCAAATGCTCTTCTTACATGCACACGTCGATTGCTTCCTACCAAACTGTGACGTATTTAGTGACAAGCATGGTGAGCGCTTCCATCAGGACACCTGCGCGATTGAGCAGAGATATAATTGTAAAAGAAGTTCCGCCATGTTAGCTGATTATTGCTAAATGTTAAAAAGAGAATTCCCAGAAACTGAATACAAGCCAAAGTTAAAAAGAAGCCGTATTTAAGACAGCTAAGTTTGCACAAATATATTAATCGCAGGGTTCCCACTTAAAAGTAACAAAACAAGAAAGATGACACCGAATTTTCGGTTGTAATGAGCACGTCTTTTGAATCCGTTCTGATGCAAACTAAATTTATCAGAGCTATTCAAAGTCAATGGAACTGGTATGGAAAACAGTAGTATCTGAGCGAAGAAAGAAGTTTTTCAATCGGGTTTTTAATCCCGCAGATACTGCTGTAAATGCAATCGTTAACTTACGCCCTCTGGTTGCAGACTTGTGCGTTAAGAAAAACTTGAAATTATATAAGAAACATTTCGCAGCGGAAACGCTCTCCAACAAGGAAATAAGTTTTTTAAACTAGAACTTTTTAAATCATAATAGAAGCAGAGATATCGACAAATATAAGATATGAATCTACGCCCCCTGGCGTTGAAAGCATGAATCTGAAATGGTTTTTCGATGTGAGCAGTATGAGTCCCGGAAAGAATTTTTCAGTCGAGTTTTCAGAAGCTCAGATTTTGCTGCAGATACACCAGAAGTAAAAATTAACACTTATACTCCCTGGTTGCCAAACCATTCCTTACCAAATATTAGAAATTATATGAAAAACATTTCCCATCAGAAGCTGCATGCGATACAGGAAGAATTTTTCAAATCGGAGTTTTAAAAGCATAAATATTGGGGCCAACGCGATTTACCTTAACGCCCCCTAGCAGAAAGTCTATGAGTTACTTGAAAATTTGGAAATTATATGAAAAACATTTCGGACTGGAAACGCTATCCAACAAAAAAGGAATTTTCCAATCGGACTCTTAGAAGTAGAGTTATTGACAAAAATAAGATATACATCAACGCCCCTGGCGGAGAAACCATGCAATATTTTAAAAAGAAAACATTCCGGAAAGGTTTATTGGCGTGAGTGGTATCGGTCCACGAACGAATTTTTTCAATCGAGATATTAGAAGATTAGATTTTGCTGCAAATACATCAGAAGCAGAAACTAACACTTACGCCCCCGGCGGCCAACCCATTCTTAACCAAAAATTAGAAATTTCTGCGAAAGATTTCCCATCAGGAGCTGTATCCGCTGAGGAAAAAAATTTTAAAATCGAAGTTTTAGAAGTAGAGATACCGGAGAAAACGAATATACTTTTACGCCCTAAACCTAAAATTTATACGTAACTTGAAAAAGTGATTATACCTAAAATACTCTTCGACATAAATGGAATCGAAAGGTAAAAAATGTTTTTCAATCGGATGTTAAGAAGCAAATATACAGAATAATTGCAAAATGTCTTTCAATCATTGAACTATGAAAACAAAGGGATAAAGATTAATGGAGATTATCTAACCCACCTTCGTTTTGCTGATGACGTAGTCATTTTTGCAACTACCCCATCAGAGCTGCAGAGTATGATCCAGGAACTTGCTGACAAAAGTAAAGAAGTGGGATTAAAAATGAACTTTCAGTAGGGAAAAGTGACGTACAATGCTTTTACAAGAAATGAAGATTTCTCGATTGATGGAGAAAAGCTGGAGATAACAGATGCGTACATTTATCTTGGACAGAAGATATCAAGTGAGGGTCACATTGATGAAGAAATTAATCGGCGTATAAAACTTGCCTGGAGAGCTTTTGGAAGAAACAGCATAATTTTCAAGAGCAATATGCCATTATGTCTTAAGTGTTTGATCAATGCATCCTTCCAGTGCTTACGTATGGTGCAGAGACGTGGACCTTAACTAAAAGAGACATACAAAGGCTACAGACAACTCAAAGTAGCATGGAGAGGTGCATGCTTGGTGTAACCAGGAGAGACAAGAAGAGGAACTCGTGGATCCGAAAAATGACAAGAGTGGAAGACATCATGATCAGAGTAAAATCCCTGAAATGGCAATGGGCTGGACATACTGCCAGAAGAACAGACCATCGATGGACAGTCGAACTTTTAGATTGGATTCCAAGGGACAGGAAAAGACCCAGAAGAAAACCACATGGGAGATGGGTGGATGAAATTCGAAAGTATGCGGGAGTGACATGGAGGAGACTGGCATAAGACAGACCGTTGTGGAAGAGGCTTGGAGAGACCTTCGTCCAGCAGTGGACTGATAATAATTGACAATCATGATGATGATGATGATATGGAATAAAATGCATTTTGAATTCGATATCAACTGCATGTACGCCATCTAGGAGCGAAATTGTACATCGTAAAAAAAACGAAATGAAGGATCATCATCTGCATATTTCAAGCTTCCCAATGCAAAAAGAATTTTTCAAATCGGACTAATAGTTGCAGAGATATGGTGTCCACAGACGGATGGACGGACGGATAGACAATTTGATAACATAAGCACGATCTTTATTTACAAAAGACGTGCTAAAAATTATCTAATTTTTCTAGGTTCTCCAGATGAATTTGAAAGTTTTTCCACAGTGGAATGTGAAATCCGTTCTCGAATCAAAAGAGCATTCGACATCTCCTCCGATGTTCCTTGTAGACTAAGCTAATTAAAAAGCGTTGTCGAATTGGCCACTAAGGCAGGATACGATCCGAACATGGTACAAATATATATCGAAATAAACAGAAAGAGGCATGACAATCTTTGTATTCCGCGGCTACGCTATCTGGGCTCTATTCCTTACGTACCAAATGTTTCCTATAAACTCAAGAACGCGCCCAGAAAAATGCACCTCGGAGTCGGCATAAGATCTCCAACATCTTTATATGCTATGCTTAAGCAAAATACTGACAAGCTCCCACTTTCCAACGAAGCAGGTGTTTATGCCATCCCTCTACAATATCCGGATGGCTCCAAGTGATACTACATTGGGATGACCAAACGTTCTTTCAGAATTAGAGTCAACGAACATAAGAGAGACGTAAAGAACGGCAAATTAACCACGGCCCTATCAAGAGAAGTCCGGTTCAAGTCCGCAGATCCTATATGGGATGAAATGAAGAAATTAGCTTCCTATTCTACTCCTAAATCCATTGCCATTCGGGAAACTTTAGAGATCATTACCAACAATGAGCCCTGCAATGTGATAGCGTATCGCCAGAGTTACCACGAATTTGGAACCAATTCTTCAAATAATTCATGCTTTTTGTTTTCCTCCAAGAATTCTGCGTGCAAAACGAACATGATGCCTCGCGTTTTTATTGGATAATTACATTAGCATCTCTTCGTTTATTGTCATATTACCGCGTTCAAATTGTTGAAGCGTTCTATTATCTAGTTTGCTGTCTACCTTCTTTGAAAAAGCCATCTGGTTGATGCGCGAAATCTTGGAAACTTTGATTTTATCTACGCCAATAAATTCGGATAACTACACTGCTGGCCCGCCAAAATGCAACACCAAGAAGGACACGAGATAGCAAAGCTAGATTTACTGGACACATAACAACAGATACAAAGATGAAACGATTGAGCTTACAGGCCCGTGCGACTTGCGGAACACGCAGGCATCAATAGTTCGTGTGGCCCCCATGGCGGGCAATAACGGCCGCTACAAGCCGCAGCATCGAACGAAAGAGACTTTGAATGTAGGCTTGGGGTATGTAGGTTCAGGCTGCTTCCACACGTTGCCAGAGTTCATCAGGCGTAGCCGCGGGTGGTGCTTGCCGGGTCACTCGGTTGCCGATCAGCGACTAGACGTGTTTGATGGGCGACATATCGGGAGAACAGGCGGGCCACGGCAGCAGTGACACCTTGTCCTGTTTAAACGTGGCCGCTGGCAGGTCCTGCAAATAAGGGAGGACTACAAGCTCCAAAACGTCGGAGATGGTGCGGTGGCTGTTGAGTGTACCAGCGATGCGTACCAGAGGGGTGTGGGTGTCATATTCAATTGCGCCCCAAACCATAACGTCAGGCGACGGACCGCTATGGCGATGCATAACGCAGGTGTCATATAGTCTCTTGCCACGGTGCCGCCACACGCGGATCCGACCATCGTGGTGTTGCAGGCAGAAGCGGGATTCGTCGGAGAAGACAATGTCGTGCCATTAAGTAGTCCAGGTGCGGCGTTCAACGGCCCACTGCCGCCGCACTCGCCGGTGGTGTAACGTCAATGGTAATCGGAGCAATGGACGCCGTGCGACAAGTCCCCGCTCCTGCGGACGACATCGAACGGTACGTGCTGACACAGGTTGTTGCGCAACACACACTAATTCCTGCACTAACGTTCATAATGTGGCGATGGGAGCCGTGAATGCCCGCCGCACAACATGCCGGACCTCTCGTTCGGTGGTGTGCCGCGGCTGCTGCAATCGCTCACGTCGGTCCGTCCGTCCCTCATGCGCCCACCGAATCCATACTCGCCTCACTGTGGCTGGATGTCGTCCCACACGGGCTCCGATGTCTCGGTACGATAAACCGCTGTCGCGATAAGCCAGTATTCGTCCTCTGCCGAACTCCGAAACGTGCTGGAATGACTGCCGTATTCTGCGACGAGGCATCAGGAAGCTTCCCCCGCACAGGTCCGGCACACACAACACACTTCCACTACTTACACCCCGCCTTCTGTGCACCCTTCTTATAGTTCTTCTCGGTGGTGTGCCGGGCGCACATGATTTGAATATGCCCTGCAATGCTAATCGTTTGCATGTCCCCTCGCAAGCGACGCATGCTGCGAATTTCAGGCCAACCGGATGCTTCCTTCTTGGTGTTGCATTTTGGGTGGCCAGCAGTGTAGTATAGTTATACTATCTTATGTATAGTTGGTGTACAGTTCCTTGCGCTATTAATTTCTTTATAAAATTACCTGCATTTCATTAATAACAACTAAATGCGCCCATTATATTCCGTACCATAATTCCATGAACTTTTGTGACTACCACGTACAATTTAATGTATTCTCATACAAAAAAGCCATATGTAAGAAAAAAATCGATCAGTTGATTAGTTTCAATTTTTCTACAATATAATGCAGCAAAGCTTCATGATAGAGTGGTTCTAAAGAGAAACATCTTGCAAGAGAATCAACAGACAAAGGACTTTGATCCATTGTTTGGTTGGCTCTCTTGTAATGTGTTCCTCCATGCAGGAGTGTGAAGCTTTTGTGCCTAATTGTCCCATGTTCCAACAACTGTCTGCAGAAATTCAACAAACACGTAATATTAACAAATATGTTTTTTTTTAAATTCGATTTTGCATCTTTTTCAGGAATAAATGGAAAACGTGATACAACTGAGAGTAAGATCTACCAAATTCTACGAAGGCGGTAATTGCAAACAAAAGTCCGAAATCTAAAAAGAAGGTTTTTTTTCGCAAAATAAAGTATTCTTTGATTTTTACAAAAAAAAAAAAGGGGGCAATTTTCCTTGAGTTTTACCTGATTTTTACAAAAAAGGGCAATTTTCCCTTGAGTTTTTCAAGCTTTTTGGAACCATTTTCAAATTACCTGAGAATTCCAGGTTTTTCCCGTTTTCCAGGCTGCCTGAAATCTTGTGAGAGGGATGTAGAAAAGAAGTGGGAATGTTTTAAGAACTGTGTTGTCACTGCTGCTAAAGAGGTCTGTGGCACCACAATAGTGGGTAACAATAGAGGTGATGCTTGGTGGAATAGTGAGATTGATGAGACAGTAAAGAAAAAGAAGGAAGCCTATTTGGGGATGTTGCAAGGTAGAGTTTCTGTGGATGAATATCGCTGTAAGAAGCGTAAAGCTGCTAAGCTGGTTCGCCACAGTAAGGCAAAAGATAGGAAGGAGAAAGTGGAAAGGCATGAACTAGCTTTTTGGAAAGATAGAAAGTCCTTCTGGAAGTACATGAGACTCAGGAAAATTAGGGGAAACAAAGTTGTAAGTTGTGTGAAGAATGAGATCGGGGAAATGATATGGGAGTCCAATGAGTTAAGTGATAGATGGGGTGAATACTTCTGTGAGTTATTAGATCAGGAGAGCAAAAATGATTCTGAGACAGATGCAGATGATGTCACAATGAGGGATGAAAGCACAGGAGGGATCTCAAGAGAAGAAGTGTGTAAAGCTCTAAAATCTCTTCAGAATGGTAAGGCTCCGGGAGTTGATGGCATAACTGCAGAGATGTTGAAGTATGGTGGTGACTCTATAATTGACTGGTTAACTGAAATTTGCCAGTTGTGCTGGGAGTTAGGAATGGTCCCTCGGGATTGGAAGGATGCTATCATTGTTCCCTTGTATAAGGGAAAAGGTGATCAGACTGAATGCAAGAACTATCGTGGTATTAGCCTACTGAGTGTGCCAGGGAAATGTTTGGTAAGGTTGTTATTGAAAAAGTACGGGGTCTTACATCATTGAAAGTGTGGGATGTTCAGAGTGGTTTTATGCCTGGTAAAGGCTGCACTAACCAGATTTTTTGCATTACGCATGATGATTGAAAAGTATCTAGCTGTTGGGAAGAAAGTTTTTACTGCCTACATAGATTTAGAGAAAGCTTACGACCGAGTAAATAGGACACTTTTGTGGAAGGTATTGGATGAATATGGTGTTACTGGGAATCTACTTAATAGTGTAAAAGCCATGTATGCTGGTAGTAGAGCTTGTGTACGAGTGAATGGTGTTTTATCAAAATGGTTTTCCATTGGTGCAGGAGTTAGACAAGGTTGTGTAATGTTACCATGGCTGTTTAATATATTTATGGAGGCATGCATGCGTGAGGCCAAAATAGATAATAGTGGTTTATGTCTTGGTGATATCCGTGTGTGCAGATTGCTGTATGCTGATGACACTGTCCTGTTGGCAGAGAGCAAAAGTGAGTTGCAGAGTATGTTGACTCGGATGCACGAAGTTTGCATGCAATTCAAACTGAGTATAAATAAGGGAAAACCCAAAGTTATGGTGTTTGAGAGAGGAACGGGTAGCACTGAATGTAATGTAAGTATAAATGGTACTGTGATTGACCAGGTGAGTGAGTTTGTGTATTTAGGAAGCATGTTTGACAGAGAGAACAAGTTGGATGGTGAAATCAGTAGGAGAGTGAATTCTTCTTTGAAAGTCATAGCTGCTCTGGGAGGTTTTCACAGGAATGATGGGTTCTCTAGAGAGTCCCGCATGGCTGTGTATGCAACAGTAATTGTTCCTACTCTGATGTATGGCAGTGAAACCTGGGTACTGCAGAAGAAGCATAGGAGTCGTTTGTGTGCTGGAGAAATGCGTTACTTACGTGGGGTTTGTAGCAAGACACGATCTGATTGTGTGAGGAATGAAGATGTATTGCAGTTGTGTGATGTAAAGCAAAATGTTGTTAGCAAGGTGGAGACCAATATGCTTCGGTGGTTTGGCCATGTTGAAAGAAGGAGTGATGAAATGCTTACTAAGAAAATATTTTCAACCCAAGTGGCAGGAAGGAAAGGCAGAGGAAGGCCAAGGAAGACATGGGTGGATGAGATTCAGGAGTGTCTACATGAGAAAAAGATTATGAGTATGAAGTATAAAAGAACTTGTGTAAGGCGTGTAATGGATATCAGTGAAGCACGAGTTATATGTCGAGATCGCTGTAAATGGCGAAGTCTGATACGACAACAATAAGTAAAAATATCTGGAAGTTTGTATTTCTTTTTGGAGCTAACCTCTGAATCTCAGAGAACAGCTTAGTGATATGTATGTATGTATTTAGTGATATGTATGTATGTATGTGAGAATTCTGTAATGTCATGTAAATAACAGGTATCTTATTCGAATACAGGAAAGTGCATCTTTTTTTTTTTCAAAAATAAGACCCAATATGTCAATTTAACCATCATTTTCATGATCAGCTGCCCAAAATACGTAAAAAAATTGTGAAGTATATTCTGATATTAGTTTTATTTTTAGTTCTTTTTCCTATGTAAATTTCAGTTTGTTCTCTTTTGCACTTTCCAAACTTAACGTGATATCTTCTCTCTCACATGAATGAGGTTGGCAACACTTTTGAGGTCAGAGAGAGTGACGTATGAATGTGATAAGAACGTTAAATAAAAAGGACGACACAGCAGTTGCTTTGTGTGTGTGTGTGTGTGTGTGTGTGTGTATGTGTGTGTGTGTGTGTGTGTGTGTGTGAATGTTCGAATATACGGTAGATAATTAAGGTAACATGTGAAGCAGAGCTCTATTGTGGATGTCATCAAATATTGCTGGGCCAATAAAAAGTAATTGTAAGTTTGACTTCTGTATACATTGAAGTGACAGAAAAACTGGTACAGACGAGCTTATGCAAAATACATAGCAACGTCACTTATGCGCGTACTCGGTTGCGTCCGCCAGTGCGTATATAAAGCGATAGACATCCTTGCCAGCTGTCAGAGCTCTTTTCGGCATGAGAATGACAAGTAATAACGATTTAAGCGATTGTCAACGCAGTGTCATAGTTGGCGCTCGTGAGATTGGCCATAGTATTTCAGAGGTAGAAACGAAGTTCGGATTTTCACGGACGACCATTGCAAGGGTCTACCGTGATTACAAGAATTCCGGCAAAACCTCCAAACTACGATACAAGTGTGGCCGTAAAAAGACATTGGGTGAACGTGACCATCGTCGGCTGTCAAGAATCGTTTCACGCGACACTCTCGCAGGTAGCATCGGAATTCAATGCTGGAGCCTCAACAAGCATCAGCGTCCGGACTGTGCAACGTATCATGCACGATATGGGCTTCGGGAGCCGACGCCCAACTCGAGTCCCCTTGATGGGTGCACGACACAGAGCTATGCGCCTCGCTTGGGCACGGCAACACCGCCACTGGACACTTGATTACTGGAAACAAGTAGCCTGGTCTGACGAATCGCGTTTCGAACTGTATCGGGCAGATGGAAGGATTCGTGTGTGGCGCAAACCCCATGAAGCCATGGATCCCGCCTGTCGACAGGGAACTGTACTGGCTGGTGGGGGTCCGTAATGGTATGGGGTGGGTTTAGCTGGAGTTCACTGGGACCCCAGGTACGTGTACAAACGTCTGTGACCGGCCAACGCTATGTGCGCATCCTTTCTGACGAGGTACACCTGTTCATGTCCTGCATTCATGCTGATGGGTTGGGCCTGTTCCAACAGTACAACGCACCTCTACACAAGTGTCGGGACTCCACATTATGGTTAGAGGAGCATTCATCTGAGTTTGGGGTCTTGCCATTCCCACCTAAATCCCCAGATCCGAACGTGATGGAACACATTTGGGATGCCATGCAACGCGCTATCGAACACAGGAATCCGAGACCTCAGAATACATCCAAATTGTGGAACGCTGTGCAGGAAGTATGGTGTGCATTGCCTACAGCATATTTCCAAAAGCTACTGGAGTCCATGCCCCGTCGTATTTCTGCAGTCCTGCGCACCCGTGGGTGATTTACCAAGTATTAGACTGGTGTAACTGTTTTTCTGGCACTTCAGTGTATGTTTCGTCTGGCCGTAAAATCTTAATTAGGAACTATTACATCGTATTCTCATTTAGTTTAACATTTCTTTAGCCATGGTTTTAGACATAGCGTAACACCAATTTTGACCAGAATTACTTTAGAGTCTCGGCCTGGTGGGGCAGTGGTCAAAGCGCTGGCTTCTGACTAAGGGGGTCCTAACAAAAGTTCTGCACAATGTCCATTTTTAAAAAAAGTGTGAAGCAACGGAGAAAACTTACTTTATTACGTTCAATGTACTCCCCTCCGCTGCTAAAGACAGCTTGCCAGCGGGGTTGTAGGTCCTGGATGCCCCGTAGTACGCCATCTTTGTTCAGTTGTCGTATTACTCGGGTTACGTCCAATGACACTTCGTCCAGCGATTCATAGCGGAAGCCACGGAACCGATTTTTTAACTTTGGGAAAAGATCAAAGTCTGGTGGACTGAGATCAGGGCTGTATGGTGGATGGGATAAAGTATCCCAGCCATATTTCGACAAAAGTCCCCGTGCCAACGCTGCACCATGAAACGACGCGTTGTCATGCAGCAAGATCGCTCCCGCTTGCAACAAGTTGGGGCTATTTTGACAAATTTTTGGTCTCAACTTTGTCCTCAGAAAGTTACAATAATATTGTGCGTTTGCCCGATTCTCACTCGATCAGAGACCACAACACTCTGGGCATAGTACGCAAAAGTCGTCATTTGATTGGCTTTGGATTGTTGCCGAAGGACACTTTGAGGAGCGTGGGGGAATTTGATGCCTCAAGTCCGCTGATTGTAACTTAAGTTCCGGCTCAGAATCGCGGGTCCAAGTCGCATCAATTGAGACAATTCTGTTCAGGAAGGTGTCGCCCTCCCTTTCGAACCTATGGAGGTGATTCTGTGCGATGCTCACTCTGGCTGCCATCTGCTCGGGGGTGAATTGATGGGGCACCCAGCGCGCGGCGATTTTTCTTATTCCCAGTGAGTCGGTGAAAATCCGGGGAACAGACGTGGTGGTCAAATTTGCCTGATGAGCAATCTCCTCGACTGTCAAACGGCGATTCTCTTCGAGAAGCGTTGCAACAATGGTGACAGGTGTTTAGTCTGTCGCCGTTTGAGGTCGGCATGAGCGGTGATCATCTTCGATGCTGCTTCGGCCCTCCTGAAAGCGCGATGCCTAGTAAGAAATTGCGTTTCGATCAAGAGTTCCTTCCCCACAAACTTCTTGCAAGGCAGTGAGTGTGGATCTATGTCGGAGTTTTTCCCTACAGAGTTTCTATTTTCACGTGCGAGCGCTGGTCTAACGCTGTGACTCAACCTGAGGATAAATACACAGTTGACGTGGACCAGGAACATCGAATAGAAGTCATCGCTCTTACCACGTTTATAAGTGAGTCACGGAAAAATTATCATCGGCCGCCATCGGAAATCGAACCCAGGGTCTTCCAGTTACGCGCTGGATATGCTTCCACTGCTGCCTTGAAATTATCCAGCCTCACAAACGACAAACAGCCAAACCACATGGCAGGGTTGCTTCTTCGGAGCCCCGCAGAATGCTGGGGATTCACCACAGATGAACAGCAGCAACTGAACAAATAACTAGGAGGCGAATGATAAATACACAGTTGACGTGGACCTGAACATGAAATAGAAGTCATCGCTCTTTCCACGTTTATAAGTGAGCCACGGAAAAGTTCTCATCGACCGCCAACGGGAATCGAACTCAGGGTCTTCCAGTTACGCGGCGGATATGCTTCCCCTGCACCACAGCTGCCTCGATATTCTCCAGACTCACAAACGACAAACAGCCAAACCACATGGCAGGGTTGCTTCTTTGGAGCCCCGCACAGTGCTGGAGATTCACCACAGATGAACAGTGACTCACTTATAAACGTGGAAAGAGCGATGACTTCTATTTGATGTTCCTGGTCCACGTCAACTGTGTATTTATTATTCATTCGCCTTCTAGTTATTTGTTCAGTTGCTGCTGTTCATCTGTGGTGAATCCTCAGCATTGTGCGGGGCTCGGAAGAAGCAACTGTGGCATGCGGTTCGGCAGTTTGTCGTTAGTGAGTCCGGAGAATTTCGAGGCCACTGTGGTTCAATGGAAGCACATCCGGCGCGTAACTGGAAGAGCCTGGGTTCGATTCCCGGTGGTGGCCGATGAGAAGTTTTTCCATGACTCACTTATAAACGTGGAAAGCGCGATGACTTCTATTTGATATCGACCTGAGGAGCTTCACGCTTCCATTTCCAAACCCTCCCACGTCTACACAGCAAATGATAGCACATCGTTTCGACCCCACTGCGTTGCTGCGAGTCTGACCTTGACATGACGTGATTATTATCCCGATTGCAGCATCCGTTTAAGATTAACGCGTGCAGAACTTTTTTTATGACCCTCGTATTCACCCGAAATGGGTCCGTGTTCGAATCCCGATGAGGCACGGAAGTTGTGTTTGACTTACGACACTGGCTTTCTCCCTTTCTCGGAACCAGTGACAGTACATTCGGGACAGACGGCAGCTTATAGCCCATCGAACTGCTCGCGGAGTTCGTTAAACTCCCAAACAAACAAAATTACAGTCTAACCTCGTTAAACTGCCACATTTTGTTCATCGTGATAATCTGGCAGTAAGCCAGGGTGGCGGTTGAAAGAGGTTCGTATAAAAAAAAGGGTAAAATTAATTGAATGGCAGTGCAAGGAAGAAATAAAACAAACATACGTTCTTATGCATCTGGTCTCTAATAATGAGAATGTAGGGATTGAAAACACAAGTAAAGTTCATGACGAAAAAGCTTAAAACAACATGTTTTGCATTTACAAAATGAACTGTTGTTCTATGTTTCATCTTTTTGCAACCTTCTTTATTTTTGTTTCAAATCGATTCATCGGGCATCACAGGCGTATCTAGGCATTTCTGAGCTCGGGGCAAACCACAAAATATTGTCCCCCCTCCCCCCTCCATATCGTTAAATGACAAAAAAAAAAAAAAGCCTGAACTATTATAACTATGCTTTTTGCATGAGTTTTTAAAATAATAAACCTGGCCTCGCGCGTTTCCACACCCATATGCAATAACAATTTTTCAGAATAACTAACACAAGCCACCGAGAGTAGCTTCTGGCATTTTGCTTCACACCAAATTTTTATTTCTTTGGACGTATAACAACGTCTAACTCCTCGGGTAATACGGCGCGACTTTGGGTCCACCGCCTGCGACAAAAATAAGTCCCAATTGAAATCATTATAGCGTTAAAAATCCGCGCCGCACATAATCCTGTTAGCATATTCGTAAACAGCATGGAGTCCGATTCGCGTACTGCGAAATATACATCGTGCGCGGGAGGGGTGAATATTATATTTCTGGGTGTGCCACCATGTTTGACTCTCGCAAACCGTGAGCGCAACACGGCTGTGCGTCGTATCGTTTTCAAGCTCTCGACGACATCGATTCAAATGTACGAAAAACATTTCGCAGTGGTTCGAACTGAACATTTTAAAAACTGTTTTCTTGTGAACCGGTGAACATTTCTGACAGTATCGCCGTTTATCTGGAGAACCGTGAGTGCAAAACGACTGTTCGTGGTATCGTTTTAAAGCTCTCGACGAGATCTATTGAAATATATAAAGAACATGTCGCAGTGGTTTAAACTAAAATTTAAAAAAATGTTTTCGCATGAAGGGGTTAACATTTTCGACAATGCCGCGGAATTCGCAGAATGAACGCAAGCAAAAGTGGAGAAAATCAAAACGAGAGGCAAGAGCGAGTGACGAGGAATGTAAGAAACCCAAGAAGACAGAGCACCACGTTGGGTAATTCGTGCATCGATCTGCTTTGTGTTCGCAGCATTATTTGTAAAAATTATGTAAGCTACTTTTCATATCATAGATCTGTATAGGCTGTAACAAATTAAATAAACGCTTTGAAACCATACTCGACTAGCTCATTTCAATTCTCCGATCTACAAGTCGTAGTCCAACGTTCCAAACTGACGGCTCTTTTTCTTTATTTGTTAACCACTGTGATAAAAAGAATCGGCCAACTTGGCACGGCCGAAATTATCTGGGGAAAAGCCGACCGGCCCGCGGGCAAGGCCGGGCTCGGGTTTAGGGGGCCGTTCCGGCCCGTGTAGACCTGTAGTCCACCCTTCATTTTTGGCAGCTAATCACACTTCTGTAATGGCATCGTTCTTTTCTCAAGAGAGTGGGTGCACCGGTGGCTGTTATCTCACCATTCAAAAATTTCTATATCTCACCCATTCCAAAGCTTCTAGCCGCCCAGGTGGCACAGTGGTCTAAGCGATGGCTTCTGATCATTCGTTCGAGATGGGTCTGGGTTCGAACTCCGGTGAGGCATGGATGTTGTATTTGTCTTACGGCGCTGGCTCTCTCCCTTCCCTGGAACCAGTGGCCCTAAATTACGGACCGGAGACTGCTTATAGCCCACTGAGTAGCTCACGGTGGTCGTTAAACCTTCAATAAAAAATTAAAAAAAAACTTCTTACAGGAGGATCCATACACTCTGGCGGGACACACTTAAGATCCTTTGGGCGAGGATCTCAAGCGTGCCCCGTAACCATTATGGGAAATTTATATTAAGAAATTTTGCAAAGAACGTTAAAATCAATTTTACATATTACCAAAATAATGTTTTAACTCCTACATTTAAAAATCATATCATCATCATCATCATCATTGTCAACCATTATCAATCCACTGCTGGACGAAGGTCTCCCCAAGTTTCCTCCACAACGGTCTGTCTTGTGCCAGTCTCCTCCATGTCACTCCCGCATATTTACGAATTTCATCCACCCATCTCCCATGTGGTCTTTTTCTGGGTCTTTTCCTGTCCCTTGGAATCCAATCTAAAATTTCGGCTGTCCATCTATGGTCTGTCCTTCTGGCAGTATGTCCAGCCCATTGCCATTTCAGGGATTTAACTCTGATCATGATGTCTTCCACTCTCGTCATTTTTCGGATCCACGAGTTCCTCTTCTTATCTCTCCTGGTTATACCAAGCATGCACCTCTCCATGCTTCTTTGAGTTGTCTGCAGCCTTTGTATGTCTCTTTTAGTTAAGGTCCACGTCTCTGCACCATACGTAAGCACTGGAAGGATGCATTGATCAAACACTTTTCTTTTAAGACATAATGGCATATTGCTCTTGAAAATTATGCTGTTTCTTCCAAAAGCTCTCCAGGCAAGTTTTGTACGCCGATTAATTTCTTCATCAATGTGACCCTCACTTGATATCTGCTGTCCAAGATAAACATACGTATCTGTTATCTCCAGTTTTTCTCCATCAATCGATAAATCTTCATTTCTTGTAAAAGCATTGAACATCACTTTTGTCTTCTGAAAGTTCATTTTTAATCCCACTTCTTTACTCTTGTCAGCAAGTTCCTGGATCATACTCTGCAGCTCTGATGGGGTAGTTGCAAAAATGACTACGTCATCAGCAAAACGAAGGTGGGTTAGATAATCTCCATTAATCTTTATCCCTTTGTTTTCCCAGTTCAGTGATTGAAAGACATTTTCCAATGTGGCATTAAAGAGCTTCGGAGATATGGTGTCACCTTGTCTCACTCCCTTTCCAATTTTTATGTGTGTTGTATTTTCAAACAGCCTAATCTTTGCACTTGCATTTTCATAGATGTTATTAATAATATTAATGTATGCATCTTCAATACCGCAGGATTTCAGAGCCGTGGTAACTGCTGATGGTTTCACCGAATCAAAGGCTTTTTCATAATCGATAAAAGCCATGCACAATGGAAGTTCATATTCCCTCGCTCTTTCAATTAGTTCTCTCAGTACATGGATATGATCTATTGTGCAGTAGCCACTCCTGAATCCAGCTTGTTCTCTCGGTTGAGATATGTCTAGTGTTACCTTCAAGCGGTGTGAAAGAACTTTAGTGAAGATTTTATAAACCACTGATAGGAGGCTGATAGGTCTGTAGTTCCTGAGATCCTCAATGTCACCTTTTTTATGTAGCAGGATCATTGTAGCATTGTTCCAATCCTCAGGAATCTTCCCTTCATTAAGGCATCGAGTGAAAATTTGGGCGAGTACTGTTTCGATTTCTCCACTTGCTTCTTGTATGATGTCTATAGTAATTCCATCTTCTCCTGGAGCTTTCCCCCGCTTCATGTTCTTGATTGCATGAGCAACTTCTGCTGGGAGGACTGGAAGAACTCTGGTACCTTTCATGATGTCTGGAGTACATGTATCATCCCTTTCATATAATTTGGAGTAGAAATCTTTCACTCTTGTCAAAATTTCGCCTCTATTTCTTGTTATAGAACCATCTTCTTTTCTCAGAGCCATAATCTGTTTTCTTCCCTTACTGAGATGTCCCTTTGCTATCTTTAGGCTTTGGTTGTTTTCAATTGCTTTCCTCACTAGCTCACAGTTGAATTTCCTTACGTCTTCAGTGATACTTTTTCGTGCTGTCTTGCATAGCTCTATATATTCCACTTTGGAAGTCACATCTTCTTTAGTTATCCTCATCTGTCTTCTTTTTTGCATCAACATTTTGGTTTTTCCTGATAATTTGTTTACATGCAACTTGTTCTTAGACCCAGCTAATTTTGTTGCTGTTTCCATAAGAGCTTTGGTTACTTTTCTGTTAACTTCCGAAATATCCACTTCTTCCGATGTTAGGCCTTCTAAAGCAGAGAATCTGTTCTTCAGTTCCAACTTGAAAGTATTATGGTGTTTTTTAAGGTTGGTTATGTCAATACATTTTGTTTGTCTTATGAGCTTGCCACGTTCCAGTTTAGTGTTGAGGTGCATCTTACATCTCACCAATCTATGGTCACTACCTGTGTTGAACTTGTTTAGCACACTGCAGTCTTCGATGACGAATTTTTTGTTAAACATAATAAAATCAATTTCACTTGTCGTCCCAATTGGATGTCTCCATGTCCATTTCCTGTGTGGCTTTTTCTTGAAAAAGGAATTCAAGATGAAAAATCATTCTGCCTCTGCAAACTCAACGAGAGTATTTCCACGCTGGTTTCTGTATTTATAGTGGTGTCGGATTTATAATAAACAAGAAACTGAAGGATAAAGTGGTAGAAGTTGAAAGTTCCTCTGACAGAGCTGCACGACTCGTTATCCAACTATCGAGAAGATACCAGGCTCAGATTATTCAAACTTATGCACCCACCACAAGTCATCCTGAAGAAGAAATTGAAGAATTTTATGAGGAAATTCGTCATCTAAATAATAAAGGTAAGCAACACTTGAAGATAATTATGGGAGATTTCAATGCAAAAATAGGGCACCGGCAACAGAATGAAACTTCAGTAGGTAAATTCGGTCACGGCAACAGAAACCAGCGTGGAAAAATCATATACCACTGCTTTATCCACAAAGCCTTCAAAGAATCGAACTCCATCAGGATAAGGTTACCAGTCATACATCTAAATCTACCACACTATTTCCTGAAAAGATGAAAAAAAGAGACGGGTATCAAGTCTATACCTTTGGCTCATATTCCTTCGAACTCTCCTGATGTGTCACCAATGGACTATTGTGCCTTCGGACTGCTAAAAAGAGCGCTCAGACCTAAAACAATGATTGGACTACGGAAAGCAGAGGAACATGAAAAACGAGACGGGTATCAAGTCTATACCTTTGGCTCATATTCCTTCAAAGTCCCCTGGTGTGTCATCAACGGACTATTGTGCCTTCGGACTGCAAAAAAGAGCGCTCAGACCTAAAACAATGATTGGACTATGGAAAGCAGTGGAAGATTCAAAAAGAGACGGGTATCAAGTCTATACCTTTTGCTCATATTCTTTAAAGTCCCCTAATGTGTCACCAATGGATTATTGTGTCTTCGGACTACTAAGAACAGCGCTTATACCCAAAACAATTATTGGACTATGGAAAGCAGTGGAAGATGAAAAAAAGAGACGGGTACCAAGTCCATACCTCTTTGCTCATATTCCTTCAAAGTCCCCTGATGTGTCACCACTGGACTATTGTGTCTTTGGACTGCTAAGAAGAACGCTTATACTTAAAACAATGATTGGACTATGGAAAGCAGTGGAAGATGAAAAAAGAGATGGGTATCAAGTCCATACCTTTTGCTCGTATTCCTTCAAGCTCTCCTGATGTGTCACCAATGGACTATTGTGCCTTCGGACTGCTAAAAAGAGCACTCAGACCTGAAACATCGACCGGACTATGGAAAGCAGTGGAAGAAGAGTGGAATAAAATACCACTACCAATTTTAACAAATGCACTGTTATCTTGGAAATCTAGATGTAGGTTCACAGCAGAGATGGAAACGGGTCACGAGTCTACGGGTCGACTAATTCTAGCGGGGTCAAACGGGTCGGATCAATGTGTTCCTGCCCCGATTTCGACCCGGTTTTATTTCCGTTTGATTTTTGAAAAGCAAAAAAAAAAAAGATTTTTTTTTTTTTCGAAGAAAATGCGCACTGTGTAATTTTGTGCTTGATACTGGTGCCCGTAGAATGAAAAATGATTTGTTATACAATGTGAAGGAAGAATGTCCTTAGAAGGAGAAGTGCGCCTTCCTTCTGAGGGGCAATGATGAAAACAACATCCACATTTTGGGAACTTTCAACTCATCAGAATCTGGTGAAAATTGGTGTTGCTGTGAAACTTATTCTGAAGCTTCATACATTATCAAGAAAACAGCAAAAACTGAAATTAAACATACAAGTTGCTCAATTCAAAAACTCTATAGCGCCATCAACATCAGGTGGAGCAAATTTAACATTACAGCGAAGGGACTTTTTCGCTCTCGCACATGTGTTTGAAAACATGTGTGAAGTCTTCCAAATGAAGGACAACAGTTTCAATACTTCCTGTAAGTGAGTAAATCATTCCTTCCTATAATACATTTGTTTGATTTCAATATAACCGAAGATACCCACCGCGGAGATACTTTTTGAACGCCCTATATATATACTATATTGACAGAAATCACCGGACACCCCTTCAAAAGCAAATGAACTGATCCTCTGTGTTGTTAAAATGCGCGGTACAGCTGCAAACGGTATAAAAACAAGCCTGCAGCTGACCGCGATAATATCGCACTGTGAGGTTGAGTGAAAATGTCGCAGAACTGACTTTGAGAAAGGAAAGATTGTTGGGTGTTATATTAGTGGGTTGTCCATAAGATACACCGAGAGGCGTTTAAACATACCCAAGTCAACTGCTTTGGATGTACTGAATAAGTCGAAGACACATGGCGTGCCTCAAGCAGCAAAACGTACCGGCAGACCAAAGAAAATCAGTGATAAGGGACGTCGAAGCCTATGGAAAGTCGTTACAGCTAATCGAAGGAGTACTTGCACAAGACCTCAGTGTACAGGTGAGTAAAAATGCTGGAACATCGGTATGTACACGTACCATTCCCAGAGAACTTGATTCCATGGGCTAGCGTGGTCGTGCGACTGCTCATAAGCTTTTCATCTTCACTCGGAATGCTACTCGTCGTTTAGCATGGTGTAAACAACATTTATCGTGGACCCTAGATCAATGGAAACGGGTCCTATGGACTGATAAATCCAGATACACGATCCATCAGTCTGAAGGCCGTGTGGGGGTATGGCGGCAGCCGGGGGAACGCTATTTACCACAGTGTACTGTTCCTACAGTCAAGTTTGGAGCTGGCAGTGTCCTCGTGTGGGGGTGTTTTACGTGCTATGGTCCCGGTCCAATGATTATCGTGGACAAACCTGTTAACCAGCACGTCTACTTCAATATTCGGGACAATTATGCTCTACCAACTCTGTGGTAATACTATGGAAACGAGCCTTGTTGGTACCAGCAGGATAATTTACCGAGCCATAAAGCAAGGACTGTTATGGCGTGTAATTCCGTATGGTGTGTAGACTGGCCAGCACAGAGCCCTGATCTTAATCCCATAGAGTACCTATGGGATGAATTAGAGTGCCGCATAAGAAGTTTGGAACCAAGGCCTACTACTAAGCAACAGTTAGCGGCAGCATTATGTACTGAATGGAAGCGCATACCTATCGCTGTGTTCCAAAACCTTGTCGAAAGCATGCCTCGAAGGGTCAGTGCATGCATTAAGGCCAAAGGTGGACCGACACCGTACTAATGTATGTCAATAAATGCTATGTTGTGTTTCTCTTCTAAGCCTCAGGTGACTTTTGTCAGTACAGTGTATATTATAGTTCAAAGGAAATTTGTCCGGGTTGGGTCGGGTACGGTTCGGATCCGGGTCCGAATTTTTTTATCCGTTTCCAACTCTGGTTTACAGTCCAGATGAAGAGCTATCAGATAGAACATTTAAGAAAGATAATTTTATTTTAAACATTAATTATATTGCTGGAAAATAGTTCTAAAAATGTGTGAAGATCCCCTGTACCACGAACAAATAACGATGCGAATTAGAATAGAGGTTCTCAAAGTAGCTAAATTTAGTTAAGGTGGTTCCACCTAAAATCTCTGCCTTATGTTTCCAATGGTAAAATTTCTTTACATATTTTCTTCGCAAATAATGTATTCTCAAGGAGGAAAATTTGCGCATCAATAAAACTAGCTTTAAGTTATAGCATGGGATACCTAATACTTGCTAAAACATAACCATAATTATATTAAAAATCAATTATTTTTCTTTGAGTAATGTTCAGACCTGTTAATAGATGGCGCGACCTGTACATTCATGACGTCAGTAGACAAACAAATTTTGGATTACTTAATTATGGTTATATTTTAGCAACTACTATACCGTGCAAATTAATTGGGACAAGCTATTTTATTCTCAGAATTGTAATGTGATCGCCAGTTGATGTCGGAAACCCACGTAAACCGGTTTTATCAGCTGTGAGGTGGTGTGACTGTTAGAACTTGTTAGTAAGAATGTGGTTTGACCGGCTTTAAACAGGAAATAGGCACTTTAGCTTCAGTTGTGAGCTTTCGTGTGTGACAGGTGGATGTTAGTTTTTGCTCTCTGTGAATACGTGTTGCTTTCGTGTATTGAAAAATGGATATTTCCCCAAGGAAGCGTGCAAAAATAATTGCTCTGAAGGATCACACTTCTATGACAGTGAGAGATATTGTTTCTGCAGTTGGTGTAGGCAAATCCCGTGTATCAAGACTGCTTACGCGATACAATGCATCTGGATCATCGTCTCCAAAAAGGAGAGGTAAATGTGGAAGAAAACGAAAAAAAAACCTACGAACCGATAAATATCTAATCAGAAATAGTAAAATGAATCCAGAAAAAAACAAGAACCGACCTTCAAAGAGATTTATTGGCTAATGGTTGTGATATTAGTGATTCAATTGTATGCCGTAGGCTTCTGGAAGTTGGCCGGAAAGCAAGAAGACCAACGAAAAAACAATATTTGAATGCGAAAATGAAGATAAAACGTTTAGAATGGGCCAAAAAATATAAATCATGGACTGCTGACGACTGGAAAAAGGTAATTTTCAGTGACGAAACTCATTTATTTGTGCAGGGTTACCAAGCAAATGTCGTTAGACGAAGCAACTGTGAACCCTTAAGACCTGAGCATGTCAAACAAACTGTAAAACACCCTCTGAAACAGATGTTTTGGGGTTTTTTCACATCAAGTGACACTGGAAGCTTAGTTCCTGTTCAAGGTATGATGAATTGAGCCGAGTGCGTAGAAGTTAATTAGTTAGTTAATTGATTTTAGTGGCGCAAGGGCCAGGTTTGGCCAAAGAGCGCCAGACACAGAACTATCAGTTAAAGATTTTTAAAAGCGGGGTGAAATGATTAAGAGCAGCAGGCTTGGTAAAAGTTAGAAACGAGAATGATGAAAGCTGTGAAGACTAGTTAGTTAAATGGGTTTATATATAAATATCTTAATTCACTGTTATTAATTATTATTATTATTATTATTTATTTATTTTTTTAAATAAGTTTTAAAAAGTCAATCTGCTTTAAGAACGAAAATACTGCGAAAGTATCACAGTGGTCGCCCAAAAGCTTCTGCAGTGTAGCTGCGCTGTCATCCAGTAGATGAGACTGAAAATAGTGAAACCGATGATTACAAAAACGAACACAACTACATAAAACATGAGAGATGGTGAGTAAACAGTCGCACGCCTCACACATTGGGGCAGCGTCGCCACACAGCAAATAGCTATGCGTGAAGCGACAATGCCCAATGCGGAGACGCGCAAGAACAACTTCTTCCCCACGGTTCCGGCGACACGATGATTTCCAGACTCCAAGGAAAGGTTTAACACGGTGCAGTTTATTCTCCACCTGTTGGTCCCACAGACCCCGCCACGTTCTTCTGATATGATCGTGAACAAGAAAGCGAAAATCACGGTGAAACAGTGGCAAGGGTGTGACGACCAAAGAGGAGGCAGATCTAGCAGCAGCATCGGCAGACTCGTTCCCTGGGATCCCAACATGCCCAGGAATCCAGCAGAACCGAATCTGGGCATCAGCCTCAAGCAAAGAACGAAGAAGTCTCCGAACGGTAAAAAGAAGTGGGTGGCCAGAGAAATCCAAAGATGACAATGATTGCACAACACTCAACGAATCAGTGTACACAATAGCACGCTGATGAGAGCTCGACTGCACGTGAACAAGTGCAAGATACACAGCATGCATCTCCGCCGAAAACACCGTGGCCTCAGGAGGAATGCGGGCAACAGAAACTTCGTCAACGCAGACGGCGACGGATCCAACAACACCAGCCGCCTTAGATCTATCGGTGAAAACAGGAAAAAAGTCTGCATTGACGTAACGGTGTTCAGCGAAGAGCTGCTGGTACACTGACGCAGGGGTTGAGGACTTGTCAAAAGATGTAAAGCTGGTATCAACCATGACACCAAGAGGATGCCATGGGGGATCCTCAAAGCCCCTGGTCTCTCCAACGAGTGACAAGTCGAGCCCTGCATCACGAGCTACGGCCGCCATACGAAGACCGAAGGTTCGAATGCACGAGGGACGGATCTCGAACAAACGAGCACGCTGGGGATGAAAAACTGCATCGTATAAAGGATGGTCTGAGAGATATTTAAGTTTCAGGTAAAATTGAAGAGACAGCTGCAGACGGCGTAAATGAAGCGACGGTTCGTTCGCGTCGGCATAAAGGCTGGGAATGGGTGACGTGCGAAATGCTCCCGTACAAAGACGCAGCGCTTGATGGTGGATGGTATCCAACGGCCGGAGAACGGTAGGACGCGCAGAGCCATACACCATACAGCCATAATCCAGCTTAGACCGAATGAGAGAATAGTAAATACGGAACAAAGAAGTCCTGTCTGCACCCCAGGAGACTGAGGCAAGGATCTTAAGGATTGACAAGGCTCTCAGACAGGAAGTCCTTAGCCGTCGAACGTGCGAGCGAAAGGTGAGAGCACGGTCAACGGTCAAACCAAGGAACTTGGTTTCCGGCAAAACTGAAATGGCTGCACGGTCCAAATAGAGCTCTGGATCAGGATGGAGGCCACGCCTCCGGCAGAAATGGACACAGGCTGTCTTGTCGGGAGAAAGAACAAACCCATTATTGTTAGCCGCTCTAACAATCTGGGTAATTGCAGACTGCAGCTGCCTTTCAACAAAATGCATGCTGGATGACGAACAGAAGATGTGAAGGTCGTCAACATAAATGGTAGCCGAAACCGCAGGAAGATTTTTGAGCAAACAATTAATGCGGAGGATGAACAGAGTCACCGAAAGAATGCTGCCTTGGGGAACACCTTGTTCTTGATGGGAAAAGGCGGAGAGCGTTGTACCCAGGCGCACCTGGAACACACGGTTACGAAGAAAGTTGGCAATGAAGGTTGGCAGGTTTCCCCGCAACCCACTCTCGTGGAGGTCACGGAGGATACCGTGACGCCACGCTCTATCGTAAGCTTTTTCGATGTCAAAAAATACGGACACCAGGTGCTGCCTACGTACGAACGCCTCACGAACAGACGTCTCAAGGAGCAGGAGATGGTCAGGAGCTGAACGATGACGACGGAAGCCGCTTTGTGATGGAGACAGTATTCGATGTTCTTCAAGAAAATAAATTAACCGGGAATTAACCATTCGTTCAAGGATTTTGCACAGACAGCTAGTGAGGGCAATTGGTCGATAACTAGAGGGAGACTTGGGGTCTTTGCCAGGCTTGGGAAAAGGTAAAACAAAAGCTCTTCGCCAAGAGTCCGGGAAACTGTGCTCCAACCAAATGCGGTTGAAAAGCACTAACAGATTCTCGAGAGACGACTGCGAGAGATGACGGATCATGTCATAGTGGATGCCGTCGGGACCGACAGATGTTGCGCCGGACTAATGCAGAGCCACCCGTAGTTCAACCATGCTGAAGGGGGAGTTATACTCAGTGTTATAAAAAGGCGCAAAGGAGATTTTCTGGCGTTCCGCGGTTGTTTTAATCCTCTGAAAGGGCGGGAGATACGCCTGAGAACCAGAAACTGAGGCAAACGCTTCGCCCAAGCAATCCACAATCTCCCCAACTTCAGCATACGTGCAGCCGTTATTCTCAAGGATTGAAATTTGGCGGGAACTATAGTTTCCCCGGATCTTACGAATTTTTTCCCAAACAGTTTTTGAACTGGCACGTGAATTGATAGATGAAACGTACTTCATCCAAGACTCCCTCTTGCTTCGTCGACGCACCAACCGAGCGTAAGATTTTGCTCTTTTAAATTTAACAAGATTAGCATCGGTCGGATAACGCCGAAAAGTACACCAAGCCTTATGTTGAACTCTCCTAGCCGCTGCGCAATCAGGGTTTCACCAAGGCTTCGGACGTCTAGGGAGCATCGTTGAGGTTTTTGGGATAGAGAGATCTGCTGCCTGAATGATACACGTTGTGACATCAGTAACAGCTGCGTCAATTGACCCCCGGGTCACCATGGCAAAAGATATCACTGCGGACCATGTGAAGACCTCCCACTTGGCACGATCCATCCTCCAACGAGGAGGGCGGGAGGCAGAAGATGGCACGCTCACATTATACCTAAGTACAATTGGGAAGTGGTCGCTTCCATGGAGGTCGTCACACACCGTCCACGACCAGTCGGCCATAACCGATGGTTGACCCAAAGATAAATCGATTGCACTGAAACTTCGTGTAGGCTCGTGGAAGTAAGTGTCAGCACCGGTGTTAAACAGGCACAAAGATGTCGAGGAAAGAAGAGATTCGATCCTACGGCCTCGTGTGTCTGTTCTGACACTACCCCACAATGGATTATGAGCATTGAAGTCACCCAGAAGAAGAGCAGGTGACGGCAGCTGCCCAACTAAGCTCTCAAGAACGGACACGCTCACGTCCTCATCCGGCGGCAGATAGACGCTGCAAACAGTTAGAGGCACAGGCATGGAGATACGCACCGCAACGGCTTGTAAAGATGTTGAGACCGCAACGGGAGAAACTGGAACACTGTGGGGGACAAGGATGGCAACTCCCCCGCAAGCTCTATCTCCTGAAACATTATCTTTCCGAAATGCACTGTAGCCTCGAACTGAAAGGAGGTCTGATGGTTTAAGTTTTGTCTCCTGGAGGCAAAGGCACACCGGAGAGTATGACGAAAGCAGATGTTTCACGTCGTCATGTCTTGTCCGAAAGCCTCGACAGTTCCACTGAACGATTTGACCCATGGTTTGAAGTGTGGTGAATGAGAAAAAGAAAAAAAACGAAAAACAAAACCCGAGAAAGACTGGAACAACTAATAGTTGTCCAATTCTATCAGTTCGTCAGCAATGTCCATTTGCGCTTGGGACTGTTTTGTCCGACGCCCTGTAGTCTCTGGTGGTAAAATGGGGCGGTATTTTGGTTCCTGTGTCGCAGATGATCTTGCCCGATCCTGGTTCTTATGATGGGAGTTTGGAGATTTCTTCTCCTTTTCCTTTCTCTTTCCTCCCGGGGTTGTTGAAGTCCCGGTGGTGCTGGTGTTAGTTGCAGCAGGTTTAGGCACAGTGGTTGTTGGAGCTTTCGCGTCCCTAGCTCGGGATTGCAGTGCAGCCAGACCAGCAGCTATGATGTCGTCTAGCTTGTAGGGACAATTCACTGGGATTTGGCTATCAGTCTGTGTACCGACTGTAGTCCTTGCAACAACCGCTGATGCATAGGATCGCCGATTTGATATATTTGGAGCGACCTTTCTTCTGGCCTCTGGGTAGGAGATTCCTTCAACGGTCTTAATGCGTTGGATCTCTTTTTCCTCTTTCCACTTTGGACAGTCTCTCGATGATGCTGCATGAGATCCCTTGCAGTTGAAGCACAGCTCGGCTTCGGCATGGCAATCTTGCAAAGTATGGTCTGTTGCAGTACAACGCCCACACCGAGCAGTGCTCCTGCAAGACTGCTGGGAGTGACCATATGCTTGGCATTTGAAGCATCGTAGAGGACTTGGTGTGAAGGGGCGCACTTCAAGGTGTAGATACCCTGCCTTGATTGATGTTGGCAGGGATGGGGTGTTAAAGGTCAGTATGATGTTTCGAGATGGGACAGATTGGCCATTTCGCCGAAATAGGATGCGCCGGACTCCACTCACTTGTTGGTCTTTCAGTTCCTCTAGAAGTTCTTGGTCACTGCACTCCAGAAGGTCTTGAGAAGAGATAACACCTCGTGAGGAATTGAGGTAGCCGTGAGGGGTAACTTTTACTGGACAATCTAAAAAAGAGGTGGTGTTTAAAAGCACTGTAGCATATCTGGGACTCGACATCTCGACAAGAAGATCTCCAGATTGGAGCTTCTTAACGCTCTTAGGAGAGCTGGCAATTGATTGCAATGCTTTATTTATCCAGAAGGGGCTTCTGGTGTTTAATGGGTTTGAAGCGTCCAAGGAGTGGATGCAAAAGAACCGAACATTGGCAGAATCAGGTGTAGGTTTCTTGTTGGGAGGGGGTGACCCTTCCTCAATGGGCCGCTTTGTTTGAAGTTCTTGGGAAATTTTTTTCTTATTCATGAATAGAAGTGAAAAGTTCGTCCGCCGATTTCCCCGCCCACAACCGAGCCCAACAGGGGAGAGCCGGAGGTCCGCAAGCCCAATTGGACGCAGGACACGACTCTAGGGTTAAGCAACGGATATAGCATGTTGATAGGTCAGACATGCGCTCAGCGAGTACCGAGACTTTCCCAGGTCTCGGTAACACCCCTTTGGCATGCCCGCACTATCCCCAAACTCACCCTGTTGTACGAAACAACAAGCCGATTGACTAGGTGTGGGTTAGTTCCTAGCCGCCCGTTTAGGGTGAAGCAGGGGGCAAAGAGGAGTGTTGGCGACTGGCGACAACTATACAACCTGGCAACCAGAAACCTCAGCCTCCAGCATCCCCTTTTCCACCTTACGGGTCACCGCACACGGCAAACGTGCAGGTAGGTCTAGCAAACCAGCCCGGAAAAACAAGAGAGGAACAGAAAATGGAGAAGCAAGTCAAGTAGAAAATTGAGGAGAAAAAAGAACAGGTAGTGGAGAAGATAGTAAAAACAGGAAAGGGAGGGAAAGCCAGAAGGAAAGGAAAGGGCTGGCGCATAATCACAACCTCAGCAACCAACAACTGAGGCGGGTGCTGTCAGGGTGGTGGCAACACAAAGTTGTAATGGGAAGAATCAAACATAACATGTCGGCTGGGGCCGTGGGGTCGCTACTCCCCATCAGCTGGATGAACAGCTGTCCCTGCGGTAACGTGAAAGCACAAATACAAAAAAGCAAAAAACCGTCACAAGGTCAGCTCGGGCCGTGGGTGGGGGCCGCTCCCCAAATAACTGGAAAACCAGTTATCCCCGTGCGGGGAGTGCGTAGAAATATTACCACGTAGGATTGTTCCATTCTTGCAAACTTTTGACGGGACATTTCAACATGACTTGGCCCCATGTCACAATTCGAAATTGGTCAAGCTGGAAAATCAAATTCATTTGCTTGATTGGCCTGGAAATTCACCAGACTTAAATCCCATAGAAAATTTGTGGAATATTTTGAAAAGACGTTTAGGTAAAATGGACTGTACAACCAAAGAACGCATGATAACGAATGCTATAAAAGTGTGGTTCCACGATTATGAAGTCAAAAATATGTGCACTCAATTAGTGGAGTCAATGCCAAAACGAATTCAAGAGGTCATTTCTGCTAAAGGAGGACATACATACTTCATACTAATACAGGTATTTATCAGTGTATATCAAGGCATAGAATGATATAAAGGCATAGTTTTGGATAAAAGAGTGATTTTTTACTTTGTCCCAATTAATTTGCACAGTATAGTATTAAGCATCCCATGCTATAACTTAAAGTTAGTTTTATCGATGTGCAAATTTTCATCCTTGGGAATAATACATTAATTGTGAAGAAAATATGTAAAGAAGTTTTACCATTGGAAACATAAGGCAGAGATTTTAGGTGGAACAACCTTAAGGTGAAGTGAACCTTGAACCGATAAGTCTGCAAGCATTTACTCGTAAATCCAATTATTCTATAAACCTCAAACAAGGTTTTTACAATCACTTCCACCCATCTGGGCTCACGAAGTGCCACTACTTTCTTAAGCGCACAAAGTTCGATACTTCTGTCCAAAGACTTAATCATTACAGTGACGTTGTTCTTGTTAACACAGTACGAGATGTGCTAACTGACGAGATTTCGTTGTACTATGCCTTTATAAGAATTATTTCGTGCTTATGGCATCGTCGATATCATACATTTCAGGTAGATTTTCATGTTCTTTGTCTTTCGTTGATTCATCAGGCTTTCGCAGAAAGTTGCTGACGTAGTTTCTTACTTCCAGGAGCATCGTTACACTCTTTTGCCCTTTCGTGCTGTTCCGAACACGTCCTTGTCGGGCAAAAATGTGCGCTTAATAAATCTGTTCTATTATGTCCGTCGTAGAAACAAAGAAGATTTCTAGATATGGAACAGAGGAAAAGACATACAGAAAGAACATCTCTCAATGGTGTGTAGTTTTTGCTGAGCTTGCAAGTGAATTATCAATCAGACTAAAAGCAGAACTGTTCATCTCTCGAGGAAGCAGTTGTCTTTCATTGTGGCCGTTCCCCCTCAACCCCCTTGCAAGAGCTCTCCGTCGAATTGACACGATCTGTCTCTTTTATATCTTCGTTTGTTTGCTCTATGCCAAAATGAAATGCTACCCTATTTCGCAGTGCCCTGACATCTCAACTAGAAGACAAGCGACGTTTGCTAGTAGACGCAAGATACACTTACTTCCTCTACCCATTAAAATAACATACACTGTCAAAAAAGAGGGCTGGAAATTCACGGAAAATCTGTGAAAAAACAGTGCAGCAAAGTTGCCGGTAGGAGTCCGAATTTTCACGAAATATCTCTTTTTAAACGTGCCCGTTTTTTTACGCTTTCCAACCGTAGGTTGAAGAAGCGTATATGCTACAGCTTTGTCCATCTGTCCGTCCGCACGATAACTCGCGTAAAAATGATTCGATTTCGATGAAATTTTAGTATGTGGTAGGGGACCATCTGGGGACGAACCCTATTAAAAATGGGCAAAATGGGGTCAAAGGTAAGGACATAGGAGCGGGATCCATTCCATTGCCCTTATGCGTCATAACTTACGTAAAAATGCATCGATTGAGACAAAAATTTAGCATGTTGTTCCCGAGGTATACTGAACCAATTCTGTTTAATATCATCGAGATGGGGTCAAAGGTCAGGACACAGGAGCGAGATTTATTCCTAAGCCATTATCCTCATAACTTGAGTAATGATTTTTGGTATGTTGGAAAGAAGGTTATCATAATCTTTTTTTTTTTTTTTTTATTGGAGTTTTAACGACCACCGTGAGCAACTCAATGGGCTATAAGCAGTCGCCCGTCCCTAATTTAGGGTCACTGGTTCCAGGGAAGGGAGAGAGCCAGCGCCGTAAGACAAATACAACGTCCATGCCTCACCGGAGTTCGAACCCAGACCCACCTTGGACGAATGATCAGAAGCCATCGCTGAGCCGCCCCGGTGGCGCAGTGATCTAAGCGATGGCCTCTGATCATTCGTCCGAACGGGGTCCGGGTTTGAATCCCGGCGAGGCATGGATGTTGTGTTTGTCTTACGGCACTGGCTCTCACCCTTCCCTGGAACCAGTGACCCTAAATTAGGGACGGGCGACTGCTTACAGCCCATTGAGTTGTTCACGGTGGTCATTAAACCTGCAATAATAAAAAATAATAAACAAATGTGCACAGATATAGACAGTGTTACACAGATATAGACATATTGATCAAGTAACACATTGGCCGCCCCGGTGGCGCAGTGGTCTAAGCGATGGCTTCTGATCATTCGTCCGAAAGGGGTCCGGGTTCGAATCCCGGTGAGGCATGGATGTTGTGTTTGTCTTTCGGCACTGGCTCTCTCCCTTCCCTGGAACCAGTGACCCTAAATTAGGGACGGGCGAGTGCTTATAGTCCATTGAGTTGCTCACGGTGGTCGTTAAAAATCCAAACCAAAAAAAAAAAAAAGAAGCCGTCGCTTAGACCACTGCGCCACCGGATGCGGCTTTTGACGGTTAACTTCACCACTGACATAATTTTTTTTTTTTTTTGATTAGAGGTTTAACGACCACCGTGAGCTACTCAATGGGCTATAAGCAGTCGCCCGTCCCTAATTTAGGGAAAGGTTATCATAATCTTTTTTTTTTGGATTGGAAGTTTAACGACCACCGTGAGCAACTCAATGGGCTATTATAAGCAGTCGCCCGTCCCTAATTTAGGGTTACTGGCTCCAGGGAAGGGAGAGAGCCAGTGCCGTAAGACAAACACAACATTCATGCCTCACCGGGATTCGAACCCGGACACCTTACGGACGAATAATCAGAGGCCATCGCTTAGACCACTGCGCCACCGGGGCGGCATTATCGTAATCAATGCATTGCATGATTTTACTAACTTGTTTTTTGAACTTCCGTATTTTCACAGATTTTCCGATAGTCAGTAATTTCGTTTACTTGAGATAAGTCTTTTCAGTTTTTTTTCCCGTATTTATATAGAAATTTCACAAAATCGAACAAGTTGAATTTTTCAAAAGCCCTTGCACTAGACATTCCGTTCCGTGGTGGGATTCGTTGAGGTCGTTTGAGTTGGCACAACAGAAACCGCGCATCTTACCCACTCAACCAGAAAGACTCGTCACATTCAACACATTCAAGGAATTGGATTGGTGCGAATGAAATGTACGGGCCGCCCCGGTGGCGCAGTGGTCTAAGGCGCTGGCCTCTGATCATTCGTCCGTCTGGGGTCCGGGTTCGAATCCCGGTGAGGCATGGATGTTGTGTTTGTCTTACGGCACTGGCTCTCTCCCTTCCCTGGAACCAGTGACCCTAAATTAGGGACGGGCGACTGCTTATAGCCCATTGAGTTGCTCACGGTGGTCGTTGAACCTCCAATCAAAAAAAAAAAAAAAAAAAAAAAATGTACGGCTAGAACGAGAAATGGAGACAGGCTCCCACCACAGCGGAATGGAACCACCCACAGGTGTTGCGGGTATTACGTCACAGAGTTGCTATAAATAGCTAGCTCGTGTGTGAAGAACAATGTGTCAGACGTGGTTTGTTTGGACGTAACGTGGCTTGCAAAGGAAACATGCAGACGCCGGATTTGAGAGTCGTCTTCCTGTATGAATTTAAACTGGGCCATTCTGAAGGAATCGCCGCTCGAAACGTTAACAAAGCGTTTGGGGAGAATACAGTCAACGAACGAACCATTCGGCAATGGTTTGTGAAGTTTCGAAGCGGAGATACGGACCTGCAAAACTAAGCACGTGGTCATCGACCTGTTGCTGTTTCTGACGATGATCTGTTACGTGTGGTTGAAGAGGACCCCCGAAAAACGTGTCGTGAGATAACGGCGGAGGTAGGTGTCCACCACACGACAGTTGTTCGGCGTCTGACTGCGCTGGGTAAGGTCAAAAAGCTGGACATGTGACTGCCGCATGAGTTGACAACTGCCAACAAGACTAGGCGTTTGGAAGTCGCTACTTGCCAGGAATAAACAGGAACCTCTACTGCATCGAAGCGTCACCTGCGACGAGAAGTGGGTCGTTTATGATAATCGGAAACGATCTGCACAATGATTAAACACGGCACAGCTTGCTGGACCGCATCCTAAGTCACCTCTACACACCAAGAACATGATGCTCCTTGTCTGGTGGTCCACAGCCGGGATAATTCATCGGAGTTTCTTGGCAAGAAGCCAAATCATCACTGCAGAACATTATTGTGCTGAATTACACAAGATGCACCGGAAATTGCTGCAGAAACAATCGGCTTTGGTCAACAGACATGGTGTTCTTCTGCTCCAGGACGACGTCCGTCCTCATGTCGCACAACGAACGATGCTGACACTGAGTGCCTTGGGCAATGAAGCACTTCTTTATCCTGGCTATTCTCCGGACTTGTCTTCAACATACTATCATCTCTTTCGTCGCCTGGATCACTTCCCGTCCGGGAAACGGTTCACGAGAGACAACGGGGTTCAGCGTGCACTTGATGTCTTCTTCCGGTCCCAGCCACAAGACTTTTTTCGTTCCGGGATAATGGCCTTGCCGGACAGATACCAACTATGTGTCGATGCCGAGGGGAATTATTTTGCCTAGGTAAGTTGTCCTAATTTTCCGTTCTCGCTGTCCACATGTGCTGGTCCTTTGCCGGATATTTCATTCGCACCAACCTAATAGAACACTAATTACGCGGGGCTTTTTTTTTTTTTTTTGACAGTTCACATTCAAGGTAGAACTTTAATTACGCAGGGTTTTTTTCATGTTTCACATTCAAGGTAGCCGCCCCGGTGGCGCAGTGGTCTAAGCGATGGCCTCTGATCGTTCGTCCGAAAGGGTCCGGGTTCGAATCCCGGTGAGGCATGGATGTCGTGTTTGTCTTACGGCACTGGCTCTTTTTCCCTTCCCTGGAACCAGTGACTCTAAATTAGGGACGGGCGACTGCTTATAGCCCATTGAGTTGCTCACGGTGGTCGTTAAACCTCCAATAAAAAAAAAACAAAAAAAACATTCAAGGTATTCCTGTGGTTCTGACGGGTTTTTTTGGGGGTTTTTTTTATTGGAGGTCTAACGACCACCGTGAGCAACTCAATGGGCTATAAGCAGTAGCCCGTCCCTAATTTAGGGCCACTGGCTCCAGGGAAGGGAGAGAGCCAGTGCCATAAGACTAACACGACACCCATGCCACACCGAGATTCGAACCCACACCCACCTTGGACGAATGATCAGAAGTCATCGCTTAGACCACTGCGCCACCGGATGCGGCTTCTGACGGTTAACTTCATCACTGACATAATTTTTTTTTTTTTTTTGATTGGAGGTTTAACGACCACCGTGAGCAACTCAATGGGCTATAAGCAGTCGCCCTTCCCTAATTTAGGGTCACTGGTTCCAGGGAATGGAGAGAGCCAGTGCCGTAAGACAAACACAACATCCATGCCTCACCGATATTCGAACCCAGACCCACCTTTTATGAATCTCCTGAGCTTAGGAGACTCTCCATCAAAACATGACAGAAGTAGCATGATGGCCTCTCATGTTCCTTGGAGCTTTCTCCTGAGCTTAGGAGACTCTCCACCAAACTATGACAGAAGTAGGATGATGGCCTCTCATGTTCCTTGGAGCTTTCTCCTGAGTTTAGGAGACTCTCCACCAAACCATGACAGAAGTAGGATGATGGCCTCTCATGTTCCTTGGAGCTTTCTCCTGAGCTTAGGATACTCTCCACCAAACTATGACAGAAGTAGGATGATGGCCTCTCATGTTCCTTGGAGCTTTCTCCTGAGCTTAAGAAACTATCCACCAAACCTTGACAGAAGTAGGATGATGGCCTCTCATGTTCCTTGGAGCTTTCTCCTGAGCTTAGGAGACTCTCCACCAAACCATGACAGAAGTAGGATGATGGCCTCTCATGTTCCTTGGAGCTTTCTCCTGAGCTTAGGAGACTCTCCACCAAACCATGACAGAAGTAGCATGATGTCCTCTCATGTTCCTTGGAGCTTTCTCCTGAGCTTAGGAGACTCTCCACCAAACCATGACAGAAGTAGGATGATGGCCTCTCATGTTCCTTGGAGCTTTCTTCTGAGCTTAGGAGACTCTCCACCAAACCATGACAGAAGTAGGATGATGGCCTCTCGTGTTCCTTGGAGCTTTCTCCTCAGCTTAGGATACTCTCCACCAAACCATAACAGAAGTAAGATGATGGCCTGTGATGTTTCTTGGAGCTTTCTCCTGAGCGTAGGAGACTCTACACCAAACCATGACAGAAGTAGGATGATGGCCTCTCATGTTCCTTGGAGCTTTTTCCTGAGCTTCTCGTGAGGTTAACGCATACACCCTGTCATTTTGGCAGTTGAAAGTCTCTTCAATAGGGAAATTTTTTCATCAGAGAAAAGGATCTGTCTGTGGCGATTGTCTGCGTAACGCTGCAGCAAACGTTTCGCTTTTAGCAGCGTCTACTGCTTCAGTTGTGGGGTGAGGAAGCGCCTTGTACGCCGCTGGTAAGTTCTCATTCTTAGGTCACCAGCAGCACGCGTGACATCGCCATTCTTGAAATGTTCAGCTCACGAGCCATCACTGATTGTTTTCTGACAGGATTTCGTCGAATATGGACTGCCACCGCTTTTACCAGGCGAGTAGTCCTCACGGTACGCGGCCGACCCTTTCTGGGACAGTCAGCGACGGTCTCAGTCTCAAGGAACCTTTTTATGGTCCAGTAGACAAAAATTCGGCTGATTTTCAGCATGTTGAAAATCTCGGAAGCTGATTTTCCAACTTTGTGCAGCGTAATTACAACAGGATTCTGATAATCAACCCACTTCATGGCAAGTGCTTCACTAAACATGTTATCTCCTCTGTGACTGAATGCACAATGATTCACTAGCTGCGTCATGGCTGGTCGGTGAAGTTGCACACCGGTTGCGCGCCATCTGTCGGATGTTAGTAACAGTATTTATGCTAAAACTGGGTATAGTAATAAGTGATTCCAATTTTCCGTAAATTTCTATTACGGTTAGTAAGGACGACCATTCCAACAAAGTTTCTCATATTTATAGTAACAGTTATCGTATATTGGAAGAAAACAACAAGATTGATGCCCAATTCCCAATCTAGAAAACGTGTGCCTATTAACTAAATAATAAAATCATAAGCAATTAAAAACAACGAACTACGTGTTTAAAATTGTTTCGCAAATTTTCATCACAATATTCTAATCATGGCCTTACCTAGTCTTACGAAGTCTATTTATGCACATACAAATTTTAAGTAAACTTACTCATAAGCGATTAAAAACAACGAACTACGTGTTTAAAATTGTTTCGCAAATTTTCATCACAATATTCTAATCCTAGTCTTACGAAGTCTATTTATGCACATACAAATTTTAAGTAAACTTACTCATAAGCGATTAAAAACAACGAACTACGTGTTTAAAATTGTTTCGCAAATTTTCATCACAATATTCTAATCATGGCCTTACCTAGTCTTACGAAGTCTATTTATGCACATACAAATTTTAAGTAAACTTACTCATAAGCGATTAAAAACAACGAACTACGTGTTTAAAATTGTTTCGCAAATTTTCATCACAATATTCTAATCATGGCCTTACCTAGTCTTACGAAGTCTATTTATGCACATACAAATTTTAAGTAAACTTACTCATAAGCGATTAAAAACAACGAACTACGTGTTTAAAATTGTTTCGCAAATTTTCATCACAATATTCTAATCATGGCCTTACCTAGTCTTACGAAGTCTATTTATGCACATACAAATTTTAAGTAAACTTACTCATAAGCGATTAAAAACAACGAACAAAGTGTTTAAAATTGTTTCGCAAATTTTCATCACAATATTCTAATGATCGCCTATAATTAAGTCTATTTATGCGCATACAAATTTTAAGTAAACTTACTCATAAACGATTAAAAACAACGAACTACGTGTTTAAAAGTTTTCGCAAATTTCCATCCCAATATTCTAATCATGGCCTATAATTAAGTCTATTTATGCACATACAAATTTTAAGTAAACTTACTCTGAGTACGGCAATGTCATTGCCGCATATTTTTATGCTTTAATTGTGGCCATCGGGATCTTTCACATTATGCGTGATACACTGGAAATACTGCAGCTCTCTGTATCATAAGTTATTAATGAGAACGCCGCTTGACATTAAGTCTCAAGTGAAAATGCAGTCGGTTCACAGAAGAACACACAAGAAACAAATGACCTCCTCAGTCTTCACGACTCATCCAAATGGTTGCAATTAAATTTTCATAAATGAAAGCTTATTACATTGTAAAAGAAATTCTGAAATTGACGACCAGCTGTCTCTATTCCTTGATTTATTTCGTGAATTAACGAAGCATGTTTCTGATACAACTTTTTCCGTCAGATGACGGAAAAAAATTCTGAATTTCACGGATTTTTCTTACGCCAGAAAAATTCTGAATTTTCAGAAACCTTTCCGCAATTTCTTTCTTATATTGGTGGTATATTACCGTTTTCAAGAGGTGTTAGCCGAAATTTCTGAATTTTTAGAAACCTTCCCGCAATTCTTTCTTATATTAACGGAAAAACTCCGTTCTCACTTTTTCCGTATCGCTAAGTCGAAAAATTTCCGGTAATAGGGTAGATTCACGAAAATACTTGTGGGTTGGATTAACTGTAAAATTTTAACAGTCTGTCGATTTATTTGATTTTGAAGTTCTGTAGCGAGATCGGATATTGTGAATAGCATTTCGCATGCATTTTTGTTACTGTGGCACAGGATATTTCTTCTCCTCTCCCCCATTTTGTGCATTAGCTGTTATACGAGTATATTGCATTACTGCATGAAACAGAGTACTTAAATTATTGTACAGGTGATTGTACGATGTCTACACCGAAGAGCAATTGAATTAGAGATACCTGCCTAGTAACGTGTAGCACCACCTTTCGCCCTGATGACGGCGGCGATTCGTCTCGGCATGGACTCGACAAGACACCGGAAGCGTTGGGAAGCCATACGGATCCACGACCCCTGAACAAGCTCCCACAGTTCACGAACATTTGATGGAGGGGGAACATCTCTCTCGATAGCATCCCAGATGTGCTAGGTCAGGTGACCTAGCTGGCCAAGGAAGCGAGGTAACGTCGGTGGAGTGTTCATCCAACCATTCGGTTACAATTCGGGAGCTGCATTGTCTTGTTGCAGGATGAGGTTCCCAGTGAAATGTTGAAGACGCACAAACGGGAGCAAATGGTCGCCCAGGATATCCCGGTAACGTTGACCTGTGAGGGACGATGTCACACGTACCAGGGGTCCGATTTCAGTCCACGTAAACAGTCCCCAGACGAGAATGCCCCCCCCCACACACACACACCAGCTTGAAGAGTACCCTGCTGGCAAGAAGGATCCATCGCTTCATGTGGTTTGCGCCGTACTCGTATCCTGCCATCCGCATGTACCAACGTGAATCTCGACTCATCAGTCAAGACAGCATTTCCCCACATGTCTAGGGTCCAATGGCGATGTTCCCGCGCCCATGCTAATCTTTGCACCCTGTGATGTGCTGTCAGCAGCGGTACCCTCGTGGGACGATGGCTTCTGTACCCCATAGCGAGGAGATGGTTCTGGATGGTGTGGCTGCTTACACTTTTTTGTGCACCAGCGTTAAATTTCCGAGTGATTTCTTGCACTGTGGCCCGTCTATCCGCTGTTACAATGCGAGCTAGCCGACGATGACCCCGCTCATCCACACTCTGTTGTCCACGGCAGTTGGCCCTTGCAGGGATGGTTTTACCGGATTCGATGTACTCACGGTGCACCCGTGACACAGTGGCTCGTGAAAATCCCAGTGCCTGCACGACTTCCGAGATGGAGTGGCCCATTCGTCGGGCCCCGACAATTTGCCCAATACCAAATATGCTTAGATCCTTCATCTTACCTATACTGCGTCCGACTCTTACTGATTCGCGTCGCATCACTCCTCATATTGTCCGGTCGCTGCATACGTCATGTCGTTTCCGTTCACAGGGCGGCCCACAGCGCCACATTTGCATAACGCCAGCTGTATCTAATTCAATTGCTCTTCAGTGTATGTATCATTATTTGGACCTCTTAAGGCAAAAGCTATTATAGCTGGCAAGAGTAAATTTTGTATTTAGGAATATTGTGAAGTAACACTATAAAACAGTACATTTTTACGCAAGTCTTTCTTGAACGGGCCTCGTTGTTTCTGTTTACGGCCCATTTGAGGTACGTACTTCACTCTGTTACTCCCCACCATCTCCCACGCTCTTCAATGTCTACACCACAATTAAGTTTGATCTCTTCTACTCAGATAGATTAATTTAATTAAAAATTTTCCAGCTTGGAGATTTGTTACTAGTTTTGTTTATGGCCCAATCGAGGTATGTACTTCGCTCTGTCACCCACACTGTCTCACATGATGACTTTTACTGCTCCTAATTAATAATGATGCCAGACAATACTAATCAAACAGAACAAAGCCGACCCATACTAGTTTTTGTTTATGGCGCAATCGAGGTACGTACTTCGCTCTGTCACCCACGCTATCTCAGACACACTTCAAAGTCTACCCCACACGGTGACTTTCCCTGCTCCCAATTACTAATGATACCAGATAATAATAATCAAACAGAACAAAGCTCATCCATACTAGCTTTTGTTTATGGCCCAATCGAGGCTCGTACTTTACTCTGACATGCGCACTATCTCACATACTCTTCAAAGTCTACCTCACACGGTAGCTTTCCCTGTTCCGAATTACTAATGATACCAGACGATACTAAACAAACAGAACAAAGCTCACTCATACTAGTTTTTCTTTATGGTCCAATTGAGGTACGTACTTCGCTCTGTCACCCACACTATCTCAGACACACTTCAAAATCTACCCCGCACGGTGACTTTCCCTGCTCCCAAATACTACTGATGCCAGACAATGCTAAAGAAACAGAACAAAGCTCATCCATACTAGCTTTTGTTCATGGCCCAATCGAGGTACGTACTTCGCTCTGTCACCCACACTATCTCACACACACTTCAAAATCTACCCCGCACGGTGACTTTCCCTGCTCCCAAATACTACTGATGCCAGACAATGCTAAAGAAACAGAACAAAGCTCATCCATACTAGCTTTTGTTCATGGCCCAATCGAGGTACGTACTTCGCTCTGTCACCCACACTATCTCACACACACTTCAAAATCTACCCCGCACGGTGACTTTCCCTGCTCCCAAATACTACTGATGCCAGACAATGCTAAAGAAACAGAACAAAGCTCACCCACACTAGTTTTTGTTTATGGCTCAATCGAGGATCATACTTCGCTTTGTCACTCCCTACGATCTCACACGTATTTCAATGTCTGCACTACAATAAAGTTTGATGCCTTCTATTCAGATATCAGATGGCTTTTCCCTTTTATTCGGATGGGTTAATTTAATAGCAAATTTTCCAACTTGGAAAACTGTTACTAGTTTTTGTTTTATGGCCCAGTCGAAGTACGTACTTCACTCTGTCACCCACACTATCTCACACACACACTTCAAACTCTACTCCATACGATGACTTTCCATGCTCCTAATTAATAATGATGCCAGACAATAACTTTCTAAAAGATATAAACAACAAAACTCACACATTGCTTTTCATAATCATCTAAAATCTCTTTTAACTTCCGCTATCATGATTCTCTGTTTCTGATACTCAACTTTTTTGTTATTGTTTTTTTTTAATGAAGTTAGAACAGAACATTTCATCTCCAAATTAACCGGATTTATAGCTGTTGTGAAAACTTTTACGGGAAGTTGTGGATTTATTACTATAATTTCACAAAAATAAGTGCGTTATTTATATTTTGTCTATTTAGAAAAACCTTCTTTAGGGAGGGTGTGATCGCCTCCCCAGATCCGCTACTGCTGCAAATAGCATGAGCCGCAGATTGTCGAAAGGCGCATACTGATTTGGGAAATTTTAATGAAGCGACCCCTACCCCCCTACCCCACCCTCCTTTCTCTAGCATCTAATGAAAATTCTGAGTGTGTAGCCGATTTGAAGCCACTATGTGATGCAAGATTGGAATCCAGTCAAAACTTTAAACTCCAAAAAAAAAAAAAAAAAAAAATGTTTGTAGTGTTCGTAATAATAATCACAATTCAGACCCAGGTAATGAGGGAGAGATACTTCAAAAAGGTAATTATCGTTAACAGAAACAATAACCGTTTGCAAAAATGATCTCATCGAATATGCTCGCCTAAATTGACGAAGATGAGATAGTAACTGACGAAGAGGACGGTCTTGGGAAAAATCTGCTGGATGAGTCCGCGATTGAGTTCTAATGCACTCACATAAATTTCTACGAGGTTTATGAGACAGCCACAATAAAACGATCCTCAAAATACACCGTTCGAAGAAATACCCAACGCGTGATGAACACCCAAATTACTTTCGCTCGCAGGAATCCGAAGGCTAGAGAGCCAATAAAATGCCAAGTGCCAGCAACTATGTTTGCACTGTGTTCGCAGGCAATCAATAATAATGGAGCTTTTTACTATTACCCTTCAATTCCGTTTTGGTTTGTTTAGAACAGGGAACGAAATAAAAAAATATATAAAAAAGAGTATTGCCAGAGCAACGCCCTCTCACCGAAACCAATGAAGGTCTTAAAGATAAATGTTATACAAGTAAAACAGACAAGCATCGTCTGTCGCCGCATTTCGCGATGAACTGCCAAATACGTTAGTACATCACGTTAGTTTTCAATTAAGCAAAGTGATGAGCTTTAATATCATAGCCTTGGGTTAATTCTACTGATTTTATTGCACGGAAAGATCAAAGTTCGCAAAAAACATGTTCCGATTTTGAGTAGCGAAACCACTGAAGAACAAAGGTTTACGTGTGTGATTAGAACTAAGCAAGGTCTGACTAAGAGGGCCCAGGGCCAGCAAAATGCCGCTGCCTCCATCAAAACAAGATATTTCACCAATATACAGGAATTGGACAGAATAATGTGAACACCTAGGAAAAGTAAGTTTTACGTACCTAATAGGGTGTGGGACCACCTTTGGCAATCAAAACCGCCTGAATCCTACTTAGAATGGACGCACACAAATCCTGGATGGTGGTTAGTGGGATGTTACACCATTCTTCATGCAGAAAGAAGGTTTTACGTACCCAATAGGGTGTAACACTATCTTTGGCATTCCAACCGCATGAATTCTCCTTGAATTGGACGCATACAAATCCTGGATGGTGGTTAGTGGGATGTTACACCATTCTTCATGCAGAAAGAAGGGTTTACGTGCCTAATAGGGTTTGGGACCACCTTTGGCATTCAAAACCACCGGAATCCTCCTTGGAATGGACGCATACAAATCCTGGATGGTGGTTAGTGGGATGTTACACCATTCTTCATGCAGAAAGAAGGGTTTACGTGCCTAATAGGGTGTGGGACCACCTTTGGCATTCAAAACCACCGGAATCCTCCTTGGAATAGACGCATACAAATCCTGGATGGTGGTTAGTGGGATGTTACACCATTCTTCATGCAGAAAGAAGGGTTTACGTGCCTAATAGGGTGTGGGACCACCTTTGGCATTCAAAACAGCCTGAATCCTCCTTGGAATGGACGCATACAAATCCTGGATGGTGGTTAGTGGGATGTTACAATATTCTTCATGCAGAAAGAAGGTTTTACGTACCTAATAGGGTGTGGGACCACCTTTGGCATTCAAAACCGCCTGAATCCTCCTTGGAATGGACGCGTACAAATCATGGATGGTGGTTAGTGGGATATTACACCATTCTTCATGCAGAAAGAAGGTTTTACGTACCTAATAGGGTGTGGGACCACCTTTCGCATTCAAAACCGCCTGAATCATCCTTGGAATGGACGCATACAAATCCTGGATGGTGGTTAGTGGGATGTTACACCATTCTTCATGCAGAAGGAAGGGTTTACGTACCTAATAGGGTGTGGGACCACCTTTCGCATTCAAAACCGCCTGAATCCTCCTTGGAATGGACGCATACAAATCCTGGATGGTGGTTAGTGGGATGTTACACCATTCTTCGTGCAGCAACTGCTCCAGGTCCTTGAGAGATGCAGGAGGAGGAAAACGGGACCTTCCTCTGTTTTCCAACACAGACCACAGAAGGTTCGTACTCTTCCAAGCAAAATAAATTCAAGCACTTTTTAAGGACTTTTTTTTTCTTATTGGAGGTTTAACGACCACTGTGAGCAACTCAATAGGATATAAGCAGTCACCCGTCACTAATTTAGGGCTACTGGTTTTAGGGAAGGGAAAGAGCCAGTGCCATAGGACAAACACAACATCCATGCCTTACCGGGGTTCGAACCCAGACCCCTTTCGGACGAATAATCAGAAGCCATCGTTTAGACCACTACGCCACCAGGGCGGCGGGCTTTTTAAACCCGAATTCTCATATGTGTGTACTTTCGGTAGGTCAGTAGGTAGGTATTTTAGTAAGTTCATACCATTAATTTTAGCTGGGGCGGGCACATCTTCAATGAGCTGCCTGTTACCCCCTGCCCCCATGTTGGTTTATTTTATTAACTTTGAATTGCCCCTTTGCTCTGGTATTTTTCAGAATCAATTTATTTTGTGGAATATTTCGAAAGGGTACATCATTTTCGTATTTGTCTGCTGGTATGACACTTATTGTTTGCTTTAACTTTTTATTTTTGATGCACGACTTAGATGCTCTGATGCAGCCAGGAGACGAAAGTTCCACGCGTGAAGCACAAGCAATTGCTGGAAGTTCCACCCTCCGCCAAGAACACGTCCCTAACCCCAGCAAACTGAAGCCCATGACAATTTGCGAATACATCATTCCATTCATTTTACCCCCATGGCTGACGTTTTAATCTGTAGTCATATCAATAATTAATACAGACATTTGACGTGGTCCAGGAACATCAAACAAAGGTCTTCGCTCTTTCCACGTTTTATAATATATATTATCTTCGCTCTTTCCCCGTTTTATAAATTTTTTATAGTGAGTCACGGAAAAATTCTCATTGGCCGCCACCGGGAATCGAACTCAAGTCGTGTACGAGTCTGGAGGAATTCGAGGCCGCTGTGGTGTAGTGGAAGCATATCCGGCGCGTAATAGGAAGACCCTGGGTTCGATTCCCGGTGGCGGCCAATGAGAATTTTTCTAGTACTTTCAAGTACTTGAAAATGAACAAGGACTTTTCCAAGGTTTTCAAGGAGCGTACGAACCATGCCACAGTGGATCGATGATGTTTCAGTCTGGTGATTGAGTATGCCAAGAAAGGTGTGAAAATTCGTCCTCATATTCCACAAACCATGATTGGCCATTTCGAGCTCTGTGGATTAGGGAGTTATCATCTTGACAGATGGCATCCCCTGCAGGAAACAAAGCCTGAACCATTGAATGGACTTGGTCGGCCAAAATGGTTTCATACGCCCTACCAGTCATACGTCCTTTCAAGGTGATCAGGGGACCTGCTGAAAGCCACGATATGACCGCCCTGAGCATGACAGAACCACCACCATGCTGAACTGTTGGGAGCAGACAGTCAAGGTTGCACGCTTCTGACGGCGTTCCTCACACGTAAACACGGTCTGTGGTGGGACGTGTTTACGTATGGGGAACACCTTCAGAAGACTTTTCAGCATCCTCTGGTATCAGATAGAACACTTAAGAAAGAAATAATTTTATTTTAAACATTACTCATATTGCTGGAAAATCGTTCTGAACATTTGTGAACATTCTCTGCACATCTGCAAAAAGGTTAATATGATTTGGTTAATGAAATTAAAACAATCGGCTAACGTGGCTAAATTACAAGTCAACAGTTGAACAACTATTCATATAGCTGTTTCACACGTTATTAGAGTATCTTCAAGCTGCGTGCGCTATGCGTATTATTAAATTCAGCTATTTTATAAACTTGTTAGAAGTTAAATTATATACAAATCAATACTTAATAATTGTCATGATTATTGAAAGTTAAAATATCGACTGAACACGATAAAAAACATATGTAGCACAGATACACTACATGTACTAAAGCTTTACTGATGAAAACACATACCACATGAGATCTTTCGAGGATCACAACGTCCCCATCCTCAGGTTACATTCACGAGTAAGACCAAGATATATATACATATCAAGTGAGGGTCACATTGATGAAGAAATTAATCGGCGTACAAAACTTGCCTGGAGAGCTTTTGGAAGAAACAGCATAATTTTCAAGACCAATATGCCATTATGTCTTAAAAGAAAGGTGTTTGATCAATGCATCCTTCCAGTGCTTACGTATGGTGCAGAGACGTAGGCCTTAACTAAAAGAGACATACAAAGGCTGCAGACAACTCAAAGAGCCATGGAGAGTGCATGCTTGGTGTAACCAGGAGAGATAAGAAGAGGAACTCGTGGATCCGAAAAATGACAAGAGTGGAGGACATCATGATCAGAGTTAAATCCCTGAAATGGCAATGGGCTGGACATACTGCCAGAAGGACAGACCATCGATGGACAGCCGAAATTTTAGATTGGATTCCAAGGGACAGGAAAAGACCCAGAAGAAGACCACATGGGAGATGGGTGGATGAAATTCGAAAGTATGCGGGAGTGACATGGAGGAGACTGACACAAGACAGGAACTCGTGGATCCGAAAAATGACAAGAGTGGAAGACATCATGATCAGAGTTAGATCCCTGAAATGGCAATGGGCTGGACATACTGCCAGAAGGACAGACCATCAACAGCCGAAATTTTAGATTGGATTCCAAGGGACAGGAAAAGACCCAGAAGTAGACCACATGGGAGATGGGTGGATGAAATTCGAAAGTATGCGGGAGTGACATGGAGGAGACTGGCACAAGACAGACCGTTGTGGAAGAAACTTGGGGTGACCTTCGTCCAGCAGTGGATTGATAATGGTTGACGATGATGATGATGATGATGATACACACCATTGTCACAAACCAGCAATAACGCAACGCCATCTATGATTTACATAGTAGTGCATTTAAAATAAATCATGAAAATGTTTAAATAAAATAGTCCATGGTTCCGATATAACTTTAGGGACATACTCACTACAGCAACGAGATCCGAATGATGTAATATACAGGCTCTCCATAAATAATAATGGTGAGAGCTTACCTGGAGAGTTTAAAATGGATACCTCATTCCATCTTGGAGTATAGGAACTGGTTGCAACCAGACGAGACAAGGCGGTTGTTAACTTGCCATCACGAACATTATATTTATGCTCCCTGACTCTGGTACCCAAGTTCCTTTTTGTAGAACAAATATATACAGTATCCTTAGTGTCTGGAACTCCGGCTTGTAGAGGAATGGTGTATACGCCGTGTCTAGTATGTGGAGGCACCTTGTCCCGATCCTTCTTGATTAAAGTATAAATATTTCTAGTCGTGAGGACAAAGTCAATATTATATGGCTTACACTTATTTCTTAGTACATTAACAATCCTGGGCACATACGGAAATGATCCGAGGGCTCGTATCCATAATGACAGGCAATTTGTTTAATCTTGACCAGTTCCAAATGTCGTAATCTAGGGTTGGACAAGTGTGAAAATGCTCTACGTAATAAAAACCGAATAGACGCAAATTTGTAATTAGTCGGGTGATAAAACCAGAAGGGTATAATTTCAACACTGGAAGACGGTTTTCTGAATACAGAAAACTGCAAATGATTCGAGGGAGTCCATTCCAAAATAAAATCTAAAAAAGATAAACTCCGGTTTTGTTCGATTTCTAGGGTGAAATTGAGAGACGGAACCTTTGAGGAAACAATACTCCGAAAATAGAACGAGATCTGAAACGGAATATGTCCAAAACACCAAAATATCATCCACGTATCTCACAAATAATAACGGAGTTTGAGAGTAGACGGAGAAGATGTCCTCCTCCAAAGACTGCATCAATATCTCTGCAAGAATGGGGAGAGCCCATGGGAGCCCCACTCTCCTGACGGTAGATAATGTCATTAAACTTAAAATAGGATCTCGTCTGAACAAGGCGCAACGCTGTAAGAAGCCATAAGGAGGAAGAAATCCAACAAGAATATGAAAAGGATCCAAATTTACCATGACAATGCAAGACCACACACATCTTTGGCAACAAATCAGGCGATCAGCAAATTAGGTTGGTCGGTGGTCCCCCATCCCCAGTACAGCCCAGATCTGGCGCCCTCAGACTTCCATCTGTTACGTCCAATGAAGGACAGTCTCCGAAGACAACGATTTGATGACACAGACGAGGTGAAAGTGGCGGTGAAGAAGTGGGTACAACAGTCAACACCTGAATTTTTTCAAAGAGGATTCGAGAGTTGGGTTCAGCGATAGCGCAAATGCATCGCATGTGATGCCGACTATGATAAGCAGTACCTTAGTATAGAGGAAGAGTTACTCTACCAACATGTGCAATTTGAACGACCTCTGTCAGTTAAGTTGTTCAAAAGTTATGACCACTTTTGCATTACTTTCGGTACAGCCCTCGTAATTATAATGAAAAGAAGTTCAGTAATAACTACGTCATCTCTAGAAACAATTTTCAAAACTGCTCCACCCCTGCCTGTTTAATAGGGCCCGCTGTTAAACAGGGGCCCAGTGTACGGGCCCTGTATGTAAAATAACTTTAACCGCAGAAAATTAGCGCGCGCGCGCACGCCTTCAATGACACATAGAAGGAGAAAGGACTAAGAAACATTCCTATGCTTGACCTTTTTACCCGATGTATCTGATGTATTGATCTGAAACTGCAGGCGTAGCGCAGCTGGCTAATCGCCAAACTCATACATGTGTGGGAGGCGACAGAGAGTTGCGAGTTCGATTCCCATGCTGTCAAACCATCCAGTTCGAGGTATCCAGAGTTTCCAGAAATGTAACGTGGATGGATTCCTAAAATAGGCCCTGGGCGTACTGAGTTATTTCTGGCGATAGCCCATTCACATTTCTGAGTAAGTGCGAAACCACCTCGTTGTAAGCATCTTTCTCCAGAATATTCGTCATCATGACTGTGCGCAGCTTATGGACGCCTACTTCCTTGTCTGGATATGGGACTTGAAGAAGGGGAAACACTTGATGAGAAAGGAAACGGGAAACCACCTCATCGTAATCTCCATTCCCCAGAATATTCGTTATCATGACTATGCGGAGCTCATGATCATGAATTGCCTACTTTCTAGTCCGGACACGGCACCTGAAGAGGAGATACTTGATGAGAAAGGCAACGGGAAACAACCTCATCGTAATATTTTTACCCCAGAACATTCGTTACCATGACTTTGTGCAGCTCATGAACTGCCTACTTCCTTTTCTGAACAATCCACCTGATGACGAAGAATAGGGGACACTTTGTGAGGAAGACAAGGGGAAATCACCTCATCGTAATCCCCATTCCCCAGGATTTTTTTATTGATTGGAGGTTTAACGACTACCGTGAGCAACTCAATGGGCTACAAGCAATTGCCTGTCCCTAATTTAGGGCCACTGGTTCCAGGGAAGACAGAGAGCCAGCACCGTAAGACAAACACAACACCCATGCCTCACCGGGATTCGAAGCCTGACCCTTTCGGACGAATCATCAGAAGTCATCGTTTGGACCACTGCGCCATCGGGGCGGCCAATGTGTTACTTGATCAATATGTCTATATTTGTGCACATTTATTTATTATTTTTTATTAATGGAGGTGTAACGACCCCATGAGCAACTCAATGGGCTATAAGCAATTGCCCGTCTCTAATTTAGGGCCACTGGCTCCAGGGAAGGGAGAGAGCCAGTACCATAAAATAAACACAACATCAATGCTTTACCGGGATTCGAACCCGGACTCCTTTCGGACGAATGATCAGAAGCCATCACTTAGACCACTGCACCATCGCGGCGTCAAATTGGTTTCTTGAAAAAAAAAATGGAATTGTTAGACTGTCCTGTTCAGAGTCTGGATCCTAAACCTATAGAACACCTCTGGGATGAACTAGAGCGGTGGATACGAAATCCACCACAACGACCGTCTTAGCTCTCCAATCTGGCAGCAGCTTTGCAGGACGAATGGAGAGTGTGACGTACTACAGAGGTGACAACATCTGTCAAGACGACAAATCTGCGGCGAGACATTCTGTCCGCGTAGCTCAGTTGGGAGAGCGTGTGGCATACTACAGAGGTGAAAACATGTGTCAAGACGACAAATCTGCAGCGAGACATTCTGTCCTCGTAGCTCAGTTGGAAGAGCGTGTGACGTACTACAGAGGTGACAACATCTGTCAAGACGACAAATCTGCAGCCAGACATTCTGTCCGCGTAGCTCAGTTGGAAGAGCGTGTGACGTACAACAGAGGTGACAGCATTTGTCAAGACGACAAATCTGCAGCGAGACATTCTGTCCGCGTAGCTCAGTTGGAAGAGCGTGTGACGTACTACAGAGGTGACAACATCTGCCAAGACGACAAATCTGCGGCGAGACATTCTGTCTGCGTAGCTCAGTTGGAAGAGCGCGTGACGTACTACAGAGGTGACAACATCTGTCAAGACGACAAATCTGCAGCGAGACATTCTGTCCGCGTAGCTCAGTTGGAAGAGCGTGTGACGTACTACAGAGGTGACATCTGTCAAGACGACAAATCTGCGGCGAGACATTCTGTCTGCGTAGCTCAGTTGGAAGAGCGCGTGACGTACTACAGAGGTGACAACATCTGTCAAGACGACAAATCTGCAGCGAGACATTCTGTCCGCGTAGCTCAGTTGGAAGAGCGTGTGACGTACTACATAGGTGAAAACATGTGTCAAGACGACAAATCTGCGGCGAGTCATTCTGTCCTCGTAGCTCAGTTGGAAGAGCGTGTGACGTGCTACAGAGGTGACAACATCTGTCAAGACGACAAATCTGCAGCGAGACATTCTGTCCGCGTAGCTCAGTTGGAAGAGCGTGTGGCGTACTACAGAGGTGACAACATCTGTCAAGACGACAAATCTGCAGCGAAACATTCTGTCCGCGTACCTCAGTTGGTAGAGAGACTTACTCCGGTTTGAGGGGACACGGATTCGATGCCCGTCGCGGACAAACTTTTTGTTTTCATATGATCCATCCTGTCGAGACCTACCGGAAACTGATTGGCAGCATACCTGAGTGTTGCCGCTGTCATACAAGCAAAAGGTGGACCGACAAATTGCGATAATAAAGCCATTTGTCCCATAACACTATGGTGTCCCAATACTTTTGATAATATAGTGTATGTAAACATCCTCCTCGATCATCTACACCCGTTTGTAAAAATACTCTTTCAGCACCATGACGCCATTTTTCAATAGGATAATGGCAGACTCAGTACCTCCCGAGTAGCGCACAATGGAGTCCAGAAGCATTTAAGTGAGTTCATTGACACTGGAACGTGCTGTAGTGTGATATAATAAGTTAGTAAAATCACGCAACACATTGATTACGATACGCTTTCCAACATACCAGGAATCATTACTCAACTTATAACTCAAGTTATGAGGATAATATCTGTGGAATAAATCGCGCTCCTGTGCCCTGACCTTCGACCCCATTTCGATGATATTCAACAGAACCGGTTCAGTATACCTCCGGAACAAGATACTAAAGTTTTGTCGCAATAGAAGCATTTTTAGTCAAGTTATGAGGATAATGGCTGTGGAATAAATCTCGCCCCTGTGCACTAACCTTTGAATCCATTTCGATGATATTCAACAGAACCGCTTTAGTATACCTCCGGAACAACATACTAAAGTTTTGTCTAAATCGAAGCATTTTTACGTAAGTTATGACGCAAAAGCGCGATGGCATGGATCCCGCTCCTCTGTCCGGACCTTTGACTCCATTTCGCCCATTTTCAATAGGGTTCGTCCCCAGGTGGTCCCCTACCACATACTGAAATTTCATCGAAATCGAACCATTTTTACACGAGTTGTGGTGCGGACGGACAGACAGACAGGCAGACGGACAAAGCTGCAGCATATATGCTTCTGCAACCTACGGTTGGAAAGCATAGAAAACACGCACTGCCAGAGAAAATAACACACACACACACACCGCTTGTGAAAAACATCGCAGCATACGGAACGACACATTTACCAAGACGCTTGACTACTGTTGTGAGGGTAAAAGGTGGAGCAGCACGTAATTAGGTAGGTGTATATCTGCCACAAAAAATGAGATTCCTGGCAATGGTCCGTCCTGCTTTAAAACTCAGCGACAGATTCACCGGGACATGTATTATCACTTATTGGTGAAAATTGTACTTTATACATTCCTCGGCAGCTAGTGATATACGTATGGATCGTATTGGAACTAAAGAATTAAAGCGGTCGATATTGACAGCACTGCCAAATTTTCTGGCTGACAGTCCTTACGCCCAAGTACAGAAGACTGCAGCTGAGGCGATTGAACATGAAGTAGCAGGACACAACCTGGACCTGCGTTTTGTTGATAATATATTTACAAATTCTATATATTCCCTCAACGGAATACATAAAGCATGAAAAAAAGCGGAACTTTGTTACCACTTTGCTTTCTTGAAAACTGTGAAAAATACTTCTCACTAGATTGGGGTTTTTGCCCCACCAAGCCACTAGTACAGACTATATTGACAAAAATCACCTGACACCAAGATGAGGAACACGACATAGCATTGATTGACATGCATTAGTACGGTGTCGGTCCACCTTTGCCCTTAATGCTTGCACTGAACCTTCGAGACATGCTTTCGACAAAGTTTTATAACACAGCGATAGGTATGCGCTTCTATTCAGTACATAATGCTGCAGCTAACTGTTGCTTAGTAGTAAGCCTTGGTTCCAAACTTTTTATGCGGCGCTCTAAATCGTCCCATAGGTGTTCTATGGGATTAAGATCACGGCTCTGTGCTGGCCAGTCCACACACGATACGGAATGATCGTAAACCACGCCATAACGGCCCTTGTTTTATGGCTCGGTGCATTATCCTGCTGGTACCAACAAGACTCAGTTCTATAGTATTGCCACAGAGTTGGTAAGGCACAATCGTCCAGAATATCGAGGTAGACGTGCTGGTTAACAGGTTTGTCCATGATAACCAATGGGCCGGGACCATACCACGAAAAAAAACCCACACGAGTACACTACCAGCTCCAAACTTGACCATAGGAACAGTACACTGTGGTAAATACTGTTTCCCCAGCTGCCGACATACCCATACATGCCCATCAGACTGATGGATCGTGTATCTGGATTTATCAGTCCATAGGACCCGTTTCCATTGATCCACGGTCCACGACAAATGTTCTTTACACCACGCTAAGCATTCCGAGTGGAAATGAAAGACGTAGGAGCAGCCGCACGACAACGGTAACCCATGGAAACGAAGTTCTGTGCGAATGGTACGTGTACATACCGAGGTTCCAGCATTTTTACTCACCTGTACACTGAGGTCTTGCGCAGTACTCCGTCGATTAGGTGTAACGACTCTCCTGTGGCTTCGACGCCATCTATCACTGATTTTCTTTGATCTGCAGGTACGTTTTGCTGCGTCAGGCATGCCATGTGTCTTCCACTTATTCAGTACACCCAAAACAGTTGATTTGGGTATGCTTAAACGCCTCTCGGTTTTTCTTATAGACAACCCACTAATATAACACTAAAGTCTTTCCTTTCTCAAAGTCAGTTCTCTCCCGCCGCGACATTTTCACTCAACCTCACAGTGCGATATGATCGCGGTCAGCTGCAGACTTGTTTTATACCGTTTGCAGCTGTACCGCGCATCTTAACAACGCAGCGGATCTGTTCGTTTGCTTTTAAAGGGGTGCCTGGTGAATTTTTTCTATATAGTGTATATATAGGGTTCCCACTCAAAAGTAATAAAAAAATCCCTGACCTTTCCAGGTTCTCCAGGTGGGTTTTAAAGTTTTCCAGAGTATCATGTTGCAAAGAATTGTCACATTTCATTCCATTCCATTCATTTTTCTCAACAAAGCACACACTCGTAAATTCTTTAAGTAATTTGTCTTTATAAAAATTACCTGCTTTTCATTAATAACAACTAACTGTGCACATTATTTTCTGTACCAAAGTTCCGTGAACTTTTGTGAATACTACCCACACGGAATTTGTAAATACATTCCCATAGAAACAGGTCATATGTAAAAAATCTGTCAGTTGAATAGTTTCAGTTTTTCTATAACACAATGCAGCTAAGCTTAATGATGGAATGGCTCTGTTCAAAGAAACATGTTTTAAGAGAACCAACAGACAAAGAACTTTGATCCATCATTTGGTTGGTTCTCTTCTGAAGTGTTTCTTCAAGCAGGAGCCATTGTGCCTAATTGTTCCATGTTATAACAACTGCCTGCAGAAATTGAACAAAAGCTTAATAACTGGCAATTTTAAAAATTCAATTTTGCATCTTTTTTTAGAGAATAAAGGAAATACTTAATACTATAACTGAAAGTAAGATCTACCAAATTCTTCTAGGCAGGCAGTAATTGCAAGCAAAAGTTTAAAATCTTGAAAAATAAGTTTTTTTGGCAAAATAAAGTATCCATTGATTTTTACAAAAAAAAAAAAAAAAGGGTAATTTTCCCTGAGTTTTCCCTGACTTTTACAAAAAAAAAAAGGTAAATTTTCCTGAATTTTCACTGATTTTTGGAACCATTTTCAAATTCCCTGAGAAATCCAGATTTTCCCTGTTTTCCAGGTTGAGTGGGAACCCTGATATACTGTATGTATATACTGCATACGCTCTATGAAAAACAGAACACAAGCAAAACACGCGCATTTCGAATTTTTCAGTGCAATACAAGAATCAAAGCGGCATTGACCAACAGCGCAAACTACTTTTTTATATTCGAGTTAACTCGTCTTCGAGGAACTCCAGCAAATACCACCCACTCACACAAACACAAAAGGCACCGTCGTCTATTTTTGACACTATCACCGTGAGGAGCAGCAGCAGCAGCAACGAGGATTAGCGCTGCCAGATTAGAAACTTTCCCCGAGCGGCCTGCGCTTTCTAATTTTCAGTTCCAGCCGGTTGTCATTGGCGACCGGCTCGAGGTAATTGGCGTAACAAAAACAGGATGCTCTTATTTCTCTCGATGAATGAAGTTCTCAAAATGAGGAAATTTTTAAGCTAGGGTTAGAAGACTACGGAATAAAATTAACTACAAAATACGACAGCCTGGAAGAAAATGGCAAATACAACTGAAATTCAGTAAGTAACGTCTATCATAAATACACAGTACACCACACTTCATGGGCGCCCATAGCTTAGCTTAGTTTGCAGATGGGGACAAACATAAATTGTAACTAGGAATAACGTTTACCAGATCAGATCATACGTAGAGGATTTTAGGAAGGGAGTGTCTGACCCCAAGTCTCAAACAACCCTTAGAAATAGGAAGCTAGGATATTTGGGTTAGAGTGCCCGATAAGAAAGTGACACGGAAGCGAGGTAGAAAGGGGAGGAAGACGCCCTTATTTATTTCCGGGGGGGGGGGGAGCAGTACGCGGGGTCCGACGGCTTAACGTACCCATCCGACGCACGGCGGATATTCAGTGGTTCAAGCGTTCGTACCTGCTTGGGATCGAACCTGACCTCCGTGGCAGTCACGAACGTTGACCACTAGGCCACCCGCGGCTCATAACGTTTACCAAATAATCTACACCATTTACACTGAAGAGCAATTGAATTAGAGATACCTGTCTAGTAACGTGTAGCTTTTCACCCTGATGACGGCGCCGATTCGTCTCGGCATGGACTCGACAAGACACCGGAAGCGTTGGGAAGCCATACGGATCCACGACCCCTGAACAAGCTCCAACAGTTCACGAAGATTTGATGGAGGGGAGAACATCTCTTTCGATGGCATCACAGATGAGCCCGATTGAGGTCAGGTGACCTAGCTGGCCAAGGAAGCGAGATCACGTCGGTGGAGGGTTCATCCAACCATTCGGATACAATTCGAGAGCTGCATTGTCTTGTTGCAGGATGAGGTCCCCAGTGGGATGTTGAAGACGCACAAACGGGGCAAATGGTCGTTCAGGATATCTCGGTAACGTTGGCCTGTGAGGGACGATGTCACACGTACCAGGGGTCCCATTTCATTCCACGTACACAGTCCCCAGATGAGAATGCCACCCCCCACCAGCTTGAAGAGTACATTGCTGACAAGAAGGATCCATCGCTTCATGTGGTTTGCGCCGTACTCGTATCCTGCCATCCGCAGTATGTACCAACGTGAATCTCGACTCATCAGTCCAGGCAACATTTTTCCACATGTCTAGGGACCAGTGACGATGTTCCCGCACCCATGCTAATCTTTGAACCGTGTGATGTGCGGTCAGCAGCGGCACACTCGTGGGACGATGGCTTCTGTACCCCATAGCGAGGAGATGGTTCTGGATGGTGTGGCTGCTTACACGTTTTTGTGCACCAGCGTTAAATCGCCGAGTGATTTCTTGCACTGTGGCCTGTCTATTCGCTGTTACAATGCGAGCTAGCCGACGATGACCCCGCTCATCCACACGCTGTTGTCCACGGCAGTTTGGCCCTTGCAGAGATGGTTTTACCGGATTCGATGTACTCACGGTGCACCCGTGACACAGTGGCTCGTGAAAATCCCAGTGCCTGCACGACTTCCGAGATGGAGTGACCCATTCGTCGTGCCCCGACAATTTGCCCACGATTAAATGCACTTAGATCCTTCGTCTTACCCATACTGCGTCCGATTCTTACTGATTTCCGTCGCATCACTCCTTATATGGTAGAATCGCTGCATACGTCACGTCGTTTCCGTTTACAGGGCCGCCCACAGCGCCAAATTTGCATAACGCCACCTGTCTCTAATTCAATTGCTCTTCAGTGTATTCTTATCACTACAATCAACAAGTATTAATTTCAATTACAATCGCTGATCAAATTACCCCTCATTCACTCGCGCTCTAGTTTCATTGAAACAGGAGTGTCATTACACCATTTCAAGGGGGGGGTTTAACCCCCAATAACCAAAAGTTTTTCGTTTAAGGTAAAAAAATTAATTTTTTAACCTTTGCTAAGTTTGGGGTATTATTGATAATTTTAAACCAATGTAAAAATACCATGAAATAAATAAAGAAAAACGACATACAAGTGCATGACTAATTTACACTGGACTATCATATACTACCGAAGGACGCCTAAGGGACCTCCTCCTGCTTAAGCACAAGCATTGTCGGGCGTTATCCCTCATTCACTCGCCCTCTTCTCCTGTTGTAATATTTTTATATTTTAGTTATAATAATGTGTCCAGATATTGGAACAATGATTTGAGGACAAAAGGGCGTGGCGTGACACATACGTACTCAAAATAAATATGCAAATCTTTTTGGCACAAAACTGCATTGCTTCAATAAGTGTGATACTTCATATGAAAATTTGTGTCTTAAAAAGGATATACTGTATCTTGTAGAATGTTGGTAATTTGTAGTGACAAAGTAGAGCTATGATGGCGAGATCATATTAGCAAAAGCGAAATGCTTTACCTTAAGTATAGGTATAGGTGCCGAATTAAAATCAAGCTGCACACCAAAATAATTGCATGGCGAATTTTTCATTTTGCCAAAGTTTTGGGAGGAACTCAGAAGAAGTACAGTCGAAATTTGACAGCGGCAGTGGTGCAGGGTCTTAGTGCTGGCCACTGACCATTCGTACAAGTTGGTACGAGTTTGAGTCCTGAATAAGGCATGGGTGGTGGGTTTGTCTTACAGCACTTGCTCTCTCCCTAGAGCGAAAGTCTCCAAATTAGAGACAGGTAATTTCACTTTTAATAGTCCTTACAGTTGCTCGCAGTGATAATTAAACTCGGAAAGAAGAAAAAAAAATAGTGAAAGTTCAAAACTTGTTTTCACAAAAAGCATGTTGGAAAATTAGTACAACGAAAACTACTTTTAAGAAAAATTTTCATTAGAAATCTAACAAGCTAATGAGGAAGTGCAAATTCGAGGACATTTGAGTACAAATATCAAAATTTGAGGACAATTTGCGTCCCTAATGGCAATATACGTTTTCGGAGACAGTAAACTAAATTCGAGGACTGTCCTCAAGAATATGGGACTTCTGGTCAGCTTAGTTGTAGGTTTCTTTTAAGAGTTGGCAAAACTGCATGTGCCTGGTGGACGTGGACATCAATTAGGAGCTCAGAAATTTTGGATCTCGTCCGCTGCGTTTGGTGTCACATGACGAGATTTCTTGCTCTGAGGTGGGTCTCTCTCTCTCTCTCTCTCTCTCTACTGCTCTTAACTTAGGATACAGTGGATCTGTTTCCTAAGCCTGGCACACAGTGGCGTCGCCACCCAAAATAAACCATGTTACCCAACCAGCACACAGAGAACACACATAGGATCCAACATTCCCTGTGTTTCTTGTATATTATCAAACAGTGACGCCCCGGTGGAGCAGTGGTCTAAGCGATGGCCTTTGATCATTTGTCTGAAAGGGGTACGGGTTCGAATTTCGGTGAGGTATGGATGTTGTGTTTGTCTTACGGCACTGGCTCTCTTCCTTCCCTGGAACCAGTGACTCTAAATTATGGACGAGCGACTGCTTATAGCCCATTGAATTGTTCACGGTGGTCGTTAAACCTCCAATCAAGAAAAAAAAATTATTAAACAGCACTGGAAATCAATTACTTCTGGTGATTGAGGCATCTTCCACTTAGAGTCGTGCATTTATCTCATCATAGTAATACAAGCATATTTATAGTTAGGTCTTTAACCTGTTTGCTTGCGATATACCCTGTTATCAATCAGCACTGAAAATCTGTTAAGTCTGGTGATCGAGGCATCTTGCATTCACAGTCGTGCTATTGTCTCATCATAGCCCAACGAGCATATATATATATATATACTTGAGTTTGTGACCAGTTTGCTGGCGATATACCCTTGTGACGGCCGGCAGATGGCGCTTGGATCTGTCCACCTACGTTACCTGCAAAGTAGGTGTAAAATGGAAACAGCCAGTGTTGCCAATTTGGGGGAAAAGTCGCTGAATTTAGGGACTTTTCGCTTGACGTTAGAGACAAAAATTTTGGTTTGGGATCAGAGACTTTTTTAGGGGATTTTCCTCGTGGTTTTGGGGACTTAAGCGCCTTTTTCCGATTTAGCTGTTTTTTCCATAAACTCTGAGACAAAATATTTTTCTAGTTTGTAAGGCTTAAATTTTATAAAAACATTTTTTTTTATTGGAGGTTTAACGACCACCGTGAGCACCTCAATGGGCTATAAAGCTGTCACCCGTACCTAATTTGAGGCCACTGACTCCAGGGAAGGGAGAGAGTCAATATCGTAAGTCAAACACAACATCCATGCCTCACCGGGATTCGAACCCTGACACTTCTCGAACGAATGGCCATAAGTCAGCGCTTAGACCACTGCGCCGACGCCCCGGTGGCGCAGTGGTCTAAGGCGCGGGCCTCTGATCATTCGTCCGTGAGGGGTCCGGGTTCGAATCCCGGTGAGGCATGGATGTTGTGTTTGTCTTACGGCACTGGCTCTCTCCCTTCCCTGGAACCAGTGACCCTAAATTAGGGACGGGCGACTGCTTATAGCCCATTGAGTTGCTCACGGTAGTCGTAAAACCTCCAACCAAAAAAAAAAAAAAAAAAAAAAGACCACTGTGCCACCGGGGCGGCCAATTCCCTTTTTCCTCAGTCTTATCAGGCATAGGACGCCTGCCTATTACCGTTGAGTTTTCGTGGGATCTCTTAGGCTGTGAATACGATAGTGGTGGGACTCACTTCTGCGTTTCCATTCGCAGAAATATTGTATCATTAAAACAAAAGTTATGTTTTATTGACATCAAAATAACAGTGACATATAACTGGGAAGAAAATGTTTTTTTTTTTTCTTGTGCAAGAAATAAGCTCACCTCCAATGCTATAATTTATTGGTCCACCATACTGCACGTACTAAGTGCGCATAGCTAGTCATCTTGGCTATTTAAAAATTGTTGCCGTATTCTCTCCCCCTAAGTATATATATATGTGTGTGTATATATAAATTGTTTGTTTCTTGGATTGGGGTTTTTACCAAGGATGTTAGAAGAAGAGGAGGTGAAGGGACCCGTTTTGAGTCAAGCCTAAACAGATCAGCTGTTTCTGTCCTCTCTCTGAGGTGGTGGGAGTCTGCGCTGCGGAGTTCGGGAACGTGACGTCACTTCCTGTGGCTTAAGCAATTTTGCTTAGCGCATGCAAACCAAGGATGGAAAGAAGGAATATTTCGGACTTCTTATTTCTTAACATTAGGTTTTTGGTTATATTTTAAACATGGTTACTTGCACATGGGCAGTAAGTAACCATGCCCACTATGCACTTCCGCTCAAAAAATCATTATTTTGTTCAATTTTTTAAAGAAATACCAACACATATTTTCCTGTTTTTTCTGGAAATTTTTTTATTATGGGAATGAATATTTCAGCCTCAATTTTTTTCATGCCTGTATGGGTAGAGTAAGGGTCCCCAAAACCCGTTCAAAATCGCGATTTCCCCATAGAGATATACAGGAGATTCTTAGGTTGGGCGCATTGGGGTAGTCAGCTGATAAAAAGTGGAGTCACGCCAGAAGCACAGGGAGAGGGGCTGTTGCCACCTCCTCTTACTTCTAACCTCCTTGGTTTTTACGACCACCGTGAGCAACTCAATGGGCTATAAGTAATCACCCATTTCTAATTTACGGCCACTGGTCCCAGGCAAGGGGGAGAGATTGTACGACAAACATAACATCCACGTTTCACTAGATTCGAACCCGGACCCATCTCGGACGAATGGTCAGCAGCCAGTCTTTAGACCACTGAGCCAATGGGGGCGTCATACATATACTATTTAGCCATATTAAGTAATAATATAAACACATTCAGTTCTTTTCATGTTATTAATTTAAAGTGCCAAATTAATAATAACAATAATGAGTCATTAAATTTTAAAAGGCGTACAAAAATTCGACATAATTGAAATCTTATTTTTAGGGACTTTTTTTCACTTTTGGAGACTTTTGGAATGAGTGAGTTGGCAACACTGGAAACAGCTCTCGCGCTCAGCAGCAGAGAGAAGAGACTTGCACTTTATGATGTTCAGTCCACAATCTGTTAGCTATTCGAAGAAGTTCGTTACTGTAGACGCACTGATGTGAGATGTATATATCGATTTTGATTCTTATTATTAAAGAGATATGGAATATATTTGGGGCTCATTCTAAATTCATTTAACTACCCCAAACCCTGTTATCAATCAGCACAGGAAATCAGTTAACTCTGTCTATCGAGACATCTTGCACTCACAGTCGTGCTATTGTCTCATCATAACCCTATGAGCATATTTATAGTTAGTTCTGTGTTCTGTTTGGTTGCGATATACCCTGTTATCAATTAGTACTGGAAATGAGTTAGCTCTGTCGATCGAGGCATCTTGCAGTCACAGTCGTATTATTATCTCATCAGAGGCCTACGAGCATATTTATATTCCGGTTTGTGAAGTGGTGTTGCATCGGACCTAATTCATTATCACTGAAGATGAGTTCTAATATTAATCGTAGGAAGGTGTACAAGCATCGAATGAAAAGGATCGTGCTTATGTCAAACGTAATGGATACAAATGGTTGGGCGCGTTTACGGTAGTTGAAATGGAACATGGGAATCAAATAACAACATACATATACGTATTTTTAAGACAACGGGTTTCAAATTGTCTTTCTCATGACAACGGATTTCGATTTAGCAATGACTTATTTTTAGAAAAGCTTTGTTTCGGTAAAACAATTCCACGCGTGCCGTTTATGGGAAAAGGAAAAAGACTTTGTGTGCACTAGAACAACACATCGAACGCCTTGCTGTGACGACACCCTGCATGTCTGTCCCTAGGGTGTCTACCAAATTTGAGAAATACGATTTCATGAAAAGTAAGAAATTTTCACGACCACTTTTAAAAGACTTCAGTATATATACACAGTGCGTCAAAGAATTTTTAAGACTGGGTCTATAAAATGTAATAGAAACAAGAAATTATAATTCGTTTTGGTTTTTGTTATTCAAAATAAGTCCCTCCGGCTTCAATACACTTGTTACAGCGATTTAATAATGATTCGAATGCCTGTTCCAGTTCACTTTGTGGAATTGCCTCCAAAGCACGCGTCGAAGCTGTTTGTAGGGTCGAAATATCATCAAAATAACACCCTTTTAACGTCATTTTAAGTTTTGGGAACAAAGAAAAGTCGTAGGGCGCTAAATCAGGCGAATACGGTAGATGATTCGACACACAGACGTTATTTTTCGCCATAAATCTACGAACAAGAAGTGAGGTGTGAATGGGTGCATTATCGTGCAACAAACACCAATTGCTTTCATCTCGATACTCTGGACGAATGCGACGAATTCTGCCCATCAAACGCCTCAAAACATTTATATAAAACACGCCAGTAATTGTTTGTCCACTTGGAACAAATTCTTTGTGGATAATACCCTTACTATCGAAGAATGTAATGAGCATTGTTTTGATTTTCGATGGAACTTTTCTTGTTTTTTTTTTGTTTTTTTTTTTGGCTTGTGGCGAGTTTTTTTACTTCCATTCCGCACTTTGTTTCAGGATCATATTGAAAACGCCATGTTTCATCACCAGTAACAATCGATTTTAAGAAGTTTGGATCATTTTCAGCGGCTGAAATGATGTCTCTGCAACGTGCACTTCTCCTTGATTTTTGTTCATTGGTTAACGTGTGTGGAACAAATTTAGCACAGACTTTTGTTTTGACCAAATCTTCATGCAGGATGGTTCGAATCGTTTCTTTGTTGATGTGTAAAGACTCTTCCATCATTCTTAGTGACGCACATCGATTGTTTGCCACGAAATCACACACTTTTTCAATAATCTCAGGTGTCCTAGATGAACTTGGTCTTCCGGTATGCTTATCATCTTCTAGCGTCTCTCTTCCGTCCAAAAAACGTTTGTGCCACAGGAAAACAGTTGATCTACTGAAACAAAACTCACCGTAAACTTGTTTCATCATTTGGTACGTTTCCGAGGCAGTTTTACCAAGTTTCGCGTTAAATTTGATAACAGCCATTTGTTCCATCATAATAATTCAACATGAAACAAATTTTAGTTCTCTAATGAACGGCCGTTTCGTTTGAGTTACTTTAACAACTGCGCAGAACTTTTGGCAGAAAGCAAGCAGATGGTTACGGTTTATAACGCATTCGCGATTACACTGCTGGCGCCACCGTAGGCTGAAATCTAGCGCCAATCTTAAAAATTCTTTGACGCACTGTGTATTTTATCTTGGAAAAAGTATTCTGCAGCTATAGAATGTACATGCCTTTCCAGGCTTTTTGTTCTGTTCTGTGTGATTGTCATTATAATGATTTGCAATAATGTGAATATCTATACATAAAGTTAAGGTTTTATATATAGAGGGAGATGCATGCTTGGTGTAACCAGGAGAGATAAGAAGAGGAACTCGTGGATCAGAAAAATGACAAGAGTGGAAGACATCATGATCAGAGTAAAATCCCTGAAATGGCAATGGGCTGGACATATTGCCAGAAGGACAGACCATCGATGGACATCTGAAATTTTAGACTGGATTCCAAGGGACAGGAAAAGACCCAGAAGAAGACCATATGGAAGATGGGTGGATGAAATTCGAAAGTATGCGGGAGTAACATGGAGGAGACTAACACAAGACAGACCGTTGTGGAAGAAACTTGTGGAGACCTTCGTCCAGCAGTGGATTGACAATGGTTAATGATGATGATGATGATATACACTGCCGGACAATTGCTAAGGACGGATGACAATAGCAACGATAGCAACCATAAAATGGAAGGCTGGAAAATGTGGAAATTAGCATAAGTGCGGGATACAGTAAGACGTGTTGTGCGTATGCAAATTTTGGATTGCCGAACTTGTTCGTGACGTCATAGCGCTGATAAGAGATATAAATGATTTGACGCGTATTGACCGTTGTTGTTCAAACGCAAAGTTGAAAGGGAAAGAATCAATTGACGAACTTGCAATTTTCAGTATGTCTTCCCGACATCACCTAGATGATTTTACGCGTGGCCGTATTATTGGCAAGATTGAAGAAGGGCGAAAAATAACAGATGTTGCCAGGGAGTTCGACGTCAGCCACAGTGTTGTTTCAAGGCTTTGGAAATCATTTCAAACAAATGGAGAGTGTATCAGCACTATGTACCGATCATCTGCAGAAGATCGGTACATAGTGCTATCAACAAAAAGACACCGGCGCAGCACAGCTAGTGAGGTACCAAATTGGTTTATGGCTGCTACTGGCAAGCGGATCTCCCGAAAAACTGTCGCCAGACGTTTGCATGAAGGAGGACTAAACTCCCGCCGTCCTGTTGTGTGCATCCCATTGTCCAGGGGTTACCGTACCGCCCGTTTGTAATGGTGCCATCAACATCGCAATTGGACTGATAACGACTGGTCTGCTGTCCTCTTCTCAGATGAGAGTAGATACAGTCTATCGTCTGATTGTCGACGACAACTGATCTGGCGTGATATTGGTACTGCATATTGTCCAGCAAACATACAGGAAAGGGACCGATATCCGACATGTAGTGTATGGTATGGGCTGGCATCATGATCAATGGCCGTACGTCTCTCTATGTGCTTCCAACTGGGACTATGACTGGCCAACGATACATTAATGATGTTCTGCTACCTCATGTTCGCATGTTCCGTGGTGCTGTCGGTGATAGATTCATTTTCATGGACGACAACGCAACATGTCATCGAACAGTCGCTGTCCAGGAGTGTCTTGAGAGCGAGGATATTCAACGCCTCGTATGGCCAGCACGTTCTCCAGATCTGAATCCCATTGGAAATGTGTGGGATGCTTTAGGGAGGAGTCTTGCTGGTCGCCAATGCCCTCCAATAAACAAGGACACCCTCATCCATCCGTGCACTGACAGAGGAATGGAATAAATTACCCCAACAGCTGCTTGATAATGTTGTGCAAAGCATGACACGACGTGTGGAATCTTGCATCGCCCTCCATGGTGGCCATATCCCGTATTGACATCTTACGCCGGAACGCCTGCGGACGGTAATTGCATTTTTTTCACGTTTACGTATTCTGCACAAAATGGCCTGTTTGTCCGTTGAACACGTTCCAAAGCGTTCTGGATTTCAGAGCACAATATATTGTCTTTCTTGTAATGTCCTGGCATTCTGATATTATTTTATTTCACTTGGCATCCAAATACACTTACTTTTTTATGCGCTATATAGCCGTTTATGATCCGTCCTTAGCATCTGTCCAGCAGTGTATAAAGTGCCCCGTACAGTTTTGCTGGTAACGAAAATATACTTATATTCTGAGTGCACTTACAAAGTAAGTTGAAATACTCACCATTTTATTACATGCCTTCTTTAACATTTATATCTGACTCTATAAGTAGCATAATGTAAATTGCTAAATTGATCTCAAAATTTTGTAAACATTATCCACATGTATTGCTATGCTACAACATTTTTTGCACTATCAGTTTTCTTTGTGGAGGAGGGAACAAATGTCCCTTTCTGCAGACACTTAAATCGTTAGATGGAAACAACATCTACGCTTATGTGGCCAATGCATGAGGAATTATTTGAGATTTTTGTCAGAAAATAAACAATTACTAAAAATAAAAAGAAATTCGTAACTCCAAAGCAGATTTCCTGACTTTTTCCTAACTTTCATGACCTTTTTCTGAATTCTTGAATTTTTCTTGACTTTCATGATCAGTGGACACCTTGGTCTCTCTTTGCTTGGTGTGTTTGAATTTTCAGCATTCTTCCTTCGAATCAAATTGAGAATTGAACTATAGTTATAAATTGCAAGAAGAGTGCCAATAAAAAAAAATGATACAAAACATAAACCATCAAAACACACACCTCACATACACTATATTGACAAAAGTCACCGGACACCTTTTCAAAAGCAAATGAACAGATCCGATGAGTTGTTAAGATGCGCGGTACAGCTGCAAACGGCATAAAACAAGCCTGCAGCTGACCGCGATCATATCGCACTGTGAGGTTGAGTGAAAATGTCGTGGAACTGACTTTTAGAAAAGAAAGATTGTTGGGTGTTATATTAGTGGCTTGTCCATAAGAGAAACCGAGAGGCGTTTAAACATACCCAAGTCAACTGTTTTGGATGTACTGAATAAGTGGAAGACACATGGCATGCCTGAAGCAGCAAAAAGTACCGGCAAATCAAAGAAAATCAGCGATACAGAACGTCGAAGCTTCAGGAGAGTCGTTATAGCTAATCGACGAAGTACTGCATAAGACCTCAGTGTACAGGTGAGTAAAAATGCTGGAACCTCGGTATGTACACGTAGCATTCGCAGAGAACAACATTCCATGGGTTACCGTGGTCGTGCGGCTGCTCATAAGCCTTTCATCTCCACTCGGAATGCTACTCGTCGTTTAGCATGGTGTAAAGAGCATTTATCGTGGACCGGTCAAGTTTGGAGCTGGCAGTGTACTCGTGTGGGGGTGTTTTTCGTGGTATGGTCCCGGCCCATTGGTTATCGTGGACAAACCTGTTAACCAGCACGTCTGCCTCGATATTCTAGACAATTATGCCCTACCAACTCTGTGGCAATACTATGGAACCAAGCCTTGTTGGAACCAGCAGGATAATGCACCGAGCCATAAAGCAAGGATTGTTACGGCGTGTAATTCCGCATCGTGTGTGGACTAGCCAGCACAGAGCCCTGATCTTAACCCCATAGAACACCAATGGAATGAATTAGAGCGCCGCATAAGAAGTTTGGAAGCAACGGTTAGCGGCAGAATTATGTATTGAATGGAAGCGCATACCTATATCGCTGTGTTTCAAAGTTTTGTCGAAAGCATGTCTCGGAGGGTCAGTGCCTGCATTAATACCAAAGGTGGACAGACACTGTACTAATAATGTATGCCAATAAATGCCATGTTGTGTTTCTCTTCTAGGTGTCCGGTGACTTTTGTCAATGTAGTGTATAATTTCAACTCTTAAATGTCAACCAAAGATATTTTCCTACATTTTCTGGAGCTATAGCTGTATTAATGTCATTTTGACGAATAAACGGCGAAATCAAAAGGACAGAGAAGACCCAAAGAACCTTTTCATATTGTTTCCAAGCTTCATCCGAACGAAAAACAAACCACATATATAAATTACAACTCTTTTATGGATAGCACATGAAATTGGAACAAGTTCACGGAATAATTCAGAGGGTGTTCCAAAAATTTTAGACCGATTTTTCAGCAATATAATTAAATTTAAAATTAAATTATTTTTTTCCTTTTTTTCTTTTATATATTGGAGATTTAGCGACCACCGTGAGCAACTCAGTGGGCAATAAAGCAAACGCCCGTCCCTAATTTAGGGACACCGGTTCCATGGAAGGGTGAGAGCCAGCGCCGTAAGACAAACACAACATCCATGCCTCACGGGATTCGGACCCGGACCCATCTCACATGATTGATCAGAAGCCATCGCTGTTCAAATTTTCATCCTTGGGAACGCATTAATTGTCCAGAAAAATGATGGCGCGACCTGTACTTTGATTACGTCAGTAGACAGACAAATATTGGATTGCATAATTATGGTTATGTTTTACAAAATATTAAGTATTCCAAGTTATAAAATGAAGCTATTTTAATCAATGTTCAAATTTTCATCCTTGGGAACGCATTAATTGTCCAGAAAAAAGATGGCGCGACCTGTAATTTGATGACGTTAGTAGACAGACAAATGTTGGATTGCATAATTATGGTTATGTTTTAGAAAATATTAAGTATTCCAAGTTATAAAATGAAGCTATTTTAATCGATGTTCAAATTTTCATCCTTGGGAGCGCATTAATTGTCCAGAAAAAAGATGGCGCGACCTGTACTTTGATGACGTCAGTAGACAAACAAATGTTGGATTACATAATTATGGTTATGTTTTAGAAAATATTAAGTATTCCAAGTTATAAAATGAAGCTATTTTAATCGATGTTCAAATTTTCATCCTTGGGAGCGCATTAATTGTCCAGAAAAAAGATGGCGCGACCTGTACTTTGATGACGTCAGTAGACAAACAAATGTTGGATTGTATAATTAAGGTGATGTTTTTGAAAATATTCCCAGTTATAAAATGAAGCTATTTCAAATGATCTTCAAATTTTCACCCTTGGGAACGCATTATTTGTGAAGAAAATGTGTACAGAAGTTTTTCCATTGGAAGTACAGGAAGCAAAATTACTTTACGTCCACCTTAAACAACTGAGATAGCTTTACCAACAAAACATATGCGTAACAAATTCTCTGCGTTACCATGGCAGCAGGTCACGGGACCAGAACGTTCTTCTGTGGTTATCGTGAAGACCGACAAGCCGTTCGTTTCTTTCCTTTGCGTCTGTAAAAAAAATGTTTTTTTCCTGTGAATTTATCGTCTGCGTTAGTGGTTCGTGTTGACTGTGTTGTGTTTTCACCGTTTTGCCTCACTTGAAGTGAGTGTGTGTGCCTCCTGTTACGTTATTTTGTGTTTCTTCTGTGTGACGCAGCTGCAGCACGCAGTGTTTTGTTGTTCGGCTTAGCGGCCATGATGGCTGCTTCCCAAGTACAAATGCAGTTTCCGTCTGCTGATTTTATCTCCGCTGGATTTTCTTTGGCTACATCGACCGCTTGTGAGACAACTATGACCTCTTCAAGTGTGGATTTGTCTACTTCTAATTGTGTTTCTGCTTCTAATGTGCTTCGTCCTAATGTTTCTGCATCGAATGTTCTTCGTCCTAATTTGCATATCCTGGGTGCCGAGTCACGTTCTGCTGCCATGGATGCTACTCCTCCACGCTCGTATGCTGCGACTGCTCGTCCGAGCCAACCTCTTTCAATGCAACCAGAATTTTCTAGAGAAGATAAAGTTCTCAAGATTCGGATTTCTGACGACTCACCAGCAGGTAAAGAACTTTCCTCAGCTTTGTTATTAAGTGTGTATTTTCCGTCTCTTCGTGACACCCCACTCCCCCTCTATTTGGAGGCCTTGGTTAAAGTTGTTCCCAAGGAAAGCATCGTTTCAATTATTCGCATTGGAGGGGGTGTTGTCGTTCATTTTGTTCACCAAAAAGCCACCGACACCGTTCTTGCTACAGGTATTGATATTGGCTTCTTTCACTTGCAACCTGTCGCTTATGCACAGCGCCCGGTCACAGTGACATTATCTCCTGTGCCTACTGCTATTCCTGACAACTTACTTGTTGCTGCACTCGGCACTCTTGGTCGAGTAGTGGGAGAGACTAAATTTCTCCCAGCTGCTGCCAGAGACTCTCCATTCAAATTTGTGCAAGGAGGACGTCGCCAATATCGTGTTATTTTCCCCACTGACCAAGCCATTTCTAACCGCCCCACATCTCTGCAACTTGTTACGGACACACGAACATACGTTTTCAACTTATTTGCTGGTGTCCAGTGTTTCCGGTGTAGAGCTGAAGGACACCTGGCTTATGAGTGCCCCCAGCGCACACTTGCGAAAGGTGCTGTCCCTTCGTTGAAGGTTCCTGACACACCTCCATCATACACTTCCTCCTCCCTTACTACTGAACAAACTGTTTCCCCAATGTCAACCACGTCACCATCTCTGCTACTTGCTCCTTCAATGACTGCAGATATTTCGTTGTTTTTTTTTTTTTTTTTTTTTTTTGATTGGAGGTTTAACGACCACCGTGAGCAACTCAATGGGCTATAAGCAGTCGCCCGTCCCTAATTTAAGGTCACTGGTTCCAGGGAAGGGAGAGAGCCAGTGCCGTAAGACAAACACAACATCCATGCCTCACCGGGATTCGAACCCGGACCCCTTCGGACGAATGATCAGAGGCCAACGCCTTAGACCACTGCGCCACCGGGGCGGCATATTTCGTTGTCTTCACCTGTTTCAGTTCCGCCACTGCCATTTAACTCCGAGCAGCCGCTGTCTTTCAAAACTACTACGCAGTTATTGCAGTTATTGCCAAGCACTAAACAGCCATTACCATACAACTCCGAGCAGGCGCTTTCTTTCAAAACAACTACGCAGTTATTGCCAAACACTGAACTGCCATTTCCATTCAACTCCGAGCAGCCGCTTTCTTCCGAAACTACTGCGTCATCATTGCCCAGCTCTCACGCGCCACCACCAAGCAACAAATTGCCTCCCGTTTCACAGCCTGTTTCGCAAGTGCAAACACCTGCTTCTGAACTGTTCAAATCTGTTCTCATTGTTGACATGCCATTTCCACCTCTTCCTACTTCGGTGGGCTCCTCTGGACCCAAAACTGCCGGGAAACGCCCAAATTCTGCTGAGTCTTCTCCTAGGCCTTCGCGTCGCACTAGGCGTTTTCGGACCAAATCTTCTGCCACTTCCTCTGGAACCTCACCTGGCGTAGAAAATTTTTCTTCTCAACTTCGTACAACAAACAGATTCGCTTGCCTCCCTACTGATGATGATATGGATGTTGCTGCTAATTTAAGTGAATCAGCATCGATTGCTTCGGATGTTGCTGGAGATGATTCTTCTCTTCCCACCATTCCCAAACTTTCAGCTCTGTTCAAAGACTGTTCTGTTTCAATGCAACCGCTCACATTTACTGAACTTCTTGAACTAATTCAACGCCCTAGGATTGACAAATTTCTAACAATCCCGTGTATTCAATCTAAGTTAAATTGGTTACCTGAAATGCTTCAACAACTGCAATTGCTTGATGAATTTTTGATTAACGTTTCCGTTCCTCCTGAAGATGCCCAGCTTCAGCATCGTATGTGGTACATGCTGAAGTTGCTCACAGCTGAACTCGAAAACAATCAACAGCCTGTTCATGATTTCCCAACTGACTGAGTTTTTTTGTTTTTTTTCTTCTGAATAAACGTTTTGTTTTGAAATTGTTTACCTTTGAACTTGTACTGCTTTACGGTCTGTTTTTGTTTAGTTTTCGGCGAACTCTTAGACACAGTTTAATACTATTGTTATCAACGGACTCATAGACTTTTATTTTTACTACTGTTCAACTGGGCAGCCTGTGAGCACCCTCTTTTTCACACCCTTTACACTGTTGTTATTGTGTTTTTAAATGCTTGCGTATACCTTGTTCTTTCCCACATCTTGTTACTGTTTTGTATTCTATACTTGTTCATATTTTGTAGAGGCGTTTTTTATACCTAACATTTTGAGCAATAAATACCTTATAAAGACAAGCCGTTCGTTTCTTTCCTTTGCGTTTTTAAAAATTGCTTAAAATCAGAAAATGAGTTTTTTTTTAATTTTTTTTTTTGTAAAAAAGGGACGATAGTTGTAAGTTTATGCTGTAAAAATTGCAATGCGTTATGATTTATTGTTTGCCATATATCCGTATTTTTTAATGGATACCATCGCGAAATAGAGAATTTTGTGAAATTTAGAAATTTGATTTCTCGTAAACTAAATCGAAATTCAAAAAAAGGGCGACGAGGTGCAAACACTCGGTCATGGCACTACATGCCTACAAAGTTTCGTGGTTCTCTTACTGTTAGTGTGTCCGGAACGCGACCTGATAGCACATTTTTTGTTTACCTTAACTTTGAAATACGATAGCTCTTGAATTATCGCTAGAATCGAGAAACGGTTTATTTCAGAGTGTTCTCCAAACAATTCTCTACAAACGATGTAAATTTCATAATTTTGTGTTCAATAATTCGTTTTGCGCTGCGAGCTAGGAAAGCAAGAGTGTCGCGAAATTTCTAAAACAGCGGCAGCAGTTACTTTTTTTAGAATAGAGAGAAAATTTTTTTGGGAAAAAGTCATTTTCTGATTTTTAAGCATTTTTTAAAGACGCAAAGGAAAGGAGCAAGCTGCTTACAGTGTCTTCAGTGTTAACCAGACAGGAAAGTTCTGGTCCCCTTACCTGCTGCCGTGGTGACGCAGCTATTTTTAGCACTCTCTTCTCGTTGGATGAAAGGACAGGCCACAATCAAACTGGTAATGACGCAATGCTTAATGACGTAGCGACGCTTCTAAATTTCTGCGTCTTCCGCCGGCATAGGTGAACAGCTATGTAAATATAGGCTTTCGCCTCGTATATGAAAAGCAAAGAGGGAAAATGCGAGTGTGTTCGTCCGCGAATTGTTTGAACAGTTTTAAATGACTTAGAAATCTGAAAATTGGCATGCTGATAGGTCTTAAGGTTCGAATACCTAGAAAAGCACGAAAAAAAAAAATGGCGGCTTTGGAACATCGTCTGCTTGAACTTTTCGCGAATTGTTAGACCACTTCTAAATAATCTAGAGATCTAAAAATTGGAATGCTGGTAGGTCTTAAAGTCCGGATACCTGCAACTGCACGAAATCCAAAAAAAAAAAAAAAAAAAAATACAACAACAACAGCGCTTTCACGCATTGTCTGCTCGAATTTTTCTACCACTTCTACACTTAGAAAAAAATCTGAAAGCCAAAAAACATTCAAAAGAGTGGCTTAGCTTCACAATTTCAAAATTCTGAAAGGTTTAAAGACAATTTTGCCAGAATCACTGAAATGCTTTAAAAATTTCAAAGCCACCCTCGGTGCCGCAATAGTCTACGCGATGGCCTCTGATCATTCGTTCGAACGGGCTCCGGGTTCGAATCCCGGTGAGGCATGGATGTTGTGTTTGTCTTACGGCACTGGCTCTCTCCCTTCCCTGGAGCCAGTGACCCTAAATTACGGACGGGCGACTGCTTATAACCCATTGAGTTGCTCACTGAGGTCGTTAAACCTACAATGAAAAAAAAAAATTCAAATTTTGATTTAAAATTAAGGGGCGTAAAGCCTCCTCCGTTTTACGCCAAACCGCATGCACTGACGTCTCGATGTTGTTCTAAATCGTAAAACAACAGTTACGGTTTTTAAATTACTTTTCTTACCCTTAATTATTTTTCCCTTTCTTTAATTTTATGTTCAAAAAAAGATTTTATAGATTCACCGTTCGGAGAACGGGCATGATTGCTAGTAGAAAAATAAAAATGTTTACAGAACAACAGTGGGTTTTGTGCATACCCATTAAAACTTTTTTTTTTTTTTTTTTTGATTGGAGGTTTACCGACCACCGTGAGCAACTCAATGGGCTATAAGCAGTCGCCCGTCCCTAATTTAGGGTCACTGGTTCCAGGGAAGGGAGAGAGCCAGTGCCGTAAGACAAACACAACATCCATGCCTGAACCATTAAAACTTCAAACAAGTTTTAGGAAAAAGCAAAAGGAATTAAACCCAAGTTCTACGTGTATAGGCCAACGCTATGGGGCATAGAAGAGTTCAAGTTTCCCGTCATCGAAGAACAAAAAGCTTTCCGTTTCAGTTACCGCATGTGAAAATAAACACCAGCAAAGCCGGCGGAAGGAGCCTTCTTTCAACACAGAATCAAGAGCCAAGTCATTCATTATTAAACAGCACTGGAAGAAATGTGGTTTACATTCGGTGGCTATTCACACTGCGCGCCAAACGACGGAAGCACCACTTCAAAGCTGAGATCTTTAACACGGCTTAGCACTCAGTCCAGGTATTATCATTTCCTCATTTTCCTCAATAACAACGCAACGTAACCTTTTATGTCAGCAATAAAGCTATTTTGGGCGAACAGCTGTCTAGGTGTCAGATACAAAGAAAGCACTAAAAGTGATAATAGCCATCGTAAACTTTCCGACATTTTTCTGTTGATTTTTGTCTTGCGCGTGATAAAAAAACGAATAAATCCACAAAAGCCATTTAAAAGAATTTTAATATCGCAAAATACATAAGTGGTTTACGAAAAAAAAACTATTTTGGAAACTAGCCTATGGCCGGTCCTAGGGCGGTCGTTTTTAAGCTTTAAATAAATATTAATACATAGGGGATCAATGAAAGTTGAAGACTCGAGAATGAATCACTGATACGAACGATTACCGTCTTTGGCACGATTTAATGCCAAAGACGGTAATCGTTCGTATCAGTGATTATATAGGGGATGTTCTATTCGACGATTAATTTCGTTTTTAAGTATCAACAGGGTTCCCACTCAAAAGTCATGAAAAAATTCCCTGACTTTTCCAGGCTCTCCAGGCGGTTTTTAAAATTTTCCAGAGTGGCATGTTGCAAAAAATTGTTACATTTCATTCCATTCCATTCATTTTTCTCAACAAAGCACACACTTGCAAATTCTTTAAGCAATTTGTCTTTATAAAATTACCTGCTTCTCATTAATAACAACTAACTGTGCACATTATTTTCTGTACCAAAGTTCCGTGAATTTTTGTGAATACTACCCACACGGAATTTGTAAATACATTCCCATAGAAACAGGTCACATGCAAGAAAACATATGTCAGTTGAATAGTTTCAGTTTTTCTATAACACAATGCAGCTAAGCTTAATGATGGAATGGCTCTGTTCAAAGAAACATGTTTCAAGAGAACCAACAGACAAAGGACTTTGATCCATCATTTGGTTGGTTCTCTTGTGAAGCGTTTCTTCAAGCAGGAGCTATTGTGCCCAATTATTCCATGTAATAACAACTGCCTGCAGAAATTGAACAAAAGCTTAATAACTGGCAATTTTAAAAATTCAATTTTGCATCTTTTTTTAGAGAATGAAGGAAATACTTAAAAATACTGAATATAACCGAAAGTAAGATCTACCAAATTCTAGGCAGGCAGTAATTGCAAGCAAAAGCTTGAAATCTTGAAAAAATAAGGTGTTTTTTTGGCAAAATAAAGTATCCATTGATTTTTACAAAAAAAAAAAAAAGAGTAATTTTACCCGAGTTTTCCCTGATATTTACAAAAAAGGGTAATTTTCCCTGAATTTTCCCTGATATTTGGAACCATTTCCAAATTCCCTGAGAATTCCAGGTTTTCCCTGTTTTCCAGGTAGAGTGGGAACCCTGCATCAAACAGAAGTCATCGCTCTTTCCACGTTTATAAGTGAGTCACGGAAAAATTTCTCAACGGCCGCCACCGGAATCGAACCCAGGGTCTTCTAAGTTATGCGCCGGATATGCTTCCGTGACTCACTTATAAACGTAGAAAGAGCGATGACTTCTATTTGATGTTCAGTTCTGTGGTGATGCGAACAGTCATCGAAAAAGAAAAAAGAAAGACAGCGAGTGAGAGAGCTATGTGTCCTGTGTGTAAGCCACCCCGGCACGAGAGGTTGTTTATGATGTTTTCTGCGGACACGTGCAACTGAGGGGTGAACTGAGAAGCCAGAAGAAAAGGGGGTGGCTTTCTTGGAAGAACACCAGCCAGAGGGATGTCACTTGCGCGTCCAGGGCAGTTGCTCGTTTCTTTTGTGAACGAAGGAAGCATTATGATGTGATGTTAAATGTTTTCTGTTTATGAGTTGTACCGTTTTTGTGTGTTCGTCTGGTTTTATTAAAAACCATTTATTTTAACTTCCTGCATTTTTAATTGGAACAATGCTTATGTTAATTTGCACCGACCTCCGATGATGAGGAACGGCTGATCATAACAAGTGCCAAATATGTTGGCCAACGCTACCACAGAGAATAATAGCATGTGAATGGAATCAACACCACCACATGTTGTAAAACGTGTCGGACAAGCAGGGGGATTCACCCCCACAACTAACAATAACGAAATACAACAAGGTCCACGTCAACTTTGTATTCATCATTCATTCGCCTTCTTGTTATTTCTTCAGTTGCTGCTGTTCATCTGTGGTGAAACCCCAGCATTGTGCGGGGCTCCGAAGATGCAACCTTGCCATGCGGTTTGGTAGTTTGTCGTTAGTGAGTCTGAAAAATTTCGAGGCCGATGTGGTGCAGTGGAAGCATATTCGGCGCGTAACTGGAAGACCCTGGGTTTGATTCCCGGTGGCGGCCGATGAGAAATTTTTCCGTGACTCGCTAACAAACGTGGAAAGAGCGATGACTTCTATTTGATGTTCTGGTCCACGTCAACTGTGTATTTATTATTGTTTTTAAGCTTTAAATAATAATAACGATATACAAGGGTGTTTCAGCTAAGCGTGTACAAACTTCTGGGAGAGGCAGGTTGCACAAAGACAAATCGGAATCACATAGCAATGCAGGGTCGGAAACGCCATCTTCGTGTGCTCGTGTACAGCGAAGACGAGAAATGAAAGAGCAGCACGTAAGAGAACAAAATGCTTTTTATTACTCACAAGACATTTGCGAAATGCATTGAGGTTACAGAAGGTGTTCAAAGCTGAGACCATGAGCAGTAACACACGCTTGACATCGTCGTCGCATGGAATCACGAACATTTTGGAAAATTCCTGGCGTGTCTCGGACTTCCGAAGCAGCTACAGGTTTGTTTGTTTTTTGATCGGAGGTTTAACGACCACCGTGAGCAACTCAAAGGGATATAAAGCAGTCGCCCATCCCTAATTTAGGGCCACTGCTTCCAGGGAAGGGAGGGAGCCAGTGCGGTAAGACAAACACAATAGCCATGCCTCAAAGGGTTTCGAACCCGGGCCCCTTTCGGACGAATGATCAGAAGCCATCGCTTATACCACTGCGCCACCGGGACGGCAGTTACAGAGATGCGTGCTACAAGGTCCTCATCACTTTCAACATGGGTGTCGTACACCAGTCCTTTGATGTAAGAAGAAGTAATCAAGACATGTTAAGTCCGGCGATCTTGCACGCCAATGAACGGGACCACCATCCCCGATCTACTGATGTCCAAATGTCATGTTTAAGTGATGACGAACGTCATTGCTGAAATGGGCGGGGGGCCCCATCGTGCTGGAACCACATTGCATGGAAGAACTCAGCCATCCATCCTACTACCTCTGCGGGTGGTTTACAAATGACAGTATCTTGAAAGAAGGTATGAGCAGTCTCGCGGCCGAACAACGCCATCTACCGCATGAAGATGGCGTTTCCGACCCTGCATTGCTATCTGATTCCGATTTGTCTTTGTGCAACCTACCCCTCCCAGAAGCTTGTACACGCTTACCTGAACCACCCTGTACATATTTTGAAGATGGCAATCCGTTTTTTGGCGTAAATATGACAAGGATGGTAAGTCAGATAATATCCAAAAACTTGAAAAAGTGTGTGTTTAAAGACTCTGGGGGCACTATTAATCCTAGAGTAAAAGAGAAAGGAAGCGGATCAAGAAAATTAAAGCTTATTCCTTAATTTACAATAGTGGCCAAAATTGAGGAAACCTTTTGGAAATAGTGTATTTTTGAGGTTTGGTGGCTCATAACACCACTTTTTCTTTTGGAGTAATACCATACAATTATATATCAATGGAAAGATAATTTAATCAAATTTAATCAAGAATGTAATGCAATAACTTTTATGAAGGATTTTGTATTAGAACAGCAGTTATAAAAAAGAAAGGTGAAACACATAGAAAAAATGAGATATACAGAAATTCTCACCATGTCAGTTAATACTTAGTTGGGTAACCTTTATTGTTAATTATGGCCTTACAATGCATTCCCATGGGGTAAACCAAGTTTTTTAGTTCTGCAGCTGTTATAATGTGAAACCAAGATTGAATTATTGCTTCTCTTAATTGGGTTTTATAGCTGGGTTGCTTCTGACTAACAAGTTTCTTTAGTCGGCTCCATAGATTTTCGATGTGGTTAACGTCCGAGCTATTCCCAGGCCATTCCAGCAGTGGAGTATGATTATCTTGAAACCACTTTTTGCACACAGCACCAACATGACATGGAGCTGAATCCTGTTGAAATATAAATGCTTCATTATCTTGGAAAATATCACGTGCGGAAGGCTTCGGTTTGGGCTCAAGTATTGCATTATTGTATTTTTGGCCATTTATATTCCCATTAATCATGCAACTTCTGCCCACACCTTTTGATGTCATATAACCCCAGATCATAACCCTAACTGGGTGTTTCACAGTACATGTGATACAATCAGGATGCAAATCTTCTCCGATTCTTCTCGTAACGTATTTTATGCCATCACTACGAAACAGGGAGATTTTGGTCTCATCACTCTAAATAACACTGTCCCATTGTTCCGCTGTCCAGTTAACATGGGTTTTAGCCCAGTTTAATCTTTTCGATCTTTGTTTGAAAGATAAAAAATGGCCTTTTTCGTGGAATTCTAGCTTTTAGACCAAATTCCTGCAATCTGCGCCGAACAGTCCTTGCATTCAACTTCACATTGCATTGCTCCATTTCATCTTGTATACACCCAGATGATTTTCTTCTGTCACCTAGGTACAGTCTCTTAATTCTTCTATCATTACTTGCTGTTGTGTACCTTTTCTTGCCTTTACCAGTGTGGTTTTGTAGTGACTGAGTCTCCTTACACCTCTTCAAAAATTTAGAAATGCCACCTTTGGTTAAGTTTTCACCAATTTTTCTTCTAATTTCTTCATAACTGAAGCCTCGTTCACTTAAAAGTACTATTTTACATCACTTTCTGGGTGACCAGTCAACTCTTGGCGCCGTTTCTGTAATTTTATTACGTTTCACAAGCTCACTAAATGAAAGAACACAAAAAAAAGATCAACCAACTTGATAGTAATCACATACCACACTGACAGATGTCCTCCTCTCAGCTCCAATACATGACATCAATAGCTTAATCTTACTGTGACCTGATTGGCTCATTGCCAAAACAAGATGACACCGGATTGGTTCTGTAAACACTCGTGCTTATTGGCTACTTTCAAATGAAGGAAAGCTACTTCATATCAACCTAAGCGAGTTGTGCTTCTTTTTCCTGGTTATCTGGCTATAACTTTCACAGATTATAGATAATTGAACAAACTTTGTTGCATTACATTCTTGATGAAATTATCTTTCCATTGATATATAATTTTATGGTATAACTCCAAAACAAAGTGGTGTTATGAGCCATCAAACTTCAAAAATACACTTTTTCCAAAAGGTTTCCACAATTTTGGCCACTACTGTATTTATTCTTTCAACCAGATATCAGGTGGCGTGAAAAGCATATCACAGCTAACCAAAATTTAGCTGGGGTTATGAAACAACCTAGAAAATTTTCAAGTTTTCGGATATTATCTGACTTACCATCCTTGTCATATTTACACCAAAAAACGGATTGTCATCTTCAAAATTTGTATTATATGGTGTAATTCCACTATTTTATTCATGTCAAAGTTTAGTTAATATTTTTAGGCTTACATTCAATTAAATATTTTCAATAATATCTCATTTCATCATACACTGCCGGAAAGTGAAAAAAGAACACCAAGAAGGAATTGGCAGACGATCATGAAATTTACATATGTTAATGGGGTCGAGTTTACGTAGGTGTTATGTTAATTTCGGGACCAACCAGTGAGCGCTTACGCCACAGCACGGCATCATATGCAAATTATCGTCGGTGGTATTTAAGGAGTACGGCGAAGTGAATGTAATCAGTCGTCGGCGTACGGACACGTGCGAAGACCCTGAAGAAGCTGCAATGCCTGGACATGGAAGACGTGTACGATTTCAGCAGTTATCGGACTTTGAGCGAGGTCGTCTAGTCGGACTCCTCGAGGCCGGGTGGTCGTATCGTCGTATTGGGGGGCGAATTGGACGGGAAGTATCTGTGGTGGTACGATGGTGGTACGATGGTGGTGTACATGGTCCGAGGAACATTCCCACACGAGAAGACGTGGAACCGGGAGTCACAGACGGACTCATGAGCGGACCAATCGACGCATAAGAAGAGCGGCGTTGTCCAGCAGAACATCCACTGCGACGCAAATCCGATCTGCCGTTGCACCTGAGGTGACTGTGCGAACAATCCGCAACAGTCTACTGGATGCAGGACTACGTGCACGTGTGCCTCTGGCATGTGTACCTCTGACTCCAGCACACCGTCAGGAACATCTGCAGTGGAGAACGCAATGGCGATCTGTCGTGTTCAGCGATGAAAGCAGATTCTGCTTGGGAGCCTCCGATGGCTTTATGCGTGTTCGCAGACGCACAGGGGAGCGCCTCCACCCTTCTTGCATCCGCCAGCGACACACAGGGCCTACTCCTGGTCTCCTGGTGTGGGGAGCGATCAGCTATCACGTTCCCGTACACAACTAGTGTTTGTACCGGGTACGTTAAACAGCACCTCTTACATCAACAACATCATTCAGCCCGTTGTTGTGCCATTTGTAAGGTTGGTCCATCGTGGTGTTTTCCAGCAAGATAACGCATGCCCACACAGGGCACATGCAACGCAACATGCACTTCAGGGTGTTAGACAACTTCCATGGCCTGCACGTTCACCGGATTTGTTCCCCATTGAGCACGTGTGGGATTTTATGGGACAACGACTTATACGGCCTCCACGGCCAGCCACGACCACCCCGATTTACGCGTCCAGGTTGAGGATGCTTGGAACTCAATACCCCAAACTTACATCCAACATCTGTACGACAGACTCCATGCCAGAATTGCACAGTGTGACGCAGTTCATGGCGGTTCAACCTTGTACTAACCATGTTACATGGAAATGTTATTTTTCAGTTTACCAGCAAATACAGCTGTATTTTGCCATAATGTTTTGATCACGTTATCCTCTGTATTCCGTTATTATGCTGTATAAATTTCGTTGGTATCAGACGTCTCCTTCTTGGTGTTCTTTTTTCACTTTCCGCCAGTGTATAATTTTCGCATTTTAATAAAATACAATAGAAAGACAAAATAATACCAAATGGTACATCACGGGCCGGGCCGGTCGGGCATAAATAAAAGTTGCAATTGACGGGCCCGGACCGGACCATGAGTCCAATATTTGAAACGGGCCCAGCTCACTAAATTAGGCTTCTACAGACCTCTACTTGATCATAATAACCCACACTCTGCGGATAGTTATGGTACTAACCGAGCCATTAAAAACATTTCCTACTTCAGTAGCGATGGAAACGGCAGAAGAACGGGATTTTTTTAACATTTCTCATCATGGCTCTTCTGCCGTCAGTTTGTGCGGCCTTCCTTAATGTATTTTTGCCGCAGTTGCACCGTTCTGCTTCCATCTCATTACATCACTTACAGTCGATTTTCGTACAGTCGCTCACAGTGCACCTTCCTGCGCAACTGTTCTTTTCACTTATGCAAATACTTTGTAGTGTCTGAATACTGTTGATAACACAGGGTGATTATTCACATGGAAGTATACAGTTTCAACGCACTGTAAAACAAGAACAATGTAAGATATTTTATGTTACCTGTAACAGAATTGTAGAGGAATGTTTCAAGTTTTTTTTTAGAGACAGTCACAGATGTTCTATGTGTGCACCCTTAGTCACACGACACACATCGACCCGGTAATCGATTTCCGCCCAAACGGGAGGTAAGATATCTGAATCAAGTGCAGTGATAGTGGCTGTGATACAAATTTTTTATGCCAATCGTAGATAGATTTTCTGGTTGGAGGTTCTTTTTCTAATTGTGATCGAAAATGCCGTTGCACAACAGTTACAGATTCCGTTTTGCTCAATTCAAGAACTCAAAACGCCTTCTCCACAGCAGGCGCTGCCATTTTGACTGAATAGTCACGTGACAAGCGCGCTATCGCCTACGTCACTTCCCTCAGTAGCGGGACACAAACTTTATGAGTACATCTACCTAACGGTTCGCAGTTGTGGTCCGTGTCTTCAACTGTTACTGTTTTACACCATCTGGAAACTGTATACGTCTTTATGAATCACCCTGTATATTGTAGTAACGCTATGAACATTCACTTTTTCCAAAATGCGTGCAAAAAATTTTTTTCATAGAAATACTTCATTGATAAATCTCTCTTCGTAAAATCACCGAGAAATTATTTAGTTCTGAAACTTTCATCTCTGCTGCATCGACGTATTGTTCGCCGCGTGTAGAAAGTAATGATAATTTTCTCTAGAAAATTACTTTCTTTCTTTGGTGTAGTCGAAGTTAGTTTTGTTTATAACTCTGCTGTTTCCTTGGAGTGATCGATGTAGTGAAACTATTGGGAACGGAAACGCATTTACCCCTAATAGTTTCACTTAATCGATTTTCTTCTTTGTCCTTGGGAGGAGTCTTGATATGAGTTTTATCTTTTGTACGTTCATTCCGGGAAGTCCTTGAATAACAATTTGTGTGGCGCTGAATATTTACTTGCGACAGTCACGGCAGGGTCGTCAGCAAATTGAAGGTTAACGAACTCCGTAAATCTAGTCTCTTTGTCAACGCAGATGGTTGAAATGCAAGAATATTCTATACCACTACTGTCCCTTTAGCGGCCCAAGGAACGAAACTTTGCGGCCCGCAAATGAAGAATAAACCTCGTGGAACCCAATCTGAAAATACACTGGTGCAAAACTTTAAGGCCACCCCGGTGGCGCAGTGGTCTAAGCGATGGCCTCTGATCATTCGTCCGTAAGGGGTCCGAGTTCGAATCCCGGTGAGGCATGGATGTTGTGTTTGGCTTACGGCACTGGCTCTCTCCCTTCCCTGGAACCAGTGACCCTAAATTAGGGACGTGCGACTGCTTATAGCCCATTGAGTTGCTCGCGGTGGACATTAAACCTTAAAAAAAAAAACTTAAGGACGAAGTGGAAAAGTCAAACAAGTAACAAATAGGGATCTTTAGAAAACTTCCAAAAGGTAAAAGTACACCAATAATAACTAAGGAGACAACAAGGTCATAACAAATCGGGTCAATCCATATGAAGTGGTCCAATGCTTGTTGCTTGACCATTTTTTTTTTATTTTATATTTTGCATTCTGTTGGCCTCATATGTTGACAGTTCAAAACCACTATTGTTTTATCTTTATTCACATTGCTTTCAACATGGTGGCCATTTTTGTATCTTGGCGTACGGCATTTTTAGCATATGTAAGGGTTAGCGGTAACTTCATTATCTCAGCTGTGGTAGGACAAAATTTCAGATATTGTTATGTTAAGCACATTGTAAGGTACTATTTTGTCAATTATACTATGCATCTAAAAATATTCCTTCACCATACATTTTTTTTTCAAATTTTTGTATCAAAATCACTAAAAATGTCATTTTCGGAGTGATTATTATTAAGGGGGAAGGCAATTTATTTAAGATTTTAAATTTCTTTTTGGAAGTACATATATACAAATAGTCTCCGTTAAAAATTATTTGAAACTTGAGAGTTGCATACTTTTTTCTACATGGCAGTAAAATTGTACTTTTTTTCAAAAAATTGCCAATTTTAGAGTTTAATATCTCTGGTGGGCAGTTATTTAAAAATCTGAAATTGACACACATTAAAGGTACTTTATTATAAGCAACATTAAGTAAAATTTTGAGTTTGAGATTTAAGTGGTTTAAGAGATACAGCCTTGCAAAAGTCGTAAAGCATCCGTAATGATGATGATTATTATAGGTTTTAATTTTTAAATGATTCCTAGGACTTGACGGGAGACAGTAGCATAAAAACAAAAGAAAAATATTATTTCCAGGAAGTTTTGAGAGTACTGTAGTATGATTCTACAGTTACAGCATGGGTGAAAGTTTTCCTTCGTTTTTGTTTTAATGCATTAAAGTTGCAGGTATTCCAGTTTAAAAGAAGAAAACACATTTACAACTACTGCATGGCTATGTCCACATCACACTCCCACCAACTCTTTGCCTTATTCCGACGCCTTTGGCTTGCGCACTCCGGGCGATCACTAACTTCTAGTTCGGAAGCTTGTGGTAGACCCCTTCTTTGGAAATTAAAATGCGAAAACTTATTTTTGTGAAAAGTTCAGCAACGTATGCAATTTTTTTGTAGATACTGTGATTTGCTGAAAAAACCAGATGCCCCTAATTTCGCCAAAATGCTTTGATAACTTTTAAAATTAAGTCCGAATTTTTGTCTTAAGGTAGAAAGAAACAGATTTCTTAATAGAAAAAAAAAAAAACTAGGTGTAACTTTAAAAGATATTGTTGGATTTGGGCAAAATTTGGGAATCTGTTTTTCTTAAAAAATTTCGCATAATTTGCTAAAATTTTCTCGAAAATTTAAGCAAATTATGCAAAAAGAATATTTCAAACAAAATGAACTGCAACCTAGAGCTTGTCCCTGGTAAATTATTGTGTCCTACCTGTTACAAAAATATTTTTACAATTAGAAAATGTCGAAAAAAATGATGAAGGGTTTGTTGCTTCTACTAAGCATTTATTAAATATAGACCACCAACTAAAATAAGAAAATAAACCTCAGAAAGAAGATTGCAGGCCTTAAAAGCAAAGACAGAGAAAATTTTAAATTTATTGAAAAGAAATTTGAGATTTCCTTTGATACGGTAATAGAAGGGCCTGAAGAAAATGTGGATGCAGTAGACGAGTTTGAGGAATTAATAACAAAACTGAAGGAGAAGTGTGCTGTAACAGACAAAGGGAGAGAGGGTAAAAATAATTAACTTACTACCTAGTTCTTGGACTCAAAAAAGAATAAATACCGAGTTTAGCGTATCCGATTGTCTAGTAAAACTGACAAGAGATCTAGTTAAAAATCAAGGTATTCTACCAGAGCTAGGAAGGTAGTTGGGTTCTGGCATTCAATCAATTTGGATGAACTGTTTGTGGAATTCGAAGTGTTTGCAATTTGGATGAACTGTTTGTGGAATTCGAAGTGAAAAATCCAAATTGTAAGATCAAAATTCATAGAACTCAGACCTAAGTGGTGTGTCATTGCTGGATCCTCAGGAACTCATACTGTTTGTGTTTGTTTGTACCATCAAAATGTTAAGCTCATGATTGATGGGGCTAAACTTAGCATTAATTACAAGGACCTTCTTGACATGATTGTTTGTGACATGAATAGTTACAACTGTATGACGGGAAAATGTGTTAAATGTCCAGGAAGGGAAGCTCTCCAAGATTTGATGCAAGAATTTGAAAATACTGATACCATGCCAGACAATATAGTCTTTAAACAGTGGACCACTACAGATCGGGCTGAAATTATCACTGTTGTTCAACCGATAAAAGAATTTTTCCATCCCTCACTGAAAAGCTTTGTTTTCTTAAGACTCACCATTTTACAGCAAAATCACAAACTCAGTTCCTGAAAGAAAAGAACTCAATGAAACTGAATGTATTATTCTTGCAGACATTGCAGAAAACTTTACCTTTGTAGTTCAAGATGAGATCTAAAGCTACCACACTGGGTAAACCAACAAGGAACTGTTCATCTATTTGTGTGGTACTACAAACGAAAAGGCAAGCCAATGCATTTGTGTGATTAGTAATAACTTGGACCACAACATGTTTGCAGTGCACATGTTCCAAACACACTTGCTGACACACATTAAGCAAATTGTCCCCAGTGTTAACAAAAAAATTGGCTTTTTTGGATGGAACATCAGGCCAATATAAATACAAGGATTTTATTAACCTATGCCACCACAAGAAAGATTTTGGTCTTGATGCTGAATGGAATTTCTTTGCGTTATCACATGGAAAGAATGCGTATGATGGTGTTGGTGTAACAACAAAGCGACAGGTGACTAAGGCGAGTCTACAAAGTCCTCTGAACGATTACATTATTACCCCTGAACATATGTATGGCATTTGCAAGAAAAATATAAACGGGATCACATGCATTTAAGTTAAAGAGGAAGAAATACTTACTCAAGAAGAAGATTTAATAAAGAGATTTCACAACTGCCAGTGACTTCCTGAGACACGGACATTTCATCGCATTGTTCCAAATTTGGAAAGTAGTATGAGATGCTATTTAACATCTAATTCAAAAGAATATGAGGATCTTCTTATAATGAAAGCTGTTCCACTAACTCTTAGGGACAATGACATCACCTGTGTACGAGGAACAGAAGTGGCTGGGAGCAATTGTGGACATCAATTTAGAGAACAAAGATACACTGCCGGACAATTGCTAAGGACGGATGACAATAGCAACGATAGCAACCATAAAATGGAAGGCAGGAAAATGTGGAAATTAGCATAAGTGCGGGATACAGTAAGACGTGTTGTGCGTATGCAAATTTTGGATTGCCGAACTTGTTCGTGACATCATAGCGCTGATAAGAGATATAAAGGATTTGACGCGTATTGACCGTTGTTGTTCAAACGCAAAGTTGAAAGGGAAAGAATCAATTGACAAACTTGCAATTTTCAGTATGTCTTCCCGACATCACCTAGATGATTTTACGCGTGGCCGTATTATTGGCAAGATTGAAGAAGGGCGAAAAATAACAGATGTTGCCAGGGAGTTCGACGTCAGCCACAGTGTTGTTTCAAGGCTTTGGAAATCATTTCAAACAAATGGAGAGTGTAGCAAACGTCACGGGGTAGGTCGTGTTCGCAGTACGACACCTGCAGAAGATCGGTGCATGGTGCTATCAACAAAACAAAAAGACACCGGCGCAGCACAGCTAGTGAGGTAGCAAATCAGTTTATGGCTGCTACTGGCAAGCGGATCTCCCGAAAAACTGTCGCCAGACGTTTGCAAGAAGAAGGACTATACGCCCGCCGTCCTGTTGTGTGCATCCCATTGTCCAGACGTCACCGTACCGCCCGTTTGCAATGGTGCCATCAACATCGCAATTGGACTGATAACGACTGGTCTGCTGTCCTCTTCTCAGATGAGAGTAGACACAGTCTATCGTCTGATTGTCGACGACAACTGATCTGGCGTGATAGTGGTACTGCATATTGTCCAGCAAACATACAGGAAAGGGACCGATATCCGACATGTAGTGTCATGGTATGGGCTGGCATCATGATCAATGGCCGTACGTTTCTCTATGTGCTTCCAACTGGGACTATGACTGGCCAACGATACATTAATGATGTTCTGCTACCTCATGTCCGCATGTTCCGTGGTGCTGTTGGTGATAGATTCATTTTCATGGACGACAACGCAACATGTCATCGAACAGTCGCTCTCTAGGAGTGTCTTGAGAGCGAGGATATTCAACGCCTCGTATGGCCAGCACGTTATCCAGATCTGAATCCCATTGGAAATGTGTGGGATGCTTTGGGGAGGAGTCTTGCTGGTCGCCAATGCCCTCCAATAAACAAGGACACCCTCATCCGTGCACTGACAGAGAAATTTGATAAATTACCCCAACAGCTGCTTGATAATGTTGTGCAAAGCATGACACGACGTGTGGAATCTTGCATCGCCCTCCATGGTGGCCATATCCCGTATTGACATCTTACGCCGGAAAGCCTGCGGACGGTAATTGCATTTTTTTCACGTTTACGTATTCTGCACAAAATGGTCTGTTTGTCCCTTGAACACGTTCCAAAGCCTTCTGGATTTCAGAGCACAATATATTGTCTTTCTTGTACTGTCCTAGCATTCTGGCATTATTTTATTTCACTTGGCACCCAACCACACTTACTTTTTTTATGCGCTATATAGCCGTTTATGATCCGTCCTTAGCAATTGTCCAGCAGTGTATATTTCTGAAGTTCTATCACCCAGCTGGACCTAGAGCTTCATTCAAAATGTCACGTGAGGACAAAGTATGGGTACCACTGACAAATGTACTGAGAAGCTCAGCCCCTTAGAACTATCCACAGGAACTAAACGTTCATATAATACATATATCAGCATCGCTCTGTGAAGAAATTTCATTGTTGTTAAACAAGCATACAAAATAAAATAAGATGAGTATTTTATGGCTTCACTTGTTCTAAATTTCTAACTGTCTAAGCATTGTGATTCCATCTGAACTATTTGAAAAATTAATTTTGTTAAGTGCATTTAACACCTATGCCCCCCGTTTCTTTATTTTAATTAAAGCTGTTAAACAATTAAAATTCATCATTGTATTTTTTATCAATTGTGATCATGCCTGTTTGCATTCCAAGCTTAATTTACACCATAAATACCAAAAAATATGTATGATGCGTAACATCACAGCCACTCCTTGACAAATGTCAACCCCGCCTTCTCGTGGTACATCCTGTTCCCACTAAAGGGGCTCTGACGACCTCCAATAGCGGTACAACTACACCATCGGGATTAGAGGAAATGCTATCCCACACTCACCAATCCGCTTGGCCAGCGTGGTGAGTTATGGCCAAAACCCTCCAAAATGACTCCACAACTTAAATCTTGGCCCTCAGTCTCCGGCAGCTGGAATGTACCTGGCCAAGGCAGCGGCCAGTGCGAGATGAAGGCAGAGGGTGCTAAGAATCCCCGGAGGACCGGACAACACTGCCATCTGATGCTGACCTTGGCTACGTACAATGGACGCTCCCTATCTTCTGATTAAAGGCTTCTTGAATTGGAAGAGGAACTACAGAGGATCAAGTGGGACATCGTCGGGCTAAGTGAGGTAAGGAGAAAAGGAGAAGATCTCATTGAACTAAAAAGTGGACATCTCTTCTACTATCGTGCGACAGATACTGGCAGGACTAGTGGTGTTGGATTTATAATAAACAAGAAACTGAAGGATAAAGTTGTAGAAGTTGAAAGTTCCTCTGACAGAGCTGCACGACTCGTTATCCAACTCTCGAAAAGATACCAGGCTCAGATTATTCAAACTTATGCACCCACCACTAGTCATCCTGAAGAAGAAATTGAAGAATTTTATGAAGAAATTCGTCATCTAAATAATAAAGGTAAGCAGCACTTGAAGATAATTATGGGAGATTTCAATGCAAAAATAGGGCAACAGCAACAGAATGAAACTTCAGTAGGTAAATTCGGTCACGGCAACAGAAACCAGCGTGGAAATACTCTCGTAGAGTTTGCAGAGGCAGAAGGGTTTTTCATCTTGAACTCCTTTTTCAAGAAAAAGCCACACAGGAAATGGACATGGAGACATCCAAATGGGACGACAAGTGAAATTGATTTTATTATGTGTAACAAAAAATTCGTCATAGAAGACTGCAGTGTACTAAACAAGTTCAACAGAGGTAGTGACCATAGATTGGTGAGATGTAAGATGCACCTCAACACTAAACTTGAACGTGGCAAGCTCATAAGACAAACAAAATGTACTGACATAACCAACCTTAAAAAACACCATAATACCTTCAAATTGGAACTGAAGAACAGATTCTCTGCTTTAGAAGGCCTAACATCGGAAGAAGTGGATATTTCTGAAGTTAACAGAAAAGTAACCAAAGCTCTTATGGAAACAGCAACAAAATTAGCTGGGTCTAAGAACAAGTTTCATATGATCAAATTATCAGGAAAAACCAAAATGTTGATGCAAAAAAGAAGAGAGATGAGGACAACTAAAGAAGATGTGACTTCCAAAGTGGAATATATAGAGCTATGCAAGACAGTACAAAAAATGTATCACTGAAGACGTAAGGAAATTCAACTGTGAACTAGTAAGGAAAGCAACTGAAAACAACCAAAGCCTAAAGATAGCAAAGGGACATCTCAGTAAGGGAAGAAAACAGATTATGGCACTCAAAAAAGAAGATGGTTCTGTAACAAGAAAAAGAGGCGACATTTTGACAAGAGTAAAAGATTTCTACTCCAAATTATATGAAAGGGATGATACAGGTACTCCAGACATCACGAAAGGTACCAGTACCAGAGTTCTTCCAGTCCTCCCAGCAGACGTTACACATGCAATCAAGAACATGAAGCGGGTAAAAACTCCAGGAGAAGATGGAATTACTGTAGACATCATACAAGAAGCAAGTGGAGAAATCGAAACAGTACTCGCCCAAATTTTCACTCGATGCCTTAATGAAGGGAAGATTCCTGAGGATTGGAACAACGCTACAATGATCTTGCTACATAAAAAAGGTGACATTGAGGATCTCAGGAACTACAGATCTATCAGCCTCCTATCAGTGGTTTATAAAATCTTCACTGAAGTTTTTTCACACCGCTTAAAGGTGACACTGGACATGGCTCAACCGAGAGAACAAGCTGGATTCAGGACTGGCTACAGCACAATAGATCATATCTACGTACTGAGAGAACTAATTGAAAGAGCGAGGGAATATGAACTTCCATTGTGCATGGCTTTTATCGATTATGCAAAAGCCTTTGATTCGGTGAAACCATCAGCAGTTACGATGGCTCTGAAATCCTGCGGTATTGAAGATGCATACATTAATATTATTAATAACATCTATGAAAATGCAAGTGCAAATATTCGGCTGTTTGAAAATACAACACACATAAAAATTGGAAAGGAAGTGAGACAAGGTTACATCATATCTCTGAAGCTCTTTAATGCCACATTGGAAAATATCTTTCAATCACTTAACTGGGAAAAAAAGGGATAAAGATTAATGGAGATTATCTAACCCAGCTTCGTTTTGCTGATGACGTAGTCATTTATGCAACTACCCCATCAAAACTGCAGAGTATGATCCCGGAACTTGCTGACAAGAGTAAAGAAGTGGGATTAAAAATGAACTTTCAGAAGACAAAAGTGATGTTCAATGCTTTTACAAGAAATGAAGATTTATCGATTGATGGAGAAAAGCTGGAGATAACAGATACGTACGTTTATCCTAGACAGGAGATATCAAGTGAGGGTCACATTGATGAAGAAATTAATCGGCGTACAAAACTTGCCTGGAGAGCTTTTGGAAGAAACAGCATAATTTTCAAGAGCAATATGCTATTATGTCTTGAAAGAAAAGTGTTTGATCAATGCATCCTTCCAGTGCTTACGTATGGTGCAGAGACGTGGACCTTAAGTAAAAGAGACATACAAAGGCTGCAGACGACTCATAAAAAGCATGGAGAGGTACATGCTTGGTGTAATACTAGCTGATGACTTTACCTGCACCGTCAAAGTGTTGACTTCGCAGGGAAACGTTGAACTCTGTCGAAAGTTTTGGGATTCATAGGATCCCTGACGGCGCTGCAATAGCTAGCCCGTCAGTCACCGGAAACCACAGTCTTCCACTCGGACAGATTCGGTCTAGAGACCTGTGGGGATCTGCCTCCCCCACGGGACCGGTAACTTACACCCTTCTGTCACAACCCGTGTGTGCGACGTGCTATGGGCAGTTGGGGCAAGCCACTTTTTCAAGAAAATCCCATCTCGTGGCCGGGAGATCGCCCGCCAACGCGAGTTTTTTTTTTTTTGGGGGGGGGGACAAATGTCCTTTATTAGGTATCTGAGTAGATTACAAAACACATGCACGCTTCACTATGAGGGTCTCATGCACCCCTCTCACAATATTCAAACACTGAAAAAAATATTAAAAACGAATCACAACATCGTCCACAGCGCTAGGGCTAGTGCTGTGGTGATGACCCCGGGCCAGGGTCATCAAAAATGCCTTGGTCAATAGACCCAAAAGTTCAATATCGAGAGCGACGTACCTCCGAGGGTACTTTCATCTGTCAACTATAGTTGACATGGCTTTTCCTTTGCTCAAGTTCCGTGATAAGACTAGGGCATGTCTTACTAAAGCTTTAGTGAGCGACGTCCAACTTCAGGCGGAACTTGGCATTCGCAGCTGTGCAGTTGCTGCACTTTGGTGCGGCTGCACACTGGTGATGCTGGTGCCCAACTTCACCGCAATTGCCGCACCTTGCTTCTGACTCGGGGCAGCTGCCTCGGAAATGACCGAAGCCATTACACCGAAACCACCTGACCTCCCTCAAAAATTCCTTTAGACGGAGCACTGACCAACCCAAGTTCAGTGTCTTCCGCCTCACCAAGTGCTTGAAGGCCTTGGGCTCCACGTCTGCCACCTAGTGGACCCTACCTCCCTTGCCCTTGATGGGGAAACAGGCTTTGAACCCGTTCTCGAGCTCTGGGTTCTGCCCGCAAACCGCCTGCTCGAACTCTTTCCCTGAGAGATCCCCGTCGACCCCATAAACTATCAACCGGGGGTGTCTCTTTCGTGGGGCCGTGGGGAGTGTGCAATCCTTGGTCAGCGGATTGCTTCTCAACTCCTGGGCAAGGCGGTCGAGCTCCCCGGGATGGGAACACTCCACCGCGACCCCTCCTTTCCTTATACTCCGAAAGCTCTTGACCCCTATCTGCAGTTTAGTTGGGTTTACTGCAGTTTTCAGGGTCTTCTTTTTTTCTTTTTCTTTTTTTTATTGGAGGTTTAACGACCACCGTGAGCAACTCAATGGGCTATAAGCAGTCGCCCGTCCCTAATTTAGAGTCACTGGTTCCAGGGAAGGGAGAGAGCCAGTGCCGTAAGACAAACACAACATCCATGCCTCACCGGGATTCGAACCCGGACCCCGTTCGGACGAATGATCAGAGGCCATCGCTTAGACCACTGCGTCACCGGGGCGGCACAGTGTCTTCTTCGTGTCCTCTGAGGACGCACTCTCAACTGTCGGGTAGACTAAAAGCACATGCCTCCTGTCTCCCGACTTTTCCTTCTTCTTTTTGATCTCAATCGGGGCGGGCGAAGGCCCTTTCGCCTTGCTAGCCCCTTTCCTAGCCACTTCGGCGTAGGAAACCACTTTCGCGTCGGCTTCGCAGCCCGACTCATACCGAACGGACAGCCTGCCTTCAACATAGGCTACCCGTTTAGCTTGCTCGTAGCAAGCCTTCTTGATACTGCTCAGGGCCACTTTCACCTTTTCTTTCCCTAAGGAAGTGACCCGCGAGTACAAGAGAACGGACTCAACTTCCCAAGTGAGGTTGAAAATGTGGCTCATGAAAGCCTCAGGTGTAAGCACCGGGGGTGTCCTAGGATGTGTACTTCCCACCAAAGATACCTCTGGGCAACCCGCGGACGACCCCTCAGGAGCCCGAGAGGGTTCGGGCTGGGGTGGTGTTTTACCTTTCCTTGCCATAGGCGGAACTGGCAAGGGGGTGCTTACACCGCTAGCTGACTGAGACTGCTCAGTCGAGGCTCCCTTCGTGGGTGTAGCGGCTTTAGAGCCCTTCGCTGGGGGAAGCGTCTTTGACGGTTTCCCCCTGGCATTGGGCTCTACCTTCCGGCTGTTCTCGGAAGAGGGGCTAACCCCTTTAGCACTGCCGACAGGGTTTGGTAGTACCTCCTGCCGCTACCTTCTGCGTCCGGGCTGACCCGGACGATTTGGGGGCTGACCCTTTAAGTTTCACTTTACCCTTCTGGGTAGTTGATATCTCTGTGGGAGAGATGAAAAACACAAATTTCTTCTAAGTACTGAGTGGGCACCCTGAGGTTCTCCCACTCTAGTCAAACCTTAGAAGCCGGGCGCTCGGGCTTTGGGCGGACGAGGGATCAAAGGGCCCCTTCGTCCGCGGGACCAGAACAGCGACGACGTACCCGATACTGATACCAGAGTCTCTATGCGGGCTGAACGGAACCTTGCCCTCACAAGGGCGTTTTCACTAAGTCCCGTCACTGCTCTAATTGAGAGGCAACATAAGGTTCACCTATTTCAAAAAAGAAAAATCGCGAGATCGGGATGGAACCCCGTCTCGCGGTTGAAATCGTCAGTTCTGCTTGGTGTAGCCAGGAGAGATAAGAAGAGGAACTCGTGGATCCGAAAAATGACAAGAGTGGAAGACCTCATGATCAGAGTTAAATCCCTGAAATGGCAATGGGCTGGACATACTGCCAGAAGGACAGACCATCGATGGACAGCCGAAATTTTAGATTGGATTCCAAGGGACAGGAAAAGCCCCAGAAGAAGACCACATGTGAGATGGGTGGATGAAATTCGAAAGTATGCGGGAGTGACATGGAGGAGACTGGCACAAGACAGACCGTTGTGGAGGAAACTTGGGGAGACCTTCGTCCAGCAGTGGATTGATAATGGTTGACAATGATGATGATGATGATGTGAAGATAAGTAATAAACACACAGTAATAAATATGATGTATTCAATAAATTTTACGATTTTTGCAAGGCTGTATCTCTTAAACCACTTGAATATCAAACTCAAAATTTTACTTAAAGTTACTTTGAATAGAGTACCTGCAATGTGTGTAAATTTCAGATTTTTAAATAACTGCCCACCAGAGATATTAAACCCTAAAATTGGCAATTTTTTGAAAAAGTACATTTTTACTGTCACGTAGAAAAAACAGTATGCAACTCTCCAGTTTCAAATAATTTTTAACGGAGACTATTTGTATAAATGTACTTCCAAAAAAATTTCATAAATAAATTGGCCCTCCCCCTTAATAACCACTCCGAAAATGACATTTTTAGCGAATTTGATACAAAACTTTGAATAAAAAATGCATGGTGAAGGAATATTTTTAGAAGCACAGTATAATTGACCAAATAGTACCTTACAATGTGCTTAACATAACAATATTTGAAATTTTGTCCTAGGAAAAAATTTCAAGTATTTCCACAGTTGAGATAATGAAGTCACTGCTAACCCTTACATAAGCCAAAAATGGTCACCACGTTGAAAGCAATGTGAATAAAAAGTACAACTATAGTGGTTTTGAACTGTCAACATATGGAAGGATATAAGAAGACTTGCGCCCTACAGCGGTCCTAGGTCAACAGCAGTCAGAGAGTCAATCGAGATTATATCAGGCAGTGACGTATGTAACACAGACATAACTACTGAAATTTCACCTATATCTGGCACAAGGTATTAAACATTTAGAGCTCGCTAGACAACCGATGAGCACGAGGCGTGAATTTTAAGGATGCTCAACCGATCTGGAAGGATATAAGAAGACTTGCGCCCTACAGTGGTTCTAGGTCAACAGCAGTCAGAGAATCAATCGAGATTATATCAGGCAGTGACGTATGTAACACAGACATAACTACTGAAATTTCACCTATATCTGGCACAAGGTATTAAACATTTAGAGCTCGCTAGACAACCGATGAGCACGAGGCGTGAATTTTAAGGATGCTCAACCGATCTGGAAGGATATAAGAAGACTTGCGCCCTACAGTGGTTCTAGGTCAACAGCAGTCAGAGAATCAATCGAGATTATATCAGGCAGTGACGTATGTAACAGACATAACTACTGAAATTTCACCTATATCTGGCACAAGGTATTAAACATTTAGAGCTCGCTAGACAACCGATGAGCACGAGGCGTGAATTTTAAGGATGCTCAACCGATCTGGAAGGATATAAGAAGACTTGCGCCCTACAGCGGTCCTAGGTCAACAGCAGTCAGAGAATCAATCGAGATTATATCAGGCAGTGACGTATGTAACACAGACATAACTACTGAAATTTCACCTATATCTGGCACAAGGTATTAAACATTTAGAGCTCGCTAGACAACCGATGAGCACGAGGTGTGAATTTTAAGGATGCTCAACCGATCTGGAAGGATATAAGAAGACTTGCGCCCTACAGCGGTCCTAGATCAACAACAGTCAAAGAATCAATCGAGATTATATTAGGCAGTGACGTATGTAACACAGACATAACTACTGAAATTTCACCTATCTGGCACAAGGTATTAACCATTTAGAGCTCGCTAGACAACCGATGAGCACGAGGCGTGAATTTTAAGGATGCTCAACCGATCTGGAAGGATATAAGAAGACTTGCGCCCTACAGTGGTTCTAGGTCAACAGCAGTCAGAGAATCAATCGAGATTATATCAGGCAGTGACGTATGTAACACAGACATAACTACTGAAATTTCACCTATATCTGGCACAAGGTATTAAACATTTAGAGCTCGCTAGACAACCGATGAGCACGAGGCGTGAATTTTAAGGATGCTCAACCGATCTGGAAGGATATAAGAAGACTTGCGCCCTACAGTGGTTCTAGGTCAACAGCAGTCAGAGAATCAATCGAGATTACATCAGGCAGTGACGTATGAAACACAGACATAACTACTGAAATTTCACCTATCTGGCACAAGGTATTACACATTAAGAGCTCGCTGGACAATCGATGAGCACGAGGCGTAATACGAGTCTAATGCTATGCTATAATGATTTTAAATTTTACATTTGCATTTATTCTTTGTCTGTTTCTGTTAAGTGTTTATATTCAGAAGCCTGAAGAAGCTGTCCGTTGGCGGTGAAAGCTTGCGAAACTTTCGTAATTTTACGCCTAAGAACGGGGGGGGGGGGGGAACCACGTTAGTGTGTTATATCGTATTGTTATTGTAAGTGGCGTACAACCCACAATTTTTATCTGATAATCTAATGTTTTAAAATTAGCACGCGATCACCTCTCTACATCTAAAAGTGATCGCGTGCTATTATATACTTAGCAAGCAATCACTTTGACAACTCGAGAGCACACACAAACTGATCGATACGTGATGGCGCAACAATGCAGACGTTGCTGTGACGTCAAACGTTCCAGAGAGAGAGAGAGAAATCTGGATGTTTGTACGTAAAACGCCAAGCTTTCGCCTTACAACGGCGAACTTTATCAAGGCGAACTTACACTAGAACAACAATACGTTTGGAGTTTAAAATCAGACAAAAGCACGCGTTTTAAGTACAAACACACATAATGAATTACGAACACGTGAATTGTTGTTAACCATTGCATGGGTCCAATGTTCATGATGTAAGGTATCAGGTGATGTTTCATATTAGTCTCAAATTCAGAAGTTGCGGAAAATGGAGGTCCACGGAGACGGCAGTTCAAACAATCATTGCAGACATTGGTAAGATTTCAACAGCGAATAACAAGAAAACAGACGTGGGCTATACTGCGGAGGTATATGCAATTCCATTAAAATTCCCGGATTCCTCTGTAAAAGCATACATCGGAATAACGAGATCTTCTTTATGTGTGCAATATAAAGAGCGTATGAGAGACATACGCTCTTTATATTGCAAGGAAGAGGAACGACTGCTTTAGCAAAGGTGGTCATTTACAAAGCAGCAGTTCCCATATAGATTGATAGAAAACTGGTGGCCCCTTTCGCTACTTATAAGGGTGATTTGAACTGCTGACTCCGTGGACTTCCATTTCCCGAATTTCTGAGTTTGAGACTAATATTTCCAAAAGTTCGGGGACTTGGAGATCTCCTTGGGCGACGATGCACTTTTGCCAGCGCTCGTAAAGCTTCTGGAAGCATTGCTGAAAGCCATGCTTTGCAGCTCCTCGTAATGCCTCCTGCGTTGCTGTTTTTACCTCATTTGTTGAGAAAAAACGACGTCCCTTCAGATTTTGTTTCATCAGTGAAAAGAGGTAAAAATCGCAGGGGGGCTAAGTCGGGTGAATAGGCGGGATGTGGAAGCACATTAGTACGATTTCTGGAGAGAAACTCCGTGACCAGTAGGGACCGATGTGCAGGCGCGTTGTCATGGAGAAGGTACCATCGTCCACTTCGCCACATCTCCAGCCGTTTACGACGGATTGACTCCCATAAGCAACGTAACATGCCCAGATAACGTTCCTTGTTAATTGTTGTGCCCTCAGGAATAAATTCGGAATGGACAATGCCGTGAGAAGAAAAAAAACACCTACAGCATGACTCTTCCTTTGCTGCGAAACTGCCTGAATTTCTGTGAAGACGGTGATTTCCATGTTGAAGAAGCACGCTTTGGCTAAATATCAAGCAAGTAACACCACGTTTCATCACCTGTGATGATGTCATCCAGAAACGTAAGATCGCTATCGGCTTTGTCGATTAATTCGCCCGATATTCGCATCCGTTCGTCCTTTTGTTCGGAGGTCAAAAGGCGACTTGATACCTTGCATGATGCGTAACGTGAACTTTGGAGTCATGCAATGGTTAACAGCAATTCACGTGTTCATCATGCATTTGCGTGCTATTGTCTGATTTTAAACTCCAAACGGATCGTTCTAGTGTTAATTCGCCTTGATAAAGCATCCCGTTGGGAGGCGAAAGCTCCGCATAATTAAATATTTTGATGAACACCATTCCCCCGGATTATAGGACATTGTTGTCTCCTTAGTAAGACAAGTAGCTTGCCGCACCTACATACAAATTAACTCAGGACAGTATCTGGGAACAGGAGCAACAGCACATGCATTATAACGGAGCATGACGTGTGCTTTGACGTGAGAATAAAAGTGAACTCATGCAGTCCAATAGCATCAGTTGAACGGAAGTCACCGCAAGGTGTACATAAATGTTACAGACGGTCGATTGTGTTTGTTGTGTGCTATAGAGACGACGAAATGACCCATCGAGAACATCCGGCATAGGAGCAGTGACCATCCGTCAGCATCGGAGCTCCATACGCAGCAGGGTTCGCTGAACTGTCGTTTTAGACACACTTTCTGTAGCACCCTGGTTCATTCGGCCAGTGAGTTGCTCCACTGTAGCGTCACGATCGGCCCTCACGCACGTTCGAAGCCGACGTTCACCTCTCACATCAATGGCACGTGGTGCTCCGCAGATTCCACTTCGCTTATTCGCAATGGTACCATTTCTCCAATCACGATACACTTTAACCACAGCAGCACGCGAACAGTTCACAAACTGCGCTGTTTCAGAAATACTGCCACCATTGTCCCGAAAGACGATAATCATTTGTTTTTGCAAAACTGATAAATAGCTCCTTTTGTCCATGACAGCAAAGAGTAATATGTTTTCAGATCTGATCTGATCATATGTCGAGGATTTTAGGAAGGGAGTGTCTGACCCCAGGTCTTAAACAACTCTTAGAAATAGGAAGCTAGGAGATTTGGGCCGATGGGAAAGTGACACGGAAGCGAAGTAGAAAGGGGAGGAAGACGACGCCCTTCTTTATTACCAGGGGACCAGTACCCGGGGTCCGACGGCTTAACGTGCCCATCCGACGCACGGCGGATATTTAGTGGATCGAGCGTTCGTACCTGCCTGGGATCGAACCTGAGGTTTTTTCCGTGGCAGTCACGAACGTTGCCCACTAGGCCACCAGCCGGCCTAATATGTTTTCAAAATGCCTACAGCACACCTTATATACCCTCCAAGCCAGCTCAAGACACGTGCCTTCTTTCATTGGCTACGCGCTGTTGACGTCAAAAGTAGGAGGTGGTCACAGTAATGTGACTCGACTGCGTACAATAATGAGGAACGTCATCGTTAAATTCGTATACGAGTAGTTGGCAAAATTAAAAATGAATGGGAACATTACGATTTTTTTTTTTTTTTTTTTTTTTTTTTTTGTCGGTGGTGACCCTTCTTATACACTGCCCATTAATGATTCAACCGTTTATTATAGTTATGCATTTTATTAGGATTCGTGTTATATGACAAGAAAACATTTCAGTTACAGCTTTTTCAACCGTGCATGGCACGCACTAGTAGTAGTAAAAATCTACACTGAAGTAACAAGTCATTAGGAACATCCAATTCAGTCACACAAAACCCACAGAAAAGCTGCAATTGCTAAACCTTTAATCACAGAAACAAAGCCTACAATGCGAAAAGGATGGTGTTGTGAGAATAAAACCTGGACAGCTGATGACTCGAAACAAGTAACACGTTCTGATGAGAGCTCGTTTACATTATTCCCAACAGTGCGTCGGATTGATGTTTGGAGAACATTCAAGGAAGCAAACAATTCGGATTGTCTGGTCCCAACTGTACAAAATGGGGGTGGATTTGTGCTGGTTGACCCAATTATTACCTTACATGGTCAAGTTACTGCCAGCGAGTACTTGGACATTCTAGGTGATCAGGTGCATCCTTTGATTCCAAGTGCATTTATGATGATTTAGGTGGCCATATCTTGGTATTCGGTTGACCCCATTATTACCTTACAAGGTCAAGTTACTGCCAGTGAGTACTTGGGCATTCTAGGTGATCGCGTGCATCATTTGATCTCAAGTGCATCTATGATGATTTAGATGGCCATATCTTGGTATTCGCTTGCCCCCATTATTACCTTACACGGTCAAGTTACTGCAAGTGAGTACTTGGACATTCTAGCTGATCAGGTGCATCCTTTGATCCCAAGTGTATCTATGATGATTTAGGTGGACATATCTTGGTATTCGGTTGACTCCATTATTACCTTACATGGTCAAGTTACTGCCAGTGAGTACTTGGACATTTTTGGTGATCAGGTGCATCCTATACTCCAACTGTTGTTTCCCATCAATGATGCAATTTTTCAGGATGATAAAGCGCCCATATATATACACACACAGCAGAACAGTTCAGTCTTGATTTTAGAAAAGCACCAAGATGATCTTCAACATTTCCAAGCTCCATCATCTGGCTTAAATATCATCGTGGGCAGTTTTGGAGAGCAGAGTATGAAGCAGATTACCTTCTCCAACATTTCTGAAGCAATTGACTGATGATATGATCGACAAATGGTACGACATTCCACTGGAGACTATTCAAAAGCTGTATGAATCTATTCCAAGAAGGTTGGAAACTGTATTAAAGGCAAATGGTGGTCCAACATCTCTGAAGCAATTGGCTGATGTTCTGATTGACAAATGGTATAAAATTCCAATGGGGGTTATTCAAAAAACTGAATGAATCTATTCCAAGAAGATTGTTAGCTGCATTAAAATCAAATGGTGGTCCAAAATCTCTGAAGCAATTGGCTGATGTTCTGATCGACGAACATTCAAGTGAAGACTATTCAAAATCTGTATGAATCCCAGCGGTTCTTCTAGCTTTTTTAAAGTTTTCGCCAACCCAATCGCAAAATTCAACTTCTTTTCACGAAATGTAATCTGAAGTCGCCAATTTTTTTTTCACCCTCCATTAGAACGATAAAAACCATAAAACCATTAAGTGCTATAATAGGTCTTACATCAGCGATTGCGTCACTCTTTTCACGTAATTGCTTTCCGTCTCACGGGCAAGATAAATGAATGTTAGTTCAAAGTACACCAGACTGTACACAAATAAAATGCGTTAATAGCCATTTATTTAGTGGTGTACGACGTATATAGATTCGCCAAGCCTTCGCTCTCCACTGGGAGGCTTTTTCAAGGCAACAGGGAGACTTTAATTAATGCCTGCCTACTGGGATTCTTAAAATGTCTACCTATTCTCTTAAAAAAGCCTTCCAGTAGGAAGCTTATTGCCTTCAAAAAGCCTCACAGTGGAGAGATTTTTTACTACCCACTGGCTTGAAAAAGCCTCCCAGTGGAGTGCGAAAGCTTGGCAAATCTATATACGTTTTACAGCAGTAACTAAACGGATTTTACTACACTATAAGAGCTTTTTGGTGGTAATCAATGAATAAAGTAATTAACATACACTGACGGAAACAAAAATCCCAACACCAAGAAGGGGTTGTGTTAGATAAACGACAGTTGGTAGGCGGTGAGAGTACATCTGTAAGATGACGTCTATGCAGATTTCGCGCTCGGCGCATACGTGTGGCGCTAGTAGCGCCCCTCGGAACATGCAAAGCAGGTTTGCTGTAAATACGCGCTGTAACGTTCGTGAGCGTTAGTTATCGTTGAGATTCGACGTAGGGTGTTGATGTTAGTCAAGAATGCCTTTAAGAAGACGAAGAAGCCATTATCAACAGCTCACGAAGTTTGAACGAGGTCGTGTAATAGGGCTACGAGAAGGTGGATTTTCTTTCCGCAATATTGCAAAACGACTTGGCAGGAATGTAGCCACTGTGCATGATTGTTGGCAGCGGTGGTCAAGGGAAGGTACTGCCTCAAGAAGACCGGGTTCCGGCCGGCTACGTGGCACTACTGAGAGGCAAGACCACCGTGTACGGCGTATGGCCGTAGCGCATCGTACCACGTCTGCGGCAGCAATTCGAGCTGCAGTTGCCACCACAGTGACACAACGAACTGTTACAAATTGGTTACTTGAAGGACAGCTCCGAGCCAGATGCCCTGTAGCGTGCATTCCACTTACTCCAAACCACTGCCGTTTGCGACGTCAGTGGTGTCAAGCTAGAGCTCATTGGAGGACGGAGTGGAGATCTGTTGTGTTTTCTGATGAAAGCCGGTTCTGCCTGGGTGCCAGTGATGGCCGTGTGTTGGTTAGAAGGAGGCCAGGTGAGCGCCTGCAACCAACCTGTCTGCGGCCGAGACACACTGGAACTACACCTGGAGTAATGGTCTGAGGAGCAATTTCCTATGACAGCAGGAGCACTCTCGTGGTTATCCCACGCACCCTGACGGCACAGTTGTACGTCGGTCTGGTGATTCAACCTGTTGTGCTGCCATTCATGAACAGCATTCAGGGGGTGTTTTTCAACAGGATAACGCTCGCCCGCATACCGCTGTTGTAACCCAACATGCTCTACAGAGTGTCGACATGTTGCCGTGTCCTGCTACATCACCAGATCTTTCACCAATCGAGCACGTATGGGACATCATTGGACGACAACTCCAGCGTTACCCCCAACCAGCATTAACCGTCCCTGTATTGACCGCCAAGTGCAACAGGCATGGAACTCCATCCCACAAACTGACATCCAGCACCTGTACGACACAATGCATGAACGTTTGCGTGCTTGCATTCAACATTCTGGCGGTTACACCGGTTATTAATGTACCAGCATTTCACATTTAAAATGGCTCATCTCGCGCTTACAATAAGCTGTGATCTTGAAACCCTAATCGATTAAATATGTTACCTATACAAATAAATGTATTGCCGCCATTTCATTCCTCTACAACTATATTTTCGTGGTGTTGGGATTTTTTTACCGTCAGTGTATGAATTACATTTTCCAAGTATCAAATCAAAAAAAGTTAATGATTGGTTTAGCTCGGTCTTCATTAAAAGAAAGGTAATCGCCAATATTTTCGCCAAAACTTTTTATCAATCGCCAAAACAATTTTTTCGCAAACTGCGATCGACAGCGCGACCCCTGAAACCATTCTAAGAAGATTGGAAGCTGTATTAAAGGCAAATGCTGATCCAACACCTCATTAATAAACACACGTCACCTATTTTCCAGGTGTTCACATTATTTTGTCCAACTAGTGCAGGTCTTATTAAAAATTTGCTACTTCAGTGTATCTGTTGCGGCATCGTATTCGGATTTAAAACTTACTGTGCCAAACTAACAGAAAAGAATCACGTGGCATCTGGAACTCCAGCACCTGAAATAAACCGCTGAATTCTAAGACGCGAAATTTAACTGAACACACAGAGAACCAGAGCTAAAACATCGAAAATTATTTTGATCAAGCACCCGAATGATTACAGGTTTCGATGGCCGTCATTTCCTGCACGTGAAAACTAATGTCTGTATTTTGGGGAAGTAATGGTGGAAATCGGAATCGTCAGGCGCCGTAAACGGACGCAGAACGTCACGGGTAAAAAAAAAACTGTAATTAGATAAGGAAAGAAAAGCGTTGTGGCTAAAAATAAGTTTCACCGTAAACGGATAAAGGCGAAATGGCCATTTCGCCTTTAATCGAACTTCTTGATTTTGCGGTTTCAATTTCGATAACGGTAATGCTTCGGACAAAACATGATGGGCGTTTATCCAAAAAGTATAAGAGAGGGCAATGAATCAAAACAAAAAAAGACGAAATTTGCGGATTACCTAAAGGAACGCAAGTTATAATTATTTATTTGCTCACACTTAGTTTGAAGCACGATTTCTGGTACACACACACACACACAATCATTTTATCAGAGTGTCTATAAGAAACATAGCAAGCTTTTCTAATCAGGGAGGGCTAGCCATGAAATTACACCCCTTACCCCTTTGAGTTCAAATGTTCCTTCATCATTATTGTCAACCATTATCAATCCACTGCTAAACAAAGGTCTCCCCAAGTTTCTTCAACAACGGTCTATCTTGTGCCAGTCTCCTCCATGTTACTCCCGCATACTTTCAAATTTCATCCACCCATCTCCCATGTGGTCTTCTTCTGGGTCTTTTCCTGTCCCTTGGATTTCAGTCTAAAATTTCAATTTCGGCTGTCCATCGATGGTCTGTCCTTCTGGCAGTATGTGCAGCCCATTGCCATTTCAGGGATTTAACTCTGATCATGCTGTCTTTCACTCTTGTCATTTTTCTGATCCACGAGTTCCTCTTCTTATCTTTCCTAGTTACACCAAGCATGCACCTCTCCATGGCTCTTTGAGTTGTCTGCAGTTTTGGTATGTCTCTTTTAGTTAATGCACCACACGTAAGCACTGGAAGGATGCATTGATCAAACACTTTCCTTTTAAGACATAATGGCATATTGCTCTTGAAAATTATACTGTTTCTTCCAAAAGCTCTCTAGGCAAGTTTTATACGCCGATTAATTTCGTCAATGTGACCCTCACTTGATATCTGCTGTCCAAAATAAACGTACGTGTCTGATATCTCCAGCTTTTCTCCATCAATCGATAAATCTTCATTTCTTGTAAAACCACTGTATATCACTTTGGTCTTCTGAAAGGTCATTTTTAATCCCACTTCTTTACTCTTGTCAACAAGTTCCTCGATCATACTCTGCAGCTCTGATGGGGTAGTTGCAAAAATGACTACGGCATCAGTAAAACGAAAAATGTTCCTTAGTTCCACTCAAATAGAGAGTAAGCAGTTTTTACTTCGTTATAGGACAGTATTATCATCGTTAAAAAATATCACATATCATATCATATGTAGAGGATTTTAATAAAGATTCTTCGTACGCTAAACATCATTTTAAGTAGAAAGGTCTTCACATCACGATACTATATTTCTTATATATAATACAGGGTGTCTCACTCGCTACCGAAACCGGAATTTGTTAAATAATATTAACACCAATGAAGATATTGCAACGAAATTTGAAGTGGACTTACCTCATTTCGTGCGAAATCTGATGACATCACAACATGTGCTGCAAGTGGCCACCATTTGCGTCCAGACAGCATTGAACCCGGCGCTGTCCACCAGCCAACCGGGACTGCTCCTTAGTGGTAGACACATTCCTAAGTGTGGCGCCACTGAGGAGCAGTCCGCCAGCCAGCCGGACGCACCTCTTCGCTGCTTTGTTATGCCATTTCGCTAAGCGTGTCTACACAATACGGTTGTTGATAGTGAGAGCTCGTGCTCGTGGCTGTTCGCGTACGTGTGAAAACGTATCGGTATACTCTGGAGGAGCGAGTGTTTATTGTTCGCACTTATTGGAAAACAGAATCGATAAAGTCTTGTCAACAGCAATTCCTGGAGATGTTTGCATGCAAACATCCGCCGAGCAAGTCTACCATTTCGGCATTGTCGAAGAAATTGGAAACCAAGGAGAGTTTATTAGACGAACATCCTTGCATCCTGGATCGTTTCCTCGTCCACAAATGTCCGAGGAAACGATCCAGAATGTAAAGGACCGACTACTTGCGTCTTCCAGGAAGTCACTTCGCCGACTGTCACAGGAAACAGGGTAGTCCAGAAGCACTTGTCAACGTGCTGTGAAAAAGCGAAGCTTCATGCGTACCATATCTCCGTGGTCCACGAACTGAAAGAGCCTGACCACGTGACAGGAGTGACATACTGTTGATGGTTTCAGACATTTCTTCAGGAAAACCCGGGCATTCTGGACTACACGTGGTTCTCGGACGAGGCGTGGTTTCATCTGTCCGGATACTTCAATTCACAAAATTCCCGTATTTGGGCCAATGAAAATCCCAACGCGATACATGAAGAACCCCTTCATTCACAGAAAATTGGTGTCAGGTGTGGGATGACCTGGCGCCGCATAATTGGTCCCATCTTCCTCGATACAACCATCACAACAGCTGCTTCAACACCTTTGAAAATCAATTGGACGACGAAGAACTTTCCATTGGATATTACCAGCATGATGGAGCGATGTCAAACACCAGTATGGCTGAAATTCGATCCTTAATTTGGCGACTGTGTCATTTTGAAGGGTCTATGGCCACCGCGGTCGCCCGATCTGATACTCTTTATGCGGATATCTAAAAGGGAGAGTTTACCAAAAGAAACCGCGAACAATAGATGACTTGAAAGCAAACATCAGCGAAGAAATTCAGGCAGTGACGACGGACGTACTGGCAAAAACTTTTCACAGTATGGTGCGCCGGGTTCAATGCTGTCTGGACTCAAATGGTGGCCACTTCCAGCACATGTTGTGATGCCATCACATTTCGTACAAAATGAGGTTAAGTCCACTTCAAATTTCGTTGCTATATCTTCATTGGTGTTAATATTATTAAAGAAATGCCGGGTTCGGTAGCGATTGGGACACCCTGTATATTGCCGGGTGCTCCATCATCAGGTATTTCAATAAACGTAAACCAAAACAACGGATAAAAACAAGAAGCATTTTCAAATTAAGCGAGCACGTGATAACAATAACGAGCTTTGCAATAAATATAGTGGAACCTTGGTCATGTGCTAAAATGATTCAACAAAATAATAATACTATGAATCAATATTACATATGCGAAATCTTTTTAGCTCATGACCAAGCTTCCACTATATTTATTGTAAACCTCGTTATTGCTATCACGTGCTCGCGTAATTTGAAAATGCTTCTTGTTTTTATCAGTTGTTTTTGTTTATGTTTGTTGAAATACCTGACGACGAAGCACCCGAAAGATCTTCTAAGTTGTTGTACCTTAAAAATGTCTATTTTAAGTACAGGCAGTATTAATAAATATATTATCGTGCTGTGAAGGGTTTTCTAATCAAAATGATATGTAGAGGATTTTAGGAAGGGAGTGTCTGAATCAATCAGCCCTCAGAAATAGGAAGCTAGGAGATTTGGGCTAGAGTGCTCGATAGAAAAGTGGCACGGAAGCGAGGTAGAAAGAGGAAGGAAGACGCCCTTATTTATTTCCGGGGGCCAATATCCGGGGTCCGACGGCTTAATGTGTCTATCCGACGCACGGCTGATATTTAGTAGTTCGAGCGTTCGTACCTGCCTGGGATCGAACCTGAGGTTTCTCCGTGGCAGTCACGAAGAGTTTACAACTCAGATCACGTCAGATCATATGTAGAGGATTTTGAGAAGGCAGTGTCTGACCCCAGGTCTTAAACATCCCTTAGAAATAGGAAGCTAGGAGATTTGTGCTAGAATGCCCGATAGGAAAGTGACACGGCAGCGAGGTAGAAAGGGGGAGGAAGACGCCTTTATTTATTTCTGGGGGGGACAGTACGCAGGGTCCGACGGCTTAACGTGCCCATCCGACGCACGGCGGTTATTTAGTGGTTCGAGCGTTCGTACCTACCTGGGATCTAACCTGAGGTTTCTCCTGGCAGTCACGAACGTTGACCACTAGGCCACGGTTTTCGATATTATTAAAAATTTAAAAATTAGGTAAATACCCAAGAGCCAATGGTTTTAAATATGAGGTGGAACGTAAAAGCTATGCGAACACCATTGTACATTTAATCCAGACGTATACTGGCCAGAGGTCCTGCATTTTTGAGGACAATCCTCAAATTCAGTGCACTGTCTCCAAAAACATCGTCTGTTTTTTTTTTTTTTTTTTTGGTTGGAGGTTTAACGACCACCATGAGCAACTCAGTAGGGCTATAAGCAGTAGTCCGTCCCTAATTTAGGGCCACTGGTTCAAGGGAAGAAAGAGAGCCAGGGCCGTGAGACAAACACAACATCCATGCTTCACCGGGATTCGAACCCGGATCCTTCACGGACGAATGTTCATAAGCCAGCGTTTAGACCACTGCGCCACCGGGGGCTCTCGGCTCTCATGTCTTCGAAGGTACAAATCGCAGGATTCCACTCTATTTCTTCCACAAAAAATAAGCACTTTTTAAGGACTTTTAAGTACCCTTAATAAAAAAATTAACGACCTTATTAATTAAATATGCAACAATGGCATCTGCACACATAGACTTTTACCCATGACTGAGCTATGCCAGTTGAGGTATGTTGACAAAAAAATTCAAACAATTTTCCATAAAATTTAAGTACGCGAATGCACTAAATTAGAATTCATGCAATTTAAAAGACCGTTCATCAGGTCAAGTAAGTTTTTCTATTTAAGGGAATATTCACCTACGCAACAAAGTGCATGTAAATTGTAAAACTGTAGTCGAAGTCATTAGTTCAAGATTTGAATTTTGCACATAATCATCTCATAATTTAAATTGGAAAACCAAAGTCAAAATTAAGTGCTTAAGATTCAGTTTTGCAAATACAAAGATTGCACCGAAATGAATGCAAAAGTGGGCATAACCTTTTTATTAACTGACAGAGGTCGTTCAAATTACACATGTTGGTAGAGTAACTCTTCCTCTATAGTAACCCATCTTCTTCTTCATTGCAGATAAATACGAGGATTGCACCGAAAGTAATGCAAAAGTGGGCATAACTTTTTTATTAAATGACAGAGATCGTTCAAATTGCACATGTTGGTAGAATAACTCTTCCTCTATAGTAACCCTTCTTCTTCATTGCAGGTAAATACGAGGGTTGTACCGAAAGTAATGCAAAAGTGGGCATAACTTTTTTATTAACAGACAGAGGTCGTTCAAATTGCATATGTTGGTAGAGTAACTCTTCCTCTATAGTAACCCTTCTTCTTCATTGCAGGTAAATACGAGGATTGCACCGAAAGTAATGCAAAAGTGGGCATAACTTTTTTATTAAATGACAGAGGTCGTTCAAATTGCATATGTTGGTAGAGTAACTCTTCCTCTACAATAACCCTTCTTCTTCATTGCAGGTAAATAATTGATTCCAAGAAGAAACAACGTGCCATCATTGAGTTCTTGACGAAGAAAGGGTGCTGGCTGTCCGACATCCACAGAAGGCTACAGAATGTTTACGGGGATGACACCATTGACAAGAGCAATGTGCACATATTGATGAAGAAGTTTAAAGAAGGAGAAACCAGCATTGAAGCAAAACTAAGCCAAGGGAGACCATCATCTGCGAAAACTGACACAAATCGTCAGCAAATGGATGAATTGATTCGCGCGGAGAGACGAGTCACAATCCTTGAGCTTGTTGCACAACTGGACTGTGGTTACAATGCCATACAGCAGATGTTAGAAGATTTAGGGTATCGGAAGGTGTGTGCAAAGTAGGTACCTCAGCAGCTGACACCCGATTTGACGGAGAGAAGGGTGGATGTCTGTTCTGATCTACTGGAAGCGCTTGAAGCCAATGAAGAAACATTTCTTTCCGATCTGGTGACAGGGGATGAAACTTAGGAGTATCTTTACGATCGGGAAATGAAGAATCAATCTATGGAATGGCGTCACACTTCTTCACCAAGGCCTAAGAAGTTCGAGATCCAGCGATCAGCACAGAAAGTCATGGTGACTGTTTTTTGGGATGACAGGGGTGTCATTCTCCTTGATTTTCTAGAACGTGGCCATACCGTGACGAGCGAGCGGTGCATTGGGACACTCAAGAAGCTTAGAGAAGCCATAAGGAGGAAGAAACCGAACAAAAAACTGAAAAAGGATTCACATTCACATGACAACGCGAGAATACACACATCTTTGGCAACAAATCACGCGATCAGCAAATTAGGCTGGTCGGTGGTACCTCATCCACCGTACAGCCCAGTTCTGGCGCCCTCCGACTTCCATCTGTTCGGTCCACTGAAGGTCAGTCTCCAGGGACGACAATCTGATGACACAGGTGAGGGGAAAGTGGCTGTGAAGAAGTGGGTACAACAGTCCACACCTGAATGTTTTCAAACAGGATTCGAGAGTTGGGTTCAACGATGGCGCAAATGCATCGCTTGTGATGGAGACTATGTTGAGTAGTACCTTTGTATAGAGAAAGAGTTACTCTACCAACATGTGCAATTTGAACAGCCTCTGTCAGTTAATATAAAAGTTATGCCCACTTTTGCATTACTTTCGGTACAACCCTCGTATTTACCTGCAATGAAGAAGAAGGGTTACTGTATAAGAAGAGTTACTCTACCAACATGTGCAGTTTGAACAGCCTCTGTCAGTTAATAAAAAAGTTATGCCCACTTTTGCATTACTTTCGGTACAACCCTCGTATTTACCTGCAATGAAGAAGAAGGGTTACTGTATAAGAAGAGTTACTCTACCAACATGTGCAGTTTGAACAGCCTCTGTCAGTTAATAAAAAAGTTATGCCCACTTTTGCATTACTTTCGGTACAACCCTCGCAATATTGTCATAGTATAACTGAATAATTGTTATCTGCACATAAAAAAAGGGGAAACACAAAAGTGAAATATTAGTATCAAAAGTTGGTGACGGGTCTTTTTAGGTAGATTCTGCTGGATATGTTTAATTTTGCCCATGATTCTTCGTCTTTTTCAGGAAATTACTTATCCGACACTCCCCAATACTCTCCCAGACTTTCAGTTAATGTCACATGACATCAACACGGCCAACTAGCAACAGTAGTTTTGGCGCTACATTGTATATTCCAGATTTTGTGCAATCATATAGTTATTTTTAAAAAAAGTACATTTTAAGCACTTTTTGCCAATTTCTGCAAAAAATAAGGACTTCTAAGCACTCTAAAAAAGTAAAGCACTTTTTAAGTACTTTTAAGGATTTATCAGGACCGTGGGAACTCAGAAATTGTCCTCGAATTTTGATTTTCGTGCTCAAAATTTAGACTTTATCAAAACTACGGTACGTTTCTAATGAAAAATACTATGATTGATTTACTTGAAAATTTTGAATTTATATGAAAAACATTTCGCATCGGAAACACTATCCAACAAAGAAGAAATGTTTCAAATCGGACTCCTAGAAGTAGAGATATTGACAAAAATAAGATATCTACGCCCCTGGCGTAGAAACCATGCATTATTTTAAGAAGAAAATGTTCCTAAAACGTTTGTCGACATGAGTAGTACCGGTCGACAAACAACTTTTTTTTTCAATCGAGATTTTAGGAGCTCATAATTTGCTGCAATTACATCAGAAGCGGAAATTAAGACTTACGCCCCTGGTGGCGAAACCATTTTTACAAAAATTAGAGATTATGTGCAAAGGATTTCCCATCAGGAGCTGTATCCGGTGCAGAAAGAATTTTTCAAATCAGAGATTTAGAAGCAGATATAGAGGGAAACACAATTTACCTTTACGACACCTAACGGAAAATCTATGAGTTACTTGAAAATTTTGAAATTATTTGAAAAACATGTCACACCGGAAACTTCTTTTAATAAAAAAAGAATTTTCCAAATCAGACCATTAGAAGCAAAGATATTGACAAAAATAAGATATACATCTACGGCCCCTGGAGGAGAAACCATGAAATATTTTAAAAACAAGATATTCCGAAAAGGTTTATCGACGTGAGTGGCATCGGTCCACGAAAGAATTTTTTCAATCGAGATTTTAAAAGCTCAGAATTTATGTCAAATACATCAGAAAGCAAAAATTAACACTTGCGCCTCCTGGTGTCCAAAGTATCCTTTACCAAAAATTAGAAATTATATGCAAAAGATTTTCCATTAGGAGCTGCATCCGCTAAAGAAAACATTTTTCAAATCGGAGTTTTAGAAGAACAGATATCAGGAAAAACGTAATTTACTTTTACGCCCCCTAGCGGAAAATCTATGCGTAATTTGGAAAAGTAACTATTCCTAAAATACTCTTAAACATAAATGGAATCTAAAGATAAAATAATTTTTAATCGGATATTTAGAAGCAAATATGTGGAATGAAATGTATTTTTGAATTCGACATCATCTGCATTTTACGCCCTCTAGCGGCGAAAATGTACATCGTAAAAAAAACGAAATGAAGGATCATTATTCGTATATTTCAAGCTTCCCAATGCAAAAAGAATTTTTCAAATCGCACTAATAGTTGCACAGATATCGTGTCTACAGACGGACGGACAAACCGATAACATAAACACGATCTTTTTTTACAAAAGACGTGCTAAAAACGTCGTCATTCCGCATACTACGAGACAAATTACAGCTGCATCGTGTGTGTTCCAGATGGGTACCTCATCACCTGACAAGAGAACAATAGTTAGCCAGAGTTCATGTGTGCCATGAGAGGAAACAAATTATTGCAAGGGATCCAAACCTTCTAAACACTGTAATAACTGCCGATGAAACATGGGTGTATGGAAGGACGTGCTCCGATCATGTGAGGAATGACGATGTGTTGCAGTTGTTCAATGTGAGGCAAAATGTTGTCAGTAAGGTGGAGATTAATATTCTTAGGTGATTTCGCCATGTTGAAAAGATTACTATGATGAGATGCTTACTAAGGAAATTTCTTCAGCCCAAGAGGCAGGAAAGAAAGGTAAAGGATGGGTAAGGAAATCATAAGAGGACCAGATTCAGGAATGTCTGCTTGAGAAAATGATTATGAAGTACAGAAGGTTTTATGTACATCGTGTGATGTATGTCAGTGAAGCTCGAGCTGTGTGCCAAGATCGCTCTAAATGGAGACATTTAATGCTGCAAAAGTAATTAAATAATCCGTTAAACATTTATCTGGCGGATTGTCTTTCTTTGTGGAACTAACCTCTGAATCTCGGAGAACAGTTTAGTGCTATGGAATGAAGAAATCAAAGGGGAATTAAACAGCTAATAAAATATAGATGGCAGCATAGTATAAAAAAAGCACGAAACTCAAGATACACAGGGAGAGGCACGTGATCCTTTAGCCCTTTCGAACACGTAGGGAGACCCTGTAGGGAATCATCTAGTGCACATTGTCGGTCTGCAACATCGTGTATCGGATGAAGGTTCTGTTGACGGCTTTTTTTTTTTTTTTTTTTGATTGGAGGTTTAACGACCACCGTGAGCAACTCAATGGGCTATAAGCAGTCGCCCGTCCCTAATTTAGGGTCACTGGTTCCAGGGAAGGGAGAGAGCCAGTGCCGTAAGACAAACACAACATCCATGCCTGACCGGGATTCGAACCCGGACTCCTTACGGACGAATGATCAGAGGCCAGCGCCTTAGACCACTGCCCCACAGGGGCGGCATTGATGGCTTTATATAAGTTGAAAAGCTTTAACGAGAGTTTAGTGGGAGTTTGTTGGTGGAATAGTGGTGATCATGCCGTGATTTTAAACTTTTTATTGGATTTTAATGGTGAAATACAGGGTGTCCGAGAATTTTGGGCACATTACAAAATTATGTACAAAAAAAACTATGAGCATTGTCTGTTTTTCTATGTCACGTATTACTATAACACGGTTTCTATATTTTTGTTTTGCAGAATTGTTATTTCCAGAATCCGATAGATGGTGCTAGGTGTGGCCTGATGAGAAATGTATGAGAAATGCGCAATCAGTAGTCATATCATCAGTACCGCAGAAGGCGACGTGTATGTTATGGCTTGCGGAATTAAAGTCTGTCATTAAAGTTAAAAGACGGTACCGTTTAGAGTATGGTTGTAATCCTCCGTCAACGAATTCAACTAAGCGGTGGATGAAACAGTTTAAAGAAACTGGCAATGTGGAACATCGTGGAGGAGACGTTAGGCCTTGCGTCAGTGGTGAGACCGTTGACCAAGTTAATGAAAGTTTCCGGCGAAGCCCCAGGAAATCCGTTCATAAAGCAAGCAGAGAACTGTGCATTCCTAAATCGACAGTTCACGATATCTTGCACAAGAAATTAAAGTTTCATGCTTATAAAATTCAAATAGTGCAAAAAGATGCATGTAAATGATCACACTCTGCGATACGATTTTGCTGTGGATATGCTGAATCGAGTGGAAAACGACAAAAACTTTCTCAGGACTGTAATTTTTAGTGATGAATCCTCATTTCATGTATCAGGTATTGTCAATCGTCACAACTGTAGGATATGGGGCAGTGAACCGCCTCATGCTGCTATTGAATTGGAACGTGATTCTCCAAAAGTTAATGTGTGGTGCACCCTATCAAAAAGAGAAGTGATTCGCCCTTTCTTCTTCTGCGAAAAAACCATAAATGGTGACATTTACTTGGATATGCTAGAAAATTTCGCTATACCCCAGATCAAAAGATATGGCAACGTCGTTTTCCAAAGCATTGGTCAACGTGTGCCCGTAAGTGCCTAAATTAGCATTTCCCCAACAGATGGATTGGTCGTGGTGGTCCCATCCCGCGGCCTCCTCACTCTCCAGATCTAACTCCATTGGATTATTTCATGTGGTGTTATGTGAAGGATCGTGTCTATCTGGCGCCTTGTACTGATTTGCAGGAACTGATGCAGGGTATCACAGCTGCTATTAATTCCGTAACTCCTCAGATGCTTGCCAATACATGGCATGAAATCGAATATCGCTTGGACGTACTACGAGCAACCAAGGGATCTCACATCGAAATTTATTAACTTGTGTAGTTTCATCTTACGTTAGTACAGTCAGTTTCTTTCTATCTGTTTAATGTTTTGTTTTATATAATTTTGTAATGTGTCCAATAATTCTCGGACACCCTGTATTTTAAACTCCAAATTTAACTGCTGGTGCAACAAGTACAAGTGAACATCGATGGAATGGGATATTTTATCAACATGTATATAGTGATTTTAACATATAAGACGTTGGAACCAGAGTGCAAAAATGTACATAGAAGAAATATTAGAACCAGGTGTTTCATCTATCTCCCAATGGAATTATACACTACCAACAAGTAATTGGACACCTGTGATAGCAAAGGAAAACGAAGTTTATTCACCTTCAATAGTTGGTGGAGCCTCCACGAGCGTCGATTACAGCTGCGACCCTCCGGGGCATACTCTCAACCAAGCGTTGTACGACGGCTAGCGGTATTTTCTTCCACTCGGCTTGGAGAAGACAGGTCAGTTCCTTCACCGATTTCGGACGGTGGGAGCACCCCTTAAGTCAACGCTCCAACTCGTCCCAGAGGTGCTCGATAGGGTTAAGGTCAGGGCTCTGCGCAGGCCAGTCCATTCGATTAACCCCATTGTCACCATACCAAGCCCTGGTGGATCTCGCAACATGACAGGTGGCATTGTCATCCTGAAAGTAACATGGGTCCAACCCCGTAAAACTGCCACAACGTAGGAAGCGCATGGTCATCCAAAATGGTGCAGTAGGTCTCGGCGTTGAGTCTACCAGGAATTGCGACCAAGGGTCCCGTGCCATACCAGGTGAAACACCCCCATAGCATAATTCACCCGCCGACGAACTTCACAGTTGGCACAATACATTCCGGCAGGAGGCGTTCTCTAAGCAGACGCCAAACCCAGACCCTGCCATCCGAACGGCAGAGGGTGAACCTTGATTCGTCGCTCCAGAGAGCCTGTTTCCACTGTTTAACGGTCCACTGTCGACGTTCTTTGCACCACGTTAGCCGAGCAGCGCTATTGGATTTGGCGATCAAAGGCTTGTGGGCGGCAGCACGTCCATGATAACCGAGCAGATGGGCTTCCTTACGGATGGTATTCATCGAAAGAACACTCCCGGATGCCTGTTGAAACTCCTCGCGGATGTGGCCCATCGATTTGGTGCGGTTCTTCCGAATTTATCTGGCCAGCACCCAGTCGGTCTCTAACTCCCAGTTTTGTGGGTCTGCCGAGTCGGGGCACATTCCGACAGTCACCTCTCATCTTCTACTTGCCAATCACGTAAGACACTGTCGATTTTGGGTACTTCAACTCGCTGTATATGTCACGTATGGATCGGCCATTTCTGTGATACCCGACGATTACACCTTTCTCGAAATCAGAGAGCTCCGAACTGCGTGGCATCTTGCATGCGACTGGTTGCGTTGTTGTTTCCCACACGATATTTAACGGCGGCGGTCGTGACGTGTATCAGGACAGCAGATATCGTCGATTGCAGGGGTGTCCAATAACTGGTTGGTAGATAGTGCAGTTGGAATAGTCGCAACATGTCTTGAGAATCGTCAATGAATCCACAAAAAAAAGTGCATTGACACACCAATAATGTGCTTCGTATCGACTATGGACTAGAGGTACGTAATAGTATTTAGATCTATTAGTGGATATTTATTTGTTACAATGGAACTTCCGGTGTGAGGAATCAACGCGAACACAAAAAAATTTTGGGTTCCAGTAAGATATTTACTGATATGCATGTATGTACAATTAATACGACTTAATTCAATCAGTATAAGACCCAAGCATAAGTGACAAGCACGATAAGTAACGATAGGAAAACGCCCTGGGATGGATGAAAATATCTTTTTTATTATTTTTCTTCTTCGTTTTTATTCACCTGCAGCAAAAATATATTAAAATGTATGTACGACTCCTACGTTCTTAAATCTTTTATGACACAGAATTAATGCGCACATTCTTTTTGCACGCACATTTTTGTCTCCTTCCTGATTTCCGTCCCTTTTTTTTCTTTTATCTCTCTCTCTCTCTCTCTCTCTCTCTCTCTCTCTCTCTCTCTCTCTCTCTCTCTCTCTCTTTTCTCTCATGCACACAAGCACGCTTCTGTCGCTTAGGCACTGTGTCTAACTGCGATCAAAAGATAAAGTTTATGCGTATGGGAATTTCCAAGGTTTCCTGACCTGCTGCGGAGAAGGCTACATGTACATAGAAAGGCATCGAGCACGAATGTGTTTTGTCAGCTTTTTAGACGCCGGGTGTAATTATAAACTTAAAACCGCAGACCAAAAAAGTTGTTCCTTTAGAAGAAGTACAGTCAACCCTAGAAGTACCGCCACCGTTTGTTATACTTTATTGTGGCATCTAATCAAGGGTTACGTTATATCAAATTTTTCAATTATTTTAAAACTAGCTCATAAGCCCGTGCATTGCACATGTGAAAAAGCTGTGACTAAAATTCTTATAACACGAATCGATTTTACTTGTTCCTTTTTATGAAATAAAATAACGCCGATTTATTTTTATGAAATAAAATAACTCCGATTTCTTCTTATGAATTACTTTTTATGAAATAAAATAACGCTCATTCCTTTTTATGAAACTACTCTGCAATGCAAAGAAAATGAAATAAAACACGACATAATATCCACGTAACAGAACAAACGTTGCAGACAGTTGTTCGAGCACGTACGTGTTGCCACAGATGAAGTCGTTTGTCTTACTAACTTTACTTTATTTTCCGGTATTTCTCCTTGATTTTACTTAGCGTGTGATAGCGGTGAGTTTATTTCCGATTTCGGCCACCGGATAAAAACAGAGCCGGAGCTGCAAGTACAGAATGACGTCAGAGCGTTAGGGACAGACGTAGCCTATTATTTAGGTTTTATTTTTCAAAGTGAAGGGCCCTCAAAGCAAAAGTTGTGAGCAGGGCACCGGTAATTTTATATCCGACACTGAAACAAAGTAAGTATTTTATGTGTCGTGAGTTGTAAGTTTTTTTTTTTATTTTTATTGGAGGTTTAACGACCTATCGTGAGCAACTCAATGGGCTATAAGCAGTCGCCCGTCCCTAATTTAAGGTCACTGATTCCAAGGAAGGGAGAGAACCAGTGCCGTAAGACAAACACAACATCCATGCCTCACCGGGATACGAACCCGGACCCCGTTCGGACGAATGATCAGAGGCCATCGCTTAGACCACTGCGCCACCGGGGTGGCGTTGTAAGTTTTGCAACACTGTCTAAAGCTATTAGAGTGGATATATTTCGCACACACCACCTGTTCCATGTAACAAGTGATACTTTCAAAATGTGTAAAATATACAGCGTGTCCCTAAATTATTATTGTTTTGTTTCTTTAGGGGGATTAACGACCACCGTGAGCAATTCGACGGCTATAAGCAGTCGCCCGTCCCTAATTTAGGCCCACTGAGTCCAGGAAAGGGTGACAGCCAGTGCCGTGAGACAAACACAATGTCCATGTTTCACCGGAATTCGAACCCGAACCCTTCTTGAACGAATAGTCGGAAGTAGGGTTGAACGGCCTTCGTGAGCTACTCGATGAGCTATAAGCAGTCGCCCGTCCCTAATTTAGGCACACTGATTCCAGGGAAGGGAGAGAGCCAGTGCCGTAAGACAACCCCAATATCAATGTCTTACCGGGATTCGAATCCGGCCCCATCTTGGACGAAAGCTTAGAAGAGGGTTTAACGGCCACCATGAGCTACTCGGTGGGTTATAAGCAATCGTCCGTCCCTAATTTAGGGCCGCTGGTTCCAGGGAACGCAGAGATCCCGTTCCGTAAGACAAACACTACATCCATACCTCACCGGGATTCGTACCTGGGCCCATCTCGAACAAATGGTCATAAAGCAACGCTTAGACCTCTGCGCCACCAAGGTGGCATCAGGTTAGCTGTAGTTATTACAGCTGAATTTGAATATACATTATGTGTTACACGTTCAATTTGTTTTCTCTGGACATTGTACTTCTCGTGTGTAATCTTCTCCCCTTTGTACCTCATTTTACTGGTGTGAGAACACACAGATCTCTGTGCAGTAGGGAGTGTGAAGTATCGTCCGGCCAAAGTTAATGTACTAGAACACTCAGAACCTTATTTTGAGAATTTGTCATTCATACAACAGTCAAGTCATAATATCTGATGTGGTGTGAGAAATAACAAGGAAGATGACACTGAATTTTCGGTTGTAATGAGTACGTCTTTTGAATCCGTTCTGATGTAAATTAAATTTATCGAAGCTATTCAAAGTCAGAGGCTCCGGTTTGGAAAGCAATCAACCGGTTTCTACAATCGATAAAAAAAACGAAATAGAAACAGCTACTTTGTTCCACCAGCGGCTAAAAACCATGTTATGAAAATTAACAAATGACGCACAAAAAGTTTTTCATAGCGCAAGGAAGGTATAAGAAACCAAGAGATTTTCAAATAGAACAGTTAAAAGAAGAAATATAGAGAAGGAAACATGATATAAGACTGCGTCTGTTAGCGGAAGAATTTTGCGTAATGGTAAAGTTGAAAATAGGCAAAAAATATTCTTCATGGAAAAAGCTATGCTAAGGAAAAAGAACTTTTCCAATACGTCTCCCGGAAGCAGAGACATGGAGAAAAAGGTTTCGAGCTTTACGCCACCTAGCGGGAAATCTGCGCATTATTTAAAGAGGTTAGTGCTCCACACCTCTATTTGTAGCGAATGGCATACAGTAAAGAAATTTCTCAATAGTGTTTTTAGAGGCGGCAATACAGCTGCAAACTGAAGTACACAAACACCATCAACCAACAGAACTGTGAACTACAAAATTCCTCATATACTAGCCTAAAGTGTTCTACAAGGTAAATGCCATCCGGTGTTGAAAGAAGTTTTCAAATCGCACACGTAGAAACAGAAATATTGGGAAAAGCAGATTAAGAATGTGCGCGCCCCCTAGCCGATAAATTGGGTATTATTTTTGGGAAGAAAATATGCATACAAAGTTTGCATTGTTAGCAGTATCTGACAGGAGAAAAAATATTTTCAATCGGGTTTTTACTGCAAGATATTGCTTTAAACTAAACGTGAGCTTACGCCTTCTGGTGGCAGACTCGGGGGTTAAGAAAATTTTGAAATTAAATGAAAAATATTCGCACCGGAAACAGCGCATTCCAACAAAGAACGAATTTTTCAAATCGGACTCTTAGAAGCAGAGACACTGACAGAAATAACACATACATCAACGCCCCTGGCGGAGAACCATGCATTATTTTAATAAGAAAACATTCCGGAAAGGTTTATGAACGTGAGTCGTATCGGTTAACAAAAGAATTTTTTCAATCAGAAGCGGAAATTAAAGCTTCCGCTCCTTGGTGACCAAACATCTATTTTTTTTTTTTTTTTTTACAAAAACTTTTTTTACTAAAATTATGAAGGATCATCATTTGCACATCTCAAGCTTCCCAATGCAAAAAGAATTTTTCAAATCGGATAAATAGTTACAGAGATATGGTGTCAGCAGAGGGACGGACGGAAAAACCGGTAACATAAACATGATCTTTTTTTACTAAAGACGTGCTAAAAACGGAGCCCGACACCACAAAAATTAATACTCTGAAAGTTACTATACCGCTTGTTGCCTGTGAACACGAATAATACCCAAGTATTAATAGACTATTTAAAAAAGTTCTAGGTTAGCTCCCAGTCCCAAAGGTAAATGAAAGATCCGTTTCGATGAAGAGTTCAATCCGTTATAAGGAACAGAACTGGACGGAATAGCGTAATACTTTGTTCAGTGCATTCAGATGTTCATCTCACCGTAGACGAAGTTCTAGATGTACTGCCTCTGCGACCAAGTTGCCACCCTTTTGCTCTCCAACAAAATATTTTTCAAGTGATAAAAAGCTTCCAAATAATAATTACAGTGTAAAACATGAAATGCATTTGCTACCTATATATATTTGTTGGTGTATAGTTATACCTACAAATAGCGGTATAACTATACCACCCGGATAAGAGGAAATTTTATCTCATTCTCATCAACCCGCTTGGACAGCATGGCGAGTTATGGCCAAACCCCCAAAGATGCTTCCACAATTTCAAACTTGACCCTCTGATACCGGCAGCTGAAATGTACCTGGCCACGGCAGCGGCCAGTATGACATGAAGGCAGAGGGTGCTAAGAATCACCGGAGGACCGGACTAGGCTGCCATCTGATGGTGACCTTGGCTACGTTCAATGGACGATCCCCATCTTCTGATTAAAGGCTCCTTGAATTGGAGGAGGAACTCCAAAAGATCAACTGAGACATTGTGGTGCTAAGCGAGGTAAGAAGAAAAGGAGAAAATTTTATTGAACTGAAAAGCGGACATCTCTTCTACTATGGTAGGACATATACTGGCAGAACTAGTGGTGTTGGATTTATAATAAACAAAAGACTGAAAAACAATATTTTAAAAGTTGAAAGTTCCTCGGACAGAGCTGAGCGACTCGTTATCCAACTCTCAAAAAGACACCAGGCTCAGATTATTCAAACTTATGCACCCACCACAAGTCATCCTGAAGAAAAATAATTGAAGACTTTTACGAGGAAATTCGACATCTAAATAACAAAGGCAGGCAGCGCTTGAAGATCATTATGGGTGATTTCAATTCAAAAATAGGGTAACAGCAACAGAATGAAACTTCCGTTGGTAAATTCGGTTATGGATACACAAATCAACATGGAAATACTCTCTTAGAGTTTGCAGAAGCAGAAAAGTTTTTCTTCGTGAACTCCTTTTTCACCAAAAAGCCACACAGGACATGGACATGGGGACATCCGAATGAGACCCCAAGTGAAAGTGATTTTATTATGTGTAACAAGAAATTCGTCATCGAAGACTGCAGTGTGCTAAACAAGTTCAACACAGGTAGTGACCATAGAATGGTGAGATGTAAGATGTGCCTCAACATTAAACTCGAACGTGGCAAGCTCATAAGACAAACAAAATATATTGACATGGCCAACCTTTAAAAAACATCATAGTAACCTTCAAGTTGAAACTGAAGACCAAATTCTCTGCTTTAGAAGGCCTAACAGCAAAAGAAGTGGCATATTTCTGAAGTTAAAAGAGAACTCACCAACGCCCTTCTCGAAACAGCAACAAAAATAGGTGGCACTAAGAAAAAGTTGCATATGAAGCAAATTTCAGGAAAAACAAAAATGCTGATGCAAAAGAGAAGGAAGATGAGGATAAATAAAGAAGACGTAACTTCCAAAGTGTAGTATATAAAGCTATGCAAGACAGTGCGAAAGACTATAACTGAAGACATAAGCAAATTCAATTGTGAACTAGTGAGAAAAGCAATTAAAAACAACCGAAGCCTGAAGAGTGCAAAGGGTTATCTCAGCAAGGGAAGAAAACAGATTACGGCACTGATAAAAGACGATGATACTGTAACAAGAAATTGAAGCGAAATTTTGACAAGGGTGAAAGATTTCTACTCAAAACTGTATGAAAGAGGTGATACATCTACTCCAGACATTACGACAAGTACCAGTACCAAAGTCCCTCCAGTCCTCATGGCAGAAGTTCCATATCCAATTAAGAACATGAAACAGGAAAGAGCCCCAGAAGATGAAATTACCGTGGACATTACACAAGAAACAAGTCGAGAAATTGAAACTAGACCCGCTCAAGTTTTCATTAGATGTCTCAATGAAGGGAAAGATTCCTAAAGAATGGAACAATGCTACAATGATTCTACTACATAAAAAAGGTGACACTGAGGATCTCAAGAACTTCAGGCCCATCAGTCTCCTATCAGTCGTTTAAAAAATCTTCACTACGGTACTTTAACATCACTTGAAGGTAACACTGGACATGGCTCAACCAAGGGAACAAGCTGGATTCAGGAGTGGCTTCAGCACTGTATATCATACCCATTTACTGAGAATTGAAAGTATAAGGGAAAAGGAACTCCCATTATGTATGGCTTCTATTGATTACGAAAAGTCCTTTGATTCCATCAAACCATCAGCAGTTACAATGACTCTGAAATCCTGTGGTAACAATGACTTGAAATCCTGTGGTAACAATGACTTGAAATACTTTGGGACGAGTTGGAGCGTCGACTTAAGGGGTGCCCCCACCGTCCGAAATCGGTGAAGGAACTGACCTGTCTTCTCCAAGCCGAGTAGAAGAAAATACCGCAAGCCGTCGTACAACGCCTGGTTGAGAGTATGCCCCGGAGGGTCGCAGCTGTAATCGCCGCTCGTGGAGGCTCCACTAACTATTGAAGGTGAATAAACTTCGTTTCCCTTTGCTATCACAGGTGTCCAATTACTTGTTGGTAGATAGTGTATGTATTTTTTAGTTTATGTCCACAGCTCTGCTCCATACGTACACACTGGAAGAATGTATTGATTAGACACTTTTCTTTTAAGACATAATGGCATATTGGTCTTGAAAATTGTGTGTACTGTTTCTTACAAAAGCTCTCCAACCAAGTTTTATACGCCGATTTATTTCTTCATCAATGTCTTGCTGGATATCTGCTGTCCAAGGTAAATATGGGCATCGGTTTATCTTCAGCTTTTCCCGAACAACTGATAAATCTTCATTTCTTGTACCACCTCATCGTACATTAGTTTTGTCTTGTGAAAGTTCACTTTTAATCCCACTTCTTTACTTTTGTCAGCAAGTTCCTGGATCATACTCTGCACCTCTGAAGAAGTAGTTGCAGAAATTATTACGTCATCAGCAAGACAAAGGTGAATTAAATAATCTCCATTAATCTTTATCCCTTTGTTTTCCTAGTTCAATGATTGAAAGACATTTTGCAATGTAGCATTAAAGAGTTTGGAAGATATGGTGACACCTTGTTTCACTCCTTTTACAATTTTTATTGGTGCTGTATCCTCAAATATCCGAACCTTTGCACTTCCATTTGTAAATGTTTTTAATAATGCTAATGTATGCATCTTCAATACCGGAGGATTTCAAAGCCATTGTAACTGCTGATGGTTTCACGGAATCAAAAACCACTTCACAATCCATGAAAGCCATACAAAATTGGAGTTCATATACACTGCCGGACAATTGCTAAGGACGGATGATAATAGCAACCATAAAATGAAAGGCAGGAAAATGTGGAAATTAGCATAAGTGCGGGATACAGTAAGATGTGTTGTGCGTATGCAAATTTTGGATTGCCGAACTTGTTCGTGACGTCATAGCGCTGATAAGAGATACAAAGGATTTGACGCGTATTGACCGTTGTTGTTCAAACGCAAAGTTGAAAGGGAAAGAATCAATTGACGAACTTGCAAGTTTCAGTATGTCTTCCCGACATCACCTAGATGATTTTACGCGTGGCCGTATTATTGGCAAGATTGAAAAAGAGCGAAAAATAACAGATGTTGCCAGGGAGTTCGACGTCAGCCACAGTGCTGTTTCAAGGCTTTGGAAATCATTTCAAACAAATGGAGAGTGTAGCTAACGTCACGGGGAGGTCGTGTTCGCAGTACGACACCTGCAGAAGATCGGTACATAGTGCTATCAACAAAAAGACACCGGCGCAGCACAGCTAGTGAGGTAGCAAATCAGTTTATGGCTGCTACTGGCAAGCGGATCTCCCGAAAAACTGTCGCCAGACGTTTGCATGAAGGAGGACTATACGCCCGCCGTCCTGTTGTGTGCATCCCATTGTCCAGACGTCAATGTACCGCCCGTTTGCAATGGTGCCATCAACATCGCAATTGGACTGATAACGACTGGTCTGCTGTCCTCTTCTCAGATGAGAGTAGATACAGTCTATCGTCTGATTGTCGACGACAACTGATCTGGCGTGATAGTGGTACTGCATATTGTCCAGCAAACATACAGGAAAGGGACCGATATCCGACATGTAGTGTCATGGTATGGGCTGGCATCATTATCAATGGCCGTACGTCCCTCTATGTGCTTCCAACTGGGACTATGACTGGCCAACGATACATTAATGATGTTCTGCTACCTCATGTTCACATGTTCCGTGGTGCTGTCGGTGATAGATTCATTTTCATGGACGACAACGCAACATGTCATCGAACAGTCGCTGTCCAGGAGTGTCTTGAGAGCGAGGATATTCAACGCCTCGTATGGCCAGCACGTTCTCCAGATCTGAATCCCATTGAAAATGTGTGGGATGCTTTGGGGAGGAGTCTTGCTGGTCGCCAATGCCCTCCAATAAACAAGGACACTCTCATCCATCCGTGCACTGACAGAGGAATGGGATAAATGACCCCAACAGCTGCTTGATAATGTTGTGCAAAGCATGACACGACGTGTGGAATCTTGCATCGCCCTCCATGGTGGCCATATCCCGTATTGACATCTTACGCCGGAACGCCTGCGGACGGTAATTGCATTTTTTTCACGTTTACGTATTCTGCACCAAATGGCCTGTTTGTCCCTTGAACACGTTCCAAAGCCTTCTGGATTTCAGAGCACAATAAATGGTCTTTCCTTGTAATGTCCTGGCATTCTGACATTATTTTATTTCACTTGGCATCCAACCACACTTACTTTTTTATGCGCTATATAGCCGTTTATGATCCGTCCTTAGCAATTGTCCAGCAGTGTACATACTATATATACATCATCATCATCCTCGTCAACCATTATCAATGCACTTCTGGATGAAGGACTCCCCAAGTTTCTTCTACAACGTTCTGTTTTGAGCGTTTCCTTTATGTTACTCCCGCATTCTTTCGAATTCCATCCATTTATCTCCCATGTGGTCTTCTTTTGCGACTTTTTCTTTCCCTTGGAATCCAGTCTAGAATTTTGGTTGTCCATCGGTGGTATGTTCTTCTGGCAATATGTTTAGCCCATTGCCATTTCAGGGATTTTATTCTGATCGTGATGCTTTCCACTCTTCATGTCATTTTCCTTATCCACCAGTTCCTCTTCTTATCTTTCCTTGTTACACTAAGCGTGCATCTCTCCATGCTACTTTCAGTTTTCTGAAGTCTTTGTATGTCTCTTTTAGTTAACGTACATGACTCTGCTCCATTTGTAAGAACTGGAAGGATGCATTGATCAAACACTTTTCCTTTTAAGACATAATGGCACATTGCTCTTAAAAATTCTATACCGTTTCTTGCAAATGTATGGAGATAAAAATTGATCTAGATTATTTAACGCAAAATTTAGAAATTGATGGAACAAATCTAGAAGTAACCGATACCTAAATTAACCTTGGAGAACAGATATTCGGCGAGGGCCACATAGAGAAGCAAACTAATACACGTATAAAACTTGGTTGGAGAGCGTTTGGAAGAAACACTGCAATTTTCAAGAGCAAATTACCACTATGTGGTAAAAGAAAAGTGTTTAATCAGTTCATACTTCCAGTTCAAACGTTTTTAGCAGAGACCTGGACTTTAACCAAAAAATGCGTACTTAGGGTGCGGACAACTGAAAGAAGCATACAGAGATGCATGCTTGGTGTAACCAACAAAGACAGTAAAACAAATGCATGGATTAGCGAAGTGGCATGAGTTCATGACATCATGATCGAAACAATTGGCTGGACAAATTGCTAGAACTGACCACCGTTGGACAACTGAAATATTAGACTGGATAACAAGAGACAGGAAAAGAACCAGAAGACCACGATCATGTTCAAAGACCCTCAAGTGGCAATGGGCTGGACATATTGCTAGAAGAACTGACCACTGTTGGACAACTGAAATACTAGACTGGATACCAAAGAACAAGAAAAGACCCAGAAGAAAACCACCAACATGATCAAAGTGAAGACCCTCAAGTGGCAATGGGCTGGACATATTCCTAGAAGAACTGACCACCATTGGACAACTGAAATATTAGACTGGATACCAAGGAACAAGAAAAGGTCCAGAAGAAAACCCACCAACATAACCAAAGACCCTCAAGTGGCAATGGGCTGGACATATTCCTAGAAGAACTGACCGCCGTTGGGCAACTGAAATATTAGACTGGATACCAAGAAACAGGAAAAGACCCAGAAGAAGATCACCGTCATGATCAGAGTAAAGACCCTCAAGTGGCAATGGTCTGGACATATTGGTAGAGAAGAAATGACCACTGTTAGACAGGATACCAAGGCACAGGAAAAGATCCTGAAGATGACCACCATCATGATCAAGGTAAAGACCCTCAAGTGGCAACGGGCTGGACATATTGCTAGAAGAACTGACCACCGTTGGACAACTGAAATACTAGACTGGATACCAAGGGACAGGAAATTCGCTGAAGAAGACCACCATCATGATCAAGTTAAAGTCCCTCAAGTGGTAATGGGCTGAACGTATTGCTAGAAGAATTGAACACCGATGGACAACTAAAATATTATATCGGATACCAAGGGACAGGAAAATACACAGAAGACCACCACGTGGGAGATGGGTGGATGAAACTCGAAAATATGCCGGGATGACTCGCAAAAGACAGGCTCAAGCTGGAAAGCAGAGGAAAATACTTGAGGAGACCTTCATTCAGCAGTGGATTGATAATGTTTGATTTGGTATATATAGATACACTGAAGAGCAATTGAATTAGAGACAGCTGGCGTTATGCAAATGTGGCGCTGTGGGCGGCTCTGTAAACGGAGACGACATGACGTATGCAGCGATCCGACAATATAAGGAGTGATGCGACGGGAATCAGTAAGAGTTGGACGCAGTATGGGTAAGACGAAGGATCTAAGCGCATTTGATCGTGGGCAAATTGTCGGGTCCCGACGAATGGGTCACTCCATCTCGGAAGTCGTGCAGGCACTAGGATTTTCACGAGCCACCGTGCCACGGGTGCACCGTGAGTACATCGAATCCGGTAAAACCATCCCTGCAAGGGCCAACTGCCGTGGACAACAGCGTGTGGATGAGCGGGATTATCGTCGGCTAGCTCGCTTTGTAACAGCGGATACACGGGCCACAGTGCAAGAAATCACTCGGCAATTTAACGCTGGTGCACAAAAACGTGTAAGCAGCCACACCATCCAGAACCATCTCCTCGCTATGGGGTACAGAAGCCATCGTCCCACGAGGTTACCGCTGCTGACCGCACATCACAGGGTGCAAAGATTAGCATGGGCGCGGGAACATCGCCACTGGACCCTAGACATGTGGGAAAATGTTGCCTGGACTGATGAGTCGAGATTCACGTTGGTGCATGCGGATGGCAGGATACGAGTACGGCGCAAACCACATGAAGCGATGGATCCTTCTTGCCAGCAGGGTACTCTTCAAGCTCATGGGGGTGGCATTCTCGTCTGGGGACTGTTAAGGTGGACTGAAATGGGAACCTCTGGTACGTATGACATCGTCCCTCACAGGTCAACGTTACCGGAATATCCTGGACGACCATTTGCTCCCGTTTGTGCGTCTTCAACATTCCACTGGGGATCTCATCCTGCAACAAGACAATGCACCGTGCCATCGCTCCCAAATTGTATCCGAATGGTTGGAGGAACACTCCGCCGACGTGACCTCGCTTCCTTGGCCAGCTAGGTCACCTGACCTCAATCCCATCGAGCACATCTGGGATGGCATCGAGAGAGATGTTCGAGGCTCTGACTCCCCTCCATCAAATCTTCGTGAACTGTGGGAAGTTTGTTCAGGGGTCGTGGATCCGTATGGCTTCCCAACGCTTCTGGTGTCTTGTCGAGTCCATGCCGAGACGAATCGCCGCCGTCATCACGGCGAAAAGTGGTGCTACACGTTACTAGACAGGTATCTCTCATTCAATTGCTCTTTAGTGTATATCACCATTGTCAACAATTAACAATCCACTGCTGGACGAAGGTTTTCAAAAGTTTCTTTCACAACGGTTTGTCTTGAGTCAGTGTTCTCCAAGTAACTCCAGTATGTTCTCGAATTTCATCCACTTATCTCTCACGTCGTCTTCTTCTGGATCTTTTTGTGTCTCTTAGTATCCTATCTAATATTTCAGTTGTACATTGGTGGTCCGTTTTTCTAGCAATATGTCCTGCCCATCGCTATTTCAGAGATTTTGCTCGGATCATAATGTCTTCCACTCTTGTCGATGTCCTAATCCACGAGCTCCCTTTCTTCTTTTTCCTGGTCACACTAAGTATGCACTTCTCCAGGTTTCTTTCAGTTGTCTATAACTTCCGTATCTCTTTTTTTTTAGTTAAGGTCCATGTCCCTTCTTACGTAAGAACTGGAAGGATGCACTGATTAAACACTTTATATACTCGTATCATTGTCATTATGATTGTCAATCATTATTTATCAACAGCTGGATGAAGTTCTCTCCAAGTTTCTCCCACAAGTGTCTGTCTTTATCCAGTCTCCACCACGTTACTCCGGCATACTTTCGAATTTCATCCATCTCCCATATGACCTTCCTCTGGGTCCTTTTCTGTCCCTTGGTATCCAGCCTAAAATTTCGGTTCCCTATCGGTCTTACGTTCTTCTGGCAATATGCCCAGCCAGTTGCCATTTCAGGGATTTTACTCTGTTCAGGATTTCTTCCACTCTTGTCATTTTCCTACTTTCCTTATCCTCGAATTCCTCTTACCTTTCCTGGTTATAACAAGCATGCATCTTTCTCCATGTTATCTATCTATCTATCTATCTATCTATCTATCTATCTATCTATCTATCTATCTATCTATCTATCTATCTATCTATCTATCTATCTCTCTCTCTCTCTCTCTCTCTCTCTCTCTCTCTCTCTCTCTCTCTCTCTCTCTCTCTCTCTCTCTCTCTCTCTCTCTCTCTCTATCTATCTATATATATATATATATATATATCTGAAGAAGTGGACATCTCTGAAGTTAACAGAAAAGTAACCAAAGCTCTTATGGAAACAGCAACAAAATTAGCTGGGTCTAAGAACAAGTTGCATGTAAATAAATTATCAGGAAAAACGAAAATGTTGATGCAAAAAAGAAGAGAGATGAGGACAACTAAAGAAGATGTGACTTCCAAAGTGGAATATATAGAGCTATGCAAGACAGTACGAAAAAGTATCACTGAAGACATAAGAAAATTCAACTGTGAACTAGTGAGGAAAGCAATTGAAAACAACCAAAGCCTAAAGATAGCAAAGGGACATCTCAGTAAGGGAAGAAAACAGATTATGGCACTGAGAAAAAGAAGATGGTTCTGTAACAAGAAATAGAGGCAGAAATTTTGACAAGAGTGAAAGATTTCTACTCCAAATTATATGAAAGGGATGATACATGCACTCCAGACATCATGAAAGATACCAGTACCAGAGTTCCTCCAGTCCTTCCAACAGAAGTTGCACATGCAATCAAGAACATGAAACGGGGAAAAGCTCCAGGAGAAGATGGAATTACTGTAGACATCATACAAGAAGCAAGTGGAGAAATCGAAACAGTACTCGCCCAAATTTTCACTCGATGCCTTAATGAAGGAAAGATTCCTGAGGATTGGAACACCGCTACAATGATCCTGCTACATAAGAAAGGTGACATTGAGGATCTCGGAAACTACAGACCTATCGGCCTCCTATCAGTAGTTTATAAAATCTTCACTAAAGTTCTTTCACACCGCTTGAAGGTAACACTGGACATGGCTCAACCGAGAGAACAAGCTGGATTCAGGAGTGGCTACAGCACAATAGATCATATCCATGTGCTGAGAGAACTAATTGAAAGAGCGAGGGAATATGAACTTCCATTGTGCATGGCTTTTATCGATTATGAAAAAGCCTTTGATTCGGTGAAACCATCAGCAGTTACAAGGGCTCTGAAAACCTGCGGTATTGAAGATACATACATTAATATTATTAATAACATCTATGAAAATGCAAGTGCAAAGATTAGGCTGTTTGAAAATACAACACATATAAAAATTGGAAAGGGAGTGAGACAAGGTGACACCATATCTCCGAAGCTCTTTAATGCCACATTGGAGGGTGTTTTTCAGTCACTGAGCTGGGAAAACCAGGGGATAAAGATTAATGGAGATTATCTAACCCACCTTCGTTTTGCTGATGACGTAGTCATTTTTGCAACTAGCCCATCAGAGCTGCAGAGTATGATCCAGGAACTTGCTGACAAGAGTAAAGAAGTGGGATTAAAAATGAACTTTCAGAAGACAAAAGTGATGTTCAATGCTTTTACAAGAAATGAAGATTTATCGATTGATGGAGAAAAGCTGGAGATAACAGACACGTACGTTTATCTTGGACAGCAGATATCAAGTGAGGGTCACATTGATGAAGAAATTAATCGGCGTACAAAACTTGCCTGGAGAGCTTTTGGAAGAAACATCATAATTTTCAAGAGCAATATGCCATTATGTCTTAAAAGAAAAGTGTTTGATCAATGCATCCTTCCAGTGCTTACGTATGGTGCAGAGACGTGGACCTTAACTAAAAGAGACATACAAAGGCTGCAGACAACTCAAAGAAGCATGGAGAGGTGCATACTTGGTGTAACCAGGAGAGATAAGAAGAGGAACTCGTGGATCCGAAAAATGACAAGAGTGGAAGACATCATGATCAGAGTTAAATCCCTGAAATGGCAATGGGCTGGACATACTGCCAGAAGGACAGATCATCGATGGACAGCCGAAATTTTAGATTGGATTCCAAGGGACAGGAAAAGACCCAGAAGAAGACCACATGGGAGATGGGTGGATGAAATTCGAAAGTATGCAGGGGTGACATGGAGTAGACTGGCACAAGACAGACCGTTGTGGAGGAAACTTGGGGAGACCTTCGTCCAGCAGTGGATTGATAATGGTTGACAATGATGATGATGATGATATATATATATATACACTGCTGGACAATTGCTAAGGACGGATCATAAACAGCTATATAGCGCATAAAAAAGTAAGTATGATTGGATGCCAAGTGAAATAAAATAATGTCAGAATGCCAGGACATTACAAGAAAGACAATTTATTGTGCTCTGAAATCCAGAAGGCTTTGGAACGTGTTGAAGGGACAAACAGGCCATTTTGTGCAGAATACGTAAACGTGAAAAAATGCAATTACCGTCCGCAGGCGGTCCGGCGTAAGATGTCAATACGGGATATGGCCATCATGGAAGGCGATGCAAGATTCCACACGTCGTGTCATGCTTTGCACAACATTATCAAGCAGCTGTTGGGGAAATTTATCCCATTCCTCTGTCAGTGCGCCGGATGAGGGTGTCATTGTTTATTGGAGGGCATTGGCGACCAGCAAGACTCTTCCCCAAAGCATATCACACATTTTCAATGCGATTCAGATCTGGAGAACGTGCTGGCCATACGAGGCGTTGAATATCCTCGCTCTCAAGACACTCCTGGACAGCGACTGTTCGATGACATGTTGCGTTGTCGTCCATGAAAATGAATCTATCACCGACAGCAACACGGAACATGCGAACATGAGGTAGCAGAACATCATTAATGTATCGTTGGCCAGTCATAGTCCCAGTTGGAAGCACATAGAGGGACGTACGGCCATTGATCATGATGCCAGCCCATACCATGACACTACATGTCGGATATCGGTCCCTTTCCTGTATGTTTGCTGGACAATATGCAGTACCACTATCACGCCAGATAAGTTGTCGTCGACAATCAGACGATAGACTGTATCTACTCTCATCTGAGAAGAGGACAGCAGACCAGTCGTTATCAGTCCAATTGCGATGTTGATGGCACCATTGCAAACGGGCGGTACAGTGACGTCTGGACAATGGGATGCACACAACAGGACGGCGGGCGTATAGTCCTCCTTCATGCAAACGTCTGGCGACAGTATTTCGGGAGATCCGCTTGCCAGTAGCAGCCATAAACCAATTTGGTACCTCACTAGCTGTGCTGCGCCGGTGTCTTTTTGTTGATAGCACTATGTACCGATCTTCTGCAGGTGTCGTACTGCGAACACGACCTCCCCGTGACGTTTGCTACACTCTCCATTTGTTTGAAATGATTTCCAAAGCCTTGAAACAACACTGTGGCTGACGTCGAACTCCCTGGCAACATCTGTTATTTTTCGCCCTTCTTCAATCTTGCCAATAATACGGCCACGCGTAAAATCATCTAGGTGATAACGGGAAGACATACTGAAAAATGCAAGTTCGTCAATTGATTCTTTCCCTTTCAACTTTGCGTTTGAACAACAACGGTCAATACGCGTCAAATCCTTTATATCTCTTATCAGCACTATGACGTCACGAAAAAGTTCGGCAATCCAAAATTTGCATAGGCACATGTCTTACTGTATCCCGCACTTATGCTAATTTCCACATTTTCCTGCCTTCCATTTTATGGTTGCTATCGTTGCTATTGTCATCCGTCCTTAGCAATTGTCCGGCAGTGTATATCATCATCATCATCATTGTCAACCACTATCAATCCACTGCTGGACGAAGGTCTCCCCAAGTTTCCTCCACAACGGTCTGTCTTGTGCCAGTCTCCTCCATGTCACCCCTGCATACTTTCGAATTTCATCCACCCATCTCCCATGTGGTCTTCTTCTGGGTCTTTTCCTGTCCCTTGGAATCCAATCTAAAATTTCGGCTGTCCATCGATGATCTGTCCTTCTGGCAGTATGTCCAGCCCATTGCCATTTCAGGGATTTAACTCTGATCATGATGTCTTCCACTCTTGTCATTTTTCGGATCCACGAGTTCCTCTTCTTATCTCTCCTGGTTACACCAAGTATGCACCTCTCCATGCTTCTTTGAGTTGTCTGCAGCCTTTGTATGTCTCTTTTAGTTAAGGTCCACGTCTCTGCACCATACGTAAGCACTGGAAGGATGCATTGATCAAACACTTTTCTTTTAAGACATAATGGCATATTGCTCTTGAAAATTATGCTGTTTCTTCCAAAAGCTCTCCAGGCAAGTTTTGTACGCCGATTAATTTCTTCATCAATGTGACCCTCACTTGATATCTGCTGTCCAAGATAAACGTACGTGTCTGTTATCTCCAGCTTTTCTCCATCAATCGATAAATCTTCATTTCTTGTAAAAGCATTGAACATCACTTTTGTCTTCTGAAAGTTCATTTTTAATCCCACTTCTTTACTCTTGTCAGCAAGTTCCTGGATCATACTCTGTAGCTCTGATGGGCTAGTTGCAAAAATGACTACGTCATCAGCAAAACGAAGGTGGGTTAGATAATCTCCATTAATCTTTATCCCCTTGTTTTCCCAGCTCAGTGACTGAAAAACACCCTCCAATGTGGCATTAAAGAGCTTCGGAGATATGGTGTCACCTTGTTTCACTCCCTTTCCAATTTTTATGTGTGTTGTATTTTCAAACAGTCTAATCTATCTATCTATATATATATATATATATATATATATATATATATATATATATATATATATATATATTAATCTTCCCTTTGTTTTCCCAGTTCAGTGATTGAAAGACATTTTCCAATGAAGCATTAAACAGCTTCAGAGATATGGTGTCACCTTGTCTCACTCCCTTTCCAATTTTATGTGTGTTGTATTTTCAAACAGCCGAAAACGTAGTCATTTTTGCAACTGCCCCATCAGAGCTGCAGAGTATGATCCAGGAACTTGCTGACAAGAGTAAAGAAGTGGGATTAAAAATGAACTTTCAGAAGACAAAAGTGATGTTCAATGCTTTTACAAGAAATGAAGATTTATCGATTGATGGAGAAAAAGCTGGAGATAACAGACACGTACGTTTATCTTGGACAGCAGATATCAAGTGGTGAGGGTCACATTGATGAAGAAATTAATCGACGTACAAAACTTGCCTGGAGAGCTTCTGGAAGAAACAGCATAATTTTCAAGAGCAATATGCCATTATGTCTTAAAAGAAAAGTGTTTGATCAATGCATCCTTCCAGTGCTTACGTATGGTGCAGAGACGCGGACCTTAACTGAAAGAGACATACAAAGGCTGCTGACAACTCAAAGCAGCGTGGAGAGGTGCATGCTTGGTGTAACCAGGAGAGATAAGAAGAGGAACTCGTGGATCAGAAAAATGACAAGAGTGGAAGACATCATGATCAGAGTCAAATCCCTGAAATGGCAATGGGCTGGATATACTGCCGGAAGGACAGACCATCGATGGATAGTCGAAATTTTAGATTGGATTCCAAGGGACAGGAAAAGACCCAGAAGAAGACCACATGGAAGATGGGTGGATGAAATTCGAAAGTATGCGGGAGTGACATGGAGGAGACTGGCACAAGACAGACCGTTGTGGAGGAAACTTGGGGAGACCTTCGTCCAGCAGTGGATTGATAATGGTTGACAATGATGATGATGATGATATATATATATATATATAGAGAGAGAGAGAGAGAGAGAGAGAGAGAGAGAGAGACAGACAGACAGACAGAGAGAAACTAACTGAAAAAACCGAGAGAATATCAACTACTCCCATTATATGCATGGGGATTTTATTGATTACGAAAAGGACTTCGATTCCGTGAAACCATCAGCACTTACAATGGCTTTGAAATCCTGAGGTATTGAAGATGCATACATTAGCATTATTTATAACATCTATGAAAATGAAACTACAAATGTTCGGATATTTGAGGATACAGCACAAATAAGAATTGGAAAGGGAGTGAGACAAGGTGACACCATATCTCCCAAGCTGTTTAATGCCATATTGCAAAATGTCTTTCAATCATTAAACTGGGAAATCAAAGGGATAAAGATTAATGGAGATTATTTAACTCACCTTAGTTTTACTCATGAAGTCATTTTTGCAACTGCCTCTTCAGAACTACAGAGTATGATCCACGAACTTGCTGACAAGTGTAAAGTAGTGGGATTAAAAATGAACTTTCAGAAGATAAAACTGATGGACGATGCTTTTACAAGAAATGAAGATTTATCTGTTGATGGGTAAAAGCTGGAGATAACCGATACCTACATTTACCTTGGACCGCAGATATCAAGCAAAAGTCACATTGATGAAGAAATTAATTGGCGCATAAAACTTGTCTGGAGAGCTTTTGGAAGAAACAGTACAGTTTTTAAGAGCAATATGCCATTATGTCTTAAAAGAAAAGTGTTTAATCAATGCATCCTTCCAGCTCTTACGTATGGAACACAGACGTGGACCTTAACTGAACAAGACATACAAAGGCTGCACACAAGTGAAAGAAACATGGAGGTATGCATGCTTGGTGTAACCAGGAAAGATAACAAGAGGAACTCGTGGTAAGGAAAATGACAAGAGTGAAAGACATCATGTTCATAGTAAAATCCCTGAAATGGCAATGAGCTGGACATATAGCCAGAAAGACGGACCACTGATGGACAACCGAAATCTTAGAGTGGATTCCAACAGACAGGAAAAGAAACAGGAGAAGATCACATAGGTGGATGAAATTCGAAAGCATATGGGATTGACGTGGAGAAGACTGGCTCAAGACAGACCGGTGTGGAAGAAATTTGGGGAGACCTTCATCCAGCAAGGAATTAATGATGGTTGCCATTGATGATGCTGATATATATAGCATGTTTCTGAAAAGCTGTTTCTTGTTTTGTTTTATTATTAAGTTATTTCCCTCTCTACCTGCATCACTATTAGTGTACGATTCTAAATCTGGAGTTTGAGAGTGCTTTATGAACACGAGTAGTTTACGTTCTCTTAACGGTAGTTTAGACTTTCATAATTGTAAGAACCACATTATCTTTCACTTCCGTAAAATGGATATCAAGAGACTTAAATACGATTTGTTCACAACATATCCTAGCGGTGTACTAAGTCATTTTGTATACAGAAGTACTGGAAAGAAGAAAAGTGTTATGCTTCTAGAAACTCAAAAACGGTCAACAGATTTTTTTCTGCTGGGGGAAGGAGATTTTTTATTGCTTTGGACGACTTGATTGGTGCCTGAGCCAAGGAGCGCCCACGTAATTGGCGCCCATGACTTCACGCCTAGACAGACGGAGAGACAATGCGACAGCATAAGCACGTGATTTTTAAATTTAAATATGTCCTAATATTAAAAAGGAAAAAGAAAGGAAGAAAAACATTCTGATGCAAAAGTTAAGATCTGGTGTCAGTTTCGACTGAATTTTAGAATGCACGCTTACGCGTTCTGACTTTTTCCAGACCCATTTCATTATACTCAGAATAAGTCATACCAGTGGACAGTAGCAATAAGTCAACAGGGAAGCCATTATCCCCAACCAAATGATAGAGCATTTGTTAAGTGGTATGCGGACGGTAGTCGCTGTCAGATGATAAATGGGACCAAGGGGAATACGTCCGAATCTTGATGGCTAGTGCGGCCATTTTGCTCGATTTGTCATTTTTTCCCCCACAGGTGAAAAAGCAAATTGAACTCTTAATTCTCACAGCGATACAGGAAAAAACGAAGCACTGGATTTAAATTCTCAGTTAACAATTCGCTTCTCATCAAATCTGCATACTCACGTGTTCTGTTGAAACTTTCATTACAGACAATATTAATACAGTGGGAAAACAACAGATTTTGTTTTAAAAAATGAGGCACGTAAATGCTTTCATGACACACATTTTAAAGAATACTGTTCAGTTTTTTTTTTTTTTTTTTCGTTTTAAATTTGTATTTTCAAAAACAAATGATAAAAATTTATAAAATATATTTTTATCATTTGTTAGACTCGAAATAGAAATTATATACACAACAAAATGAATCTGTTAAAAAAACTAACAAGAACTCGACGAAATAAAAGGCGATTCTAACAGAGAAATGCAAAATATCCCTTCAGAATAAAAACCTTTCACCACGAATAAGTTTAACAAACTGCATAACTCATCTAGAATAAAAAATGTTAAATGAGCGCGTACATATAACAATATAAAACTGCATAAAAATTTATACATACATATAATTAAGCTGTTCCCTAATAAAGACAGTCTGCCAGATAAACGTTTTACTGATATAATTACATCTTATTAGATGTAATCATATGCATAAAAATTTATACGTTTAGAAAAATAAAAAACTTGAAAGTTAGCAAACAAAACGACGATAGATATAAGTACATTCACAATAATTATATCTAATAAGCTGTACAACTCACTTAGCAATAAAAAAATGAAATACGAGCATATAAACTTAATAAAATAGATCTGCATAAAAATATATGATACGTTGAAAAAAGAAAAAAACTCCTTAAAGTCAACGAAAATAAACCTCGACGGAAATGAAACCATTTACAACAATGACAACATTTCAGGAACTGTACAACTTTATCTAGTAATATAAAAAAAGATATATCAACATATAAATTTAATAAAATAGGTCTGCATAAAATCTGTAATGCATAAAAAGTTGGAAATGGAAACGAAGAATTAAAGGAGCATTATTGCAAAATTTAACATACGAACTTAATAAAATACGTAAGCCTGAAATCGGTGATGCATAAAAAGTGTTCAATGGTAACGAAAAATTATAGGATCATTAATTAAAGATGAACATATAAACTTAATAAAATACGTAAGCATAAAATCTGTGATGCATAAAAAGTTTGAAATGGAAACGAAGAATTAAAGGATCATTAATGGAAAATGAACATATATATTTAAAAAGATAGGTAAGCATAAAATGTGTGATGCATAAAAAAGTTGGAAATGGAAACGAAAAATTAAAGGATCATTAATGGAAAATGAACATATAAACTGAATAAAATAGGTAAGCATAAAATCTGTGATGCATAAAAATCTTGCAATGGAAACGAAGAATTAAAGAAGCATTACTGGAAAAATCTACTTCGGATCTAAAAATGTTCGATACTGAACACTTTTGAAAAACTCCATGGCAAATTTCGCAGCAAAAAAAAGCAATAAATGAGTACACACAAAACGATAAAATACGAAACGAGATAATAAATTTAATAAAATACGTCAACATAAAATATGTAATGCATAAAAGGTTTGAAATGAAAACGAAGAATTAGAGGAGCATTACTGGAAAAACTGAACATATAAACTTAATAAAATAGATAAGCACAAAATCTGTGATGCATAAAAAGTTGGAAATGGAAACGAAAAATTAAAGTAAAAATGAACATATAAACTTAATAAAACAGGTAAGCATAAAATATGTGACGCATAAAAATCTTGAAATGGAAACGAAGAATTAAAGAAGCATTACTGGAAAAATCTACTTCGGATCTAAAAATGCTCGGTACTGAACACGTTTTAAGAACTCCATGGCGAATTTCGAGGCAAAACACTAATAAATGACTTCACACAAAACGATAAATACGAAACGAGATCAAAATAAAAGAGAGAAAGACAGAGAAAGAGGAACATCTATTCTTAAACTAGGACTACTAGATTTAAAATCGATTATTTCGCAGAAAACCACCGATTTATAAAAACGCTAGAATAAAATGCCTTTTCGTTTCTCATTACGACGTAATAGTTCCTAAATTTCTCAGCATATGCGCCGACAAAGAGAGTTTTATTTTCCTTTCTGATTATCTGAGATCGACAGATGGGGTAGCGGTACAAAAATAGAACGACCCAATGTAAACCGAACACATACCGAAAGAGTATTAATAAACATATACATTGTAACTTACGAGTCATAGCTTTAATGTGGCGTGGAAACTGACTGATGGAAAAGATCTGACGGACCCCTGATAGCAGAACTTGGGGGTGTCGAATGATGAGTAGCCGCTGGACACTGGTCATCTGCCATGGCCGAAATCCGACGAGGCCGAGTGAAAATAAAACCAGAAAATGTCGGAGAAAAGCCGAGAGAAGAAACAACACATCAACGAGATCGGACAGACTGCCGGATCAATCCATGTACTCGTAGTGGATGGCAGGGTAAACAGGCGCAAGCGCGCTATTTCGATCCATGAAGCCGCTCTCCCTGCGCGCATCTAACGGCCGCCATTAGATGATGACGTAGAACGGCGATGAATGAGGGATTATCCAACAATCGAAACCTGCCGGGAAAACCTATCATAAAGATTCAAACCTCCTTTAAGATAACAAGCAGCTCGGACGAAAGTAAAAGGCAAAGCCGGCGACGACGCGTCTAAAAATAGATTGCTTGGACTGACCCAACGCCACTCCTCCTACCAAAAACCACCTCACATGCATAATGTGTAAAACATTCGGGTAAACAGCAGTAGCCAAAGGATCTAGATAATGGATAATATGTATCAGAAAACACAAGTATATTAAACAAAAAAAAAGGGGGGAAGAAACATTCAGTTATCACTGATGCAGCCAAGATTTTATTACCGGGGACGGTCTGAGATTCCATCTAACACCGTTAGTATATATGTGCGAGTGTCCAATCTCCCTAAGTTTTATCCTCAACTACCTAATTCATTCATTTTCACTCTTTGTATTATTTATTTATTTACTTTTTTATATTTCATTTTGAGTAAGGCAATCGGTTGCCATGCTTGTGGACTGAGCTATGATTCTGTCAGTGATTCTTTCAAGATGTTCCTTAATCAATTTGGGACTCTATACATATATAATCATCATCAACAATCATTATCAATCCACTGCTGGATGAAGGTCTCCCCAAATTTCTTCCATAATTGTCTGTCTTGCGCATGTCTCCTCCATGTCACTACAGCATACTTTCGAATTTCATCCTTCCATCTCCCATGGGGTCTTCTTCTGGGTCTTTTCCTGTCCCTCGGAATCCAGTCTAAAATTTCGGTTGTCCATCGGTGGTCCGTTCTTCTGGCAACATGTCTGGCCCATTGCCATTCAGGATGTCGTCCGCTCCTGTCATTTTCCTTGTCTACAAGTTCCTCTTCTTATCATTCCTGTTTACCCCAAGCATGCATCTCTCCAGGCTGCTTTGAGTTGTCTGCAGTCTTTGTATATCTTTTTTAGTTAAGGTCCATGTCTCTGCTCCATACGTAAGCACTGGCAGGATGCATTGGTTAAACACTTTTCTTTTGAGACATAAAGGCATACTGCTCTTAAAAATTGTACTGTTTCTTCCAAAAGCTCGCCATCCAATTTAATACGCCGATTAATTTCTTCATCAATGTGACCCTCACTTGATATCTGCTGTCCAAGATAAATGTAGGTATTGGTTATCTCCAGCTTTTCTCTAGAAGTTGAATATATATATATATATATATATATATATATATTTAAGTGAAATAAAAATGTGTGTATTTAAGTTGATATACTGATATATATCATCATCATTGTGGACCATTATCAATCCACTGTTGGACGAAGGTGTTGCCAAGTTTCTTCCTCCATTGTCTATCTTGAGCCAGTCTCCTCCATGTCACTCCGGCATGCTTTCAAATTTCGACCATCTGTCTCCCACGTGGTCTTCATCTGAGTCTTTTCCTGTTATGTGGATTACAATCGAAAATTTCAGTTGCCCATTGGTGGTTCGTTTTTCTGGCAATATGTCCAGCCCATTGATATTTCGAGGATTTTACTCTGATCATGATATCTTCCAATCTGGTAATCTGGTTCAATTCGGTCATTTTCCTTATTCACGACTTGCTTTTATCTTTCCTGGTTACAGCAAACATGCATATATATATATATAAATCAACATTGTCAACCATTAGCTTAGATACAGATACATGTATATCCTTATCAACATTGTCGACCATTATCAATCCATTGCTGGATGAAGTCTCCCCAAGTTTTCTTCACAACTGTTTGTCTTGAGCCATTCGCCTCCGTGTCACTCCAACATGTTTTCGAATTTCATCCATCCATGGTATTCTTCTGTGTCTTTTCCTGTTCCTTGGAATCCAGTATAAAATTTCGGTTGTCCATTGGTGATCCGGTCTTTTGGCAATATGTCCAGCCCATTGAAATTTCAGAAAATTTACTCTGATCATGATATCTTCCACTCTGGTCATTTTCCTTACCCACGAGTTGCTCTTATCTTTCCTGGTTACAGCGAGTATGCATCTCCTCATTATATTTTTATTTCCGTGTTTTTCGGTTACCTTTTTGCTGTCTTGTAGCAGACTGGATGGTGCAGAAACCCACAGTTTTTTGGGCTTTATAGTATGTATCTCCTCATTATATTTTTATTTCCGTGTTTTTTCGGTTACCTTTTTGCTGTCTTGTAGCAGACTGGATGGTGCAGAAACCCACAGTTTTTTGGGCTTTATAGTATGTATCTCCTCATTATATTTTTATTTCCGTGTTTTTTCGGTTACCTTTTTGCTGTCTTGTAGCAGACTGGATGGTGCAGAAACCCACAGTTTTTTGGGCTTTATAGTATGTATCTCCTCATTATATTTTTTATTTCCGTGTTTTTTCGGTTACCTTTTTGCTGTCTTGTAGCAGACTGGATGGTGCAGAAACCCACAGTTTTTTGGGCTTTATAGTATGTATCTCCTCATTATATTTTTATTTCCGTGTTTTTTCGGTTACCTTTTTGCTGTCTTGTAGCAGACTGGATGGTGCAGAAACCCACAGTTTTTTGGGCTTTATAGTATGTATCTCCTCATTATATTTTTATTTCCGTGTTTTTTCGGTTACCTTTTTGCTGTCTTGTAGCAGACTGGATGGTGCAGAAACCCACAGTTTTTTGGGCTTTATAGTATGTATCTCCTCATTATATTTTTATTTCCGTGTTTTTTCGGTTACCTTTTTGCTGTCTTGTAGCAGACTGGATGGTGCAGAAACCCACAGTTTTTTGGGCTTTATAGTATGTATCTCCTCATTATATTTTTATTTCCGTGTTTTTTCGGTTACCTTTTTGCTGTCTTGTAGCAGACTGGATGGTGCAGAAACCCACAGTTTTTTGGGCTTTATAGTATGTATCTCCTCATTATATTTTTATTTCCGTGTTTTTTCGGTTACCTTTTTGCTGTCTTGTAGCAGACTGGATGGTGCAGAAACCCACAGTTTTTTGGGCTTTATAGTATGTATCTCCTCATTATATTTTTATTTCCGTGTTTTTTCGGTTACCTTTTTGCTGTCTTGTAGCAGACTGGATGGTGCAGAAACCCACAGTTTTTTGGGCTTTATAGTATGTATCTCCTCATTATATTTTTATTTCCGTGTTTTTCGGTTACCTTTTTGCTGTCTTGTAGCAGACTGGATGGTGCAGAAACCCACAGTTTTTTGGGCTTTATAGTATGTATCTCCTCATTATATTTTTATTTCCGTGTTTTTTCGGTTACCTTTTTGCTGTCTTGTAGCAGACTGGATGGTGCAGAAACCCACAGTTTTTTGGGCTTTATAGTATGTATCTCCTCATTATATTTTTATTTCCGTGTTTTTTCGGTTACCTTTTTGCTGTCTTGTAGCAGACTGGATGGTGCAGAAACCCACAGTTTTTTGGGCTTTATAGTATGTATCTCCTCATTATATTTTTATTTCCGTGTTTTTTCGGTTACCTTTTTGCTGTCTTGTAGCAGACTGGATGGTGCAGAAACCCACAGTTTTTTGGGCTTTATAGTATGTATCTCCTCATTATATTTTTATTTCCGTGTTTTTTCGGTTACCTTTTTGCTGTCTTGTAGCAGACTGGATGGTGCAGAAACCCACAGTTTTTTGGGCTTTATAGTATGTATCTCCTCATTATATTTTTATTTCCGTGTTTTTTCGGTTACCTTTTTGCTGTCTTGTAGCAGACTGGATGGTGCAGAAACCCACAGTTTTTTGGGCTTTATAGTATGTATCTCCTCATTATATTTTTATTTCCGTGTTTTTCGGTTACCTTTTTGCTGTCTTGTAGCAGACTGGATGGTGCAGAAACCCACAGTTTTTTGGGCTTTATAGTATGTATCTCCTCATTATATTTTTATTTCCGTGTTTTTTCGGTTACCTTTTTGCTGTCTTGTAGCAGACTGGATGGTGCAGAAACCCACACTTTTTTGGACTTTATAGACGTATGAAAGGTGTTATCTGTGTTTAGCCCTTGATGAAGCAGCTTGCCATAGTTTCATATTCCTCTTTCTTTTCTCCCTGTTGTTCTTAGATCTCTTCTTTTGATTTCTCCAAATCAGTTTATCCAGCTTTCAGTATTAAGATTATTTCTGTATATATATATATATATATATATGAGGAAAGCAATTGATAACAACCAAAGCCTGAAGAGAGCAAAGGGACATCTCAGTAAGGGAAGAAAACAGATTATGGCACTGAGAAAAGATGGTACTGTAACAAGATATGGAGGCGAAATTTTGACAATAGTGAAGGATTTCTACTCGAAACTATATGAAAGGGGTGATGATACATGTACTCCAGACATTACGAAAGGTACCAGTACCAGAGTTCTTCCAATGCTCCCAGCAGAAGTTGCACATGCAATCAAGAACATGAAACGGGGAAAAGTTCGAGGAGAAGATGAAATTACCGTACACATCATACAAGAAGCAAGTGGAAAAACTGAAACAGTACTTGCCCAAGTTTTCACTCGATGCCTTAATGAAGGGAAGATTCCTGGGATTGGAACAATGCTACAAATCCTGCTGCATAAAAAAGGTGGCATTGAGGATCTCAGGAATTACAGACCTATCAGCCTCCTATCAGTGGTCTATAAAATCTTCACTAAAGTTCTTTCACACCGCTTGAAGGTGACACTGGACATGGCTCAACCGAGAGAACAAGCTGGATTCAGGAGTAGCTACAGCACAATAGATCATATCCACGTACTGAGAGAACTAATTGAAAGAGCGAGAGAATATGAACTTCCATTATCTATGACTGTTATTGTTTATGAAAAGTCCCTCGATTCCGTGAAACCATCAGCAGTAACAATGAATTTGAAATCATCCGGTACTGAAGATGCATACATTAGCATTATTAATAACATTTATAAATGGAAGTGCAAAGGTTCGGATATTTGAGGATACAGCACAAGTAAAAATTGGAAATGGAGTGAGACAAAGTGACAGCATATCTTCCAAACTCTTTAATGCCACACTGCAAAATATCTTTCAATCACCGAACTAAGAAAACAAAGGGATAAAAATTAATGCAGATTATCTAACTCACCTTCGTTTTGCTGATGACGTAGTCATTTTTGCAACTGCCCCATCAAAACTGCAGAGTATGATCCAGGAACTTCCTGACAAGAGTAAAGTGGGATTAAAAATGAACTTTCGGAAGACAAAAGTGACGTACAATGCTTTTACGACAAATGAAGATTTATCGATTGATGGGGAAAAGCTGGAGATAATCGATACCTACATTTACCTTGGACAGCAGATATCAAGTGAGGGTCACATTGATGAAGAAATTATCGCGTATGAAACTTGCCTGGAGAGCTTTTGGAAGAAACAGTATAATTTTCAGGCGCAATATGCCATTATGTCTTAAAAGTAAAGTGTTTGATCAACGCATCCTTCCAGTGCTTACATATGGTGCAGAGACGTGGACCTTAAGTAAAAGGGACATACAAAGACTGCAGACAACTCATAGCAGCATGGAGAGATGTATGCTTGATGTAACCAGGTCAGATAAGAAGAGGAACTCGTGGATCCGAAAAATGACAAGAGTGGAAGACATCATGATCAGAGTAAAATCCCTGAAATGGCAATGGACTGGACATATTGCCAGAAGGACAGACCATCCGATGGACAGCCGAAATTTTAGACTGGATTCCAAGTGACAGGAGAAGACCTAGAAGAAGACCACGTGGGACATGGGTGGATGAAATTCGAAAGTATGCGGGAGTAACATGGAGGAGACTGGCACAAGACAGAATGTTGTAGAAGAAACTTGGGGAGACTTTCGTCCAGCAGTGGATTGATAATGGTTGATGATGATATATAAATCAACATTATCAACCATTATCATCAACTGTTGGATGAAGTTCTCCCCAAGTTTTCTCTTCAACTGTCTGCTTTGAGCCAGTGTTCTCCGTGTCACTCCAGCATGCTTTCGAATTTCATCCCTTTAATCTCCCAAGTGGTCTTTGCGTCTTTTTCTGTCCCATGTAATCCAGCACAAAATTTCGTTTGTCCATCGGTGGTCCGTTCTTCTGGTAATATGTCCAGCCCATTACCATTTCAGGGATTTCATTCTGATCACATGGACATGGAGGCATCCCAATAAGACGACAAGTGAAACTGATTTCATTATGTGTAACAAGAAATTTGCCATCGAAGACTGCACTGTGTTAAACAGGCTCAACACAGGTAGTGACCATAGAATGGTGAGATGTAAAATGAACTTCAACTCTAAACTGCAACGTGACAAGTTCATAAATCAAACAAAATGCATGACATGACCAACCTTAAAAATCCTCATAATACCTCCAAGTTAGAACTGAGGAACTGATTCTATGCTCTAGAAGGCCTAACATCGGAAGAAGTGGATATCTATGAAGTCAACAGAAAATTAACCAAGGCAACAACAACCAAAATAGGTGGCACTAAAAACAAGTTGCATATAAGAAAATTTCAGGAAATACAAAAATGCTGATGCAAAAGAAAAGGTAGATGAGGACATATAAAGACGATGTAACTTCCAAAGTGGAATACACAGTGTGGCAAATAATTTTTAAGACTGGGTCTGTAAAATGAAATAAAAACAAGAAATTATAAATTGTTTTGGTTTGTTATTCAAAATAAGTCCCTCCGGCTTCAATACACTTGTTACAGCGATTTCATAATGATTCGAATGCCTGTTCCAGTTCACTTTGCAGAATTGCCTCTAAAGCACACGTCGAAGCTGTTTGTATGGTCGAAATATCATCAAAATAACACCCTTTTAACGTCGTTTTAAGTTTTGGGAATAAAGAAAAGTCGCAGGGTGCTAAATCAGGCGAATACGGTGGATGATTCAACACACAGACGTTATTTTTCACCAAAAATCTACGAACAAGAAGTGAGGTGTGACTGGGTGCATTATCGTGCAACAAACACCAACTGTTTTCATCCCGATATTCTGGACGAATGCGACAAATTCTGCCCATCAAACGCCTCAAAACAATTAAATAAAGGTCACCAGTAATTGTTTGTCCACTTGGAACAAATTCTTTGTAGAAGAAATGTAATGAGGATTGTTTTGATTTTCGATGGAACTTTTCTTGTTTTTTTGGCTTGTGGCGAGTTTTTTGACTTCCATTCCGCACTTTGTCGCTTTGTTTTAGGATCATATTGAAAACGCCATGTTTCATCACATGTAACAATCGATTTTAAGAAGTTTGGATCATTTTCAGCGGCTGAAATGATATCTCTGCAATGTGCACTTCTCCTTGATTTGTGTTCATTGGTTAACGTGTGTGGAACAAATTTAGCACAGACTTTTGTTTTGCCCAAATCTTCATGCAGGATGGTTCGAATCGTTTCTTTGTTGATGTTTAAAGACTCTTCCATCATTCTTAGTGACGCACATCGATTGTTTGCCACGAAATCACGCACTTTTTCAATAATCTCAGGTGTCCTAGATGAACTTGGTCTTCCGGTATGCTTATCATCTTCTAGCGTATCTCTTCCGTCCAAAAACGTTTGTGCCATAGGAAAACATATGATCTACTTAAACAAAACTCACCGTAAACTTGTTTCGTCATTTGGTACGTTTCCGATGCACTTTTACTCAGTTTTGCGTTAAATTTAATAACAGCCCTTTGTTCCATCTTAATAATTCAACATGAAAAAAATTTTACTTCTCTAATGAACTGCCGTTTCGTTTGAGTTACCTTAACAACTGCGCAGTACTTTTGGCAGAAAGCAAGCAGATGGGCACGGTTTATAACGCATTCGCGATTACACTGGTGGCGCCACCGTAGGCTGAAATCTAGCGCCAGTCTTAAAAATTCTTTGACGCACTGTGTATATAGAGCTATGCAAGACAGTGCGAAAAAATATCACTGAAGACATAAGGAAATCCAATTGTGAATAATTGAGAAAAACAATTGATAACAACCAAAGCCTGAAGAGAGCAAAAGGACATCTCAGTAAAGAAAAAAAAACAGATTATGTCAATCAGAAAAAAACATGGTACTGTAACAATAAATAGAGGCGAAATTTTGACAAAAGTGAATACTTTCTACTCAATACTATATGAATGGGGGATGATACATCTACTCTAGACATTGCGAAAGGTACCAGTACCAAAGTTTCTCTTGTTCTCACGGCAGAAGTTACACATGCAATTAAGAACATGAAACGGGGAAGAGCTCCAGAAGATAAAATTACCGTGGACATTACATAAGAAGAGAGTGACAAAATAGAAATTTAATTCGCCAGTGTTTTCACTAGATGTCTCAATGAATGGAAAATTCCCGAGGACTAGAAAAATACTGCAATTATTCTGCGACATAAAAAATATGACATCGGGGATCTGAGAAAGTAGACTCCCATCAGCCTGCTATCAATGGTTTATAAAACCTTCACTAAGGTTCTTTTCATCCTTTGAAGATAGCATTGGACGTGGCTCAACCGAGAACACAAGCTGCATTCAGGAGTGGCTACATACCATGTACTGAGAGAACAAACTGAAATAACGAGAAAAACGAACTCTTACTATGTACGGCTTTTATTGATTATGAAAAGGCCTTCAGTTCCCTGAAACCATGAGCAATACAATGGCTTTGAATTCCTGCAGTATTGAAAATGCACGCATTAGCATTATTAATAACATCTATGAAAACGAAAGTGCAAAGGTTCGGCTATTTGAAAATACAGCACTAATAAAAATTGGAAAGGGGAGTGAGGCAAGTTGTCGCATATCTCCTAAAGTCTTCAATGGCACATTGCAAAATGTCTTTCAATCATTCAACTGGGAAAACAAAGGGACACAGGTTAACAGAGATTATTTAACTCACCTTCGTTTTGCTGATGAAGGTAATTATTTTTGCATCTGCCCCTCCTAAACTGCAAAGTATAATCCAGGAACTTGCTGACAAGAGTAAAGAAGTGGGATTAAAAATGAACTTTGGGAAAACAAAACTGATGTAGAATGCTTTTACAAGAAAAGAATATTTACCTGTTGATGGGTAAAAGCTGGAGATAACAGATACCTACATTTACCTTGGACAACAGATATCAAACAAGGGTCACGTTGATGAAGAAATTAATTGGAGTATAAAACTTGGTGGAGAGCTTTCACAAGAGGCAGTGCAATTTTCAAGAGCATTATGTCATTATGTGTTAAATGAAAAGTGTTTAATTAATGCAACCTTCCAGTTCTAACTTACGGAGCAGAGATGTGGCCCATAACTAAAAAAGACATGCAAAGGCTGCAGACAGCTGAAAGAAGCATACAGAGATGCATGCTTGGTGTAACCAGGAAAGATAAAAAGAGGAATTTGTGCATAAGGGGAATGACAAGAGTGGAAGACATCGTGATCAGAGTAAAATCCCTGAAATGGCAATGGGCTGGACATGTTGCCATAAGAACGGACACCCATTGGCAACCGAAATTTTAGATTGAATACCAACTGACGGGAAAATGCCAAGTACAAGACCAACGTGGGAGGTGGGTGGATGAAAAAGCCTGATGTTAACATACTGTGCAAAACCCAAAAGAAACCACAAGAACACTGAAAATCTAAGCGCGCAAAAAACTGCATAGAAAATTTTCCAAGAAAAATATCTTAAAATTTAAAAAGCTTAATAAATTGATAACAGCACTGATCAATACAAATAGTAACAGTTTAAAATTAATAACAGTGCGAAATAGTACAAACTGAAAACAAAAAAGTTCAACAGACTTACAAAAGAAGCTAGGCATAACATTGTAAACCAAAGAACATGTTAAAATTAAATGGGAACAAATTGGAAGAATTGTAGAACCATTTCGATTTATAATGATCAGCGCTGCTATCACTTTTAAGCTTCCTTAAATTTTAAGATATATATATATATATATATATATATATATCAACATCATCATTGTCAACCATTATCAATCCACTGCTGGACGAAGGTCTCCCCAAGTTTCCTCCACAACGGTCTGTCTTGTGCCAGTCTCCTCCATGTCACTCCTACATACTTCCGAATTTCATCCACCCATCTCCCATGTGGTTTACTTCTGGGTCTTTTCATGTCCCTTGGAATCCAATCTAAAATTTCGGCTGTCCATCGATGGTCTGTTCTTCTGGCAGTATGTCCAGCCCATTGCCATTTCAGGGATTTAACTCTGATCATGATGTCTTCCACTCTTGTCATTTTTCGGATCCACGTGTTCCTCTTCTTATCTCTCCTGGTTACACCAAGCATGCACCTCTCCATGCTGCTTTGAGTTGTCTGCAGCCTTTGTATGTCTCTTTTAGTTAAGGTCCACGTCTCTGCACCATACGTAAGCACTGGAAGAATGCATTGATCAAACACTTTTCTTTTAAGACATAATGGCATATTGCTCTTGAAAATTATGCTGTTTCTTCCAAAAGCTCTTCAGGCAAGTTTTGTACGCCGATTAATTTCTTCATCAATGTGACCCTCACTTGATATCTGTTGTCCAAGATAAACGTACGTGTCTGTTATCTCCAGCTTTTCTCCATCAATCGATAAATCTTCATTTCTTGTAAAAGCATTGAACATCACTTTCGTCTTCTGAAAGTTCATTTTTAATCCCACTTCTTTACTCTTGTCAGCAAGTTCCTGGATCATACTCTGCAGCTCTGATGGGGTAGTTGCAAAAATGACTACGTCATCAGCAAAACGAAGGTGGGTTAGATAATCTCCATTAATCTTTATCCCTTTGTTTTCCCAGTTCAGTGATATTTTCCAGTGTGGCATTAAAGAGCTTCGGAGATATGGTGTCACCTTGTCTCACTCCTTTTCCAATTTTTATCTGTGTTGTATTTTCAAACAGCCGAATCTTTGCACTTGCATTTTCATAGATGTTATTAATATATATATATACATATATAGAAATGTGAAACCAATGAGCAAATTTTGAATGAAAGAAATTTTTGCTGTGGGTATTGGGCATTTACCTTGCCATTCTGAGACATGCAACTCGGTTATTTGGGTTCACACTCGGGATTTGCAACTGTAAATTGCTCCTTGAGCACCTTCCGCTTCCTTTTTCCTAAGTTTGTTGCTTCGTTTCTACCTTTTTCAAAATTGTAATGTTCTAATTTTTGTTTTAATTTATTTTGTTTATATTATTTTTTTCTGATGTTTCCTGCGTTTCTTTTTATCTGGAAGGATAAAGGTTTCACTTTTTCTGTGACAAGCTTTTAGATATCCTTTCTGTACCTTTCATTGGTTAGGTTTTCCTTGATATTTTAATACTAATTTCTTCCCTGGTTCTCTCCTTCGCGCACTTTCCGATACCCTAAGTCTTCCACCATCTTCTGTATGACATTGTGATAACAATCCAGTCGTGCAACAAGTTCACGGATTGTGACTCGTCTCCTGCGCGAATCAATTCATCCACTCCCTGACGGTTCGGGTCAGTGGTTGCAGATGATAATCTTCCTCGGCTTAGTTTTTTTCAATGCTGGTTTCTCCTTCTTTAAACTTCTTCATCAATCTGTGCACATTGCTGTTGTCAATGGTGTCATACCAGTAAACATTCTGTAACCTTCTGAGGATGTTGGACAGCCTACACCCTTCGTTCGTCAAGAACTCAATGGCGACACGTTGTTTCTTCTTGGAATCAATTATTTACCTGCAATGAAGAAGAAGGGTTATTGTAGAGGAAGAGTTACTCTACAAACATATGCAATTTGAACGACCTCTGTCAGTTAATAAAAAAATTATGCCCACTTTTGCATTACTTTCGGTACAACCCTCGTATTTACCTGTGATGAAGAAGACGGGTTACTATAGAGGAAGAGTTTCTCTACCAACATGTGCAATTTGAATGACCTCTGTGAGTTAATAAAAAGGTTATGTCCACTTTTGCATTACTTTCGGTATAACCCTCGTATTTACCTGTGATGAAGAAGACGGGTTACTATAGAAGAAGAGTTTCTCTACCAACATGTGCAATTTGAATGACCTCTGTGAGTTAATAAAAAGGTTATGCCCACTTTTTCATTACTTTCGGTACAACCCTCGTATTTACCTGTGATGAAGAAGACGGGTTACTATAGAAGAAGAGTTTCTCTACCAACATGTGCAATTTGAATTATCTCTGTGAGTTAATAAAAAGGTTATGCCCACTTTTGCATTACTTTCGGTACAACCCTCGTATTTACCTGTGAAGAAGAAGACGGGTTACTATAGAAGAAGAGTTTCTCTACCAACATGTGCAATTTGAATGACCTCTGTGAGTTAATAAAAAGGTTATGCCCACTTTTGCATTACTTTCGGTATAACCCTCGTATTTACCTGTGATGAAGAAGACGGGTTACTACAGAGGAAGAGTTTCTCTACCAACATGTGCAATTTGAATGACCTCTGTGAGTTAATAAAAACGTTATGTCCACTTTTGCATTACTTTCGGTACAACCCTCGTATTTACCTGTGATGAAGAAGACGGGTTACTATAGAGGAAGAGTTTCTCTACCAACATGTGCAATTTGAATGACCTCTGTGAGTTAATAAAAACGTTATGTCCACTTTTGCATTACTTTCGGTACAACCCTCGTATTTACCTGTGATGAAGAAGACGGGTTACTATAGAGGAAGAGTTTCTCTACCAACATGTGCAATTGGAACGATCTCTGTCAGTTAATAAATACGTTATGCCCACTTTTGCATTACTTTTGGTACAACCCTCGTATTTACCTGCAATGAAGAAGAAGGGTTACTATAGAGAAAGAGTTACTCTACCAACATGTGCAATTCGAACGACCTCGGTCAGTTAATAAAAAAGTTATGCCCACTTTTGCATTACTTTCGGTACAACCCTAGTATTTACCTGCAATGAAGAAGAAGAATGGTTACTATAGAGGAAGAGTTACTCTACCAACATGTGCAATTTGAATGACCTCTGTGAGTTAATAAAAAGGTTATGCCCACTTTTTCATTACTTTCGGTATAACCCTCGTATTTACCTGTGATGAAGAAGACGGGTTACTATAGAAGAAGAGTTTCTCTACCAACATGTGCAATTTGAATGATCTCTGTGAGTTAATAAAAAGGTTATGCCCACTTTTGCATTACTTTCGGTACAACCCTCGTATTTACCTGTGATGAAGAAGACGGGTTACTATAGAAGAAGAGTTTCTCTACCAACATGTGCAATTTGAATGACCTCTGTGAGTTAATAAAAAGGTTATGCCCACTTTTGCATTACTTTCGGTATAACCCTCGTATTTACCTGTGATGAAGAAGACGGGTTACTACAGAGGAAGAGTTTCTCTACCAACATGTGCAATTTGAATGACCTCTGTGAGTTAATAAAAACGTTATGTCCACTTTTGCATTACTTTCGGTACAACCCTCGTATTTACCTGTGATGAAGAAGACGGGTTACTATAGAGGAAGAGTTTCTCTACCAACATGTGCAATTTGAATGACCTCTGTGAGTTAATAAAAACGTTATGTCCACTTTTGCATTACTTTCGGTACAACCCTCGTATTTACCTGTGATGAAGAAGACGGGTTACTATAGAGGAAGAGTTTCTCTACCAACATGTGCAATTTGAATGACCTCTGTGAGTTAATAAAAAGGTTATGCCCACTTTTGCATTACTTTCGGTATAACCCTCGTATTTACCTGTGATGAAGAAGACGGGTTACTACAGAGGAAGAGTTACTCTACCAACATGTGCAATTTGAACGACCTCTGTCAGTTAATAAATACGTTATGCCCACTTTTGCATTACTTTTGGTACAACCCTCGTATTTACCTGCAATGAAGAAGAAGGGTTACTATAGAGAAAGAGTTACTCTACCAACATGTGCAATTCGAACGACCTCGGTCAGTTAATAAAAAAGTTATGCCCACTTTTGCATTACTTTCGGTACAACCCTAGTATTTACCTGCAATGAAGAAGAAGAATGGTTACTATAGAGGAAGAGTTACTCTACCAACATGTGCAATTGGAACGATCTCTGTCAGTTAGTAAAAAAGTTATACCCACTTTTTCGTTCCTTTCGGTACAACCCTCGTATTATTATCACCAACTCCAGGATTTCTCCGCAAATGACATCTTGTGGGCGTGGACAGTCCTCGCCTCCCGTAAATGAAAAGCCAAATTTAATATAATCTTCACTACATTTTCTCTTTTTAGTACTAAATGTAATGGAAATATCTTGAACACCTTTAAGTAATGTTTCGGAATTTTTGTTACCTGAACGCGTTTTACGGTATTTCAGATCATCTTGCAGCACTTTTGAAGAAAGAATATCATTCTTTTGCACCTCATTACCAAGTTTTATTATGGTTCCAGTCTGCACGGAATGATCCATGATTTCAGAATAAAAAATTACTAATGGTACATATTTCTGCCTTGAAGTTCAAAGTTTTCACAAGCTCCTACAACCCCAATGCTACGCACAGACTTTCGATGCTCTAACAGTTCCTGTGAAGAACAGCAGCACGTGCGCACTCCGCAAGATCAACCCACAAGCTAAAAACTAACCGATTTCTGCCTACGTCATAGTCAGGTAGAGCGAATTCTTCCGTAACCTTGTGATGTCACGGAGTAGTCTTTTCCTCGCTGAGGATGTCCGTCACACACGGATGTTTTTGAAACGTAATACAGCACGATCACCCTTTCATTCATACTGGTTATGTAAGAACGCGTGTCCCAAATATCTGCAAAAAATAAATAAACTGTTAATGCATTTCAGCTTACTTTTGGCTTAAAAAAATTACCTTTATTGTAATTTTATGGAGACGCCCTTACAGAACTTTTCCCGCAAGCCCCTTGGAACATATTCGCTGTTCGCGAACCAACAAATGGGAACCTCTACTCTAAGCGATGCAGTTCATTAATAAACCTTTCTGGTGTCAGTTTCCATTTGTCCACCACATGACTTTACTGTTGTATGAATCAGATTTTCAAAATATGGCTCTAAGAGATGCAGTAAATTAAATTTGTCCAGCGATACTGTGCAATCTCCACTGCACAGAGTCCTCCACTGTGTTTTTGAACGAGTCCAGAAAGAAAGATGAGAAGTCACACATAAAAACTGTAATATCAGAGGGAAAAAATTTGAATGTGTAACATAATGTACAGGGGTTAGACAATAATGTGAACACCAAGGAAATAGGTCTTTATTAAAAAGGTACTGGACAGCCATTTGCCTTTAATACAGCGCCCAACCTTCTTGGAATAGATCCATACAGCTTTCGAACAATCTCCAGTGAAATGTTGTACCATTCGTGGATCAGAACATCAGCCAACTTTTTCAAAGATGTTGGCGGGGGGAGAGGGCTGTTTCTCACTCTGTTCTGCAAAACTTCTCGTGATGATATTCAAGTCAGGTGATTCAGCTGGGCAGGGCAGACGTTGAAGTTCACCTTGGTGCTCCTCAGACTAAGACTTAGCTGTTCTGGCTGTATATATGGTTGCATTATTATCTTGAAAAATAACATGATTGTTGGAAAACAACATCTGGATCACAGTATGTACTTGATCACCTAGAATCACTAAGTACTTGCTGGCAGTAACTCGACCATGTACGGTAATGATGGGGACAGTCTAATACCAAGATATCGCTGCCCAATCATCGTAGATCCATTACGGATCAAAGGATGAACCTGATCACCTAAAATATCCAGGTACTCGCTGGCAGTAGCTCGACCATATAGGGTAATGATGGGGACAGCCTAATACCAAGATATGGCTGCCCAATCATCGTTGATCCACTTCGGATCAAAGGATGAACCTGATCACCTAGAATATCCAGGTACTCGCTGGAAGTAACTAGACCATGTAGGGTAATGATGGGGACAGCCGTATACCGAGAAATGGCATCGCCCAAATCATCACAGACGCACTTGGGATCAAAGGATGAACCTGATCACCTGAAATGTCCAAGTACTCGCTGGAAGTAACTCAACCATGTAGGATAATGATGGGGACAGCTGAATACCAGGATATGGTTGCCTAAATCATCCATAGATCCGCTTGGGATCAAAGGATGAACCGGATCACCAAGAATGTCCAAGTATTCGCTGGCAGTAACTCAATCATGTAGGATAATGATAGGGACAGCCGAATACCAAGATATGGCTGCCTAAATCATCATAGATCCGCTTGGGATCAAAGGATGAACCGGATCACCAAGAATGTCCAAGTATTCGCTGGCAGTAACTCAACCATGTAGGGTAATGATGGGGACAGCCGAATGCCAAGTTATGGCTGCCCAAATCGTCATAGATACACATGGGATCAAAGGATGAATCTGATCACCTATAGAATATCCATATGTCAGATCATGCCCATATGTTCCGGGATTCACATATTTTCTAAAGAACTCTCTTAGAAAGTTTGGGCTTGGTATCGGAGTAAGATCGACGAGACCGTTATCCTCGTGGCTCACATCGAAGAAGAGCGCCGTAACGAACCTCGCAGACGCAGGAGTGAACTCCATTCCACTCTAGCACCCGGACGGGACCACGAAATACTACATTGGAATGACAAAGCGCTCCTTCCACCTGAGACTGGCTGAGCACAAGAGAGACGTAAAACTAAGGAGGCTAACAACAGCGTTGGAGCGTGAAGTAAAGAACTCCGCCACTCCTAAATGGACTGGGCTCAAAAAGATTGCCCAGTACACGAACGCCAAAGTTACCGCTTTCAGAAAAAACTGTTGAAATTCTAACAAACCAGAGTATATGCAATGAAGGAGTATCAGTCGACCTTCCTCATGTCTGGCGCACCTATCTGCGCGCGCCGCATTCCTAATGCATAGCATTACCGTGAACAGCACGCGAACTGTTTGGTGGCATTTGTTACTTTTTTGCGTAATACCTAATATCTAGTGTGTTTTTTAATTTTGTTTAGTAGGTGTGCAACTTAATTCTCGGCCCCTAACCGCAAGCGATTAATGAACATCGGCAAATGCAAATAGCCGTGTGCGATAATGGCTGATTGCAGCCCCATCCAACAGCTTTCCAGGCAACAGAAACCGCTCACAGCAGTGGTGACAGATGGGACAAAAGTTGACGGTGAAAGCAATGTCGTTCGAGAAGCAACATTTGAGGCGCTGCCTCCTTCTTGCGTTTCAGCGGGAAAAAGTGAAGCGGAAGCCCAGCAAATGATCTGTGCTGCTTTGGATGAGGCTGCTGTGTCCTACAGAACGTGTAAAAAATGGTTCAAGCAGTTTAAGCAGGGAAATTTCAATCTCCGTGATGCAGAACGTCCGGGACAGCCACAGAAAGTTGACGACGAGGAACTGGAACAACTGTTGGACGCGGATCCCTGTCGCACACAGTCAGAGCTCGCCAAGGAACTCGGAGTAACACGGCAAGCCATTGCAAAGCGCCTGCACAAGCTTGGACGGATTCACAAGGAGGGCCGCTGGGTGCCCCACCAACTCACAGCTGCGAACAAGTCTAGGCGCTACGATGTTGCCGTGTCCTTGCTCTCCAGATTCAAGAAGAAGGATTTCCTCCAGAAGATTTTGACCTGCGATGAGAAGTGGACCCTCTACGACAATTCTAAGCGGCGCAAATCGTGGGGTTATCCAGGTCAGCCTACCACCAGTGCCGCCAAACCGAATATCTATGCCAGGAAGTTGTTGCTGTGCATATGGTGGGATCAGCGCGGTGTCGTACACTATGAGTTGCTCAAACCTGGTGAAACGGTCAATGCTGAGCGTTATTGTCAGCAACTCATTCGTGTGAGTGACGCAATGGTGGCGAAAAGGCAACACAGGCAAGGGCAGAAGGTCGGTCCTGCTGCTTTAGAATAACGCGCGTTCTCACACCGCAAAAACAACTCTAAACACGATCACCGACCAGGGATGGGAGATTTTGTACCACCCGGCGTATTCTCCAGACTTCGCCCCGTCGGATTATCACCTCTTTCGCTCCCTGCAACATCACCTGAGTGATACGCACTTCACTTCTGTCGAGGAGGTCCACACAAGTATTGATGACTTTATCAACTCGAAACAGCCCTCTTTTTTCCGCAGTGGCATTCGGCAGCTCCCTGATCGATGGCTCAAATGTATCCAACACGACGGGGATTATTTTCCTGATTAGGTACGTATTCGATTTGCTATAATTTGCTGTCAACGTGTTGTGCCTGTGGCCGAGAATTAAGTTGCACACCTAATAAAATTCTTAAGTTTGCTTTAGCCGGTAATATTGCCTGACGAAGCCACACGTTTTGTGGTGAAAGCTTGCTTGTGTACTATATAAGTATACACCGACAAAACGGATTTTTTTATCGTTTTTCTTGGGAAATGTATTTATTTCTTAAGACAGAATTTTTTTCCAGAGTGCTTAATGACAATTTAAGTAAAAAAATTGAATAAATGTTGTGAAACCCACACTCACGGACAATGAAATCTGCGCACCAAGAAGGAAGCATGAGATTGAACTAAAATTTTATGGACGTAATGATACAGATGAATGATACACATGATGGCAAAAACAGAGCTGCAGGTCAATTACAGAGGGACGATACATGCTGCAATACGGTCCGGCATGGAGGCAAACAGACGCCTAATGTTGTCCTGCGGCAGACTAGCCCGTATGTGTTGGACGCTGTGCTCCAAATCCCGGATAGTGCGGCACGGCGGCAGTCGGTGTTTCAACTGGTCCCACACATGCTCGATAGGGGGTACGTGTCCGGGGAGCAGGCAGGCAGCCCATGGAAGTGTCTGGACATGACGCAGGCAGTCCTGGGCAACCCGAGTCGTGTGCGGGTGGGCATTATCCTGCTGGTATAGCGCACCTGGAATCCCGGCCAGGAATGGGAGCACATGGAGCTGTAGGATTTAATCCACACTCCGCTGGCCTGTCAATGATCCACGTACCACTACTAGAGCTGATCGGGTATCGTAGGCAATGGCTCCCCAGACCATAATGCCTGCAGTGGGATAGGTGTGGCACTCAATAGCGAGGTCGGGATTGTGCCGTTGACCCGGGGACCTATACACCCGGACACGATGATCATCTGTCCCCAAAACGAAGCGGCACTCATCGCTAAACACCACACGTCACCAGTCTCTGGCGTTCCACGTCGCTCTGTCTTGGCACCACTGCACATAGAGCCGGCGATATTCCGGTGTTAATGGCAGTACACGTAAGGGGCCTGGGATCGCAGATTAGCTTCCGCGAGGTGTCGGGAAATGGTTCGTGGGCACACAAGAGCCGCTACATCTTCCTGTATAGCGGACTGGGTCCCCGTGGGATCCGTTCGTGCCTGCCGCACCATCCACCGAACCTCTCTACCGGAGGTCCTCCTGGTCCGTCCGGAGCTGCTCCGTCGTGTGACAGTGCCGTCATGTATCCACTGCTCCCACCACAGTCGGACGGTACGGTCAAAACGATCCACGTGGCGGGCTACACAGCGCGCCGACCACCCTGCGGTTTTCAGTTCGATGAGCAGGCCTCTCTAAGTTGGGTAAATCGACGTCTCTGAGGTCATATGCCGTCATGCGCACTTGCACCAAATATGGATCCTTTTCATACCAGCACGAACTCTAGCGATTTGCAAAGTTTTGCGGTTCTAGCATGTTTTCCTCTACGGTAGGTGTGCAAATTTCATTGTCCGTGAGTGTATTTAGCTACCAAAAACAACTTCTTACGATAATTAAGCTGGATTATACAAAAATGGGCCAAAACCATGTACACAGTACTGATCGGGTCATGTTTAGTCTCTTAGGTGCTCGAAATGTCCTCCATCAACCTTGCAACATTCCTGGAACATGCCTCCGACACTTTTTAGTCTCTTAGGTGCTCGAAATGTCCTCCATCAACCTTGCAACATTCCTGGAACATGTCCCCGACACTGTTTAGTCTCTTACGTGCTCGAAATGTCCGCCATCAAACTTGCAATGTTCCTGGAACATGTCCCCGACACTGTTCAGTCTCTAGGTGCTCGAAATGTCCTCCATCATATGGAAGTAGACATTCGTCATACATAACACGATATGCAACTTGCTCATTAACCACCTTTGACGAAATGATGAAGATCACTTCTACATTTAATCAAATTAAAAACGGTATTTACAAGTTAAAACATATGATAGATTAAAACACTAGATGTTTCGATCACACTAGTGATCTTCATCAGGTAACTCACCTAATGACATCAAGGTACGTTTTTAATTTGATTAAATGTAGAAGTGATCTTCATCATTTCGTCAAAGGTGGTTAATGAGCAAGTTGCATATCGTGTTATGTATGACGAATGTCTACTTCCATATGAGTATCACTTGTAACACGAAGTTCGTCTACAGTCTGTCCTCCATCAACCATGCAACATTCCTGGAACATGTCCGCGACACTGTTTAGTCTCTTAGGTGCTCGAAATGTCCTTCATCAACCTTGCAACATTCCTGGAACCTGTCCCCGACACTGTGACACACAGTAACACACAAATTCCGGTGAGTTTCGATGTCCATAAATGTTTGCGCGATGAACTCCTTCAACTCGTTCACGGTGTGGGGCTTCCTCTCAAAAAACTTATCCTTTACAACACCCTCAAAAAAGGAGTCCATGGGTGTCAGGTCGGGTGAATGTGGCGGAATGACAATGGTCAATGCTGCCACGTCGTCCGATCGAACGCTGTGGAAAGGTGTTGTCAAGCTAGCTTCGTACTGACACAGCGAAATGTGGAGGGGCCCCATCTTGTTGAAAGAACAGTTCGGCGAAGTCAGCACTGGCTGCGGGTTGTGGCACTACCACGTTGCGCAACATGATTAGGTAATTGTTACCATCCACATTTGTATAAAAGAAAAAAATTGGCCCAGTGCCCCATCGCTGGACAATCAACTTCACACAGTGACGACTGCATAGTTCCCACTCTTTTTCCACCAAAAAAATTAAGGACTTTTCAAGGACTCATGAAATTTTCAAGACTATATTCATGCCCAATAAGAACTCTCATGAAACACTAAAATAAGTTGAAACAAACATTCAAAAAGTTCAATTAAAACTATAGTTATATCTAAGCATAGGGACATACTTTGGTGAAGCATTATTGTTCCACAAGATCTATCGCACAGAGCTACAGGTATAAATACTGTATATATGGAAGATATCATGATCATCTCTGAAATGCCAATCGCGTGAACATATTGGCAGAAGGACAGGCCACCGATGGTCAACCAAAACTTTAGACTGGATTTCTGGGCTACAAGCATTCAGCAGATCGCAAACCAGGTTTGAGATGCTAGTACCTTACACTTACACCCCCTCGCATTCGCTTATTGTAGTTCAGAATCACAACCGCGTGGAAACCGGAAATGTGACATGTATGTACTCCTGATTCCAAGAGAACATTCAACAATACAGCGCAGCCACCTTTGACATTTTGGCGATAGCTTCTCTTCAACGAAGTGTGGCTATTCTGAAATCTGATGAACAGGGGGGAAATCAAGTATTTTTCAAGGACTCTTACAAAATTCAAGGACTTTCAAGCCCCCTTGAAAAGGAAAATTAAATTCAAGGAGTTTTCAAGGACCGTGGGAACCCTGCGACTGGCTGGTTCAGTTCAGTTGTGATAGTCACATGAGGATTTTCATCTGCCGAGTACACATAATCATGCCTGTTGACGTGGCCTGGCAACTTGAAACAGGCTTGATCTCTGACCAGATGATCTTATCATGAATGTATGGTTCGTGAGAAATTTGGGTGCGCATCATCTCACACAATTGCAACCGAAGGTCTGAATCGTCCTCCATAAGGCGATGTAAGGGTTTTGGATGGTACGGATTCAATTTCAAGTTACGCATCAAGCGTCGCAAAGGCGTTCTTCTGTACGCATAGTTCCTGAAAAGCACGTCGTGTGAACTTTTCCGGAAAGTGCACGAATGTCAGGGCGACACTCATCTCATTCTCTTCTGGCACAGACGTCCCGATTTCGGTGCATTAACTACTGAACCCGTTGGATCAAATCTATCCCTGATACGATAAATTGTCAGACGCGTTGGTCGAGCAGTGTAAAATGCCTCTTGCCACTACCTCTGCACCCTCTCGGCATTTTCACTTTTCCAATACTACTTCAGAATCCACTTTTTATGTCCTTCTCACAAATTCCCTGCCATCGTTCTCAATACCTGTAAAGTAAAACAAATAATAAATAAATAAAAATGAAAAATAAATAAGGTTAAAATAAAATGCAACGTTCCGATCGGTACTATATACCTACTTTCGGCCTACCCTGTATTGTATCACTCCTGGTTTGGTAGAAGAAAAAAATAAAACTGCAGTCTGCTAATGCTTTGCCCGATTCAGTCGACAACTTTTCTTATAAAATCTGCATTTCCGTACACCCTATTTCGATGGTTATCCATTACACACAGACCACCTAGACTCTCCTTGGTCGTGGTTGATCTCACCCAAGACTTCACCATACGCAGGGTACTGAAAGATCTTTTAATGGTACATATTGTTTGAATGGACACTCATTATACATAGACCACCTAGTATCTCCTCGTTCGTAGTTGATCTCACCCAAGACTTCAACCCTACGTAGGGTACTGAAAGATCTTTTAATGGTACATATTGTTTGGATGGACACTCATTATACATAGACCACCTAGTCTCTCCTCGGTCATAGTTGATCTCACCGAAGACTTCACCCTATGCAGGGTACTGAAAGATCTTTTAATAGTACATGTTGTTTGGATGGAAACTTATTATACACAGACCACGTAGTCTCTCCTCAGTCATAGTTGATCTCACCCAAGACTTCAACCCTACGTAGGGTACTGAAAGATCTTTTAATGGTACATATTGTTTGGATGGACACTCATTATACATAGACCACCTAGTCTCTCCTCGGTCATAGTGAATCTCACCCAAGACTTCACCCTACGCAGGGTACTGAAATATCTTTTAATGGTACATGTTGTTTGGATGGACACTCATTATACACAGACCACCTAGTCTTTCCTCGGTCATAGTTGATCTCACCCAAGACTTCACCCTACGCATGGTACTAAAAGATCTATCAATGGTACATGTTGCAGAAAATGTGGTTGCAATTTGTACTGCCTTTGAAACTGCCAGGTAAAATTTCTCTGCTGCTTGCATACTTTCTAAAAGGGGCATCTTTTCCGTTTCAGCTATCAAATTGTCTTTCCAAAATTCATGCCGCTATCTTGATTCTGCGTCTGAATTATTAAGGCGTATTGGATTGAGGATTTAACGAACACCGTGAGCAGCACAGTGGGCTATAGCATGGTGTCTACTGATTTCCAATTAACCAAATTCATGACTTTTTCATGACCTCTTCAGTTAAATTCATGACCTCGACAATGCGGTACAACGACAACCATTTTCTTTGCACTTTGCTTATGTAGAGGAGTTTTTAACTATAATTTTGCACATTACTGTTTTCTGATTGTAGCTGTTTTAACAGCAGATTTAGGAGAAATAAAGAAAAACACTATCATCATTGCATCAACATTACCAAACCAAAAGAAATTTCTGAGAATAGCTTTTACAAGTCCTACAAGTACGCAAGTGAAAAGGAATGTTTCACACTTTTACACACTTCTGGTCAATGGCTTTATTGAAATAATCAGTCTAAATAAAGTAAAACCATCTTTGGAATTATTGTTTTTGTGGGCAGAGTGTATGAAGAAGAGAGACAAGAAGATCCAGCATTAAAAATATGCACCCAATGAAACTCAATATAAAGAATAACTGTGTGCCAAATGAAATACAGAATTCTATTTTATTAAAATAAAGAAATAAAATTTCAGTTAATCATGTAAATGATATCAACCTTACAAACTAAAACCATTTTGCTAATGCAATGATTTACAGAAATACTAAAAAAGTTATGGTGTTAAGTGCATCTTAATATTTCAGATCAGACAAGATAGTACTTATGGAAATACTATTTTATGACAGCTTAGTATCTTTTAACCAAATGTAACATTTTTTTTTGTTCTTTGTTCTTTCCGGTAGTGAATAATCGTGATGCTATGAATATGGATAGCTAGTCATAAGTTTTATATAACGAGATCATATACATTTATCATACTTGGAAAGACAATTAGACAACTATAAATATTCACAGTAAGAAGGAGAATCCTTAAATCATGAAAAAAAAAAAACCCCAGAAGAAATAAAATAAAATGTACAACTTTCGTTAAATAAGACTGATTTTGATTGTTTTAAAAATATTGGGCAATTATACTTCAAATGTGTTTGGCACAAGGGCTTAAGAAAATGTTTCATCGCCAAAAGAGAAATGCAGCTACAGTAGCGAACAAAAGTATTTGGCGAAACACTTTTTCGACCATATTTTTTTTCTGCTGGACCAAATCGGGTCATTTTGGGATATGATAGTGTTGACTCGTGGGTTACAATGCCGCGTAGTTTGTATTTCGCTCAGAGCGAATTTGTCGTTCGAAATGGGCCATATTCAAGAGTCGCCAATTATTACCCATTTGTTTACTGCATGTATTAATGTTTTTCTTGTGATTTTTGTGGGTTTTGTGATGTGTAGTGTGATAATAAGTCAATTTTAGGTTTTCAGAAATGGGTAAAAAGGCGGAGATCCCTGTTGGAACTCGCCAGGCGGCCGTGAAAATGATGGAATCCGGAATGCGCGTCACCGACATTGCGAGAGCCCTGAAGATCCGACACCAGTCCATTTCAGCTATCCTGCAACGTTATAAGAAGACTGGGGCCGTCGAGAACAGTCCGCGATGTGGTAGGCCTCGTTCCACTACGTTGCGTCAGGATAGACGCATCCTCCGTCGATCTCGTGCTGATCCCACCTTGACTGCTGTGGACATCGCCACCGAATTCCACGACAGCGACACTCGAACGTCAGCCGAATGACCATCTCCCGTCGTCTCATTGCTGGTGAATTGAATGGAAGACGCCCCACCAAGAAAACACTCATCAGAGTCAAGAATCGACGAGCCAGAGTCGCGTTCGCGCACCGTCATCGACACTGGACCCCGGCGGACTGGAGTAAGGTGCTTTTCAACGACGAGAGCAAGTTCAACTTGTTCGGAAGTGATGGCATCCGATACGTACGACGTCCGTGTGGCCAGAGATTCAAACCCCAGTTCATTCAGCCGACTGTCAAGCACGGAGGAGGATCGCTCATGGTTTGCGACGCCTTCTCTCGCAATGGAATGGGCCCCATCATCAAGATTGACGGAATAATGACCGGCTAGAGCTACACGAACATGATAATCAACGACGTCTTCCCATGAGCAAACCAGAACATGCCACCCGGATGGATCATGCAGCAAGACAACGACCCGAAACCCACCTGTAGAGTAGCGAAGGCAGCCTTCTAGCAGCAACAGGTCACACTTCTAGACTGGCCAAGCCAATCTCCAGACCTCAACCCCATCGAGCACATGTGGGAGGAGCTGGAGAGAAGATGTGCGAAGAAAACCTGCCGGAATAGGATCCAGAAGTTCGACCAGGTGTCTGCAGAATGGGCGCGAATTCCGCAGGTCACCGTCGAGAAGCTAGTGGACTCGATGCCGGCCCGTTGTGCAGCTGTTATCAAGTCTCGTGGTTATCCCACTAAGTATTAGTTATTGTTTTGTCGTTATCTCGTACTTATTTTCTGTTATCGTTTCATGAAATGAATGTGATACACACCTACTTTGTTGGTCAATTTGTATGATCTTTGCGATTAAGCTCGGTACTTGATCTGTGTTAAGGTTTCCGATCCATCTGCATATGGGTCACGTTTACAACTGAATAACACATATCATATCCCAAAATGACCCGATTTGGTCCAGCAGAAAAAATATTATAGTCGAAAAAGTGTTTCGCCAAATACTTTTGTTCGCTACTGTATCTTTCAAGTTACATCGAACGGTAACCTAACTAAGTGAAACAAAGATAATGTTCAAAAGTGAAATGACATGATATATTTAAATTAAGCTAAATTCAGGTGCTGACACAAACAAAACAAAAAACAAAAAAATCAAAAAAATTCATGACCACCCACTCAATTTCATGACTTTTTCATGACTTTCATGACCAGTAGACTCCCTGTATAAGCAGCCGCCCGTCCTGAATTTTGGGCCACTGATTCCAGGAGAGGTAGAGAAACATTGCCTTAAGACAAAAACAACATCCATGACGCATCGGGATTCGAACCCGGAACCATCTCACAAGGGAACTTTTTACGACGTTCCCCTCTGGAAGATCAATAATACTGTTTGTGTGGATAAGCCTTGGTATGAACCTTTATTGAGCAAAGGGAAGAAAGTGCGCTTCTCAAACATTTTCGACAAAATCGAACTTAAAAAAGTCCGGAGTAAGTCTTGACCGAAGTCAGAGTGGTTCGGCGGTAGCGTGCGTAACTCATATTCGCGAAATCGCTGGTTCGACTGTAGATGAGTGAATTTTTTTGTTTAATTTTTCAAATCATATGTATGATTTCCTCTTGATATTCTAAGCAAACTCGGTGAGTGCAAAAAAAAAAAAAAAAAGCAGCTTTTGTATGATGCGCAAAATGTCGTGTGAGTTATTCTTTCCCTTGTTTCTACGACCAATACCATCCTACCTCATGTACTGGTCCATCTGCTTCCAACGAATAACAAAACATATTTTTCATTTATTTGTATTTCATATCTCAATGACCTATCTGAATTTAGAAAAAAATAATATTTAATTAAATTCACTTTTAATAGACAGCAATTTCGAAAACGAATTTTCAAGACAGAGGGTGAAAAACGGAAAATGCACATTTTTAATAGAAAATACACCGATGAGCCTTTACATGATGACCACTCCCAGCCTATAGAAATGAGCGCGCCTGGAGACAGAACGGTGGCGCAGGTGAAGTTTACAGAGCAGTATATATATACAACAGGAAGATCGGCTTTCGGTTAGTACAGTGTTCAGAGTCAAAATGGGAAAAGCTGCCGATGTATCGGAGTTTGCTAAAGGACAAATTGTGGTGGCACGGCGCGGCTTGTGGGTTGTTCACGTGCCACTGTAGTGAGTACGTATCAAAAGTGGTGCACAGAAGGCCAAACGACTAACCGCCGTCCAGCCGTGTGTCGTCCGCAGCTCATTGATGCCAGAGGAGAGCGGAGACTGTCGCGCATTGTTCACAGCGACCGCGGGGCCACAGTGCGACAAATCTGTTGTAGCCTTTCCAGCTACAACAGTGGTGATCAGGGCAATGTGTATACGCAGTTCATCGCAGCCTTATGCCCATGCGCCTGCGAAGCCAAAGACCCAGCCGGGTCCCCATGCTGACTGCACGTCATCGCCAAAAACGCATGAAATGGGCCCAAGACCATCGAGATTGGCCCGTGGAGGATTGAAAGAAAGTGGCCTGGTTTGACTCAAGATTCCTGGTGCATCATGTAGACGGCAGAGCTCGGATATGCCGATTACCAACGGAGGCTCTTGCACCTGGATGCACTGTTGGGCGGAAACAGGCCGGCGGCTGCGATGTTATGGTGTGGGCGATGTTTTCTTGTGACACTTTAGGCCCCATTATCCCAATAGCACAATCGCTGACTGCTGTCAGGTATCTGTACATCGTTGCGGACAAAGTTCACCCATTCATGGCAATTGTGTTCCCTGCTGGTGATGGCCATTACCAACAGGATAATGCGCCACTGCCAGAATCGTCAAGGAGTGGTCCGGGGAACATGCTGGTGACTTTCTGTTAATGCCCTGGCCACCAAATTCGTCTGACATGAACCCAAATTCGTCGAACATTTGTGGTGGAAAAGCGGGTTCGTGCTAAATCACCACCACCCTGAATTGTACTGGAACTGGAGGAACTGCTGTTGACACTATGGTACCAGATAACCCAGGATACCTATCGCCAGCTCATCGAATCGATGCCTCATTGAGTAGCCGCTGTTTTGTGGGATAAATAGGGTCTTGCAGCTTATTAGGTAGGTGGTCATTATGTAATTGCGCATTGCGAGAAATAAACCATATGTATAAACAAGTGTGAATTACAATTATTCCATGTACAAATTGCATTATGATTTGGAAAATAAAACAAGAAGTTCTTTTTTTTTTTTTCTTATTGGAGGTTTAACGACCACCGTGAGCAACTCAATGGGCTATAAGCAGTCGCCCGTCCCTAATTTAGGGTCACTGGTTCCAGGGAAGGGAGAGAGCCAGTGCCGTAAGACAAACACAACATCCATGCCTGACCGGGATTCGAACCCGGACCCCTTACGGACGAATGATCAGAGGCCAGCGCCTTAGACCACTGCGCCACCGGGGCGGCAACACGAAGTTCACTCATCAAGAGTCTAACCAGCGATCGCGCAAATAACAGTCAGACACGCGTCCTTCGGGTAAACGTTTTGCAGAACTTACTCATAAGTCACTCGACATTTTTTATTTCGATTTTCTCGAAGACGTTTGTGAAGCGCGCTTTCTCCCTTTGCTCAATAAAGGTTCATTACCAAGGCTTATCCACATAAACAGTATTGCTGAAATCTCTGAGAGGGAACGTCGTAAGGTCCCCTTTGTCAGACGAATGATCAGAAGCCAGCGCTTAGACCAGTACGACAATTATCAAGATGCTGAAATGTCTGTATGTCGTACGTTACTGAAATGTCTTTGACAGATAAATGAAATTTAGCGTCATCAAGTTTACTAATCCTTTTGGAAAGTAAATTAAAAAGAAAAAAACAAGGTTTCCTCTCGAGAATCTAATTTCCAGAGAAGTTACCAAAAATTCCAAATACCGAGTGTAGGTTGTAGATACGTGGGCGACAACGTTCTTCCGCTGAATTTGATGATACATTACATTTATGTACTTGTTGGGCGGGTTTCCGAGGTCGAAAGGTCCACTGGGACGACAGCAGGCTAGGATTACGCCGAGCGCGGTTTGCCGTAGTGGGCGTAGCGAGCGAGGATAAAAGAGCTGCTTTAAAAAATCATAATTCTTTCTTTCTCTATTGTGCCTTTAATTCTACTTTACATTTAATTTTACGCTTTAGAGGGGGGGTTATTCCTATTTCCAGGGGGGACTTGACCCTTGTTGCGAGCGCTCATCACGAGTTCCTTTTCTTGTCATTTTCTTCATCCATGAGTTCCTCAGAGGGGCAGCTTTTAGTCTTAAAAAAAAAAATCGAAATTCATCCTGTTTCTATTCTGTCTTATATTTTACTTTTATGTTTTAGTGGTATTCAAATTTCCAGGGGGGGCTTGACACTCTTTGATCCTCGTCGCGGGCGCCTATCTGTTCAGCATATTATCACATGAGGATCTTTACGTTGTTCATCATGTCATATCAATATATGTCATCAACTTTTGTCATTTTGTTGTTAGAGGAGCAGCCTGTAGTCTTAAAAAATAGAAATTCATCCTTTCTTTATTCTGCCTTGAATTTTACTTTTACGTTTTGGGGTATTCCAATTTCAAGGAAGAGACTCACTTGACCCCCTTTGACCCTCGTTGCGGGCGCCCATTTGTTCAGTCCGTTACCACTTGAGGATCTTTACGATGATCAGCATGTCATCAACTTTTGACATTTTCTAGATTTATGAGTTCACTTTCTTGATCATGAAGTTCACTTTCTATATCCATGAGCTCACTTTTTGATCATGAGTTCACTTTCTTGATCCACGAGTTCTCCAGAGCAGCAGCCTTTAGTCCTAAAAAATCGAAATTCATCCTTTCTTTATCTGTCTTGAATTTTACTTTTATGTTTTGGGGTATTCCAATTTCCAGGGAGAAAGTCACTTGACCCTCTTTGACCTTCGTTACGGGGACCCATTTCTTCAGCCCGTTACCACTTGAGGATCTTTACGATGATCATCATGTCATCAACTCTTGTCATTTTCTAGATCCATGAGTTCCCTTTCTTGTTCCATGAGTTTCCTAGAGGAGCAGCCTTTAGTCTTAAAAAAATCGAAATTCATCCATTCTTTATTCTGCCTTGAATTTTACTTCTATCTTATCCAGGGAGAGGGGTCACTTGACCCTCTTTGACTTTGCCTGCAGGCGCCCATTTGTTCCGCCCATTACCGCTTGATGATCTTTAATCAGATCATTATGCCATCAACTTTTGTCATTTTTCTTGATCCATAAGCTCATTTTCTTATCGAGTCATCCCAGAAGTAATGTCATTTTGCGCAAGCCCAATAGTATTGAGCCCCCTGGTGCCCAGACTATGACGTCGACCACGGTGAGTATAAGAGTGATCACGCGAACAGACCTTCAAATCACTTGAGACCGCAAACGGGAGTTTTAAGTGCAGTCGTTGTGTACTTAAACCGCATAGGAAATGGCAGTGTCAGAAGACCACATTAGGCACATTATGCTGTATGAGTTCCACCACCGACATTCAGCGACGGTAGCAACACGAAACATCAATGCCGTATATGGACCGGGTACCCTGGAGGTCAGAAAATGTCAACGCTGGTTCCAGAAATTTCGACGGGGGACACCAGCCTCAAGGATATGAAGCTACCCGGATGGTTTGTTGAGCTGGATAACGACGTGCTGAAAGCTGCTGTTGAGGGAAATCCGCAGGCAACAGTCGAGGATTTGGCCACACTTGTTCATTCAACCCATTCCACTGTTTACCGGTATCTGCAGGACCTTGGTTATGTGCCGAAACTGGATAAGTGGGTACCCCATGATCTCACTCCACAACAGCTGCAACAGCATGCGGACATTTGCACTTCTTTGCTCGCCCGTGACAAAAGGGAGCCGTTTTTGCACAGAATTGTCACGGGCGATGAAAAAATGGATTGTTTATCGCAACATTAAGCGTAAACGGCAGTGGCTTCCCAAAGGGAATGTGCTTGCAGCAGTGGCGAAACCAGCACGTTTCCCACAAAAACCTTTGATGTCCCCGTGGTGGGATATGCAAGGCATAATTAATCCATTACAAGCTGCTGCCACCCAACAAAACCACTACAAGGGAAGTTTGCTGTCATCATCTGCAGGGTCTACGCACTGCTTTGAAGGATAAACGTCCAGCACTCGTGAATCGTAAAGGCGTGCTGCTACAGCAGAACAACGCAAAACCACACACAGCGAAAATGACCAGTGCCACGCTGCAGGACTTCGGATGGGAAAAACTTCCGCATCCAGCATATTCCCCTGACATCGCCCCATCCGACTATTAAATATTTCCCAGCCTGCAAAACCATCTTGCTAGGACTACACTTCGAAATGTGGAGGAGGTACGGGGAACCCTTTCTGCCTTTTTTGCATCGAAACCCATGGAATTCTACAAGTCTGGGATTCAAAACCTTGTCGATCGATGGGAGAAGGTTGTAACTACCGGGGACACTTATTATATGGATTAAAACATCTGTTCCAGGTACGTTTTTCTTTCTTTTCTTCACACGTTGAAAAAACGACAGTATTTTGGGGATTACCTGATATTTTTCTTAGCTACGCCAAGCATGCATCTCTTCATTTTCTTTGAGGTACCCTCAGAATCTGTGTGTAAGAACTGGAAGGATGCATTGATTAAACGCTTATCTTTTATTAGGTGCGTGCAAAAGTTCTATCCGTTTTTTCAGTAAAAAAATTTTTTTTGTATAAATAACATCTTTATTATTTTACATAATTGTCATCATTACCTATGACCTCTTGCCATCTTTCTGATAGCATGCCTGCCAACTAAATGTAATGAATAAGTAGAAGATTGCTTCGAAAAATTCAGAAGATTTTTTTATGTCAATTTGTCACACGATAAAGTGATTTAGAACTCATACTGCTTAAACAAAACAGGAATATAGGACACCTACCTTTATTTTACTTTTTATTTTTTTGTGTGTGTGTTTTTATTGAAGGGAACTTTTATTTATAGTAATTTAACAGTTAGCTAAACTTTTTACAGTGGCCTTTTTGGCTTCTTTTAAGAATTCTTTGGAGTACTCTTTTTGAAAACAAAGTAAATTTTCTTTGCATTTAATTAACAGAAGACTCTCAAGCGATTCACCTGACATTAATGATCGAAACATTGTGCGATTTTTTTAACCAAAGAAAAAATTATTTTGCATTAATTAAATTCTTTTGCATTATTAATTAAATGGCAAATACACCCTATAATTATTATTTCACTTTGGTGTTCTTTCAAATGACAAGCCACACCATTTTTCTCTCCTATCATTACTGGAGCATTGTCTGCTCCAAAAGCAATGCAATTTTTAAAAGGTATCTTGTGCTTACTAAAAACATCAACTGTAGGTGAGAAACATGAATTCTGATATCAGAGGTTTTACTATTTTAGATAAATGGTGTAATTTTCAGAGAATGGATACTTTTTTTTTAACACCATGCATCAATTCTTAGAAATTTCCAAACTTCGTCACTTCCGTTTTTGGAAATTTCTCCCACCCTTATCAACCTAAAATGCACACACATTTATGAAGGAGCCCGTCTCAGCTCTGATAGAAGCTAGGAGATTTGGGCTAGATAGAAGCTAGGAGACTGGGCCGCGGGTGGCCCAGTGGACAACGTTCGTGACTGCCTTGGAAGGGACCTCAGGTTCGATCCCAGCAGGTACGAACGCTCGATCCACTAAATATCCGCCGTGCGTCGGATGGGCACGTTAAGACGTCGGACCCCGGGTATTGCCACCCCCCAGTAGCAAATAAGGGCGTCTTCTACCTCGCTTCCGTGTCTCTTTCCTATCGGGCACTCAGCCCAAATCTCCTAGCTTCCTATTTCTACGGGTTGTTTAAGACCTGGGGTCAGACACTCCCTTCCCAAAATCCTCTACATATATAACAAACATATATAACAATAACAAATAACCCCCAATTCTTTTCGCTGTGTGGGTAGACAAGTTTCTTTCCCTTTCAACATTTTCACTGAACATTTTTTTTAATAAATCTTTGCATTTGATTCTACATAGACATTTCTTTTTGGTGGTACGGCGCTTGGTCGCGTTTTTGGGGAAGGGGAGGGGGTCTTACGATGCTTTCTGCCATGCCGTCAACGTAGCATATAAACTACGGGTCACTTGCTGATTTTAATTATTATAAATTTTCATTCATATCACTTTTGCCATCTGTTTATCGCATATTAACTGCATTGCTTCCCTTATTTACAAAGTCACGCTTCGTCACTGCATTTAACAACTACATAGGAGTGGGGATCACATCGCGGGGGAGGGGGAGAATACAATTACTGGAAAATTTTTCGCACCGTCTGACTTCCGTTTTCGGAAATTTCCCCAACATTTTCAAGCCGAAATACACTGCTGGACAATTGCTAAGGACGGATGACTATAGCAACGATAGCAACCATAAAATGGAAGGCAGGAAAATGTGGAAATTATCATAAGTGCGGGATACAGTAAGACGTGTTGTGCGTATGCAAATTTTGGAGTGCCGAACTTGTTCGTGACGTCATAGCGCTGATAAGAGATATAAAGGATTTCACGCGTATTGACCGTTGTTGTTCAAACGCAAAGTTGAAAGGGAAAGAATCAATTGACGAACTTGCAATTTTCAGTATGTCTTCCCGCCATCATCTAGATGATTTTACGCGTGGCCGTATTATTGGCAAAGATTGAAGAAGGGCGAAAAATAACAGATGTTGCCAGGGAGTTCGACGTCAGCCACAGTGTTGTTTCAAGGCTTTGGAAATCATTTCAAACAAATGGAGAGTGTAGCAAACGTCACGGGGGAGGTCGTGTTTGCAGTACGACACCTGCAGAAGATCGGCATATAGTGCTATCAACAAAAAGACACCGGCGCACCACAGCTAGTGAGGTAGCAAATCAGTTTATGGCTGCTACTAGCAAGAGGATCTCCCGAAAAACTGTCGCCAGACGTTTGCATGAAGGAGGGCTATACGCCTGCCGTCCTGTTGTGTGTATCCCATTGTCCAGACGTCACCGTACCGCCCGTTTGCAATGGTGCCATCAACACCGCAATTGGACTGATAACGACTGGTCTGCTGTCCTCTTCTCACATGAGAGTAGATACAGTCTATCGTCTGATTGTCGACGACAACTGATCTGGCGCGATAGTGGTACTGCATATTGTCCAGCAAACATACAGGAAAGGAACCGATATCCGACATGTAGTGTCATGGTATGGGCTGGCATCATGATCAATGGCCGTACGTCCCTCTATGTGCTTCCAACTGGGACTATGACTGGCCAACGGTACATTAATGTTCTGCTACCTTATGTTCGCATGTTCCGTGGTGCTGTCGGTGACAGATTCATTTTCATGGACGACAACGCAACATGTCATCGAACAGTCGCTGTCCAGGAGTGTCTTGAGAGCGAAGATATTCAACGCTTAGTATGGCCAGCACGTTCTCCAGATCTGAATCCCATTGAAAATGTGTGGGATGCTTTGGGGAGGAGTGTTGCTGGTCGCCAATGCCCTCCAATAAACAAGGACACCCTCATCCGTGCACTGACAGAGGAATGGGATAAATTACCCCAACAGCTGCTTGATAATGTTGTGCAAAGCATGACACGATGTGTGGAATCTTGCATCGCCCTCCATGGCGGCCATATCCCGTATTGACATCTTACGCCGGAACGCCTGCGGACGGTAATTGCATTTTTTTTCACGTTTACGTATTCTGCACAAAACGGCCTGTTTGTCTCTTGAACACGTTCCAAAGCCTTCTGGATTTCAGAGCACAATAAATTGTCTTTCTTGTAATGTCTTAGCATTCTGACATTATTTTATTTCACTTGGCATCCAACCACACTTACTTTTTTATGCGCTATATAGACGTTTATGATCCGTCCTTAGCAATTGTCCAGCAGTGTACAAATACTTATGGAATAAAATGATATCTAATAATACTGGGTAAAGGAAACATCGTGAGAAAATAAATTACGATTACGAGAAACATCTTACCTCCGTCTACTTTCTGTTTTCGAAGGATGAAATTCCGTCCTTCGACGGAGAAAACGACCCCCTACCCCCACCCCCCATCACCAATTATCCCAAAATTTCAGATCAGTTGTGCCTTGATCTCGTGAATGGTCCAAATGATAACAAAAAAAAGACCGGAATTCCTCGAATCAGCGTAAGAATCTCGTGGCCGAAGATTACGGGGAAATTTTCGGAAATCGTTGCCTACAATTTCAAGCTGAAATTATGCAATGAAATTATATTTAACAACAATACTGAACAGAAGCAACATCGCGAGAGAAAAAAACATACGATTACGGGAAAAATCTGCACTCCGTTTAGCTTCCGTTTCCGAACATTTAAAAAGACAAAACAACGTCCCCAAACGGAATACGAACCCCCGCCCTAACTAATTCCCCCGAAAATCTTTTCATTTTTGCATCGATCTCGAAAATGACAAAAAAAAAAAAGGGTGGGTGGGAGACTCCGCGAATTCACGGAAGAATCTCACGTACGAATTAACCGCTGAATCGATTTCGAATGGCGTAAGATAACGCTAAAATATCGATGACCGGTAAATTTTAACTTTTGGCGCAAAATTAGCGCAGATTTCGTCAAAATCGCAATTTTTTTTAGCAGAATGGTGCAAGAAAAACGTTTTGGCGCGGGCTGGCGCAATTGGCGCAGGTCTGGCAGCCCTGAGATTAAGACTAGTAAGTTATTGCTGCGCTCTTCAACTTTTTTTTTTTTCTTTCTTTTTTTTTTTTTTTGACTTACAAAAATTAATAAAACAGGTTATTTTTTGCAAAAAGCACAGACATTTTTCGAACGGCAGAAGAACGCGAGTTTGGTCGGAAGATCGAAAGAATGTATACAAAATCGGAAGACTTCTGCCAAAATCGGAAGAGTTGGCAGGTATGTGATAGTAATTGAATTCCCCTTCTGTGGAGCTCCTCCGTTTTGGGGTCAAAAAACTCTTGCAATGCAGTTTCGACATCTTCAACTTCATCGAGGGTTTTTCCAGCGAAGTTATTCTGAACAGATCGAAAAGGGTGGTAGTCCGTAGGTGCAAGGACTGGGAAACACGTGGGGTGAGGTAACACTGTCCACTAATTTTCTCTGAGTGGCTAAAGCAGCATGGGGTCTTGCGTTGCCATGTTGCAAGATGACGCCTTTGCGATAAACCAGAGCTGGACGCTTAGATTTCAGTCTTTCTTTCAGCCTTTCCAACTATTGTTTTCTCTGAGTGGCTAAAGCTGATGGAGTCTTGCGTTGTCATGTTAAAATATGACGCCTTTGCGATTAACCAGTGCTGAATGGTTAGATTTCAATTTTTTTTCCGCCTTTCCAATTGTTGGAGGTACAGGTCAGCATTTATCGTTTGGTTAGGTGCAAGCAGCTCCCAGTGGGTTAACCTCCCCTCCTTGGCATCCCAACATACATTTAACAAGACCTTTCTCGGATGCAGTATCTGCAACTCGGCATACATTCCTTTGACGCTTTACATTTCTGTCAAGGACCCACTGTTCATCACCCGTAACTAATCGTTCCAAATAAGGTTCGTTTCTGTGACGCCCAAGCAAAGAAAGACAGGTGGTCATTTTTTTTTTTTATTTGAGGTTTAACGACCACCGTGAGCAACTCAATGTACTATAAGCAGTCGCCCGTCCCTAATTTAGGATCACTGGCTCCAGGGAAGGGAGAGAGCCAGAGCTGTAAGACAAACACAACATCCATGCTTTACCGGAATTCGAACCCGGACCCCTTTCGGACGAATGATCAGAGGCCATCGCTTAGACCACTGCGACACCGGGGCGGCCAGGTGGTCATTCTATCCGATCGATTTCTTTCAGATAGGTCATGTGGTACCCACAGGTCGAACTTCGTGATAAAGCCAAGCACATGCATCCTTATGTCTACTGCTGTTCTGTGTACAGAAAACCTTTCTGATAATTCTTCAATGGTTAGATGTTGGTCATTTGATATGGCTTAGTTGACATCCTCTTCAGAAACCTCTGATGGACGTCCAGAACGTGGTTGATCTCTGTAGCTTCTGTCTCCATCACGGAATTTCCGAACCAATAGCGACATGTACTTTCATCTACATCATCCTCACCATAAACCTCAGAAATGTTGCGGTAGGCTTCAGAAGCATTGTTGCCTTTGTCGAACTCTGCTCATAAAGCAAACAATGCCTAATATGATCCTTATTTTACTTAACATGTTAACCCTTGTTTGACTTGTTTACCAATGAGATCCACCTGCAAACTTGGTGCCATTTTATGGCCTACTCCTCGAAAAATGTTGGCCATCACACGCACCATCAGTTATTGCACTTGTTACTTAAACTTTTTACTTGGAATTTGCATCACGAAAAGCGGGTAAAACTTTTGCACACACTTAATACGACAGAATGGCAAATTGCTTTTGAAAATCGTACTGCGCCTTTCAAATGCACTCCAACCAAGTTTTGTACCCCTATTTACTTTTTCGATGTGGCCCTCTCTTGATATCTGTTGCCCAAGGTAAATGTAGTCATCGGTTACCTCTAGATTAACACTGTCGACGGCTAAATCTTCAGTTCTTGTAAAAGGATTGTGTACCAACTCTATTCTCTGCAAGTTCATCACTAATCCAGTCAGCAATTTCCTGGATCGTATTCTGCAGCTCTAAGAGGTACCTCCAAAAAAAATGATATTGTCATCCGAAAAACAACGGTGAGTTAAACAACCTCCATTAATCTTTATCCACTTCTCTTCCCAGTCGAATTACCTATATCAGGTCGTTCGGAAAATGGCCGATTTTTTGAGATGCCGCATTCAACTCGCTCACAATGCTTGCAGCCCAACCCGCTCGCCGCGCTATTCGTACGAGTTGAAGGGCGACTCTGACGCCACATACACGCCATAATCGGTTGAGCTTCAGTCGTTGGTACTCGTGTGCGAGAGGTCTATTCATGTTGGGAAGGAATGAGTTGCGAGTGATTCTGCTTCATGAGTTCAAATTGGGTCGTAATGCGGCACAAATCTACGTATTGTGGACGAGGCATGGAGCGAGGAAGCTGAACGTACTGTTCGTCGATGGTTTGAAAAGTTTCGTTCCGGTGACACCAGCATACAAGATGCGGAGGGTCTCAACGAACTGTTCGTCGGTGGTTTGAAAAGATTCGTTCCGGTGACACGAGCCTACAAGATGTGGAGAGTCTGAGCGAACTGTTCGTCGGTGGTTTGAAAAGATTCGTCCCGGTGACACGAGCCTACAGGATGCGGAGTGTTTTAACGAACTGTTCGTCGGTGGTTTGAAAAGATTCGTTCCGGTGACACGAGTCTACAGTATGCAGAGTGTTTTAACGAACTGTTCGCCGGTGGTTTGAAAAGATTCGTTCTGGTGACACGAGTCTACAGGATGCAGAGTGTTTTAACGAACTGTTCGTCGGTGGTTTGAAAAGATTCATTCCAGTGACACGAGCCTACAAGAAACGGGGAGTCCGAGGACGACATTCGGTCATTGATAACGGCGTTCTGAAGGCAAATGTGGAGGCAATTCTAGTGTCACGGTCAAAGAACTCGTCAAACAGTACAATGTGTTGGTGTCAACCATTTCCAAGCGTCTCCAAACAAGCACGATACGTGAGACCCACACGAACTGACGGAGCATCAGAAATGGCAACGGTCTGAGATGTGCTCTAACCTTCTGCTTGTGAGACCCACACGAACTGATGGAGCATCAGAAATGAAAACGGTCTGAGATGTGCAGTAACCTTCTGCCTTGAGACCACACGAACTGACGGACCATCAGAAATGATAACGGCCTGAGATGTGCAGTAACCTTCTGCTTTGAGACCACACGAACTGACGGAGCATCAGAAATGACAACGGTCTGAGATGTGCTCTAACCTTCTTGCTTGTGAGACCCACACGAACTGATGGAGCATCAGAAATGACAACGGTCTGAGATATGCAGTAACCTTCTGCTTTGAGACCACACGAACTGACGGAGCATCAGAAATGATAACGGCCTGAGATGTGCAGTAACCTTCTGCTTTGAGACCACACGAACTGACGGAGCATCAGAAATGACAACGGTCTGAGATGTGCAGTAACTTTCTGCTTGTGAGACCCACACGAACTGATGGGGCATCAGAAATGACAACGGTCTGAGACCTTCTGCTTGTGAGACCCACACGAACTGATGGGGCATCAGAAATGACAACGGTCTGAGACCTACTGCTTGTGAGACCCACACGAACTGATGGGGCATCAGAAATGACAACCGTCTGAGACCTTCTGCTTGTGAGGCCCACACGAACTGATGGGGCATCAGAAATGGCAACGGTCTGAGATGTGCAGTAACCTTCTGCATGTGAGACCCGCACGAACTGATGGAGCATCAGAAATAACAACGGTTTGAGATGTGCAGTAACCTTCTGCCTTGCAACGAAAAGGAGCTCCTACCTGATCGCATGTAACCCGTGATGAAAAGTGGGTGCTATGCGACAACCGTAAGCTACATGTACAAAATATGCTGTCGATGCATGCGATAAAAGCAAACCACGTCTTCAATAAGCAAATTAAAATCAATTTATTTACAAATTAAAAGCGGTTAAAAGCAGACTAGCGCTTTCGGGAATCTCCCGAAATTGCTAAACGGCACGAACAGGTGGAGCGCTTTCGGGGATCTCCCGTCCCCATGTACTGGTCAATGCGCATTGACCAGTACATGGGGACGGGAGATCCCCGAAAGCGCTAGTCTGCTTTTAACCGCTTTTAATTTGTAAATAAATTGATTTTAATTTGCTTATTAAAGACGTGGTTTGCTTTTATCGCATGTATAGACAGCATATTTTGTACATATACCATTCCATGCGAAAATATTTCCTATTTCAACCGTAAGCTATCTGGACAGTGCCTGAACCATGGTGAACCACAGAAACAACTTCCTAAACCAAGGTTGACGCCAAAAAATATTTTGTTGACAGTGTGGTAGAGTGTTCATGGTGTCATACACTACAAGTTATTGAATGCTGGTGAAAGCATTATCTGAGTCACGTACTGTGAAAAAATTGACCGAATGCACCAGAAATTGTGTTCCAAACAGACATCTTCAATGAACAGGAAGGGTCCTATTCTCCCCCATGATAACGCAAGACCACACGTGTCTCAAATGACTATTGATTGGCAGTGATAGGTTGGAGGGGTGGCTTCGGTTGATTAAAATGTATTATTTTTTATTTCCTGTTTCCTCTTTATTGCTACGATATATCCAAAAAACACTACTCCACTTTCAATGACTTATCAAGACAGCCTCTCTCTACGGAGGCGAATCTCCTAAGTGACGCTCTTACGTCATACACAGATTCTGCAGTGCGATGTACACCTGGCGCCATCTTGTAATCAAAACTGTATGTAAAAGATTTATAAATACAAAAATGTACAACAATGACGAAACAGAAACTACACCAACAGGTTCGAAACCATCCCACATCTAGCCTACTCGCCTGATTTGGCACCTAGCGATTTCCACCTGTTCGTGCCTTTTAGCAATTACCTCAACCTTCAGAAAGCGAGAGGACGCCGAAGTGCATTCCGGGACTTTCTTGCATCTAGGGAGCCAGATTTCTTCTGGATTGGCATTGATGCACTTGCCACCCGCTGGCAGAGATGTGTAGCTGCTGAAGGTGCCTATTTCGAACAAAACAAGGTTGTGTGCGTACGTCTCTTCTATTTTTTCCCTCCAAACCGGCCACTATTTTCCGAACGACCAGGTATAAATAACTATATTTCCTCTTCTTTTTTCTGTCCGTACCAAATGGTTCACATGTTGTCTTAAATGGTAAATTTATCTAAGTATCTATTTTATCTGTTTATCTCTCCCTGCTGATCTATCTACTTATCTGATGATGATGATGATTTGTGTTGCTTACTGATTGGGCTTTCACGTACTTCTTATACATATATTTCTTCCTTTTTTTGTATCTCCCTTCCTCCCAACTAGGTGGTTAACATGCTCTTTTAAAAGGCAAGTTAGATACTTTTCTATTACCCTATTTAACCTTTTCATCTCTCCCTGCTGATCAATCTACTTATCTGATGATGATTTGTGTTGCTTCCTGATTGGGGTTTCACGTACTTCTTATATATATTTCTTCCTTTTTTGTATCTCCCTTCCTCCCAACTAGGTGGTTAACATGCTCATTTAAATGGCAAGTTAGATACTTTTCTATTACCCTATTCAAGATTTTCATCTCTCCCTGCTGATCTATCTACTTATCTGATGATGATTTGTGTTGCTTCCTGATTGGGGTTTCACGTACTTCTTATATATATTTCTTCCTTTTTTGTATCTCCCTTCCTCCCAACTAGGTGGTTAACATGCTCTTTTAAAAGGCAAGTTAGATACTTTTCTATTACCCTATTCAACCTTTTCATCTCTCCCTGCTGATCTATCTACTTATCTGATGATGATTTGCGTTGCTTCCTGATTGGGGTTTCACGTACTTCTTATATATATTTCTTCCTTTTTTGTATCTCCCTTCCTCCCAACTAGGTGGTTAACATGCTCTTTTAAATGGCAAGTTAGATACTTTTCTATTACCCTATTCAACCTTTTCATCTCTCCCAGCTTTTAAATGATCAATATATTTATCCATCTCATCTGGTTAAAAATGTGCTCAATCTTCCCTCACATCGATTCTACAATCAATCATTGCATTAATTCTTTTCTTTCTTTCTCCCATCCTGGTTGAAAAGCATTTAAGTAGCAAATAAATTTCTGGCGGGTGGAAGGAGAAAACCGTACAGCTAAAATATAAGATCGGATTTTTTCTTTCCTTCATATTATATTAGATATTGTGACACCACAAGGTATTCCCAGGTTATTTGGCAGTTTTCTGATCACATCATATGCAGAGGATTTTAGGAACGGAGTGTCTGACCTCAGGTACGAAGCTTTGTGAAAACACAAATTTGTCCGCGACGGGCACGCATAGGACCCGTTGTCCCCTCACTCCGGAGTAAGTCGCTCTCCCAAGTGAGTTACACAGACAGAATGTCTCGCTGCAGATTTGTCCTCTTGACACATGTTTTCACGTCTGTAGTACGTCACAGCTTGGAGATTTGGACTAGAAAGCACGATAAGAAACTCAAACGGAACCGAGGTAGAAAGGGGAAGGAAGACGCCCTAATTTATAACCGGGGGCCAGGAGCCGGAGACTGACGGCTTAACGTGCTCACCCTAGGAACAGCGGATATTCACTGAAGTTCAACATTCGCCACCACCTAGGACCTATATTGGGTCTTTTCCTTCGGTAGTCACGAACGCTAACCACTAAGTCATCCGCGGCTCATTTGGTAGTTATATGCCATATGTAGAGGATTTTAGGAAGGAAGTGTCTGACTCCCAGGTCTTAAACAACCCTTAGAAGAAGGAAGCGGGGATATTTGGGCTAAAGTGCCCGGCAAGAAAGTCGCATGGAAGCGAGAAGAGGGGAGAAAGACGTCCTTATTTATAACCTGGAGGCCCGTACCAGGGGTCCAACGTCTTTACGTGCACATCCGACGCACGGCGAATATTTAGTGGTTCGAGCGTTCGTACCTGGCTGGGATCGAACCCGAGATTACCCCGTAACAGTCACAAACGTTGACCACTAGGCTATCCGCGCCTATTTATACCAAATAGACGGTCCGGTTTTCCGGTCATGCGTCGTTATCTGCATAACGCAAGCGCACCGAATAATTGCCCGGCACAGGAAGACTTGAAAACAGGAATAACCTCTGAATAACCTTGATATTTAAACATTTCAGAGCAATATACCATAATGTGGTAAAGGAAATGCTTTCATGAAGCAAAAAAATGATTGATGGAATCAATGCATCAATCCATTTTTAGCTTCATGAAAGCATCATTCCAGTGCTCGCTTTATCAATGCATGCTTCTAGTTCTTACGCGACAAACAAGTACAGCGCAATCTAAACATTTACGCTTTTCCTCTCAAAAACATTACATTCTCTCTTTTTTCCCTCTCAAAACATTACATCACAAAACTTACATTGCATTACAAAACTTACATTTCTCCTCAAAACTTTACATTTCTTTCTGAACATATTACTTTTCCCTCTCAAAAACCATGAGCACAAGAATCCCGCCAAAAAAAAAACAAAAAAACTTTTGTTACATTTCTCTTTTTTTCCCTCTCAAAAATTGTAATGATTTAAAAAAACTTTAAAACCATTACATTTTCCTTTTTTTAATTTTTTAATGTAATAAAAAAAATGTTCATGTAATAAAAAAATTTCATATAATGTATAAAAAAATTTTAAACATTACATTTCCTTTTTACCCTTTCAAAAAATGTAATTTTTTTTTTAAATTTTAAACCATTCCATTTCCCTTTTTTCAATTTTTTATGTAATAAAAAATGCTTAAAGAAAAAAAGATTAAATTAAGAATAGAATGATTAATTATTACAAATTTTATTTATTTTTAATTTTTTAATGTATTATAAAAAATATTAATGTTATAAAATAAAAGAAATTAATGTAATGTTTAAAAAACTTTTAAACCATTACATTTCCCTTTTTAATTTTTTTAATGTAATAAAAAATGTTAAACAAAAAAATGATAAAAAATTATTTCTTTCCTTTTTTTAATTTTTAATATATTATAAAAAATGTTAATGTAATAAAAAAATTAAATATTATGTTTAAAAAAATTTGAACATTACATTTCCTTTTTTTACTCTCAAAAAATGTAAAGAAAATTATAAAAAAAATTAAACACCATTACATTTCCCTTTTTTCAATTTTTAATGAAATAAAAAATGATTAAAGAAAAAAAGATTAAATTATTAAGAATAAAATGATTAAAAAATTTTTTTATATTTTTTAATGTAATATAAAAAATTATAATGTAATAAAATAAAAAAACATTAATGTAATCATTAAAAAAACTTTTAAACATTACATTCCCCTTTTCCCCCTCTCAAAAATGTAATCGTTTAAAAAAACTTTAAACCATTGATTACATTTCCCTTTTTTTCTCCTCTCAAAACTTTACATTTCACTTTCAAAACATTTACCTTTCATTCTCAAAAATCATGAGCACCAGAATCCCGTCAAAATAAAAAAAAAAAACTTTTGTGGAGCACATGCATCGTAAAACCACTCTAACTGGACGAAAAACAATGAACGAGAAGATGTGCCGTAAGACAAAAAACAGCATCCATGCCTCACCGGGATTCGAACCCGGATCCTTTCTCGCCAACGCTTAGACCACTGCGCCACCGGGGCGGCCAATGTGTTACTTGATCAATATGTCTGTATCTGTGTAACACTGTCTATATCTGTGCACATTTTTTCATTATTTTTTTATTACTGGAGGTTTAACGACCACCGTGAGCAACTCAATGGGCTATAAGCAGTCGCCCGTCAATAATTAAGGGCCACTGGTTCCAGGGAAGGGAGAGAACCAGTGCCATGAGACAAACACAACATCCATGCCTCACCGGGATTCCAACCCGGACCCTTTCTCGCTAACGCTTAGACCACTGCGCCACCGGGGCGGCCAAAAACTCATTTTCATAAACCAACGAAAGAAAAAAGTTTAAAGAATTTACAACAACGTGTATTTTCCAAGGGGGCTTGCTTGCCTTGCAAGGGAGGGGTTGAGTCCCCTCTAGCCACCTGCTAGCTACAGTCCTGAAGAAACATAGCGTGTTAATCAGTTAATGTGTCTCTATGAGCCAGTATCTACGCTTCATTTCGACGCAAATCCCGCTGCAAAAAGCCTGAAAAAAAGCATAATCTTAGAAACCAAAAAAACAAAGCGCAGGAAAATAGCTCTTCTGCAGCACCCCCCCCCATTCCCCTCTGGTTTTGAAAGGCAACTGTTTACTTGTTTACTATTCCAGAGAAACGGACTTCTAGTGCACGGAGATAGAGAAAGTCATTAGCGAAAGCGACCGATGGAAGGCTTGCAATAGAACGCATGGAACCCTTGCTTAACGAAGTGAAAACGTTCGGTGATTCCACTTTTTACATAAGTAAAGCAAGGACATCAGAACAAACAAAATATCCGGTAGCCATGGTCACCCAATGACCATCATGAAGAAATGTGTCACGCATAATAAAGGAAACCAATACGGAAAATATGAGCAACATTTGCACCTCAAAAATCTTCATCATGAATACTTTATAACTGGATGTCCCTTCCCACTACACTCACCTTCGAGATTAATGATTCTCTCTCAAAGTATTAAGTATTTCGCGTTATGCTCGATACCATTCCGCGACCGAGAGTTACGGGGAAACACGGAAGATACGAAGACGACTCGGGTAAAAAAAAAAACTTCCATTAATTTATTACACAAGCTGAAAAAAAAAAAAAAAAAGGAAAGATGACACCGAATTTTCGGGTGTAATAAGCACGTCTTTTGAATCCGTTCTGACGCAAATTAAATTTATCAAAGCTATTCAAAGTCAATGGAACCGGTATGGAAAACAATAGTATCTGACGGAAGAAAAACGTTTTTCAATCGGGTTTTTAATTTCTCAGTTATTGCTGTAAACGGAATCGTGAGCTTACTCCTTATGGTTGCAGACTTGTGGGTTAAGAAAAACATGAATTCATACGAGAAACATTTCACACCGGAAACGCTCTCCAACATAGAAATAATTTTTCAAATCGGACTCTTAGAAACAGAGATATCGACAAAAATAAGATGTGACTTTACGTCCCCTGGTGGAAAAACCATGCATTATTTTAGGAAGAAAGTATTCCAAAAGGTTTTTCTATATGAGCGGTATCTGTCCAAGAAAAAAAATTTAGTCGAGTTTTCAGGAGCCCAGATTTTGCTACATATACATCAGAAGCAGAAATCAACACTTTGGCCCCCTGGTGGCCAAACCATTCTTTACCAAACATTAAAAAATATGTGAAAAATATTTTCCATCAGGTCTTGTATGCGATACAGGAAGAATTTTTCAAATCGGAGTTTTAGAAGCAGAAATAACGCGGAAAACGCAATTTACTTTTGTGCCCCCTAGCGGAAAGTCTATGATTTACTTGAAAATTTTGAATTTATGGGGAAAACATTTCGCATTGGAAACACCATCCTACAAAGAAGGAATTTTTCAAATCGGTCTCCTGGAAGTAGAGATATTGACAAAAATAAGATATACATCTACGCTAGCGTAGAAACCATGCATTATTTCAAGAAGAAAATGTTCCTAAAACGTTTGTCGATATGAGTAGTATCGGTCAACAAACGACTTTTTTCAATCGAGATTTTGGAAGCTCATATTTTGCTGCAAATATATCACAAGCGGAAATTAAGGCTTACGCCACCTGGTGGCCAAATCATTTTTTACAAAAACGATTAATCATGTGCAAAGAATTTCCCATCAGGAGCTATATCCGAAAAATTTTTCAAATCGGAGATTTAGAAGGAGAGATATAGGAAGAAAGCAATTTACCTTTACGCCCCCTAACGGAAAGTCTACGAATTACTTGAAAATTTTGAAATTATATGAAAAACATGTCACACTAGAAACACTATCCAACAAAGAAGGAATTTTTTAAATCGGACTCCTAGAAGTACAGATATTGACAAAAATAAGATATACATCTACGCTTCCTGGGGGAGAAACCGTGCATTATTTTAAGAAGAAAATATTCCAAAAAGGTTTATCGATGTGAGTGGCATCAGCCTACGAAAGAATTTTTTCAAACGATATTTTAGAAGCTCAAATTTTATGGCAAATACATCAGACGCAAAAATTAACACTTACGCCCCCAAATAGCTAAAGTATTCTTTATCAAAAATTTGAAATTATATGCAAAAGATTTTCCATCACGAGGTGTATCCGATAAAGCAAAAAATTTTCAAATTGGAGTTTTAGAAGAAGAGTTATCGGGGAAAATGTAATTTACTTTTACGCCCCCTAGCGGAAAATCTATGCGTAATTTGAAAAAGTAACTATATCTAAAATATTCTTAGACATAAATGCAATCGAAAGCTAAAAGAATTTTTCCCATCGGTTGTTTAGAAGCAAATATGTGGAATAAAACGTATTTTTGAATTCGACATCATCTGCATTTACGCCCTCTAGCGGCGAAATTGTACATCGTAAAAAAAAACGAAATAAAGGATCATCATTCGCATATTTCAAGCTTCGAAATGCAAAAATAATTTTTCAAATCAGACTAATAGTTTGCAGAGATACCGTGGGTACAGACGGGCGGACGGACAAACCGGTAACATAAGCTCGATCTTTTTTTACAAAAGGCGTGCGAAAAAGGACGACACCTCTTAAAACGGTTCAAATCAGAGATATAATAACAAACTTATTCTAAACAACAAACGATACCCCCGTAATGAGATTTCCACTACCAATATTCCAGTAAAAACAAAACAAGGTCACACAGAATGTAATGAGCGTGTCTCTTGAATTTCTCTCCGACACGAAACATATATTTCGAAGCCATAGGCGCCAGTGCTAAGATGGGGCCAAACCCAAAGTCGAACCGGGCTCGGGCTGCATAACACATGGTCATATCAGAATAATATGACTACCTCCGGAGACACAGCTTCCAGTGTTAGTCATATTATTGGTGGAGTGCACGTGTCAAGGTCGACCACACGGAGATATACGCGGCCGGCGAGGACAATTGAGTCATAGTGCGTAACGTGAGCAGAATGGGTAGAGGTAGTGATTTGACGGACGTTCAAAAAGGAATGATCACCAGCTACGGCGGCATGGGTGGATGCATCTCTGAAACAGCAGACTTCGTGGGCTGTATTAAGGGTGTACCAAAAATGGACCGCGGGCACACCGAGTACCTCTTGACTTCATAACTGTGGAGCCCCAAAGGCCAGCGAGTCCAGAGGAGAACGTCGCCTTCGTCGACTGGTAAAAGGCAATCGACGCGCAGCAGTGCAGCAATGGGCCACGCAAACGAACGCTGGGGCACCCGGATACGTGTCTCCGATAATACTTGAGCGAATCCTGTTACTACGCATGGGTCTCCGGAGTCGACGCTGCGTCAAGGCAGCCATGTTGACCCAGGTCCATCGGCAACGACACCTGCAGTTCGCATGGGACTACCGTCATTGGACGGTGGAAGAATGGGAAAAGGTTGCCTTCTCCGACGAATCAATGATTCCACTCCACATAAATGACGGGCGGTGGTAAAGCGTCAGGCACACGAGAACCAACACCCCGATACCATTGTCGGTCAAGTACAGGCCGGCGGTGGCAGTGTGCATGTCTGGGGGATGTTTTCCTGGTATGACCTGGGACCGCTGATACCACTGGATGGGTCCCTGAACGCCAATGGATACCTCTCCATCCTCACTGACCACATGCATCCCTTCATGTTGGATGTTTTGCTAGTATGATCTGGGACCGCTGGTACCACTGGATGGGTCCCTGAACGCCAATGGCTACCTCTCCATCCTCGCTAACCACATGCATCCCTTCATGTTAGATGTTTTCCTAGTATGACCTGAGACCGGTGGTACCACTGGATGGTTCCCTGAACGCCAATAGCTACCTGTCCATCCTCGCTGACCACATGCATCCTTTCATGTTGGATGTTTTCCTAGTATGACCTGGGACCGCTGGTACCACTGGATGGGTCTCTGAATGCCAATGGCTGCCTCTCCATCCTCGCTGACCACATGCATCCCATCATGTTGGATGTTTTCCTAGTATGACCTGGGACCGCTGGTACCACTGGATGGGTCCCTGAACGCCAATGGCTACCTCTCCATCCTCGCTGACCACATGCATCCCTTCATGTTGGATGTTTTCCTAGTATGACCTGGGACCGCTGGTACCACTGGATGGGTCCCTGAACGCCAATGGCTACCTCTCCATCCTCGCTGATCACATGCATCCCTTCATGTTGGATGTTTTCCTAGTATAACCTGAGACCGCTGGTACCACTGGATGGGTCCCTGAACGCCAATGGCTACCTCTCCATCCTTGCTGACCACATGCATCCCTTCATGTTGAATGTTTTCCTAGTATGACCTGGGACCGCTGGTACCCCTGGATGGGTCCCTGATCGCCAATGGCTACCTTTTTTTTTTTTTTTTTTGATTGGAGGTTTAACGACCACCGTGAGCAACTCAATGGGCTATAAGCAGTCGCCCGTCCCTAATTTAGGGTCACTGGTTCCAGGGAAGGGAGAGAGCCAGTGCCGTAAGACAAACACAACATCCATGCCTCACCGGGATTCGAACCCGGACCCCTCACGGACGAATGATCAGAGGCCAGCGCCTTAGACCACTGCGCCACCGGGGCGGCCCAATAGCTACCTCTCCATCCTCGCTGACTACGTGCATCCCTTCATGTTGGATGTTTTCCTAGTATGACCTGGGACCGCTGGTACCACTGGATGGGTCCCTGAACGCCAATGGCTACCTCTCCATCCTCGCTGACCACATGCTTCCCTTCATGTTGGACATTTACCCTGGTGGTGTCTACCAACAGAGCAATACGCCCTGCCATGTTGCTAAGGGGGCGCGTGACTGGTTTCAGGAACACGACAGCGATGTCTCCATTCTGCCTTGGCCAGTGAAATCGCCCGACCTCAAACCCATAGAGCACTTGTGGGACTATTTACCGTATATACTCGTGTATAGGTCGACCCCCCCCTTCTGATTTTTATCTAAATATCTGCAGCTTTTGTATATCCCGTGTATAAGTCGACCCCCAATTTTTATGTGAATATCTGCAGTTTTTGTATACCAACCCATATTGTGCATAAATTAAAAAAAAAGTCTTTTCCGAGGATTCGCTCGCATGCGGAAATGTGAACCTACTATTTATTGTTGTAATAGCTGGCTCTCGCAGTGTTGCTTGCCGCAGTTCCCCGCAAAATGTGGGTGGAATTGAGGCACAATTCTGGGAAGATGATAGGGCACACCACCCTGGTTAGAGTTTTCAGGGAAGGTTACACATTTTAGCAATATATGAACCCACTTTTGCACAAATTCCCCCCCCTCCTTCTCCCACTTTTTACGAGCGAGTTTTCTGCAGTTACTTCATTCGTGGAGAGTAAAGCATTTGTTCCCGCAGCAAACGAATCGTGATGCAATTACCAAACCTCGTAAGGCAGGCACATCGTTATTTTAAAAAAACCCTTCCTGAAACATATTTGGAAAGCGTAAATAGGTCTTGATTTCAACCTGATAGTTTTTTTATCCCATAAAGAATATGCATGCCGTAAAAAATAAATGTGTAAGTTTTGAAGTTTTCAATGGTTTTCTTCAAAATTTAAAATTAATTTTTATTTTGATGCATTGTGGACACTGTAAAACTTGCTCACAACTATTTAAAAAATTGAAGAAAATTTGTTCTATAAAATTTTCTCCCACTACCCTGTGCAGCGTAGCAACTGTCGGTCAACTGCTGAGTTGTACGAGTGTGTGATTGACAGAGGTCGTTATCTACTCTCGAGTTTCTTCCCTCTCTCCACCGTGTTCGTGACAAACAATCGGCTTTAGTGACAAAACCAAACATCGCCCCATTCAGTAAAGATGCAATCCTTATTTGCTCGCTCTTAGTCTTCAGAAAAGGTTACTGTTTGTTTGATTTTTACACACTCAATTTAATAAAAAACGTAAGTAGGTTGTTAAATTAATGCACTTATTTACTATCAGTGGCAGTGTTATTCTGAGCGATCGGCCAAGTTTAAACACTTTCGTTTTCGGGATGCATTGATCAAGTTACCGCTGTTCTGTAGATTGTCACACCTCTCTTCGCCGTCGCTAAGCAAAGCAGGAGCAGCAGTATCCTTTTGCAATAGTCTGTCCTTTTCCCTCATCACCCCCCCCCCTCCCCGTTGAAACTACTGGCTGACGCGTTCACCTCTTTCCTCAGGGTGATTTACCAGCGGGGCAGTCAAGGCCATGTCGACAGATCTAAAACAAACTTTGAGACATCTTTACGAAATGAGTTTTTCCATTAGTAAATAAAAAAAGCTCGTACATATAAAATCAAGAAAATTCTTAGCAATAATTTTCTTCAGTACCAGTAACACCCGGAAAATGACTAAATATACAACTGCAAATGAACTGATGGCGCAAAGAGCTAAGTATGCGCATTTCCATAAGGCATCAAAATTTTGGTTTTCAATCTATCAGAAATATTTTCCATGTATAGTTCGACCCCTAATTTCGGCCTAAATATTTCATTAAAAAAGTCGACCTATACACGAGTATATACGATAGATTGACAGGTTCAGCGTGCTGACCCACAACCACGTCATCTCCGGGACCGCCGTGCTCTGCTGCAGTCCGAATGGACACGTGTGCTTCGGGCAACCTTCCAGGGCCTCATTGCGTCCATTCCACGCCGTCTCGCCGCTGTCATCCGGGCCAAAGGTGGTTATTCCCATTATTACGCAGGTGGCCATATCATTCTGATACGACTGTGTACAGTGAAATATCCATTAACGGACACCTCCGAATAACGGTAACCTCCAAGCAACGGCAAGTTTAGATTGGTACAGAACAGCTGCCATAGGATGAACATTAACCTGCAAACAGCGAAAACGCTTGACAGCGGACCAACGGACACAGCAGTTAATCCCGAAAGAGATCTAACGGACACCGCAGTTATTCCCGAAAGAGATCTAACGGACACCGCAGTTAATCCCGAAAGAGATCTACCGAACACCGCAGTTAATCCCGAAAGAGATATAACGGACACCGCAGTTAATCCCGAAAGAGATATAACGGACACCGCAATTATTCCCGAAAGAGATCTAACGGACACCGCAGTAAATCCCGAAAGAGATCTAACGGACACCGCAGTTTATCCCGAAAGAGATCTAACGGACACTGCAGTTAATTCCGAAAGAGATCTAACGGACACCGCAGTTAATCCCGAAAGAGATCTAACGGACACCGCAGTTAATCCCGAAAGAGATCTAACGGACACCGCAGTTAATTCCGAAAGAGATCTAACGGACACCGCAGTTAATCCCGAAAGAGATCTAACGGACACCGCAGTTAATCCCGAAAGAGATCTAACGGACACCGCAGTTTATCCCGAAAGAGATCTAACGGACACCGCAGTTAATCCCGAAAGAGATCTAACGGACACCGAAGTTATTCCCGAAAGAGATCTAACGGACACCGCAGTTAATTCCGAAAGAGATCTAACGGACACCGCAGTTATTCCCGAAAGAGATCTAACGGACACCGCAGTTATTCCCGAAAGAGATCTAACGGACACTGCAGTTATTCCCGAAAGAGATCTAACGGACACCGCAGTTAATCCCGAAAGAGATCTAACGGATACCGCAGTTAATCCCGAAAGAGATCTAACGAACACCGCAGTTATTCCCGAAAGCGATCTAACGGACACCGCAGTTATTCCCGAAAGAGATCTAACGGACACCGCAGTTAATCCCGAAAGAGATTTAACGGACACCGCAGTTAATCCCGAAAGAAATCTAAGGGACACCGCAGTTTATTCCGAAAGAGATCTAACGGACACCGCAGTTAATCCCGAAAGAGATCGGACGGAGACCTTGTCCTTTAGGATTTTACGATACTTCGGTGAAAGGAATAAAATAGGAATAAAGAATGCTACTAAGAATTAAGAATGCCACTGTGCCTCGAGCTTGATGGGTTGGATTACAGCGAGTACAATGGTGTACTTAAGTGAAAAGAAAGTTTAGTTCTACGCGAGGAGAACTTCAGCTCCTGTGTATGTTAGTCGCAACCTGGGGGTAGGGGTAATTGCTGGTGCATGAAATGTTCTCCGTTGGCGGCGGTGTATCTTTGATTGGTCCCTGTGGGTTCTGTTCTTATGTATTTTTCAGAGCACGGCTATTCAACTTCACTGTCTAGTATTTTTTTCCTTCTCTTAACGTACCGCAAACTTAACCTCCTAGCTTCATATTTCTAAAGGGAAGTTTGAGACAACGGGTCAGACATTACTTTCCTAAAATCTATATCATTTTATTTTAAATTGTTATATTGAATTTCATTCAGCATTCTACCTTTGGAGAAAGCTCTTAAACGGCTTTCTTTATGCCTAAGCTTTGTACAATTATTCTCCTTTTGTAGCAAAGCAACGGACTAGTCATATTAATCTAAGCCTAATCTCCGTACAACAGCACCTCCCAAAAAAGGTCACTTTTCCCCGGTCCGAACAGCGATCGTTATTCGGAAGTTTCGCTGTACTTACTGCTTGGACTCTGAGAGAGGGAGAAAATTTTCTTCCTATTTCTTTTTTTTTTTTTTAAGTGTTTTTTTATGATTTAGCACACGAGACTTTTTTCATACATGGGACTGACAAAGGGAAAAAATAGCTCAACTTTTAAACCAGGTGAAAAATCAAAGCACGCGGGCACAGAGTGTGAATTTAACGCTGCATGAGCAAGACAGAATTGTTTACGTTAATTTATTTATGTAAATATCAAACTGGAGCACAACACTCTATTCAAAATATAAAATTACTGGCATCTTACAACAACATAGGATAGAGGGCATACATACTGCTGGGGGGGTTGATTACGATTAGGGGTGAAATCTTCGCTCCTGCCGACTTCCGTTTTTTGAAATTTTTCCTACATTTTCAAGGTGAAATACAAATGTTTATGGAATAGAAGGATATCTAACAACAACACTGGGCAGAAGGAACATTGCAAGAAAAAATACTACGATCATGGGAGAAATCTTCATTCCGTCTAACTTCCAATTTCGAGAGTCGGACCCCCCCCTTCTCCCCCCAAATTCTGTTCAGTTATGCATCGACCTCGAGAACGTCACAAAGGGAGATTTTCGCAACGTCAAACTTCCGTTTTCGGGGAAAAAAAATCTCCTTTTGCAAGCTAAAATACAAATGTTTATGGAATAAAATCATATTTAATAACCACACTGAGCAAAAGCAACATCGCGGAAAAAAAAATTACTGTCTTCACTCCGTTTAAGCTATGTTTTCGGAAGTTTAGAAAGATGAAATATCGTCTCCTGACGGAAAACGATCCCCACCCCTCCAACCGTTGGGTCGTTTCATAATTATTGGCAGATTCGAACACAAAGAAACAAACAGCAGTAACAGACAACGAAATGCATTTTATTCCGAAAACATTCTGCCCTCGGCAGCAATACACTGTGCCCAACGTGTTTTCAGTGCAAAAATGCCCCGGTGGCAGAAACTGGCATCACAGTGGTCCGAGGAATCTCTAACGGCGGAAATCACAGCATCCTTGTTAGCGAACCGTTTTGCCCCTCAAGAAGTGGTCCAAATGGCGAAACATGTGAAAGTCTGAGAGGGCCAAGTCAGGTGAATAAACAGGGTGAGAGAGGACCTCGTACCCCAAGGTGTTGATTTTTCGCATGCTTCCAAATGACACATGCGGTCGTGCGCCATCCTGAAGCAGTATGGGACCCAAACGATTGGCGAGCGATGGCTGTTTGCTGCATAATTTCTGGTGACATTCGTTCGGCTGACGGCAGCCCACGTCCGTTGTGATTATTTGACCTCGCAGCAAAAACTCATAATGAACCACAGTCTTGGCAGTCCACTATACAGAGATCAGAACCTTCTGCGGGTGCAACTCGGGTTTGGACATGTGTTTGGGTGGTTTCCCCTTTATCGAGCCACCGCGCTGTTCGCTTCCTTTTGTCATAAAGCACCCATTTTTCATCAACTGTAAGGATCCGATGCAGAAAGGGAGCACTGGCCTCGCGTTTCTGGAGAGCAATGCATGTTTCCAGACGCCGTATCTGCTGCTGTTCGGTGAGTTCGTGTGAAACCCAGGTATCGAGTTTTTAACCTTGCTCATAGCTGCTAGGTGTCTGCAAACTGTCGCTGATGATACGACAAACTCGACACTGAGCTCATGTGCTGTGGACGTCGGTTTATCTTCCACTTTCCGCCTTAAATGTACACACAAAACCGTACGACCGGCTCTTGGCTTATGATCGATGACAACATCACCGGCATGGAACTTGGAAATCAGTCTACGGACAGTTCTGTCAGTCGTCGTTCCGACACCCCACGCTCTATTGACATTTGCGACCGTTTCGGACACATTCTGCCCAAGTTTGAATTCGTGCAAAATTACTGATCTCACGTTGGGTTGCTCCATCACGTCCCCAACTGCTGAGATCTATCTGAAATACCGTTTTATACGCGTGGACTGAACCGATTCAATTTGCATGGGCGTTTGGTAGTTTCTCTTACGATGCGTCCCTTGTAACCGGCTTTGCAAATTCGCCTTGTCGGCATCAGCCAATAATTATGAAACGACCCAATAGTTCCACCAAAATTTCTCTTCATTTTTGCATCGATCTCGAGAATGACTCAAACGATGACAAATAAAGCGAAATTTCGCGAATCCGCGGAAGAATCTCATGTGTGTTTTTTTACATTTTCTAGTTGTTAAAGAGAATTCCTCGGCAATTAGGTCTTAATGGGGATTGGGAACTCGGTAGGACTATTCATTCCGGGCTTCGTTAACAAATACCGTAAGCCATGAATTACTAAATTTCCGCGAAGGAAAAGTTTCTTCAAGAACCATAGTTAGTCAACAGCAGGCTGACGAAATTTTGCACCCCTACCTCCACGCAGCAGCTCCCTACTAATTCTACTGAGCAACGTTCGATGCAGATTGCCGTTTTCAATTCTTTTTCTTTATTATTGAAGGTTTAACGACTACCGTGAGCAACTCGATGAGCTACAAGCAGTCGCCCGTCCCTAATTTATAGCCACTGGTTCCAGGGAAAAGAGAAAGGCAGCCCCGTAAGGCAAACACAACATCCATGCCTCACCGGGATTCGAACCCGGACCTTTCTCGGACGAATGATCATAAGCCAGCACTTAGACCACTGCGCCTCAGGGATGGCGTAGATTGCTGCCGATTTTTCTTGATCCCCCCCAAGCATTTCTGGAAGAAACGAATGTCAAAGAAACTCGTGTGGCTATACCAGGGGCGGATCCAGGATTTTCAAGGGCGGGGGCGTAAGTGCCGGGAATAACCGGGGATCTTTCTGATATTTTCCCGCAAAATTTTAAAGTGTTCTTAGAAAGTATAAATTCTTCCAATTAATTAACGAAAGTAATATACTTTTAAGTAATACTTTCTTTCACGAAAAAATATTCAATTTGTTATTAAAAACCTAACAAATCGAAGCTTTTCATTGGTTTCTGAGGGGACGCCTCCCGCCTTACTTATATCGGCCCCTGGGCTATACTATAGAAATAGGTGGCCCTTTCTTGCTCCACAGTTGAGAAAGACATCGGTTAATTGCATGGGGAGGAAAGAGTGGAAGTCTGGAAGAGATTTTTTTTTTAATGCTTAAACAGTTGAGAAAGATATCAGAATATATTTTGAAAAACACCAATATTTTGAAAAACACCAATACCTGCAAAATCGTGTAAAAAATATATATATCTACTGTTCGTATTGCTTAAAAGAAGTGGAAAATGAAATTTGTAGTGATCAAAAAAAAATTATTGAAAGGTTTACAAAAATGTAGCAAGTATGTAAGACAAAAGAAAATTAAAAAATAGGGGTAGAAAAAGCTAGCAGAAAAGGTGGGTTTTTTTTTTTTTTTTTTTTTGAGCCTGAAAATTAAGTATGATAACTACAAGGTGTATATTAGTGTGTACACATTGTGTATGCGCATATCTGTGTATTATGTGTTGGTAAAGAAAAAAATATTTTAGTTTGAGGAACACCGACCGGTTGAGCTGATAGCAACCATATTCTAAATTTATGTGAAAAGTCTTTTTAAAAATTGAAAGAGTAGCCAAATTTACATTTCATTTTTTTTTTGGGGGGGGGGGGTATTGAAATATATGTAGAAGTGTTACTGTGTGCACATTCTCTTAACAAAAGCACCAAATGTCAGAATAAATTAATCTTGTGTCCAAGGCCTAAAACTTAGATCCTTTGCATTTACCCCAAATCAAAATTCTTGTGTTGAGAAAATTAAGGCTATGATTAGCCAGTGTTGTTGAGCAAGCAAAATTAATATCTGGTAATATTACATTGCTCTTCTTGTGGTCTTCCAATGAATACAGCCGAAGTCGGCTTTTCAAACTTACACACGAGTCAGTACATGTTTTGTGTTTTGAATTGCATGTTCTTTGATTGTGCCAAGTGAGCAAAATCACCCCTGCAACTGGCAGGGCTTTTCCATAGGAAACGTTCATTGGGTAAGTTTTTGTTAGTCATTTCGCCAGTGTTCTTCCACTAAATTTATCACGTGCCAAATTTTATAAAGTTTTGTTCGAATATTTTTGCATTAGGATTTTTCGGTGACAAGCATTCCCCCCAAAACACATAGATCAAAATATTCTTCATCTTCCTAACAGCTTTTACATTATATCAACTGGTTTTCTGTGAACATCATCTTTTTTTTTTTTTTTTTTTTTTTTAACATCATAATTTGAGACTGATCTATTTAACAATACATAGCAAGTGCATTTTGGTTGGTTCAGCAAAGTGCATTGTGTAACTTACAAATCTTTGGCTGCAACAGAATATTCTGAATACTCAAAAAATTGTTCATGTACCTGAATGTGCTTAGCTATAAAAACAGAAAAAAATGTTGCTTATTATGGCAACTTAAGAGGCTTGCTCAATGTGCAAAAATTAATGCAATCTCTTTCTTGCTAATGCAGCAAAAGTTATTTTTTTTAGTTTTTTTTTTTTTTTTTTCCTTTTTCAGTGTAGGCTGAAACTACACTGGTGTCCAAAAGTTAAGCATAATTGGTAAAACATACAAAGTAAAGGGTTAAAACAGATAGAACAGCGGACACTGGTATATAGATTAGTCCCACATCTAAACCAATTGCAGTGCATGATCAAATAACATCTACAGACGTTTGATATGCAAATATGTCGCAGTTCCATAAAAACAGCTTACCCTAAGTGAAAATCCTTCAAATACGTGGTGTCAGGAAATAAATAAATACATCACTCTTTCCACGTACCAGAAACACATAGCAACCGAAAAATTGTTTTTCAGCCGCCGCCACCATGAAATTGAACCACGGAACTCTCGATAACTAGCCGAGCGCGTTAACTTTAGTGTAAAGTTAACGCGCTCGGCTAGTTATCAAGAGTTCCGTGGTTCAATTTCACAGCGGCGGCTGAAAAACAATTTTTCGGTTGCTATGTGTTTCTGGTACGTGGAAAGAGCGATGTATTTATTTATTTACCCTAAGTGTCTTATCCCTAGTACTGTAAATACTTAATGGGAATTATTCAAACTCTGAGAGATCTTAATTGTTTCAAGTTCAACAACAAATACTATTGTCAGCAAAAGGACTTCCGATGGGTTCACCTCTTTCTCCACTTCTGGCTGAAGTTTTCATGCAACATATCGAAAAAAAATAGTCATGGAACACAATCTACAACCTTCCATTTGGCTCCAATATGTTGATATTTTTGTAACCTTGAATATCTTCTGGAGAAGATTTCCCTGAAGTTCCCATTAATAAAATTCAGCATCAATGAAAAATCACTGAAAGGCATTGACTTCTTGGATGTCCATCTGACAAGGCAATGAAATAATCTCAACAGATCTGTCTACAGAAAACCCTCTGCAATAACAAACATAATCCCATTTTCATCCCACTCCCCCACTGCTCACAAATTTGCCGCCTTAAAAAAACATATGTTAATTGTGCCAGGATTGTCTGCAACACTGAATTTTCCTTCAATGAAGAAATTGACACGATAAAAAAAATTGCCGAAGCCCATCAGTTACCACCTTCTACAATTCAGAAATTCCTCCAAAATTCACATTTGAAAAATCTGTCTGCTCTCTCAACAATAATAATGGGGAAAACCACCATTCATTGGTTCCATCCCTTTCCATGAATCCTTCTCTTATAAGATGTGTAAACTTTTCAAAACTATGGGCTACACTCTCACAGTGAAACCAAATCCTTCTGCAATAATGTGCCTGCTTAAAGAAAGGGATCATGTCTCACCCTTGGACACCCCTGGAGTTTATGGTATTCCCATTTCAACTTCCTCTGGTCTTTCAGTGTATACTGGAAGCACATACCTAAGCATCAAAACAAGACTTGGTGAACACAAAAAAGATGTTTCCAATGGTCTTCCAAAGACAGCTTTATCTGCACTAACCCTTGAAGACACCTCTGCAGTTCTCATTTGGAAAGAAACCAAAAAAGTTGCCCCTTTCATCAACAAGGCATCTCTGCATTTCCAAGAGAGCATTGAAATTTTGTTCACCAAAAACTGCAATTCAGAGACCCCTCGCCAAATCCCATTTATTTGGATCTCTTTACTAAAATCTGGCAACAGTTCCAACACCCCAACTTGAAATTGTAGTTCCGACAACCAGCCCAAACTCAATCACAGGTGATCAAGGTTGTAGGATGACCGAAAGCTACCGCTAAACAAACCTTTTTACCATACGTGACTCCATGTGTTTTCGCTCGATTTCTATGCTTATGGGTTTGCACACATTTACAGAAAATAAATTCGACTTACCCAGGTGTTCATCGGAAAATTCCAAGAGCTTAAATTTCTTCTAGAACCATACTGCTTCATTCTTAAAACCATACTGCTTCATTCTTAAAATTATTTGGTCTACAACAGGGCCCCATTAAAAGAAAATTAAATTAAATACTCTTTTGCCAGTGATCACATGAGTTGGTGAATTACCAGAAGAATGGTGGTTAACTCTAACCATTACAGGGAGAGTGAATGATAGTGATAACAATTTGATTGATGAAGTCTTTCTTGATGATTTGCCTATAAAAAAACAACAAAGTAAAAAAAACAGTTCACAAATTTTGGAAGCTGTTACTGGAATCCCACTGGATACACCCATATGTTTTGTAAGAAGAAAAAAAAATCCTGTGTTTTACTTACCAATTTTTTTTTTTAATTTCACATCACATTTAAGTTCCACAGCCAAGTAAGACAGGATCAAATTTTCAAAAACATCACAAGACCATTTTTTGATGTCTCAAAAATAATTTACCTTTTTTCATTAACAAGCAATTTAATAGAATCACTTTATGAAGTCTGACAAAAATCAGCCACACCAACTTGAAAAAAAAAATACATTATACATTCATATATCACTAATTTTTAGTAGATGTCTTCATAGTATTTGTGTTCTGACTTCCTATAGTCATTTGAAAACTTGCATTATGCATGCAGGCACAGCTGAAAATCACTTTCTCCTATAATGTTTAACTTACTATAAATGTCCTGAACTGGTTTGCAGAAAGACCTTTTCACAGAAAGTTTAATTATCTCTCACTCTCTCTCTCTAATGCGCGCACACACACACACACACACACACACACACGGGCGTACCCAGAAAATCAGATTTGGGGGGGCTCCGGCTCTGGAAGTAAAAATGCTCATGTAAGTGTACTTATGCAATATGACTGTTATAATAAATGTTTTGATCTGTGAAAGAATTTAATACATTGCATTCACAAATTATCCAGCTGCAAATGGTGTTTTTATTGTGTTTTTTTTTACTTTGAATAAAAATGCATATTTCAGAAAAGGAGTTAACCACAAATGTAATTAATTTATCTATTGCTATATTATAGCTTCAGAGAATGCATTTTAGAACAAATTCTATAATGCGTGATTTCAGCAATTATGAAAATTGAAACTCACCAATTAGGAAAATTGGAGAACAGTTAGAAGGTTAGGAATCTCTTGTGACGGACACTGATCGTGTTGGAATCATATTGCCAAAACACTTGGCCTCATGGGGGGGGGGGATCTGGACTTGGGGACCTCTCTTGGGTGTGCCCCTGCGCGCGCGCGCGCGCGCACACACACACACACACACACACACACACTGTACTTGCTTGAACTTGTTTCATGATTTGTGATTTTTTCGATGAACTCAAAAAACTATCTTAAGGTGCTTAACTGTAGTACAGTCGATTCCCTAGCTGGAAACAGCAAATCAGATCAAAATTTTCATCCCGTTTCCATGAAAAGCAACAACTGACCATCTAAATACTTTCTCCAGCTTGTCTCAGCACAGCCACATTTCTTTTATATTTAAACCTATTTCACGAAAAACCTACAATTTTTCTTCCAAGCTGGATAATACTAATTACCTTTTGGCATTGCATAAATCAAAGTTTTCCCAACCTGAGTGTTGTTCCATTTTGGGAGTAGAGCAAACATTACTCCTGTGCAAAAACAGAGCAGTTTTCGGGCCATGTGTTGAAAATGTAGCTTATGGTTTTCGATGGTTGGTTTATAGCGTCCATTTTCATAATACGTGTAAGCTCTCTTTTATGAGCTCTTAATTAGGTTTCTTTCACAAACCAGCACCTGTACACTATCACATAATATTAGAAATGTTATGCCAAGTAAGCCAAGAAAAGGGATTATCACAAAATCAGAAAATAAATGATAAAGCCACAAAAAAAAAAAAAAAAAAAAAACAGACTAACAGAAAATAGTGTCAACAAAATTTTGAGATCAACTCAAATCAGAATTCCAACATAAGCCAGCAATAAAATTTCAAAATTAACATATAGGTTGGATTACATAAACCAATATGATAAAGACCTGAGAAGAAATGTCATATACAATATTCCTTTAGACTGCAATAAGTCTTATAGTGGACCAACTTCAAGAGTTTTAAAACAGCAGCTTGGGGAATATTATGCAGCAATTGAAAGAATAAAAAGATAAAAAAATGAGACAGAAGATAAACTGAGCAAATTTGGTACTTTTTGTGGGGCTTTAATTGCTCATTATACGAAAAAATCAAAAGCAGGATAGTGTGCAGGTTCTGGATTGTGAAACAAGCCTAAATAAAACACTCATAAAAGAAAGTATATATATTATGATAATGGACCCATAAACCAACCACCAAAAACCATGATCCACATTTTCAACATATAGACCGATTCTTAATATAGACAAAATTTCAAGAACCACATTTATATATTTGGATCATGAGAATGGCAACAGTCAGTTTCAGAAAAATCTGGTAAAATTCAAAATCCTTCTGTAACAAAACAGTCAGATCAGCATTGAAAACAAACCCTGACAATCATACAGGGGCTCAATAATGTCTGTACATATAAAGAAACAACCCAAAATTTATAGAACATTTGTTTTATTTCTTATTAAGAATTACTTACTAAATTCGAAAAGTAACTACTTTTGTACAGGATAGTGTTAACTATGCCCACAATGCTTCATACGTTTTCTTGATTTTTTGGATGTTTAATTTTTCCCCTTAAGTCATTTTTAATCCAAATGTACATTCCCTTAAGCAGGGGTGCTTATTCTGTGAAATCAAATTTCCTGAAACCAAACCCAAATTTCCTGAAATTAACGTAGATCAATACTTACAAAAAAAAATAAAAAAAATAAGAATATATGTGTTACATTCGTAATTTATTTCCCAAGTTCTGATATTTTTTTAAAGAACAGTGGCCTTTATAAAATTTTACTAATTGCAAATTTCTAGTGTTTGGCACTTCAAAGCTATAAATAATACTTATAAAAAGTAAAATACTGAGAAAAAAATTAAAAAGGCAACTTACATAATTGATGCCTTGCCTGCCTGTGTCAATGGTGTATTTTCTTCTGCAGAAAAGACTGAAATGTATATGACCAAGTTTGTTCAGTTTATACTTTAAATGATTTGTATATTCACGTAATAAGTCATCAATGCTGCTGATGGATGCAAACTTCATACTTCATAATGCTTTAGAAAAAAATTTAGTTATTTTGTTTTTATTTTGCTGCAAATCCTTTGCGTGAGATTTACGTTTACTGCACTCAGATTCCCGCTTTGGTGTTGACAGATTTTGTGTTGGAATTTTAGGGCTCACCACAATCTTTGTACTTACAGAGCTAGCTGCTGATGATTTATTTATTCCAGAAAAATGATTTCCAATTACTTCACGCCTTCTATCAGACTTTCCAGCTTTGCAACATGTTCTGTAACAAAGTTTTGTCAACTGCAGTGGTGATCGGATTTTCAACACCAAACATTTCAAACGTTGAACATTTCTTTGCTAACAGGTTATATTTGATGGTATGATAACTGTCCAAGCTTTTTGCATGTAAACTAGTTCTGTGCTGTGTGATGATATTATCCACGAAATTAAATTAGCTTTCCACAATTGGTCCATGAAAGCATGAGATGAGGGCTTTTACAAGTTTACCCAATGTGGAGTACTTTTGTATTCCATCATGTGAGCACATTTTTGACACTGCAGCCCAGTATTCATCAATGCCTTTGGGAATTTTATTTTTTTCACATTTCTCATTGGCTGAGTAATTAAAGATATCACTAATTGCTGTATCGATTTGATATGATCCGATTTCTTCATCGATAACAAGCATTCCGTTAGCAGATAGCACTGAGCTACATGCATCAGTCAATTTTGAAAGAGCTATATAGGTAGTAGTTTGGCCCCTAAGAGACGGGTCTAACCCTGAAAAATTAATCAGAGAAGAATTTCCCACAGGAAGTTTTTGGATCATGTATAAGGAGCATGCCAGATAACATTCCTTTAGCTCTTTCTTAAATGAAGATACCATATAATCATTTGATGTACTTGCAGCAATAAGTTTTTTGGCTTCTCCTCCAACATAAATAAATTTGTCTGGCAGGTGATTATCACCACTCTTCAAATCTATTTTCAAAAGATCCTTGTGAGTTTTGCACTTTGAGATTATTTCATGTTTAATGAAAAATGATAAAATTTTCTTTATCAACACAAAAAGTTCAACATGCAATCTATGCAACATAGGTTGTTTGGTCTGAAACAGCTTTATGTATTCATTGAATATAGGCAGAACAGCTTTGTAGAGATGGATTTCAAGTAATGTTTTCTTTTGCACCACAAAGAGGCTTTCAATAATTTTATTCTTCCTTTCTTTTCCCATTTCTGTTAAACTTTTTGATTTCAAAGAATCTTGGATTTTCAGAAGTTTGGACACACAAGAATTACTAATTTTTCTTTCCTCACACACTTCATCCAAATCAGACGTATACAAATTTCTGTCTGAATCTTTAATCCAAGAATAATAGAAGATTAGCAAAGCATCCCACAACAAAATCATGCGTTCAACTGCTGGGAGCACACACAGCCATCTATGATTTGGTCATGAAAGCGGGGAGAGCTTTTGAATTCCTAAAATCATACAGATTTGGAAAAATAGTTCTCTTTTGTCAACACTTAGCAAGTCAAAGTGAATGTTGTCACACAATGATTCAATGTGCATTTTAAAAGGAGCAGTGAATCTTTTTACACTGTTGTTAACAGTATGGCAGCTATCACCATCAATATGAAGTAGATGTGGAGCTTTGTTGTTACGAACTAATGTTTCTACACCATTTTTTTACCCCTCATAGTGTTGCACGAGTCCATCAGGAGACTAATTAGGTTACTCCAAGGAATACCATTTCCTTCTATTAAATTTACAATTTTTGAGTAAATATTGGCTGCAGTACAAACCTGAAGTTGAATCGATGATAAATGTTGTATTACGACTTCTTGTTGCTCAGGGCAAAAATATTGTGCAAGAATAGTTAAGACACTACAATTCGCCCGACTTGTGCTCTCATCAATATTTAATGAGAAGGGAGTCTGTCTGAGGGTATCGACAATTTGGTTTCTTATTGTACGAGCAAGGCCATCTCTCATTTTGTATGTAACAGTTGACCTATTCGTACTTAACGCCTGTAATGCCTTTGGGTCCTTTGACAATGTCTGGGCCAGTTTTATAAGTTGAGGCCCAAGTGTATAGGGAAGAGAGTGTTCCACTATGAATGAACATAAAATTGCCTCTGATCTAACTGTACAGGTACTTAGATCTAGTGGCTTTTCATCACCAGCAGGGTTTTAATGCCTTTGGGTCCTTTGACAATGTCTGGGCCAGTTTTATAAGTTGAGGCCCAAGTGTATAGGGAAGAGAGTGTTCCGCTATGAATGAACATAAAATTGCCTCTGATCTAACTGTACAGGTACTTAGATCTAGTGGCTTTTCATCACCAGCAGGGTTTTCTGTAGACATATAAGAATACAAGTTCATTGAACTCTTTACAGATTCTTTGAATAAAACTCATATTGAGAAATGGCTTCCTAGTTTAATTGAATTAATAATCTAAAGCAACTTATGGGAATTTACTAGGAAATTTTTTCATTTATAGCAAATTTTCGGAGAAAACTCTTCTCCTTCTTCAGGCTCTCTAGTTGTTGTCACTTTTTGCTTGTCACTATCATGGTTACGGTTTACCTTGACGGTTATGGTTAACTTTGACGGTTTAGGTTATTTTTCAACAAATCCTGCCAGATGTTAGGCAGGAAAAATCCTTTGCAGTCATTGATGATGGAATTTTGATTTTTCTCAATCTCTATTCCTTCTTTCAGTTTTCTTTTTGGAAATTGCTTTGGAAACTGATTACTTTAAGGGAATTCCAATCCATGCTGTGCCCAGTTTCTCTAACATGCCTATCTAATCCAGTCTTGTTGGAGCAATTTTTTATAGCTGCTTTATGCTCAGCTATACGAGTTTCTAGTCTGCGACCTATTTCACCTATGTAAGATAGTCCACAACTACAATTTACTTCATAAACTACTCCTTGCATTTTTAAAATATCTTCTTCTCTTTGAACTATTTTAGGGAAAAATTTTTTAACTTTGTTCTCTAAACTTGGAGCTAGCCTAATATTGTATTTTTTACTAATTCTCTTTAAAGCCTCAAATAAACCTTTGTGATAAGAAATTTTTCTAGTGAATTTTACTTCTTGCTTCAGAATCTTTTAAAAGAGCCACCTAACTTGATTAAAAACTCAATGCAGCTAAAAGAAAAACTAGAACTTCTTCCTAAATTAGATTCTCCTATTATGGGTAGTTTAGATATAGTGTCTATGTATACTCACATTAATATAGATCAACTTATAGACTTTATAGCGGAAGACTTGGCAGACCTAATAGTTTTTCACAACAAGGAAAAAAACATATTAGTAGGAATTTTTGAAATGCTTACTTTCTCTTTGCAGAACAACTACTTTCAATTTGGGAAAACTTTTTTCATTCAAAAATCGGGGCTAGCTATGGGCTCCCCACTCTCCCCACTCTTAGCTAACTATTATGTGGGAAAACTAGAAGAAAAGATACTAGTACAACCCACATACTTCTGCTTATATAGCAGATACATGGATGACATCTTATTTATAATAGATAGCTCAGAAATTGTTCCAGAAAGAATTCTAGACTCATTCAATGAATTAGATGATTCCCTTAAGTTCACTATTGAACTTCAAAAAGAAAGAAGAATAAACTTCTTAGATATTACTATCTATTATGAAGATGAAAAATTCCTCACTAGTTGGTATAAAAAACCAATGAATACTAAAAGACTACTGGATTTCAATTCGTATCATCCAGTTTCTATTAAGAAAAATGTAGCAAGTCAGTTTTTAGAAAAAATTAATAAAATAGTTTCTACTGCAGATAAAAAAGAAGCCCATAAAGAAGAGCTTAAAGTCATACTTGCAGAAAATAACTATCCTAAAGAAGAAATTGAGAAGCTTCTGAATTTTAATGGTACGAAGAACCCACAAAAGCAAGAAGTAAAATTCACTAGAAAAATTTCTTATCACAAAGGTTTATTTGAGGCTTTAAAGAGAATTAGTAAAAAATACAATATTAGGCTAGCTCCAAGTTTAGAGAACAAAGTTAAAAAAATTTTCCCTAAAATAGTTCAAAGAGAAGAAGATATTTTAAAAATGCAAGGAGTAGTTTATGAAGTAAATTGTAGTTGTGGACTATCTTACATAGGTGAAACAGGTCGCAGACTAGAAACTCGTATAGCTGAGCATAAAGCAGCTATAAAAAATTGCTCCAACAAGACTGGATTAGATAGGCATGTTAGAGAAACTGGGCACAGCATGGATTGGAATTCCCTTAAAGTAATCAGTTTCCAAAGCAATTTCCAAAAAAGAAAACTGAAAGAAGGAATAGAGATTGAGAAAAAACAAAATTCCATCATCAATGACTGCAAAGGATTTTCCCTGCCTAACATCTGACAGGATTTGTTGAAAAATAACCTAAACCGTCAAAGTTAACCGTAACCGTCAAGGTAAACCGTAACCATGATAGTGACAATCAAAAAGTGACAACAACTAGAGAGCCTGAAGAAGGAGAAGAGTTTTCTCCGAAAATTTGCTATAAATGAAAAAATTTCCTAGTAAATTCCCATAAGTTGCTTTAGATTATCTTTACAGATGTTTTTGAAGATTTGTGTTGTGAAGAATTTGAATGGCTTACCAATGCTTTTACACCATCCTTTTCATACCGAATGCTTTTGTTGCACCAAATGCAGAAGCATTCCCCAGGAGAATCAGTTTTTTGACACCATATCCCAATGGCGTCAGCGTTTGCATCTTGCTTCTGAAGCCAATCCCAGCGATATTTATTGCGGATATCTTTTTCCAAAATTTTTATGAGCTCAGCATCAGAATCTTTCAAAAACTTCATTATCATAAATTGCATGCGATGTCAGGAACAGAAACTATTCTGTAGAATAGCACTTCACCAGGAGGAGCAGTAAGGATAACCAGTGGTCCCCAGTGCAGCAGCAGTCAAATGGAGCAGGAACAAGTTAAAGTACTTAGAAGTGCAGTAAACTCAAGTTACCATACTACTGAAGCAGGGTGGGGGAGGGATGAAGAGGGGACAGTCACCCACATCCTAGACTCAGATTTCTCTGCATTTTAAGAAAGCCAGAAGGTCAAAGAGTGCATTGAAGCCAATGACAAAGATTTCCTGAGCACCAACCAGCAGGCATCCCAAAGGGAAGGGGGAGGGGTGAACAAAAAGTCAGCAGGGAGATCCTCCCTAGATCTCTGTGATGATGAGATGAGAAGTCTTGAAGGTCAAAAGCAGCAGACAGAGTGGGTGGGCCACTAAGCCTTGGGGCGGGACAGGAGCAAAGGGGCACTGCCAGGAAAAGAAAGGGGTGAGAAATTTCTGTTTGGAGTAGCTCTGGGCAAACCCAGCACCAAACCACAAAGGAAAGCAAACAGTTAACACACTTTTAGAAGAAAAATATAACATTAGATGGAGGGTGGGGATGGGGGTGGAGGCGGTTGGTGGGAGGGGATCTCTCCCAGCTGAATTGTGTAGACACAGAGTGGACCTGTTTCTCTTCTCCTCTGTGGGGGTAGATTGGCAGTCAGATTTCCCAACTCCCAGTGGAATTGAGTTTTGCTTTGGCCACCAACCAAGGGAAAACAAGGAAAGGACAGTGACAGGCCTTGCCACTGGCTATAAAATAAAATTTCTAATTAAAAAAAAAAAAAAAAAAAAAAAAAAAACGCCGAAAATTCCAGTACAACGCCGAAAATTTCCGTGAAAAAAAAACCAACAAAAAAAAAAACGCCGAAAATTTCCGGAAAATAAGCACCCCTGCTTAAGACAATTTTTTGCTTCTAAGTGAGTAACTGGAAAAACTTCTAGCTGGATTAAAAACTCAACTGAAAATATTTATGGGATTTTAGTAGGGTATTATTCTTAAAATAAATTTGTGAATTATCTGAGACTTCTACAACAACCCTCTCTCTCATGGTTTCCCTGCTCTTACAGTCAACTCCTTATTAAAGAAATATGAAAACAATTCGAAAATTGAATGCCTCCATCCTCAAAAGAAAGAAAACCTGAAATTCTCTGGTTCTGTTTCTTACCATCCTTCCTATGCTTATAAGTTAGATTCTTTTTAGAAGTTTTGGTTACCAACTTGCCATTAAATCCCCCCAAACATATTGAAACTTCTACAAAGTGATAGGGACAAAGTTGAAAATCTGGACCTTTCAGGAGTTTACTGCATTCCTATCTCTTCTTCAACAGGTGATAACTTATACATTGGAAGCACATACAGGAGCACTAGCCACAGAATTTTAGAACATAAAAAATGTGTTTTGAAAGCCAACCCTAATACAGCCTTGTCTATTTTGACAATGGAAGACACATCTGCAGTATCCCGCTGGAACGAAGCAAAACGAATTGTTTCTTTTGACAATCGTTTTGCCCTCCGTTACCGTGAAAGCCTGGAAATTTTTTTCAACTCAGTGACTTTCAATTCCAAATCTCCTCTCTACATTCCGATGATCTGGAGATCAATGCTAAGTTTTGGCAGCAAAAATAGAAAAAAATCAAATGTAGAATCAGGCAACAATCTTAGTCCTCCATTGGCGTGATGAAGACCGAAGATAAGGTCGAAAGCTCCCAACTTATGAACTTTCTTTTAAAAGTTCTTTTCTTGTAACATAACTAGCGTGATCCAGTTACATTTATTTGTTATTATTGTTACATGTTTTTCCCATCATGATCATATCTGAGACTTGAGTTATAAAACAGAATCAGCAGAATATAAAAGATTATCCCTAGTAAATACAAGACTATCTCCAAGTCTAGAAAACAAAGTAAAAAAAAAAAATATTTCCCCAATGATAATTCAAAGAGAAGTCAATATTTTGGAAATGAAATTAGTAATGCATATGCACATATCACTAAGCTGCTCTCTAAGATTCAAAGGTTAGCTCCTCAAAGAAATCTCATCTGCTAGGTTCAAGTTTAAAACTGATGGAACTAGATTTTACTTATTGTTGATGTGTCAAATGTCACACCATTTACAGTGATCTTGGCTCAGAACTTGAGCTCCACTAACATCCATCACACATTCCACACACAACCTTTTGTACTTCATACTTATTACCTTCTTCTCATGCAGGCATTCTTAAATCTGGTTCTCACATTATTTCATTGGCCTTCCTCTACCGTTATGTTCTGCCACTTAGGCTGAATACATTGTCTTACAAATATTTCTTATGGGTTTTCACTAAGGAGTAACGGAGAATTTTTGGTCACATTCTTCTTATTTACCCTTCTTCTTATTGCCTTGTGATTCCAACATTATACTTTCAAAAACAATGAACTATTTAAAGGTTTAACCTTCAATTTCTAGGGGAATCAATTTGGTAAAATATTCAGTCAAAGCATTCCTAGACTTCATTTTCACTTGATACGTTAAAAAATTGATAAGCCAGTATTCCTTTTCTTGAACTATATAGTTGACAAATATGTATAATAATGATTATAACCACGTAATAAAGTTAAACAATGAAATGTGTTTGAAGAATTGATTGAAGAGAGGTTTGGACAGACATGTTCAAAACACAGCACATAAAAAGAACTTTGGGACACTGCAGAAGTTCTGACACATCAACAGTATTTTTCAAAAGAAAATTGTCAGAAGGACTGGAAATAGAGAGCAAAAGAGGAACAACATTAAATTATTTGAAAGGTTGGAGTTTACCCCATGAATGGCAACATCTATTGTACTACAGATGCAGTTCTGAGGAAGGGTAGAGGTACTACCCGAAAATTTGACTTAAAAATCTTCTGTATTCCTTAATTAAAAAAACAATAATTTTGAAATAGCTGTAATGTGTTAAGTCTAGGAATAGCCAAGTCATCAATTATTACTTAATTCTCTTAGTAAGCATCTCACCACTCATTCTTTAATATGGACAAACCACCTAGGAATATTTGTCTCTATCTTACAAACATTTTGCTTCACATTAGACATCTGCAATATATTTTCATTAGACACATGATCACAAATCTTGCCAGAACCTCCTATAAGTAGCACATGACATCTCTTCAATACAAAAATGAGTCCTGTGTCTGCTCTTTCTGCAATACCCAAGTTCCACTTCTGTAGATCAGAGTAGGAACAATGACACTTTCATACACATAAATTTGGGTTTAAAGGCAGCTGCAACTTTCAAAGATGAATTCACTAACCTATTAATTTCACCATTTAATTTGTTTTCTTTGTCAAATACATGCTTCCTAAGTATACAAACAAATTTATTTGCCTGGTCAATTCCTAAGCCACTGACACTGATTTTGCATTCAGAATTAACAGTTCCTCACCCAAAACCATTACTTTGATTTTTCCCAAAAACCAAATTTTGATTTATACGCAGTCTATGTACATTGGGCATAATATATTGTGCAACTGACTTTTGCTTATATATGAAGCAAAATGTTGTTGTGAAAATCTTACATAGGAGAGACAGGTCATAGACTGGAAACTAGTGTAGCAGAACATAAAGCAGTGATAAAAAGTTGATCCAATAAAACAGGCTTAGACAGGCATGTTAGAGAAATTGGTCACAGCATGAGCCAGAATTCCCTTAAAATCATCAGGTTTCAAAACAACTTCTTAAAAAGAAAATCAATGAAAGGACTTGAAATTGAGAAGAAAAAGGATTTTATCATCAATGACTGCATGGGTTTGTCACTAGCTAGCATCTGGCAACATACTGTGCAAAAATAACATAATCCTCCAAGTTAACCATAACAGCAATAGTACCAAAGGAAAAGGAGTGACAACAAATAACTGCCTAAAGAAGGAGAAGGGTTTTCTCTGAAAATTTGTTTTAAGAATATTATCCAAGTAAAATCCCATAAAAATTTTAAATTGAGTTTTTAATTAATGGACTAGAAGCTCATTTTTGGAAAGTATGAGCTTTCTTTTTGGATTTTACTGAGATAGGTTTTATATACATACACGGTAAGTCAAAATTATGTTCCCAATTTAAATGATTTGGTACTCATGTTTAATGTAAAGCAGATAAACACAACTAGTACTGTTGAACAGCACATTTCATAAAGTTTTGTTCAACTTACTTATAAATGTTCAATGTGTTCTCCACACATAACATGGCACACATCAAATCGGTAATCAAGTTCCTGCTAAACTCTTTGTAGCATATTGGTGTCAATTTCTGTGATTCCTGCTGTGATGTGAGCTTTCAAATCAACCAGCATCATTGCAAGTGGTGCTACATAGACATGATCCCTTATGAAACCCCACAAGGGGAAATCACATGGGGTGAGATCTGAGGATCATGGTGGCCAACACAACAGTTCTTCATCCCCCTCAGCAGAATGGCCAATCCATCGTTTTGGCAGCCTGTCATTGATGTGGCCCCGAAACTTGTTATGTAAATGTGGTGGAGCACCATTGAGTTTAAAAATGAAGTCATCCATGTCTTCTTCCAGCTGTTGGAGAAGCCATTATTCGAGCATGTCGAGGGGGTAGGTAATTCCTGTCACAGTGGCTTCACCGAAGAAGAAGGGCCATACACCTTTCAATAAGCAATTGCACAGATGACATTGACTTTTGGGGAAGCATGCTCGTGCTGCAAGATTGCATGGGAATTTTCAGTGCCCCAAATTCTCAAGTTATGCTTGCTCACCTTTCCTGAAATAAGGAATGTAGCTTCGTCACTAAAAACTAACTTTTCAGAGAAATCGTCATCCTCCATTAGAGTGAGAAATCTTTTATAGAGAAGGATGCTCGTAAGTGGCAGTCAGCCCTCTTCAGCTTTTGAATCAACTGCAGATGATACGGTTGCCTGTGCAAACATTTCCTTAGAACTCCCTATGCAATTTTCTGCGGGACACCAAGTTCTTGACCTGCTTGATAAGTAGATTTCTGAGGGCATCTTATGTAACTTACCCAAACACGCTCCACTACATCATTTCCTATCAATGGACGCCAAGTCAATTTTTCCTTGCAAATACAGCCCATGTCTTGAAATCGTGAATACCAATTATGAATTGACTTACCACTGTGTGGCTCTATCCCAAATTTTATCCGAAAATGCTGTTGAACATTCCCAACTGACTTGTTTGTATGAAAATTGAGAACACAGAATGCCTTCTGTTGTCCACTTGTCACCATTATATGACTTGTTCCTTCTGCCGGACTTAGCGTGCCATCTACCGACCACCCGCGAAATCGGTTGTGGAGCACTGGAACTTGGAAATATTACCTTCTAAAGTACACATCTCACAAATAAAGGTACTCATTACATATCGCACGGTAAAGCACTGAAATCGGGAACATTATTTTGACTTGTCCTGTATTTCCTGAATCACTACAATTGTGCTACTCTGTGCCCTAAATGTGCACATGCATTTTAAAAAATATATACATTTGTAAAAAGTGAACCAGGATAAAATGGCTTGCTTTTTGATGTTTTCTTCCTGTGTTGGCACAATATTAACACTTCCATGGACTTTTCAAGCAGGTCTTCAGGAATTTATGTAAATTTTTTATTTAAATGTTTCTGCCACAGCTTATCCTTGTAACACTCAATACTAGGTAGTATCCCTCTTGCTAAACAAACACTCTGGTTACTTGTCATCAGACCTCAAGATCCTTCTATTTCGAAATTACAATTTAAGAACCGAAAAACAGTGATTAATTTTATACTGTGACCTCTGATTTTCCTGCTAATACATTCATCTTCGGGAAATGCACACAGATAGAAATGTAAACATTACCTTTTGTTTCACCAATTGAAATGGTGGCAACGGAGTTTCCTTTGGTTACATGCCACTGTCTGACCTCAACAGCAGAAGTAAACATTTCACCTGGAAGAAATGAAATAAAGATACAAAGAAGCTCATGTGTCAAAGACATATAATAAATACTAATAATATCTTAAATATGAATGGGAAATGAATCACCCTGAAGAAATAATTTTTCACAAATACATGGAAGACATATACAAAGATCATTATTGGCATTAAAGTGCCATATTTTTCTTGCGCCCTATGTAGCCACCTCTTCAGAAAACGAAAATTACATCACCCTGCAGCATGAAACGAACCAGCAACTCCCAATTTCTGTTACAGCCATGCTACTTTTACAGGAACCTGAACAATGAAGTTCCAAGCAAGTGAATCTAAGCAGACGTAGCTTAGGAATCTGAACAACTTCAGTTTCCAGTGGAGCATGCTACCATTACATCATCCAAGACAATGAAGTTCCAAGCAACTGAAGCTAAGCAGATGTAGCTTAGGAATCTCATGATCATGCTACCATTACACCACCCAGGACAATGAAATTCCAAGCAACTGAAGCTACACAAATGTAGCGTAGGAATCTGAACAACTTCAGTTTCCAATGGAGCATGCTACCATTACAACACCCAGGACAATGAAGTTCCAAGCAACTGAAGCTAAGCAGATGTAGCTTAGGAATCTGAACAACTTCAGTTTCCAGTGGAGCACGCTATCATTACAACACCCAGGACAATGAAGCTCCAAGCAACTGAAGCTAAGCAGATGTAGCTTAGGAATCTCATGATCATGCTACCATTACACCACCCAGGACAATTAAATTCAAAGCAAATGAAGAGCGTAGGAATCTGAACAACTTCAGTTTCCAGTGGAGCATGCTACCATTACAACACTCAGGATAATGAAGTTCCAAGCAACTGAAGCTCATCAGATGCAGCTTAGGAATCTGATGAGTATGCCACCATTACACAACTCAGGACAAAGAAATTCCAAGCAACTGAAGCTAAGCAGATGTAGCTTAGGGGTCTGATGAGCATGCTACCATTATACCACCCAGTGCAATGAAGTTCCAAGCAACTGAAGCTAAGCAGATGTAGCTTAGGAATCTGATGAGCATGCTACCATTACAGAGCCCAGTACAATGAAGTTCTGAGCAACTGAAGTTAGGCAGATGTAGCTTAGGAAACTGATGAGTATGCTGCCAATGTTACACAACCCAAGACAAAGATATTCCAAGCAACTGAAGCTGAGCAGATGCAGCTTAGGAATCAGAACAACTTCAGATTTCCATTGGACTACGCTACCATTATACCATCCAGGACAAGCAAGTTCCAGGCAACTGAAGCTAAGCACATACAGCTTAAAAATGAGAATAACATTCTGATTTGTGGTAGTCAAAGCAATCTGATGCTTCCTCTTAGCATCAAACACTATTTCACACATCCTGGTACAGATATACACACACCGGCCACTGAATCATTTAGAAACCTTCATGCAGATGCGCATATACATATATGCAAAATGCATAGTCTAGGCAACTATTTACTACTGCTGCTCATCACTAATCGTCAGTAGTGTTGATCCCAATGGGAAAAACAAAGGATCTTTTGGAGTTCAATAAAGGGCATATTGTGGGTGTCTGTCTGGCTGGACTATTTAAGACTGCTGCTCCTCAGTAATTGTCAGTAGTGTTGATCACAATGGTAAAAACCAAGGATCTTTTGGAGTTCAGTAAAGGGCTTATTGTGGGCGCTCGTCTGGCTGGACCAAAATTTTTGAAAAATGACTGGTTTCTCAAAAGGTGAGATATCCCAGGTCTTTAATCAGTGAAAAAATAACCCACACTGCTTGTCTAAGAGCATAACATAACTGTGGCGTGATGCCAGTCTCTCATGAACGAGATCGACATCATCTGAGAGGGTCTGTATGGAGAAACAGGAATTTCTGTGTGCAACAATCGGTCCAAGCATTCAATGAGGGCTGTTCCCGACTCGTATCTCAGAGAACTATGCCATTGTCTAAGAAGGCTTGTATGAAGAAACAGGACGTCCTGTGTGCAGCAATTGACTGAAGCATTCAATGAATGCTGTTCCCGACCCGTATCTCAGAGAACTATGCCATTGTCTAAGAAGGCTTGTACCGAGAAACAGGACTTTCTGTGTGCAGCAATTGACCGAAGTATTCAATGAAGGCTGTTCCAGAACCATATCTCAGAGAACTATTACATTGTCTAAGAAGGCTTGTACGGAGAAACAGGACTTCCTGTGTGCAGCAATTGACTGAAGCATTCAATGATGGTGGTTTCCGACCCATATCTCAGAGAACTATGCCATTGTCTAAGAAGGTTTGTACGGAGAAACAGGACATCCTGTGTGCAGCAATTGACCGGAGCATTCAATCAAGGCTGTTCCCGACCTATATCTCAGCATTCAGCAAACTATGGGCAGGGAATTGAAGAGGATCAATATTGGCAGTCACCTGCCTATGTGGAAAACACTGTTTTCTGCAAAGAACAGAAAAGCTAATCTACAGTGGTGTCAGGAACAACACCGTGGTGGATGCAAGAAGACTGGAAAAAATTCATGGTTCTATCAGTAGTCATGCATTGTTGTCAGCGATCATATGCTCATTGTCATAAAAATCTGCGCACCAAGCAGGAGGTGTCGGATTGAAATGATATTTTAGTAGTGAGATGGTACATACCAAGGACAGAAGTGATTGTAATATCACAGCAGAAGGACGATTTTCCACAGACATACGGTACACATTTCGGTCAGCGTTAGTACTGTGTCAGACTGCCTCGTTCTTGGATACATGCGGTGATACGGTCTGGCATGGAGTCAAAAGAAATGCCGTCTATTATTCTGGGACAGATTGGCCCACACTTCTTGCAACTGAAGCTGTAAATCATGAACACTAGGACATGGAGAAAGCTGCAGTCCCATTTGGTCCCACACGTGCTCGATGGGTGAGAGATCAGGCGATCTGGCAGGCCACAGAAGCATCGAAGCATGATGTAGACAGTCCTGGGAAACCTGAACCATGTGAGGAAAGGCATTATCTTGTTGGGAAATGGCTCTGGGCCGCTCCGCCAGGAAAGGCAGAACATGGGGCTGCAGGATCTCCTTTACTTAGCACTGGCTGTCAACGTCCCTCGGATCACTGCGAGGGAAGTCTGGCTGTCATACACGATGGCTCCTCAGACCATCACGCCTGCAGTTTGGAACATGTGCTGCTGTACAGTGAGGTTGGAATTGTAGTGCTCACCTGCAGTCCTCCACCTCTGACACGGTGGTCGTCCGTTCCCATACAGAAGCGGGATTCGTTGCTGAACACTATACGTTGCCAGTCCATAGCATTTCATGTTGCTCGCTGCTGACACCATTGCAATCAATGCTGATGATGGTCAGGTGTTAATGGCTGTAAACATATGGGCTGTCGAGAGTGTAGATTGGCCTCTGCCAGGTGTCTGGAAACGGTTCTGGCGGACACAGGAGTCCCTTGTACAGCCGTCACAGGTCTCTAGGATATTGGACAAGGATGTCATTGCATCTGGGTGTGCTGCTCTCACGATCCTCTCTGCTGGTGGTGTGTCTGGGTCATCCAGAGCCAGTCCGTGGTGTCTGGGTGCTTTCACGTGCCCACTGTTCTCAACTCAATCACACCGCACTATCCAACCGGTCCAAATGGCAGCCGGTTCGGCGAGCTAGCCACCCTGCCTCTCTCATCCCGATAATACAGCCTCATTCAAACTCCGTCAGTTGCCCGTATGCACATCTACGGTGGCTCCTCAGCATGTCTATCACTCAGGGATCTCACCTGACTCTTACCATGCACTTCGGCACAAATGTGGAGTCCCCTGCGCGGCGCCTTATAAGCCCCAAGGATTACGATTGCAGCGCCGGTCTTGGATGCGAGGGCATGCAGGATCACACGAAACTTTAATCATTTGCATGTCTGCCCTCCCCCGTAGCTATTTGCGGTAATTGCACGTTTTTTTCTTGATGCATGGATTTTTATGACAATGAGTACATAACTTCTACATTTTACTTTAGATTTGCAGTCATTGGCTTTTTGGTATTCATTTACCTTGTTCTCACATTTTGAGAAAAATTATGTCGAAAACCAGAACTACTGTACGATTTTTAAACAATCATAATACTTTTCTATAATGGCGGTATGAAAAAATAAAAACTGCATACTATTTGAGCGGAAGCAGAGAAGCTTTGTAGTACTGAAAGGGACATAATTTCAAGTCTTTCGCCCTACAGAAAAAAAAAACTTGTTCTGAACCTGAATCTACCTCTTGGTTTACAGCCTGATAGCATGGATTTTAACATGTCTACAAAATCCTCCATACTCCATTTGATACACCTCTCAGTATAAAAACAAAAGACACAACCTGAGAATACATACACATTCCCGAAAATTGTTCTTATATTTCACGAGCAAATTGTAATTATAGAAACTCACGCAAAGGTTGTTGCTTCTTGGCACATTTACTACACATATCTTTCGGCCGACTTGTCATAATGTGCGACAGGCCTTTCGTGGTTATCGTATCTCTTCCCTGTGTCTTCACATATACTCTTGCCAGTTTTGTTTTTTTTAAGCCAACATTTTACAGCCATATTCACATACTTCCCACATATGGGCACCTTTCATTAACTTCAAATTATATTAAAAACTCTAAAACACTATACAGAACCCTCTCGTCATTCATCGAAAACTTTAATCCTAACTCTCTTGGTCGTTATACCGTCCACGTCTTATTATTCACAACATCCATACATATCAATACATACATTCATATTAAAAAACAGCATTTTATATACACTATTTACAACACACCTATTTTATCCACTCAATTCATTTACACACTGGCTCAACCCTCTTTTCCTTACACTACACAGTTTTCGATGGGGAACACAATACGTCTAACCACTGACACCGCCAACTCCACATCCATAACCTCGTTCATCTCAGTATGTTGGAATAGATGAATTAGACATTGCATAATTATGTTTTTTGTTTAATATAGACAAGCAATGTTCACAAATGCAATATTTATAACAAAGTCTACTGTAACTTTGCTGAAAACTATGGTCCAGCTTCATCAGGACTAAGCCTGTTGATTTCTTGCTTGTGATAACATTATAAGTTTCATGTTCCAAACGTCTCATGGTGGTTATCAGTTTTGAAGAGTGCTTTCCATGCGGTCAATAGATACAAAGATAAATCATTTACTCTTGAATTACGATTTCCGAAAATGTGAAATGCTTCTAAAAAGTCAAGATCAGGCAATGATTTCGGTCTATCCAACAATGGATTTAAATCATATGGTTCAGCTTCATCAGGACTAAGTGTGTTGATTTCTTGCTTGTGGTGATGTTTTTAGTTTCATGTTCCAAATGTCTTTATTATCGGTTCCAAATTATCGGTTGTAATTATCGTTTGTTTTTTATCTTCCAAATTATTGGTTGTGTTTGATGATGCAAAATTGTTGGATAGACCTAAATCAGTGTCTGAACTTGACATTTCAGATGCGTTTCACATTTTTCAAAATTGTATTTCTCGGGTAAATGATTTATCTTCATCTCCATACCTACCAAGCGCGTAGAAAGCACTCATCAAAACTGATAACTGCCATGAGACATTTGGCACATGGAACTAATGATGTCATTACAAGCAAGAAATCAACACGCTTAGTCCTGATGAAGCTCAGTCATAGTTTTCAGTGAAACTATAGTACACTTAAATTATTAGTGTTGCATCTCAATATGTTTCAAATAACTACTACTTTGGCCAAAGAACAACACAACTCAGTATATTAATGGGAGTCTGACCTTCAGCAATGGGATGTGCATGTACTATCACTGACATTGAATGAAAAATAATTAACAATGCAAGGAGGTTAGAATAAATGGAGTAAGGATGATGTCACAAACTTGAAGCACTTTGAGCAGACTAATTTAATGCTCAAATGTCTCACCAACATGGCAGCAGAGACTGTGATTGGCTGTGACTCGTCTCAAACGTCTCACTAATATGGCGGCAGAGGCTGTGATTGGCTGTGACGTCATGATCGTGACGTTTCGGTGGCTTCACTTTGATTACACGAGCGGAATGGATGGCCCTTACTCCATCTATTCTAACCTCCTTGGAACAATGACACAAGATATGGAGCATGAACCATTTTAGTCACCTAAATGTTTATAGAAATACAATGGCAGACAGATGATGTGCTTTCATCTATCCCTCCATCACTTCTTTAGGAGGATTGTAAAGGAAAATACATGACAATGTCTTCTTTTTATTAAATTTAACTGCCTTCACATATTCAGAAAAAGCTTATGATCGAATAAACAGGATATTTCTGTGGAACATTTGTACAGTATGGTATAACTGGGAATCTGCTTAAAAGTGTGAAATCAATGTATGCTGGCAGTAGAACATCTGAAGTAGATATTTCATGTATATCTTCCGTATTAGGAAGTCACATGCTATACATGGTTCAAATATTAGGTGCACAACTAAATTCTCGGCCACACGCATGACACGCTGACAGCAAATTATAGCAAATCGAATACGTACGTAATAAGAGAAATAATCCCCATTGTGTTGGATACATTTGAGCCTTTGGCCAGGGAGCTGTCGAATGCCACTGGGGAAAAAAAGGTCTGTTTCAAGTTGATAAAGTCATCAATACTTGTGTGAACCTCCTCAACAGAAGTGAAGTGCGTATCACTCAGGTGATGTTGCAGGGAGCAAAAGAGGTGATAATCCGACGGAGCGAAGTTTGGCGAATACGCCGGGTGGGAGAAAATCTCCCATTCCAGGTCAGTGATCATGTTTAAAGTCGTTTTCACGGTGTGAGGACGCGCGTTATCCTAAAGCAACAGGACCAACCTTCTGCCCTTGCCGGTGTATGGCTTTTCGCCTTCACTGCGTCACTCACACAAATGAGTTACTGACAATAATTCTCAGCATTGACCGTTTCACCAGGTTTGAGCAACTCATAATGTACGGCACGGCGGTGATCCCACCATATGCACAGCAACAACTTCCTGGAATGGATATTCGGTTTGGCGGTACTGGTGGTAGGCTGACCTGGATAAACCTACGATTTGCGCCGCTTAGGATTATCATAGAGGATCCACTTCTGATCACAGGTCAAAATCTTGTGGAGGAAATCCTTCTTCTTGACTCTGGAGAGCAAGGACACTGTAACATTGTAGCACATAGACTTGTCCGCAGCTGTGAGTTGGTGGGGCACCCAACGGCCCTCCTTCTGAATCCGCCCATGCTTGTGCAGGCGCTTTGCAATGGCTTGTCCTGTTACTCCAAGTTCCTGGGCGAGCTCTGACTGTGTGCGTCAGGAATCCGCGTCCAACAATTGTTCCAGTTCCTCGTCGTTAACTTTCTGTGGCTGTCCCGGACGTTCTGCATCACGGAGACCAAAATTTCACTCCTTAAATCGCTGGAACCATTTCTTACATGTACTGTAGGACACAGCAGCCTCACCCAAAGCAGCACAGATCATTTGCTGGGCACTTTTTTTCAGCTGAAACGTGAACAGGAGGCAGTGCCTCAAATGTTGCTTCTCGAACGACATTGCTTTCACCGTCAACTTCCGTCCCTTCTGTCACTACAGCTGTGAGTGGTTGCAGATACCTGGAAAGCTGTTGGATGGGGCTGCAATCAGCCATTGTCGCACACACAGCTATTTGCATTTGCCGACGTTCTATGATCGCTTGCGGTTAGGGGCCGAGAATCAAGTTGCACACCTAATATGTAAAGAAGTTTTACCATTGGAAACATATGGCAGAGATTTTAGGTGGGAAAACCTTAAAGTCCTGTTTAAGTGCATTCAAAGCATCTTGTTGCAAAATTTCTTTCAGGGTGATGACGAAATGAGTGACCTAACGGACTTCGAAAGAGGGCTAATTGTTGGTGGCCGGTTAGTTGGTGCCTTCATGACAACAGTAGCCAGGGTAACGGGGGTATCAAGAGCTAATGTGTTTAGAGTCATGACAGCATAACGTGTTCGTGGCAAAACCTCTTCTGCAAAACACAAGAGTGGCTGGAAAATGACCCTGACCGATAGAGACAGGAGAGCATTAAAAAGGATTGTTACCCGTAATAAGACTCAGGTGACGGTGCTGAAAATTAATATGGAGCTTAGTCTGCATATCCAGACCCCAGTATCAATGGAAACAGTAAGCAAGAAACTGCATAAACAAGATATTCATGGCAGAGCTGCTATTATTGCAAAACCTTTGATGACCTGGGTGAATGCACAACAGCGACAACAGTGATGCCAGGAGCATACAACGTGAACTACCGATGCTTGAAAGCATGTATAATGTTGTCGGATGAATCCACATTCACACTATTCCCTACCAAAGGACATGTTTACGTGTGGAGACCACCGTCAGAAGTGTACAACCCAGACTGTCTGCTCCCAACAGTGTAGCATGGTGGTGGTTCTGTCATGCTTGGGGCAGTCATATCATGGTTTTCAGCAGGTCCCCTGATCACCTTGAAAGAACAGATGACTGGCAGGGCGTATGAAACCATTTTGACTGACCAAATCCATCCAATGTCTCAGGCACTGTTTCGTGCAAAGGACGCCATCTATCAAGATGATAACACCCCAATTCACACAGCTCGGAATGTCCGATCATGGTTTGAGGAACATGAGAACGAACTTTAACACCTTCCTTGGCCTCCCCAGTCACCAGACTTAAATATCATCGAGCCACTGTGGTCTGTGTTTGAAAACAGAGTAAGATCCCATTAACTTCCTCCTGCATCTCTCAAGGACCAGGAGCAGTTTCTTCATGAAGAATGGTGTAACATCCCACTAACCAACATCCAAGATTTGTATGCATCCATTCCAAGGAAGATTCAGGCAGTTTTGAATGCCAAAGGTGGTCCCACACCCTATTAGGCAGGGGCGGTTCGTCATTAGGGGCCAGAGGGTCCTGGCCCCACCTAAAAATTTCTATTTCTAGAAATAATTTTTTTTTTTTTTTTGCCCTGATTCTTATTCTTTCTCTTAACTACATGGTGATAAACCTTTCCCTTCAAAAACCATTACCTAAGGGAAAAGTTTCCCTTAAAAACGAAAAACTATTCCCTGAGGAAAGAGATCACGTTCTGAGTGTGAGGTTATTGGGGCCAGCTTCAACAGGCCCCAATAACATCACTATGCAAGCGAAGAGGAGAAGATTTCCTCCCCGTCTCATTCAGTATGAAGACCTACTTACATACAACACTGTCTTAACCGCGTGTGCAAAAAAAGCTGTATGGCCAGATCTATTTGGCCCCGAACTAATTTGATTGACCGGGAGTGTATCCATTTCCTTAACTCCGTGGGTTGACAGAGAAGCTTACCCCGACCAAGCTCAAAGGTGGCGGGAGGGTTTTAAATGTCGTAGCAAAGTTCAGTTAGTTGTTTTTTCTGTGTGTGTCTCTCTCGGTGATGTGTTGTTCCTTTGTATTGTGACTTTTTTTCGAGTACAATGAATGGAGTGGATATTTTGTTAAAATCTCCGTTCTTTGCTTTAAATCTGGAAGAAAAGCTTCACTTAAAAAAACTCAGTGCTTATCACCCCAAGAATGTTTAGTTTGAGCTTCACTTAAAAAAAAAAGTGCTCATCAGCCCAAGAATTTGAGTCGAAAAGCTTCACTTAAAAAACTCTGTGCTTATATGCCAAAGACTTTGAGTTTCCAAGTGTATGAAGTTTACAAACGTTTTGCAGAACTAATTTTAGTTTTAACTAAGATGATTTTCTATGTTAAAAATAAATAAATAAATGAGAAAACATGTAAGTATAATTTGCACATGAGTACATATATGTTTTTAGGTTTCACAAGTTCTTAAAAAAAAAGGTTAAACCTTTCAAATAATGCAAATGGAAGTATGGTACTCCTTCTATATGGCACGAAATTCATGAAACGTTCCCTCCCTACATATATTTGGAGTTATTATTTTTTCACTACATTTTTTTAACCTCTGAATCCTGTGATTATTCCTCAATTGAGAAATCTGAAGAAACACAAAGCACAACTAACATAAATTAATGCTCATATGTTTTAAGGTAAAAATTTTATTTAAGGAGTTTTAACATTTTTCTGTTAATAGTTATGCATTCTATTCTGAGGAAAATTTTTTTCATGTGTAATACAATAGTTGACACATTCTTACCTTTGGGCATTATTGTGAGTCAAGGGGGTAAACAGAGGCAGAGTAAAGGAATCTTGGGGGGGGGGGTCTGAATAGTTGGCCTAATAATGACAGTTTTTTTTATTTCATTGTTTGACTTCGGCTACTGGCCCCACCTGTTTCAGTTGCCACGAGCTGCCACTGCTATTAGGTACGTAAAACCTTCTTTTCTTAGGTGTTCAAATTATTCTGCCTAACCCCTGTATTTCAGTGTCCTGTGTAGGGTGAAGACTTGAGTGAAATCAACCATGACCAGGAACAGACTTTGTGTATAATGGGTGTCTTTGTGTATAATAAGTATTCATAGAAATTGGGTGTACTAAAATGAAGATTTTATGAGAAAGACAGTTGACTGATTCCGGCAAAGTAATAAAAGACTAAGTTCTATATTTTCTTCCAAAGAGGAGTGACACAATAACAATCAAGCCTAATTAACATAAGAAGTTCTTTGCTGGCTAAATAGGTTTGCAACAGTTATTCAATTATTTTTTACTTAAATTGTCCTTAAATTATTATTTTAATTAGAAAAGCCTTTTCAGCACGATAACATATTTATTAATACTGTTTGTACTTAAAATAGACATTTTTAAGGCACAACAACTTACAAGATCTTTCAAAGCACCAAGTGCTCCATCATCAGGTATTTCAATATACGTACATAAACAAAACAACGAATAAAAGCAAGAAGCATTTTCAAATTATGCGAGCACGTGATAACAAGAACGAGGTTTACAATAAATATACTAGAAGTTTAGGTCATGCGCTAAAAGATTCCACTAATAATATTATTATAAATTGCTATTACATATCATCATCATCATTGTCAACCATTATCAATCCACTGCTGGACGAAGGTCTCCCCAAGTTTCCTCCACAATGGTCTGTCTTGTGCCAGTCTCCTCCATGTCACTCCTGCATACTTTCGAATTTCATCCACCCATCTTCCATGTGGTCTTCTTCTGGGTCTCTTCCTGTCCCTTGGAATCCAATCTAAAATTTCGGCTGTCCATCGATGGTCTGTTCTTCTGGCAGTATGTCCAGCCCATTGCCATTTCAGGGATTTAACTCTGCTCATGATGTCTTTCACTCTTGTCATTTTTCGGATCCACGTGTTCCTCTTCTTATCTCTCCTGGTTACACCAAGCATGCACCTCTCCATGCTTCTTTGAGTTGTTTGCAGCCTTTGTATGTCTCTTTTAGCTAAGGTCCACGTCTCTGCACCATACGTAAGCACTGGAAGGATGCATTGATCAAACACTTTTCTTTTAAGACATAATGGCATATTGCTCTTGAAAATTATGCTGTTTCTTCCAAAAGCTCTCCAGGCAAGTTTTGTACGCCGATTAATTTCTCCACCAATGTGACCCTCACTTGATATCTGCTGTCCAAGATAAACGTACGTGTCTGTTATCTCCAGCTTTTCTCCATCAATCGATAAATCTTCATTTCTTGTAAAAGCATTGTACATCACTTTTGTCTTCTGAAAGTTCATTTTTAATCCCACTTCTTTACTCTTGTCAGCAAGTTCCTGGATCATACTCTGTAGCTCTGATGGGGTAGTTGCAAAAATGACTATGTCATCAGCAAAACGAAGGTGGGTTAGATAATCTCCATTAATCTTTATCCCTTTGTTTTCCCAGTTCAGTGATTGAAAGACATTTTCCAATGTGGCATTAAAGAGCTTCGGAGATATGGTGTCACCTTGTCTCACTCCTTTTCCAATTTTTATGTGTGTTGTATTTTCAAACAGCCGAATCTTTGCACTTGCATTTTCATAGATGTTATTAATAATATTAATGTACGCATCTTCAATACCGCAGGTTTTCAGAGCCATTGTAACTGCTGATGGTTTCACCGAATCAAAGGCTTTTTCATAATCGATAAAAGCCATGCACAATGGAAGTTCATATTCCCTCGCTCTTTCAATTAGTTCTCTCAGCACGTGGATATGATCTATTGTGCTGTAGCCACTCCTGAATCCAGCTTGTTCTCTCGGTTGAGCCATGTCCAGTGTTACCTTCAAGCGGTGTGAAAGAACTTTAGTGAAGATTTTATAAACTACCGATAGGAGGCTGATAGGTCTGTAGTTTCCGAGATCCTCAATGTCACCTTTCTTATGTAGCAGGATCATTGTAGCGGTGTTCCAATCCTCAGGAATCTTTCCTTCATTAAGGCATCGAGTGAAAATTTGGGCGAGTACTGTTTCGATTTCTCCACTTGCTTCTTGTATGATGTCTACAGTAATTCCATCTTCTCCTGGAGCTTTTCCCCGCTTCATGTTCTTGATTGCATATGCAACTTCTGCTGGAAGGACTGGAGGAACTCTGGTACTGGTATCTTTCATGATGTCTGGAGTGCATGTATCATCCCTTTCATATAATTTGGAGTAGAAATCTTTCACTCTTGTCAAAATTTCGCCTCTATTTCTTGTTACAGAACCATCTTCTTTCTCAGTGCCATAATCTGTTTTCTTCCCTTACTGAGATGTCCCTTTGCTATCTTCAGGCTTTGGTTGTTTTCAATTGCTTTCCTCACTAGTTCACAGTTGAATTTTCTTACGTCTTCGGTGATACTTTTTCTTACTGTCTTGCATAGCTCTATATATTCCACTTTGGAAGTCACTTCTTTAGTTGTCCTCATCTCTCTTCTTTTTTTGCATCAACATTTTCGTTTTTCCTGATAATTTATTTACATGCAACTTGTTCTTAGACCCAGCTAATTTTGTTGCTGTTTCCATAAGAGCTTTGGTTACTTTTCTGTTAACTTCAGAGATGTCCACTTCTTCTGATGTTAGGCCTTCTAAAGCAGAGAACCTGTTCTTCAGTTCCAACTTGAAGGTATTATGGTGTTTTTTAAGGTTGGTTATGTCAATAGATTTTGTTTGTCTTATGAGCTTGCCACGTTCAAGTTTAGTGTTGAGGTGCATCTTACATCTCACCAATCTATGGTCACTACCTGTGTTGAACTTGTTTAGCACACTGCAGTCTTCTATGACGAATTTTTTGTTACACATAATAAAATCAATTTCACTTGTCGTCCCATTTGGATGTCTCCAAGTCCATTTCCTGTGTGGCTTTTTTTTTGAAGAAGGAGTTCAAGATGAAAAACCCTTCTGCCTCTGCAAACTCAACGAGAGTATTTCCACGCTGGTTTCTGTTGCCGTGACCGAATTTACCTACTGAAGTTTCATTCTGTTGCCGTTGCCCTATTTTTGCATTGAAATCTCCCATAATTATTTTCAAATGCTGCTTACCTTTATTATTTAGATGACAAATTTCCTCATAAAATTCTTCAATTTCTTCTTCAGGATGACTTGTGGTGGGTGCATAAGTTTGAATAATCTGAGCCTGGTATCTTTTCGAGAGTTGGATAACAAGTCGTGCAGCTCTGTCAGAGGAACTTTCAACTTCTACAATTTTATCCTTCAGTTTCTTGTTTATTATAAATCCAACACCACTAGTTCTGCCAGTATCTGTCCCACGATAGTAGAAGAGATGTCCACTTTTCAGTTCGATGAGATCTTCTCCTTTTCTCCTTACCTCACTTAGCCCCACTATGTCCCACTTGATCCTTTGTAGTTCCTCTTCCAATTCAAGAAGTCTTGAATCAGAAGATAGGGAGCGTCCATTGTACGTAGCCAAGGTCAGCATCAGATGGCAGCCTAGTCCGGTCCTCCGGGGATTCTTAGCACCCTCTGCCTTCATGTCGCACTGGCCGCTGCCTTGGCCAGGTACATTCCAGCTGCCGGAGACTGAGGGCCAAGATTTAAGTTGTGGAATCATTTTGGAGGGGTTTGGCCATAACTCACCACGCTGGCCAAGCGGGTTGGTGAGTGTGGGATAGCATTTCTTCTAATCCCGATGGTATAGTTATACCGCTATTGGCGGTCGGTCGTATAACTATACCGCTATTGGCGGTATAGTTATACCGCTATTGGCGGTCGCTATTACATATACGAAGAAATATATACACAGAGGACAATTAATAAGTTGACATTAATCGTCAAACTGTAAGTGAATTATTAGCAGTTAAGTGTGGCTGGAGAGGAACATGCTTTTCTGGCTGCATTAACATAGTCCAAGGCATTGGAACAAAACGTGGAGTTTCTTCATTACAGCAGTCAGAGATGTGCAAAAAAATACATAAAGTTTCAGCGAATCGGAGGGATCGTTTTGTACGATTTGAGCTCAGCACACTGGCATTGGTCCAGTCTGGTCGGTAGGTACCTCTATTAACTAATCGTGCAAGAGAGGTAGCATCAGAGTTATTAGTAATTGAGTATTTGTGCCCATATAGTCTTGTGCGCAATGGGCGTGCAGTTGATCCTATATATACTATTGCTGGATCTTCTGGGTCAACAGGAATTAAGGGTATTTTGTAAACCCCATGTCTGTTGAGTGTGGAAACTTGGTCACGGTCATTTTGCACGATGGCTCGAATACTTTTTGTACTTTCACCAATTGCAATGTGGTGTTTTTTGCATATGTTCTTTAGTATTGTAGTGACTTCAGGTATATAGTCCACAGTGCCAACAAATTTTGTAATTCTGGTTTCTCTTTGTAAGGTACTTTTGTCTAGACATTTCATTGATCGAGCAATTTTATCAACGATCGCTTTATGGTAGCCATGCGCCATTATAATCATCTGAATGTGATTTAACTCATTTCTTCTTGCCTGGATATTGGAAGAGTGGGTGAAGGCTCTTCGGGCCATGTACTCTATAGCTGCTAGTTTTTGTTTTCTTGGGTGCGATGAATTATGCGGAATAATAGCAGATTGTGTGGCAGGCTTTCTGTACATTGTATATGATAAACAATTGGTATCTGGGTGCCTTTTCAGTAAGATGTCCAAGAATGTAAGCGTATTATCATTTTCATGCTCAATGGTAAAATTTATGGAACTGTAATGTTTTGAGAGCTCTTTAGCAAACTCTTCAATTTTTTCTGTATGATGTGGCCAGAAAACAAGTATGTCGTCTACATATCTAATGTAGAGATCAGGCTTGAGTTGGAAATATTGTACAACATTGTTTTCTAGGTCTTGCATTAACAATTCAGCAAGTACCCCTGAAAGTGGGGAACCCATCGGCGCACCTCCAGTCTGGCGGTAAATGGTTCCTTCATACCGGAAAAATGTGTGTTTTTGTACGAAACGTAGAGCATTGATAATTGCTTGGATTTTATTAATAGTAAAACAATTCAAAGCCAATAGGCGGTTCTCAATAATGGAGTGTACATCTCCAATCGGCACATTGGAGTACAAAGAGACAACATCGAGTGATGCCATAACAAACGGCTTTCCCTTTCGTAAGAATGGCTTAATGTTGTCAATAGTCTCAACAGAGCTATTAACTGAGTAAGAGGAACCTGTAGTTAATGGTTTGAGGAATTTTGCTAGAGCACTTTCGAGCTGGCGGGTTGGGCTTGCATATCCTGATAGAAGTGGGCGTACAGGAAAACCCTCCTTATGAGTCTTTACTTGGCCAAATAATTCAGGTATCCGAGGGCCTATTTTAGGGTACATATCCATAGCAACACTTGCAGGTAAGCCTGTGTGTTTTCTGAGCTTTGCCACTGCTGCTACTGTGAATGAGGTTGGATCCGAAGACAGGATCTTGTGCGGCATATTAGCAATGGCATCATTCATCTTACTAACATAGTCTGCTTTGTTTAAGATGACAATTTGTTGTGTTTTGTCAGTTTTTAAAATGGAGATAGTTTCATCAGACTTCAATAACTTTAGCTGTTTGCTCTCATCACATAATTTATGGTCATCTGGTATTCTAGGCTTATTGGCTAACTTTTGTAAGGATTTTGCCAGTTTATATCGTACATGTTCTCTTTCAGTTTGAGAAATAGTTTCAACAATATTTTCCATCTGCGTAATCAGGTGGCATTTATTCACTTTGTTTGTTGGGTAAGCAAACTTTAGTCCTCATTTTAGAGCCTCGAATTGCGTGGGGTTAAGGACTAGGTTACTTAGGTTTAAGAATAGTGTCTGATGTAGACCTTCCGTATTTGTGCTCATATTCGATGGTTCTCTTTGAGATTCAACCTTGTCAGCAATGAGATTTCTCAGTTTTCTAATGTGTCTTTCTTGTACTATTGCAACTCTCTGAAGAAGTTTAGACATAAATAAAACCATAGTTCTATCTTGGATAATACGTGCTACGTTGCAGAACATCTATATAAGACCGCTTTCTTCTTATTTCGGCCGTGAATTGTTTATATTCTGCTTTTTGAATAACAGTTCTATCGCGTATAGAAACTGTATGGCACCTTATCCATAAGTATTTAGGAATAATTTGAAGGTCTCGGCAATTTATTAGAAAAGCAAGATCGGCTTCTTCAGTTACCAGGCATTGCTTACATTTGAAGAACATTTTTGCTTTCTGATCCGTCATTACAAATAGTTCGAAAACGAAGCAGATGTAAATAGAAGCTTTACAAGGCGTTGACTTTATTAAGGATTCTTCGTGCGCAAAACATTATTTTAATTAGAAAAGCCTTTTCAGCATGATAACATATTTATTAATACTGTTTGTACTTAAAATAGACATTTTTAAGGCACAACAACTTACAAGATCTTTCAAAGCACCAAGTGCTCCATCGTCAGGTATTTCAATATACATAAACAAAACAACGGATAAAAGCAAGAAGCATTTTCAAATTACGCGAGCACGTGATAACAAGAACGAGGTTTACAATAAATATAGTAGAAGTTTAGGTCATGCGCTAAAAATATTCCACAAATAATATTATTATAAATTGCTAATACATATACGAAGAAAAATATACACAGAGGATAATTAATAAGTTGACATTAATCGTCAAACTGTAAGTGAATTATTAAGAGTTAAGTGTGGCTGGAGAGGAACATGTTTTTCTGGCTGCATTAACATGGTCCAAGGCATTGGAACAAAACGTGGAGTTTCTTCATTACAGCAGTCAGAACTGTGCGATAAAATACATGAACTTTCAGCGAATCGGAGGGATCGTTTTGTACAATTTGAGCTCAGCACACTGGCATTGGTCCAGTCTGGTCGGTAGGTACCTCTATTAACTAATCGTGCAAGAGAGGTAGCATCAGAGTTATTAGTAATTGAGTATTTGTGCTCATATAGTCTTGTGCGCAATGGGCATGCAGTTGATCCTATATATATACTATTGCTGGATCTTTCTGGGTCAACATGGTCCAATACATTGGACCATGTTAATGCAGCCAGAAAAGCATGTGATTGTGAAGGTGTTGTTTACACAGAATTTCTGCCAAAAGGGACGATTATCAATGTTGACTCATACTGCCAAATGCTATGAAATTTGCAAAACACCAAAGTAAGATGAGCAAAGGTGTCATTCTGACCCCACACAGTCATGGGAATAAAAAGGAATTGCTGCATTCATTCAAGTGGGATGTGTGGCAACACTCACCGTACAGTCCTGACTTATCCCCATGCGACTACCATTTGTTCGATAAAATGAAACAGGACCTTAGTGGACAATGATTCCAAACCGATGAGACTGTGAAAACTGGGGTCCTTAACTAGTTGCACCAAACTGGAGGACTTTTTTCTGTACAGGTATGGAAAAGTTAATCACACAGTCCTTAAAAATTAATAAATGTTGTAGCTTTAAACCAACATACACTGGTGTGCAAAAATTAAGGACGAAGAGGAGAAATTAGCATAACAGTGGAACCAGCAGGCAGAACGGACCGAAAGACCACCCAGGATATAGACTAGGGTCCGGTACGGTAGGGCATGCGCATATATGCCGCATGACGGGGGGGTCGGAAGGGTATAAAGCATGCGGGCAGTGTACGCTCAGCAATTCGGTGAAAGCTATTGCATGGTGTACATCGGTTTGAACAACGTCGAGTTGCTGCCACCGTGTGATATGGCCAACAGGCAATCCAGTAGACGACATCTGGATGACTTTACCCGAGGTCGCGTCATTGGGAAGTTGGAAGAAGGTCGAAGTGTGACTAGTGTGGCCGAGGAGTTCGGGATCGCTCACAGCATCATTTCACGAGCTTGGAGAGCATTTCAAACGACAGGAACAGTTGTCCGAGAGTTTAGCAGTGGTCGTACAAAAGCAACCACAGCGGCGGACAACCAGTATATTGTCCTACAGGCAAGAAGAGACAGACGACAGACAGAGGGAGAAATCGCAAGGCACATGCAACATACAACTGGACGTCCGTTATCGCATTTTACTGTGGCCAGGAGGTTGCACAAAGGTGGTTGGTCTATTTGCATGACGACCAATACGGTGTGTGCCATTAACGCCTGCTCATCAGGGACGGCGGTTTCTGTGGTGCCAGGAACACAAGAACTGGACACATTAGCAATGGGGTTGAGTTCCCTTTACAGATGAGAGCCGATTTAGTCTGACGAGCGATTCTGTACGTATACACATCTGGAGAGAGCAAGGAACACGCAATCACACCTCCAACATCATCACTAGGGACCGGTTTGGAGGTGGTGGAGTTCTCGTTTGGGGCGGTATCATGCTTGGTAGCCGTACTGACTTCCACATCTTCCAAGGAGGTTCAGTCACTGGTGTCCGCTATTGTACCGAGGTTCTCCTGCTTCACATGCATTTGTTTAGAGGTGCTGTGGGTCCTGAGTTCTTCTTCATGGACGACAACGCTACACCTCATCGTACAGTGGCTGTCGCAGAGCTGTTGGAGAGTGAAGATATTCAACGCATGGATTGGCCCGCACGGTCCCCGGACCTAAATCCAATCGAACACGTGTGGGACCTTCTCAGGAGATGCTTGGCAGCACGTCACCAGCCGCCAGCAACGATTCCGCAGCTGCGATGCCTCAACAGCTCCTTGACAACCTTGCCCTCAGCATAGACAAATGTCATAAATCCTGCAATGCAGTCAGGGGTGATCATATCCCCTACTAAAGACTGGATTTTTCTTGGCAGCCGCATGTCACATGGACGTTTCTGCCTTCTGTCCAGTTGTGCTCGAAGCTACCTTTTCAATAAAGTGCCTTTGCATCCTTTGGATTCCTTGTTTGGACGGTTTTGCTCACTTGTCCCATATTCTTACATCTTGGGGATCTTATGATATGATTTGAGTCGATGTGAAGCACTTCTGCATGACGTTACATTCGAAAACCGTCTCGTCCTTAATTTTTGCACGCCATTGTACATCCCCTGAGTGTATCTCTTTATTTTATTTTATTTTTATTCAACAGTGTAGTGTAACTAACTTTTTGATCCACCTTTATATACTATATTTTCCTTTATGCAGTGAGACAGATTGCATTTTGTTGTTTATCTTGAATGACTTGGAGCTTAGAGAGGACTTGTGTACTAGAACTTTGCTTTGGTACCACCCCACCACCATCCCAGAAAAATTCTGTGAGCACCCATGTACAGAGATAGGCCAGGTGAATTAAATATTAAGAAAGGATTCAGACATCGCTGAACTGCCTGTATTTACTGCTTCTTATATTAAGGGATGTAAGGTCAGGTGATGCGTAACATCACAGCCTCTCCTTGACAAATGTCAACCCCGCCTTCTCGTGGTGCATCCTGTTCCTACTAAAGGGGCTCTGACGACCGCCAATAGCGGTATAACTATACCATCGGGATTAGAGGAAATTCTATCCCACACTCACCAGCCCGCTTGGCCAGCGTGGTGAGTTATGGCCAAACCCCTCCAAAATGACTCCACAACTTAAATCTTGGCCCTCAGTCTCCGGCAGCTGGAATGTACCTGGCCAAGGCAGCGGCCAGTGCGACATGAAGGCAGAGGGTGCTAAAAATCCCCGGAGGACCGGACTAGGCTGCCATCTGATGCTGACCTTGGCTACGTACAATGGACGCTCCCTATCTTCTGATTCAAGGCTTCTTGAATTGGAAGAGGAACTACAAAGGATCAAGTGGGACATCGTGGGGCTAAGTGAGGTAAAGAGAAAAGGAGAAGATCTCATCGAACTGAAAAGTGGACATCTCTTCTACTATCGTGGGACAGATACTGGCAGAACTAGTGGTGTTGGATTTATAATAAACAAGAAACTGAAGGATAAAGTTGTAGAAGTTGAAAGTTTCTCTGACAGAGCTGCACGGCTTGTTATCCAACTCTCGAAAAGATACCAGGCTCAGATTATTCAAACTTATGCACCCACCACAAGTCATCCTGAAGAAGAAATTGAAGAATTTTATGAGGAAATTTGTCATCTAAATAATAAAGGTAAGCAGCACTTGAAAATAATTATGGGAGATTTCAATGCAAAAATAGGGCAACGGCAACAGAATGAAACTTCAGTAGGTAAATTCGGTCACGGCAACAGAAACCAGCGTGGAAATACTCTCGTTGAGTTTGCGGAGGCAGAAGGGTTTTTCATCTTGAACTCCTTCTTCAAGAAAAAGCCACACAGGAAATGGACATGGAGACATCCAAATGGGACGACAAGTGAAATTGATTTTATTATGTGTAACAAAAAATTCGTCATAGAAGACTGCAGTGTGCTAAACAAGTTCAACACAGGTAGTGACCATAGATTGGTGAGATGTAAGATGCACCTCAACACTAAACTTGAACGTGGCAAGCTCATAAGACAAACAAAATCTATTGACATAACCAACCTTAAAAAACACCATAATACCTTCAAGTTGGAACTGAAGAACAGGTTCTGTGCTTTAGAAGGCCTAACATCGGAAGAAGTGGACATCTCTGAAGTTAACAGAAAAGTAACCAAAGCTCTTATGGAAACAGCAACAAAATTAGCTGGGTCTAAGAACAAGTTGCATGTAAATAAATTATCAGGAAAAACGAAAATGTTGATACAAAAAAGAAGAGAGATGAGGACAACTAAAGAAGATGTGACTTCCAAAGTGGAATATATAGAGCTATGCAAGACAGTACGTAAAAGTATCACTGAAGACGTAAGAAAATTCAACTGTGAACTAGTGAGGAAAGCAATTGAAAACAACCAAAGCCTAAAGATAGCAAAGGGACATCTCAGTAAGGGAAGAAAACAGATTATGGCACTGAGAAAAGAAGATGGTTCTGTAACAAGAAACAGAGGCGAAATTTTGACAAGAGTGAAAGATTTCTACTCCAAATTATATGAAAGGGATGATACATGCACTCCAGACATCAGGAAAGATACCAGTACCAGAGTTCCTCCAGTCCTTCCAGCAGAAGTTGCACATGCAATCAAGAACATGAAGCGGGGAAAAGCTCCAGGAGAAGATGGAATTACTGTAAACATCATACAAGAAGCAAGTGGAGAAATCGAAACAGTACTCGCCCAAATTTTCACTCGATGCCTTAATGAAGGAAAGATTCCTGAGGATTGGAACACTGCTACAATGATCCTGCTACATAAGAAAGGTGACATTGAGGATCTCGGAAACTACAGACCTATCAGCCTCCTATCAGTAGTTTATAAAATCTTCACTAAAGTTCTTTCACACCGCTTGAAGGTAACACTGGACATGGCTCAACCGAGAGAGCAAGCTGGATTCAGGAGTGGCTACAGCACAATAGATCATATCCATGTGCTGAGAGAACTAATTGAAAGAGCGAGGGAATATGAACTTCCATTGTGCATGGCTTTTATCGATTATGAAAAAGCCTTTGATTCGGTGAAACCATCAGCAGTTACAATGGCTCTGAAAACCTGCGGTATTGAAGATGCATACATTAATATTATTAATAACATCTATGAAAATGCAAGTGCAAAGATTAGGCTGTTTGAAATTACAACACACATAAAAATTGGAAAGGGAGTGAGACAAGGTGACACCATATCTCCGAAGCTCTTTAATGCCACATTGGAGGGTGTTTTTCAGTCACTGAGCTGGGAAAACAAGGGGATAAAGATTAATGGAGATTATCTAACCCACCTTCGTTTTGCTGATGACGTAGTCATTTTTGCAACTAGCCCATCAGAGCTGCAGAGTATGATCCAGGAACTTGCTGACAAGAGTAAAGAAGTGGGATTAAAAATGAACTTTCAGAAGACAAAAGTGATGTTCTTTTTTTTTTTTTTTTTTTGATTGGAGGTTTAACGACCACCGTGAACAACTCAATGGGCTATAAGCAGTCGCCCGTTCCTAATTTAGGGTCACTGGTTCCAGGGAAGGGAGAGAGCCAGTGCCGTAAGACAAACACAACATCCATGCCTCACCGGGATTCGAACCCGGACCCCTTACGGACAAATGATCAGAGGCCAACGCCTTAGACCACTGCGCCACCGGGGCGGCAAAAGTGATGTTCAATGCTTTTACAAGAAATGAAGATTTATCGATTGATGGAGAAAAGCTGGAGATAACAGACACGTACGTTTATCTTGGACAGCAGATATCAAGTGAGGGTCACATTGATGAAGAAATTAATCGGCGTACAAAACTTGCCTGGAGAGCTTTTGGAAGAAACAGCATAATTTGCAAGAGCAATATGCCATTATGTCTTAAAAGAAAAGTGTTTGATCAATGCATCCTTCCAGTGCTTACGTATGGTGCAGAGACGTGGACCTTAACTAAAAGAGACATACAAAGGCTGCAGACAACTCAAAGTAGCATGGAGAGGTGCATACTTGGTGTAACCAGGAGAGATAAGAAGAGGAACTCGTGGATCCGAAAAATGACAAGAGTGGAAGACATCATGATCAGAGTTAAATCCCTGAAATGGCAATGGGCTGGACATACTGCCAGAAGAACAGACCATCGATGGACAGCCGAAATTTTAGATTGGATTCCAAGGGACAGGAAAAGACCCAGAAGAAGACCACATGGAAGATGGGTGGATGAAATTCGAAAGTATGCGGGAGTGACATGGAGGAGACTGGCACAAGACAGACCGTTGTGGAGGAAACTTGGGGAGACCTTCGTCCAGCAGTGGATTGATAATGGTTGACAATGATGATGATGATGATGATGATACAGGGTGATTCATTACTGCTTCTTATACACACTTGGCATCGTACAAACTTCTGGGAGGGGTAGGTTGCACAAAGACATATCAGAACCACATAGCAATGCAGGGTCGGAAATGTCATCTTCATGTGCTGGTGTACAGAGAGGAAGAGAAATGAAAGAGCAGCACGTAAGAGAACAAAGTGTTTTTTATTACTCACAAGACATTTGCGAAATTCATTGAGGTTACAGAAGGTGTTCAAAGTTGCAACCATGAGCTGTAATACACGCTTGAGATCGTTAGCGCATGGAATCACGTACATTTTGGAAAATTCCTGGTGTGTCTCGGACTTCCAAAGCAGCTACAGAGATGTGAGCTACAAGGTCCTCATCACTTTCAACGGGGGTGTCGTACACCAATCCTTTGATGTAACCCCAGAAGAAGTAATCAAGGCATGTTAAGCACAGCGATCTTGCAGGCCGATGAACGGGACCAACACCCCCGATCCACTGATGTCCAAGTGTCATGTTTAAGTGATGACGAATGTCACTGCTGAAATGGGTGGGGGCCCCATCGAGCTGGAACCACATTGCACGGCGCAACTACTGAGGGACCTGTTGTTTGTTCAATAGCTCAATGCAGTTGTGCAAACACTTGGTGGTTTGGCACTCATCTCATCGGGTACCGTTCCTGGTACAGTCGCACATCAGCTCGTCCGTTGCAGTCCGCTGCTCCGTATGCGAGGTACATATGAGCCATTTCCACGTTTGTGAACCCAGCCATACTACTATTTCTGCGGGCATTTAAAAAAAGGCGGTATCCTGAAAGAACATATGAGCAGTCTCGCGACCGAACAACGCCATCTACTGCATGAAGATGGCGTTTTTGACCCTGCATTGTCATGCGATTCCGATTTGTCTTTGTGCAACCTACCCCTCCCAGATGTTTGTACATGCTTAGCCGAATCACCCTGTATAACATTAATCACATCAGAAAACTTGAAAACTATATTGCCCTGGAGCAGAAATTGAACCAGCATCTCCCGATTTCCATTCGCATGTTCGACTGCTCGAGCGGAAATCGGGAGATGTGGATTCGATTCCTTTCCAGGGCAATGTAAAGTTTTCTGATGTGATTGATGTTATGTGACAAACAGTAAATACAGGCAATTCGGTGATGTCTGATTGCTGAGTTAACATTTCTGATGTACTCCCATGTGTTAAAAAAAGAATATTTCTTCTACAGAATTTATATACCAAGTGAATGAGTTTACTTGCAGTCATCCTAAATGGTGACCAAATAGATCAAATTGAGAGCTTTATTTAACTTGGATCAAGAATAACAGAAAACAATAGATGCACTAGAAATCATCAAACACAGAATAACAATAGGATGAACCACCAGGAGAAAATTACAGAAAATCTGGAAAGCAAACAAGATATCCAAACAAGTCAAAGTCAAATTATATGAATCAATAATAATATCAAAGGTCATCCATGGAGCAGAAGCATGAACAATTAAGCCACAAGAGGAGAAAAATTGTTAGCGTTTGAAATGAAATGCTTAAGAAAAATAAATACAACAAACTGGACAGAAAAGAAAACAAATTGTACAGTCAGAAAAGAACTGTCATATCCAGTGACAATATTGGGAAAAATTAGAAAACAGCAACTGAGACGGTTTGGTCACGTTGCATGCATGGATGAAAACAGACTACCTAACATCTTAATAAATACTTTCATAGCAGAAAAAATGAAGACCTGGGAGACCACGACTTACCTGGCTGAAATAAACAACATCTCGGGCTGCAGATCGTACCTGATGAACCTTTTCGGAAAGCAAGGAACAGAGAAGATTGGGAGAATCTGCTCAATGGAAGAACCAACTAGTCTGAGAGAGAGAGAGAGAGAGAGAGAGAGTGAGTGAGTGAGTGTGTGAGTGTGTGTGTGTGTGTGCATTTAGGAAGCATGTTTGATAGAGAAAACAAATTAAATGGTAAAAACACAAAAGCAAGTGCAATCATCTCTGAAAGTTACAGCTACTTTAGGAGGATTTAACAGGCCGATGAGTTCTCAAATGCATCCTGAATGGCTGTGTATGAAAATGTTATTTGTTCCTACTCTGAGAGTGAGTCGTGGGTTTTGCAAAAGAGACAAAGGAGTCATCTGTACTGGAGAGATGTGTTACTTATGGGGGTGGGGTGGGGGCAGACATGTTCTGATCAGGTGAGGAACAGAAAAAAAATTATCACACTCAGTAAATCATTGCAGTGTTGCAAACATAACAGGTGGAAAAAAGACAGATTAAAAACTCCATTTTTAATTTCTTTTCATACCTGCAATTCATAAAATTAGAAACATGACAGTGATTAAAAAAATCATGCATGTTTGAGAAATAATAGCGATGCTTTTCCTCGGATATTACCTCTTCCAACACTTTTCCCATATTTCCTGGTATGTTCGGTGAGAGACATTAGTAGAGTTTTGTGGTGTAAAAATCCATTTTAATTTCTGTAAAAAAAAAGAGAAGAAACCAGCATTATTTACTAACATAAATGCTATTTTATACATATATACATATAACATATATAATTGTGCACAGGGTTGGGGTTTTGGACGTCCGAAACTGGTTTGGGACAGGACATGTGGTTTTTACTGTCTAAAACTGCCCAAAAGTGTCTAAAAGCTAGAGCTGTCAAAATATGAAAAATATCACGTAAAAACCAGTAGATTTTTCTAGAACTATACTAACGACTAAAAAAAACTACTAACAGACTAACAAAATAAAGTTTTTTTACTAAAAAAATTTTGCATGTAAAATTATGTAGAGTAATAATAATTAATAAATATGTGATTATCATGTGCGTGTAAAAAAAAGTATTACTGCACCAGCATTTCACTGATATATAAATATTTCATTACATTTCAGGAGACACTTCTTTATTTTGATTTGGGGAGACTGGTTTTGAGGTGCCTAAAACCCGAAGAAGAAAGAAGTGTTTTTGTTTTAGTACAAAAATCTGAATTAAAATTTAAACTGAAAATGCACAAAGGTGGTAGACCATCAGGTAGTGGGTGGCAACATTTTCTTAAGGTACAGAATGAGCGAAAATCTGGAAGTAATAGTAAATATGCCAAATGTAAATACTGTGGAAATGTTCAACTTGGAAAAGCTTGCAAAGCTGAAAAGGTATGTAATGATAGAACTGTAAGTAATGCAGAAACTGGAGATCGGGATTCATCTAACCTTGAACTCCTAGAAGTAAATGAAAGTGGATTTGTGGTGCCAACAAAAAAAAAAAAATGAAAACTCAGCAGTGTTTAGATTCCCATATTTTAAAAACAAGTGATATTATATATATATATATACATCAAACCTTTAAAGAATTAGTTTTAGCTCTGCGTCCAGGATATAGACTGCCAAGTCACAAAGCATTAGCAGGAGAACTTTTAGATAAAAGTGTCAGCAGAAGTCACAAATAGAACCAAGACACTTATCGAAGGCAAACAGGTCACACTGATTGAAGATGGATGGAGTAATATACACAATGATCCACTTATTGCAACTTGTATTCAGTGTGAGGGGAAATCTTATTTTTTGGATTCAGTGGAAGCAGGTACACATACAAAAACTGCGCAATATCACAAAGATGTTTTACAATCGGCTATTGCAAAGGCAAAGAAAGAATATAATTGTGTTATAAAATCTGTGGTCACTGATAATGCCAGAGTTATGAAGAAAGCATAGGAACTCCTGTGTGAAGAAGTTAATAGCTTGGTGGTATATGGATGCAGTGCCCATTATTTAAACCTGCTGGGACAGGATATAACACCAGTTTCAGTGCTAAACAACATTGTGAAGGTTCAAAAGTTTTTCTGCAACCAACATGTACCTAGTGCATTGCTTAATGAAATTGCTAATTCACTGAAGCCCCAGTTACCAGGAGATACAGGGTGGAAGAGTCAAATAACTTGCATTGAAACTTTTCAGCGCAACAGAGCAACATACCAAAAAATAGTTGAACATGAAGATCACATGGACAGAGACATAGTCATTCTTACAAATGATTATAATTTATATAAACAGGCTAAAGATACATTGCAACAACTGAAGCCAGTTGCCGATTCACTGGACTGTTTGCAAAGAGATAATGCTACCATTCATGAAGCCTGCCATACATGGCTCATGTTGTTGAAAGAAGAGTGTTTACAGCCCCGCATCCAAGAAGTTACAGCACGAATGGATCAAGCCATTAAACCTTTCCACTTCCTGGCCTACTTCCTGAATCCTAAACACAAAGGAGAAGGCCTGTGTAACATTCAAAAAGAAAGCGCACATTCATGACTAGTTAACAGGTATCCCAACAGCATTTCCCTTTTGATTGCATATGAAGCTGAGCCATTTCCTCCTACTTACTTCACTGTATCTGGAAGAAGTATCAGTCCTGTCACATGGTGGATAGCAGTAGGAAAAACACTAGAATTAGAAGGATTTTCAAAAGATTGTCTACAACATATTGCTTTCTTACTTTCGTGCCCTGCAAGTTCCGCCTTGATTGAAAGAAGGTTTTCAAACTTTGGAGTAATACATTCTAAACTCAGAAATCGTCTTAGCACAAACACAGCATCTAAACTGGTTATGTGTTATCGGATGTTAAGAGGACCAATTGCGCTGGATTATTAGCGTTTCTCTTGTAATTTGCACTAATATCTTTCTGTAGTGTTGGAAACTGGTTCCCCCCATTTTCATGTATTAGTTTCATATTACTGCTCACTTTTTGTAGTACAACAAATGTACATTTTTAAAAAGTTAAACCCAATATTGAGCCTAATGCAAATTATATTTCTTTAAATGTAACATAGTGTGTCATCAATGGCTGTATATAAGTAAAATTTAACAAAAACATCATACTATTTGCATTAAAATGTTGGACTTATTAATCTAAAAACAATTAATATAACTATATATTTATACACTGAGTGGCCACTTTATTATGACCACCCCCTCAGTACTTCGTTGGGGCACCTTTTGCCTTTAATACTGCGTCGATTCTTCGTAGCATGGACTCCACGAGATGTTGATAGGTGCTTTGTGGAATCTGAGACCATGCTTGATTAATAGCACTTTCCAGGAGTGTGAGATTTCAGGGTTGTGGATCCAGCTGTCTGATGGCTCATTCAACTTCATCCCACAAATTATCAATGGGGTTGATTGAGATCTGGACATTGTGGGGTCACCTAAGCAAAGTAAACTCACCGGCATGTTCCTGAAACCAATCCTGTACAATACGAGCACTATGGCAGGACGCATTATCTTGTTGAAAGTAGCCATCGCCATTGGGATAAACCATCCACATGACAGGATGCACTTGGTCTGCAACGATGTTTAGATATGATGTGCCAGTCAGACGTCGATCAACATGAATTAAAGGGCCCAAAGCATGCCAGGAAAACATTCCCCAAGCCATAACGTCGCCTCCACCAGCTTGAAGGGTTGTAGCAATGCATTTGGGGTCCATGCTTTTGTGCTGTTTCCGCCAAATTCTCACTCGGCCATCGGCATGGTGCAACTGAAAACGTGAGTCATTGGACCACATAATTTGTTTCCAATTATTGACTGTCCAATCCTTGTGCTCCTGTGCGAGCTGGAGACGTTTTCTCTTGTTAACTGCAGACAGCCGAACAGGCCTTCAGCTGCCATATCCCATCCGATGCAGTGTACGGTGAACAGTGCATGCAGAAATCATTTGAGGGGATCCTTGATTAAGATGGTCTGTAATTTGCAGCACTGTTGACCTTCTGTTGTCTGTTACCAGTCTGGACACTCTCCGCTACGCCCGAGCAGTCACTAGTCGATGACGACCACACGTTGCACGTAGAGACCCAGTTTTTTGGCTGACAGTCTAGTCTTTAAACACTTTAACAACAGCTGCTCTGGAACATTTCACGAATGCAGCGGTTTCAGTGATACTCGCTCCATGGCTCAGAGCTCCTACAATCATCCCACGTTGAAACTCCGTCAAATCATATTTTTTCCCCATCTCGTCACCCAAAAATCACTTCTACTACTGTCACAAGCACTAAGCTTTCCCTTTTTATACAAGCCTCACCCTCTGGCGGCAACAGCGTGCAGCCATAGCTCATTTGCTTAAAACTGTCAGGTTGCCATAATAAAGTGGCCACTCAGTGTACATAGTTTTCAATTTCAAAATTTTTACATATGGTTATTTATATTATTGTATATTTTAACATATTTTATAATTTTTTTACATACGGTTGTCTGGCAGAGGTTTTGGACAGTTTTGGACACAAGGGTTTTGCCGTACTGTCCAAAACCTTGCCAGCAATGCTTGTGCATAAGCTGAAAGTTTTTGGAAGAAATCCTGCTTCCAAAGTTGGGGGTCGGCTTATATGCGGGTCTCTAAATAATGAAAAAATATATATATATATATGGAATATTTTTTCACTCATATTAGGATTCTTACAGGAACAAGTGGTGCTAATACTGTATAATAAATGCAATACCTAATCCTGTTGTAAATCGAGTCTATGGAATTTCTTGCTTCCAAACATGAAGGAATCCCCTTATTTTATTTTCCCTGTGGGACTGTGTGATGTGCCACCTCACTTGAAGAACTGGAAACACAGTGAGTCAGACATCAGATATACACTGAAGAGCAATTGAATTAGAGACAGCTGGCGTTATGCAAATGTGGCTCTGTGGGCGGCCCTGTAAATGGAAACGACATGACATATGCAGTGATCCGACAATATAAGGAGTGATGCGACGGGAATCAGTAAGAGTCGGACGCAGTATGGGCAAGACGAAGGATCTAAGCGCATTTGATAGTAGGCAAATTGTCAGAGCCCGACGAATGGGTCACTCCATCTCGGATGTCGTGTAGGCACTAGGATTTTCACGAGCCACTGTGTCATGGGTGCACCGTGAGTACATCGAATCCGGTAAAACCATCCCTGCAAGGGCCAACTGCTGTAGATGAGTGAGGTCATTGTTGGCTAGCTCGCATTGTAACAGCAGATAGACGGGCCACAGTGCAAGAAATCACTCAGCAATTTAACACTGCTGCACAAAAACGTGTAAGCAGCCACACCATCCAAAACCATCTCCTCGCTATGGGGTACAGAAGCCATCGTCCCACGAGGGTACCGCTGCTGACCGCACATCACAGGGTGCAAAGATTAGCATGGGTGATGGAACATTGCCACTGGACCCTAGACATGTGGAAAAATGTTGCCTGGACTGATGAGTCGAGATTCAAGTTGGTACATGCAGACTGCAGGATACGAGTACGGCGCAAACCACATGAAGTGATGGATCCTTCTTGCCAGCAGGGTACTCTTCAAGCTGGTGGGGGTGGCATTCTCGTCTGGGGACTGTTTATGTGGACTGAAATGGGACCCCTGGTACATGTGACATTGTCCCTCACAGGTCAACATTACTGGGATATCCTGGATGACCATTTGCTCCCGTTTGTGCACCTTCAACATTCCACTGGGGACCTCATCCTGCAACAAGACAATGCACCATGCCATCACTCCCAAATTGTATCCGAATGATTGGATGAACACTCCACTGACGTGACCTCGCTTCCTTGGCCAGCTAGGTCACCTGACCTCAATCCCATCAAGTACATCTGGGATGCCATCAAGAGATATGTTCGAGGCTCTGACTCCCCACCATCAAATCTTCCTGAACTGTGGGAGCTTGTTCAGGGGCCGTGGATCCGTATGGCTTTCCAACACTTCCGGTGTCTTGTCGAGTCCATGCCAAGACGAATCGCCGCCATCATCAGGGCGAAAGGTAGTGCTGCACGTTACTAGACAGGTATCTCTAATTCAATTGCTCTTCAGTGTATCATTTGGCTGTTGGGAATGACAACAACCACTCATGTGGGATCAATTTATAGCACATAAAACTGAAGATGTTAAAAAAAAGGCAAAGGAAACTAACAATACACTGGTAGTAATACCTGATTGTTTAACATCGCTTTTGCAGCCACTTGATGTTAGTATGATAAAACCTTTCAAAGACAAACTTCACCAGAAATGGACTGAATGGATGTCATCATCAGATGTGGAAACAACAAAAGGTGGGAACTTGGAAAAGGCTGACACTGACGTTGTTACTTCATGGGTGAAACAAGTGCAGGAGGTAATTCCACCAGAAATGGCGATAAAATCTTTCAAAAAATGCTGTATAAGTAGTGCCATGGATGGAACGAGATGAACTGATTTACGATTCAGGTGGAGACAACAGGAACAATGATGAATTTGATTACTATGTTTACATTGATGACATATGTGGAATGGAAGTGGGTTTACAAGAATTCTTTGGAAACTCCAATAGTGAATTAGACTTTGAAGAATTTTAAAGAATGTAATCTCAGAAATGTTCATATTTTATGATAAAGTTTCCTGAAATCTTGAAATTTAAGGTCAATTTATATGCGGGTCAAAGATTTTCCCCAGTTTTTAGTTGCTGCTGGTGGTGAAGGTGTCTACCAACAGGACAATAAGCCTTGCCATGTCACTGTGTCGGTGCATGACTGGTACCAGGAACATGACAGTGATGTCTCCATTTATTAGAAGAATTCTTGAAATCGTGATCACACGCATAAGTTACGTTGAAAAATTAAGAGCGGGACGTTTCGGTAGCGACTTCTACCTTCATCAGCCATGGAATGAGACACGTGGTAAAAGTGTCAGTTGTTGCCAGATTTCAAAATTGCTTTCCAAATATTAGGGATGTTAAAAGGTGCATCAGTATTGCAGGTGTTAGGGGGTAAGGTAGATTTCAATGCTTTCGCGGTATCCGAGGGCATGCCGATTGCTGAACGGGGCGATTCGCTTAACATTGTGCCAATCGGGAGCCGCAGACGTATCCTGATGGTTAAAATTGAAAGGGAGGTGGAAGGGCTACCTTTCTTAACATCAGCGATATGCTCCATCAAACACTGGTTTTTGCTGCGGAAAGTACTACCAATACAGTGGGTAACGCCTGTGGAAGTGTTGATCGGGATAGAGTAGACACCCACTATATTGGAAGTACTTACCGCAGCATAAACCGACGTTTGACGGAGCATATTGCTGATGTTAAGAAAGGTAGCCCTTCCACCTCCCTTTCAATTTTAACCATCAGAGATACGTCTGCGGCTCCCGATTGGCAAAATGTTAAGCGAATCGCCCCGTTCAGCAATCGGCATGCCCTCTGATACCGCGAAAGCATTGAAATCTACCTTACCCCTAGCACCTGCAATACTGACGCACCTTTTAACAACCCTATTATTTGGAAAGCGATTTTGAAATCTGGCAACAACCGACGCTTTTACCACGTGTCTCATTCCATGGCTGAAGAAGGTAGACGTCGCTACCGAAACGTCCAGCTCTTAATTTTCAACGTAACTTACGCGTGTGATCACAATTTCAATAATTCTTCTAATGTTTTGTGTTACGTGTTTTCCTGCCAATTCTTCTCACTATGATGTCTCCATTCTTCCTTAGCCGGCGAAATCACCTGACCTCAATCCCATAGAGCACTTGTGGGACCATTTGGATCAACAGGCTCAACTTGCTGACCCACAACCACGTCATCTCCAGGATCTGCATGCTCTGCAGCAGCCCAAATTGGCACCTGTGCCTCAGGCAACCTTCCTCGGCCTCATAGTGTCCATGCCGCACCATCCCGCCGCTGCCATCCAGGCCAAGGGTGGTTATTCTCATTATTAGGTAGGTGGTCATATTATTCTCATATGACCGTGTATATGTTCAAAATCCTTGTAAGTTCAGGGGAACACCTTCCAATTTGCACTTGGAACCGTTAATGGTCGCAGTCCCCTGTGGCTTCACATTGCATTACAAAAAAGATGCACTAAGAAAAGTATACAATGCTATATCATTAGGAAATCTAAGACAAAATCCAGGAATCTTAAGCATTTAACTCATGTTCTTGTGAGAACAATGAAAAATACAATGACTTATTATGAAAACTGTGCAGATAATTTAGAAGTTACAGTTTCGTGTTTTAACAGACTTTAGAATAATTACCCATCATAAGTTCTTTGGGGGGCCCCACTCAGATGCCTTAGCCTTGAGGCCCACTCAAATGTCTTAGCCTATGGGCCCACTAAGGCCTTAATCCAGCCCTGCATTTGCTACGTAAGAGTTTATACGTAACAAGGTGACCTATTGAGGAGTCTAAAGGGATTTCAAGGAAACCCAAATTGACTACTTAATTTTGTGAAAACAATGGATAAATTTGGAAGTGATATCGCCAGTTCCTCTCAACCAAAGTTCCTCGGCAACCACAGCCTGCCATAGAAATAGCAGATGATGCCAACAATTTGTCATCAAAAGATTGATACATACACCGTCTTTGCATGATAATTTAATGTTTAATGGATGACAGATATTTACAAAGTTAAAAAGAAGTGTACTCCAATATATGCAGCAGAGTGTGATGACATAAGTCCAGAGCAGCATCGCAAGGGTATTGTACTGTTGCCATCGCATCATAGCTAAATTACAGATCAAATTAAACCCAAGTGGATATATGTTAAACAGAGTGCATATTATACAGATTATGTGAATTTGTCAAAGTTCACATGTTAACAATAAATATTGTTATTTAAGTTCATAGCTGTAATATGTAATTTCCAAATCCTGGGTAAGTCAACTGGAGAGTTGTTGTTACAGCAGCTGTCCTCAAAGGCTTCAATACGGCAAAAAGCTGCTGTAATGACAACTCCCCAGTTGACTTACCCAGGATTTGGAAATGATATACGAACTTAAATAATGATATTTATTGTTAACATGTGAACTTCGACAAATACACATAATCTGTATATTATGCACTCTGTTTAACATATTTTTACTTGGGTTTAATTTGATCTCTAATTTAGCTATGATGCGATGGCAACAGTAGAATACCCTTGCCATGCACCTCTGCACTTACACATCATCACACTCTGCTGTATATGCTGGAGTACACTAGCAGCAATTACTCTCTTCCATCTGAAGATGGGTGCGACGGTTGACCCGAAAGTGCTTATGGGTTTTTAATATTTTTAACTTTGTAAATATCTGTCATCTTTTAAACACTAAATTATCACGCAAAGACGGTGTACATTGAAGAACAATTGAATTAGAGATACCTGTCTAGTAACGTGTAGCACCACCTTTTGCCCTGATGACGGCGGCGATTCGTCTTGGCATGGACTCGACAAGCGTTGGGAAGCCATACGGATCCACGACCCCTGAACAAGCTCCCACAGTTCACGAAAATTTGATGGGCGGGGGTCAGACTGAGCCTTGAACATATCTCTCGATGGCATCCCAGATGTGCTCGATGGGATTGAGGTCAGGTGACCTAGCTGGCCAAGGAAGCGAGGTCATGTCGGTGGAGTGTTCATCTACCCATTCGGATACAATTCGGGAGCTGCATTGTCTTGTTGCAGGATGAGGTCCCCAGTGGGATGTTGAAGACGCAGAAACAGGAGCAAATGGTAGTCCAGGATATCCGGGTATCGTTGACCTGTGAGGGACAATGTCACACGTACCAGGGGTCCCATTTCAGTCCACGTAAACAGTCCCCAGACGAGAATGCCACCCCCACCAGCTTAAAGAGTACCCTGCTGGCAAGAAGGATCCATCACTTCATGTGGTTTGCGTCGTACTCGTATCCTGCCATCCGTATGTACCAATGTGAATCTCGACTCATCAGTCCAGGCAACATTTTCCCACATGTCTAGGGTCAAGTGGCGATGTTCCTGCGTCCATGCTAATCTTTGCACCCTGTGATGTGCGGTCAGCAGCGGTACCCTCGTGGGACGATGACTTCTGTACCCCAAAGCGAGGAGATGGTTCTGGATGGTGTGGCTGCTTACACGCTTTTGTGCACCAGCATTAAATTGCTAAGTGATTTCTTGCACTGTGGCCCGTCTATCCGCTGTTACAATGCGAGCTAGCCGACGATGACCCCGCTCATCCATACGCTGTTGTCCACGTCAGTTGGCCCTTGCAGGGATGGTTTTACCGGATTCGATGTACTCACGGTGCACCCAAGACACAGTGGCTTGTGAAAATCCCAGTGCCTGCACGACTTTCGAGATGGAGTGACCCATTCGTCGGGCCCCAACAATTTTCCCATGATCAAATGCACTTAGATCCTTCGTCTTACCCATACTGCGTCCGACTCTTACTGATTCCCGTCGCATCACTCCTTATATTGTCAGATCGCTGCATACGTCATGTCGTTTCCGTTTACAGGGCCGCCCACAGAGCCACATTTGCATAACGCCAGCTTTCTCTAATTCAATTGCTCTTCAGTGCATGTGTCAATGTATTGTATATAGCATGAAATTTTATTAGTTCTATCAAATTGTCATCAAGTACAGAAGTTTATTCCTTTAGTAGCTGTAGTACGACCACTAGTGAAAGTGAAAAATGCGACGCCCTCTCTCTCATACTCCGCCTCAACAGATTCTGACCACACATTGGCCTTATGCTCTAGACATCATGAGGATTCTATTCATTGGTGTACCAGGACTCAAAAATTAATATGACACGTATTGAGCCAATCGATTTTTTTAATTTTGTGCAACTGAAGAATTCTACAATCTTTTAGTAAGGGAAAGCAATGCATATGCTGTAGGCGTGCTTATTTCTGGAGTGCACGAAGATTATAACTCTGAAATCAATTGCGGATAAATTTCCTCGTATTTTTGAATAACAGAGTCATACAAAGCTATTAGATGCAAACACACGGCTAGGTTGATCAAAATGCACAAAAGCACATCTGTGGTGTCATGTGATGCCCTGTGTCACCACAGGAAATCTTCCTAGGTTTCTTATTAGCACCGCATGTTGCCATTAAAATAACACAGCAGCAGAAAGCGTGTTAAGCATTTTCAACCTTAACGTTGTACACTGAAGAGCAATTGAATTAGAGACAGCTGGCATTATGCAAATGTGGTGCTGTGGGCGGCCCTGTAAATGGAAACGACATGACGTATGCAGCGATCCCACAATATAAGGAGTGATGCGACGGGAATCGGTAAGAGTCGGATGCAGTATGGGTAAGACGAAGGATCTAAGCGCATTTGATCGTGGGCAAATTGTCGGGGCCCGACGAATGGGTCACTCCATCTCAGAAGTCGTGCAGGCAGTGGGATTTTCACGAGCCACTGTGTCACGGGTGCACCGTGAGTACATCGAATCCAGTAAAACCATCCCTGCAAGGGCCAACTGCCGTGGACAACAGCATGTGGATGAGCGCGGTCATTGTCAGCTAGCTCACATTGTAACAGCAGATAGATGGGCCACAGTGCAAGAAATCACTCGACAATTTAACGCTGGTGCACAAAAACGTGTAAGCAGCCACACCATCCAGGACCATCTCCTCGCTATGGGGTACAGAAGCCATCATCCCACAAGGGTACAGCTGCTGACCGTACATTATGGGTGCAAAGATTAGCACGGGCGCGGGAACATCGCCACTGGACCCTAGACATGTGGGAAAATGTTGCCTGGACTGATGAGTCGAGATTCACATTGGTACATACGGATGGCAGGATACGAGTACGGCGCAAACCACATGAAGTGATGAATCCTTCTTGCCAGCAGGGTACTCTTCAAGCTGGTGGGGGTGGCATTCTCATCTGGGGACTGTTTACATGGACTGAAATGGGACCCCTGGTACGTGTGACATCGTCCCTCACAGGTCAACGTTACCGGGATATCCTGGACGACCATTTGCTCCCGTTTGTGGGTCTTCCGCATCCCAGTGGGGACTTCATCCTGCAAAAAGAAAATGCACCGTGCCCATCGCTCCCAAATTGTATCCGAATGATTGGATGAACACTCCACCTACGTGACCTTGGCCAGCTAGGTCACCTGACCTCAATCCCATTTAGCACATCTGGGATGCCATCGAGGGAGATGTTCGAGGCTCTGATCCCACTCCATCAAATCTTCATGAACTGTGGGAGCTTGTTCAGGGGTCTTGGATCCGTATGGCTTCCCAACACTTCCGGTGTCTGGTCGAGTCCAAGCCAAGACGAATCGCCACTGTCATCAGGGTGAAAGGTGGTGCTACACGTTACTAGACAAGTATCTCTAATTAAATTGCTCTTCAGTGTATTTTCTCAGTCACAGACCGTTTTGTGGCAACAGTTTTGAGGTCAGAGTATGATGTATGTGTATTGACAGATAAGAACAAGAGATATAATGTTGGAGCAAGTAGAAAAAGGTGTGGTGGTGTGATGTCCTAATAACACTGGTCGGCAAAAAAAAATTTATTTCGAGCCCTGACACCATTCCTGCTGATTCTTATGTAAAATGACCTCCTGAAGCCAAAAAAAAACCCCGTTTTCCCCCATCACCGACCGTTTTGGGGGAGCCCCCTAATTTTATCACTTTCCGATAATTTGGAGGGATGAAAAGGATTATTTCAGCCTTTACATTGCTTCTGAGGGGCTACAGAGGTCAAAAGTTATAAAACATGAACATCTGTAGCAAGGATGTAGATTTGGGGGTTGCCCCCCTAAAGAAATCATTAAAAATGACCGATTTTTTATTATTATTTTATCAATTTTCGGTAATATGTTATGGACATGAATTTTATTTGTGGGGGGAAGGATTATTTATTTTAGCTGTAAAGAATAATATATAAAAAGTAAAATACAAATGTAAAGTATAATAAATAAAGAAGATAAGTACCTTCATTTGGTGCTTGCTTTCCTTTGTACTCTGAGGTAGAAGTTTCTCGTACCAAACAAAAGCAGTACTCTGCTAACATGCTCGTATTCCACTTCCCTGAAAATCTCCTCTCGATCTTATTGATGTCTTGATGGAATCGTTCCCCGTGTTCATTGGAAACTGCTCCTAAATTTTCAGGGAAGAAGTCCAGGTGTGAGTGCAGGAAATGCACTTTAAGAGACATGTTACACCCCATGGCCTTGTACGCTGACAGCAATTCCTCGACATGAGCGGCATAATCATCACTTTTGTTGTTATCCAACAAAAGTACACATGTTTTTGGAATCTTACACACGTTTTGGAATGCAAGCCAAGCTCTTTTTTCTTGTTGATTCAGGTGTTCAATAAACGTGGAATCTTTGAAAAGTTGTCTAATCTGGGGGCCCACGAAAACTCCTTCCTTGATTTTAGTCTCACTAAGACGAAGAAATTTATTTTTCAAAAATTGAAATGCATCACCTGTCTTGTCCATTGCTTTCACAAACTGTTTGATCAATCCCAGTTTGATGTGCAAAGGTGGCAAGTAAATATTTTCCTTCGGGACCAGAGGATCATGAACGACATTTTTCTGATCGGGAGTAAAACTTTCTCGCAGAGGCCAGTTCCGTACGATGTAATGTTTGTCTCGTGCTCGGCTGTCCCATTCGCATAGGAAGCAGCAGTATTTTGTGAAGCCTGATTGCAGGCCCGCGAGTACAGCAACTTTTAAGTCAGCGCAAAGTTTCCAATTATAATCATGATAACAGATTTTATCAAGGATTCGGCTGATGTTTTCGTACATCTCCTTCATATCCACAGAGTATGCAACCGGGACTGATGGTAACTCATTCCCATTGGCCAACAGGACAACTTTCAAGCTTGTCTTTGATGAGTCTATAAACAGTTGCCATTTGTCTGGGTCACAAGTCATCTTCAGTTCTATCATCAATGCATTTGAATTAGGGCAGAACACTAAGGCTTCATCTTCCGAAAAAAGTAATTGCAAGGTTGACTGTCTGGTCCTGTAAGAAGAGATTTTTACACCCTTTTCTAAGAGATTCCACTGCTGAAGTCGAAATCCAAGAAGTTGAGATTTAGTCTTAGGTAACTCCAAATCCCTGACGAGATCATTCAATTCCGACTGAGTAACGAGGTGAGGTTTTCGATGAGCTGAATCAGCAGAACACTCTTCATCATCGGTGGACCTATCATGTGATGGTCCAAGCTGTGGCTCAAAGTATGTCACATCCGTTTCTGGCTCTAGAGTATAGATTTGGGGGGGGGGGGGGCACTGGGATTGGCAATGATTCGTTGTGAGGAACTGGTCTTAGAGCTGAAGGGATATTAGGATACTGAATTGTATGCTTACTTTAGTTGTTAGATAACCCAACGGTGGAAGTCATACAAAAGTAACAATCTGTGAGATGACAGCAAGGTTCGCGCCAAACCATGGGCACAGCAAATGGCATTGATTTACGGGTACCTTTGAGCCATTTGGTCAAGCTACTGTAACAAGTAGTGCAGCAAACTGTGGGAGCCCAATTCTTGTCCTTATCGCCAACTTTGCAATCAAAGTAAAATTTATGAGCAGTTTTAAGATGCGGAGAAAGGGGTTTTTGTTGCGCTTTAAAAGTCAATTCCCCGCAAACGTAGCAGAATCTATCAGGATGATTTATACACTCACATGGCATAATTAAACAGTAAATAAATGCTCTATATTAATCACAAATTACACTCACGTACTGTAATTCACTTGGAAAAGGCTAGTGTAAACAAATTTCTACCGTTTGACACAATTTAAACAACTTGGAAACACAGAATCCCCGCCTAGCTACAGATCAACTGAGGGAAGATAATGCTTACAGTGCAGGATTATCGTGATAAGAGCAATGCAAGTTTGACCTTGTCAAAGCCCGTGCAAACCTGTGTGCGATTCCCGTGGGAACCTGTTCGCGCGAGGTATCGAGAGAGAGCCAGCGTGGTAGAGTGAATGTTCTGAACTGTTGCTATATATTTTTATTACTGTTGCTATATATTTTTATTATTTGCGGGTTTTTTGAGGGACGATGAGAGGGGCTGGAAGCTGGAATATGTAGCAAATAAGTGAAAAAATTGCCAAAAAAAACCCCGGAAAAATCAATCATTTGTAATGATTTCTTTACAATTAGGGGGGGGATCCCCCAAATGTACCTTCTGGATACATACAGATGTTCATGTTCTATAACTTTTCATCTCTGTAGACCCTCAGAAGAAATGTAAAGGCTAAAATGATTCTTTTCATGCCTCCAAATTATCGGAAAGTGATAAAATTAGGTGGGGGGCCTCCCCCGAAAACTGTGGGTGATGGGGGAAAATGGGGGTCATATTCGGATTCAGGAGGTCGTTTTACATAAGAATCAGCAGGAATGATGTCAGGGCCGATTTTCATGCCGACCAGTGCAATAGAAGCTGCATTATGCTGAAGCGGTATTTACTTGAAGAAGTCTGCATGTTCGAATTGTGTTGTAACATACAGAGGGCGAGTCGAAAGTTTTGCAATATTTGGATCACTTTGTCTTCATATGTACCTTTACGATGAAAGCTGACTAGCATATAAAGTATAAGCCATCATGTTGCACCATCTTTAGCCATCCGTCTGCCAGTTCTTCGGTTCCGCAGTGGTACCAGTTCTTGTCCTGCCACAGGTTCAGGAAGCTGGCCCAGGCTCAACCACTGCTGTTGAGTCTTAGAATTACGGAAATAGACCCACTTTTCATTGCATGTAACAATTCTCTTGATCAAACGTATATAGCGTGGGTTTTCTAGGAGTTTCATATGCACACTTCCACTCGGCGGTTTGCTTCAGCTGGCGTCAGTTCGTGCTGGACGATGCGGCAGCTCCTGTAGACCTTGCCAAGGTCCTGAAGGAGATGAACCATGGTGGTCTGTGATATGCCCAGCTCGGCTGATAATCTCCGAGTGCTGGTTGTCAGATTTGCCTCTACGACCTGGAGCACGGCCTCCGAATCCATTATTTATGGTCTACTTGAGCTTAGCTGATTGTCGAGGGTTCTGGCACCTGAGCGAACCATCTGGTTACGGGGCTGTGGTCCACGGAGCCTTCTCCTTTCGCATGACATTCGTGTTGCTTGAACAGTGTTATGGCCAAGTTCAAACTTGTAAAACAAAAGTTCCCTAATTAGAAGGTTGTAGGTGTTCATCTTTTAGGTGTCCCAACCACAGACGACATGCAATGTTGTTCACAGCAGCGACTACCACTTTATATCCCTTTCGACTGACTGCAGTGTTCAATTTGAACTAGTTTAAACACATGACATACCTGCTGCAGCACAAGGGGGTTATGCAAATATTGCAAAACTTTCGACTCACCTTCTAAATGTAGTGTTGGAGTTGGTTAATCAAGTTTTCTGCTTACTAACTTACATTAATTAACTTCAAAATATTAGTGCTGTTATGAATTAGTTCTTCATGAATAGTACTTATGAGATATTGACAGAATAAAAGGAAGAACTGTAAGTAACTATTTCTTGGGAACTTTATTGAGTGACACCTATTTCACTTAAAGTGAGTGGATAAGAAGAACTGACAGTGTGTAGTGTTCAGTAAGCAGTACATACATGTTTCAAATAATAAAGAACATTACACAGTGTGTGTTACATCTTAAATGAAGTGATAAATTTCCCCATATAAAAATTGCTCTGTATAAAACTTATATCAGCAATCTGGAACTTAGTGCAATGATAATAATACATAACAATGTTGCCATGGCACTGAAGATTCCCTATCCCAAAGTCTATTCTCATCCACATTGGTGGTAGGGTGGCCAGATATCGATCTCCTTCAGTGGGGAAAGCTCATGCTAGGAGAAATGGCCATCTTGGGCTCATGGGAAGATTTCTACATGCTGCTGTGGCTTCAACTGCACACAACTGCTATACCACAAATCAAGGTCGCTGGAATTATGGCACTCAAAAGTCTTGCACTACAGCTTCACTTAAGATGAAATGGCATCACATCTCACATAAAAGATGGCATCACATCTCCACACTCCATGGAAGGAAGTGATGTCACTGCAAGAAGATGCCGCAAGGCGCTAGAACAAAGTGACGCAATCAATCCGAACATGTTGAATGATTTTTTTTCATAGCAAGAAAAACTTTGAGGACTATTCCAGGACCTTTCACAAAATATAAAACTTCAAGGACCTTCCAGGACCATTCACAAAAATATGAAAAATTCAAGGACCTTCCAGGACCATTCACAAAAATATGAAATATCAAGAACGTTCCAGGATCATTCACAAAAATATGAAATATCAAGGATGTTCCAAGACCATTCACAAAAATATGAAATGTCAAGAACGCTCCAGGACCATTCACAAAAATATGAAATATCAAGGATGTTCCAGGGCCTTTAACAAAAATATGAAAAATTTGAGGATCTTTCACAAAAATATGAAAAAACTCAGGGATCTTCCAGAACCTTTCACAAAAATATGAAAAATTCAAGGACCTTCCAGGATCATTCACAAAATATGAAATATCAAGGATGTTCCAGGACCTTTCAAAAAAATATGAAAAATTCAAGGACGTTCCAGGACCATTTACAAAAATATGAAATATCAAGGATGTTCCAGAACCTTTCACAAAAATATGAAAAATTCAAGGACCTTTTACAAAAATATGAAAAATTCAAGGACTTTTCAGGACCATTCACAAAAATATGAAAAAATCAAGGACCTTCCCAGATCATTCACAAAATATGAAATATCAAGGACATTCCAGGACCTTTCACAAAAATATGAAAAATTTAAGGACATTCCAGGACCATTCACAAAAATATGAAATATCAAGGATGCAGTTGTTGTATAGAATCCACTTTTCATCACAGATTGCAATGCAATCAAGTAAAAGGGCTCCTTTTTGCTGCGAAGTAGGTTACTGCACATCTCAAACCGTTGTAGTTTCTGATGCTCCGTCAGTTCGTGTGGGACCCACATACCGAGCTTCTTGGCCAGACCAATTTGGTGGATATGTTCGGAAATGGTTGACACCGACACATTGTGTTGTTTGGCGAGTTCTCTGACTGTGAAGCAAGGATCTGCCTCCACATTTGCCTTCAGTGCGTCATTATGAATGACTAAATGTAGTCCTCGGCCCTCCTCATCTTGTAGGCTCGTGTCACCGGAATGAAACTTTTCAAACCACCGACGAACAGTTCGTTCAGGCCCTCCACATCTTATAGGTTTGTGTCACCGGAACGAAACTTTTCAAACCACCGATGAACAGTTTGTTCAGCCCCTCCACATCTTGTAAGCTCGTGTCACCGGAAAGAAACTTTTCAAACCACCGACGAACAGTTCGTTCAGACCCTCCACATCTTGTAGGCTCCTGTCACTGGAACGAAACTTTTGAAACCACCGATGAACAGTTCGTTCAGACCCTCCACATCTTGTAGGCTCCTGTCACTGGAACGAAACTTTTCAAACCACCGATGAACAGTTCGTTCAGACCCTCCACATCTTGTAGGCTCCTGCCATCGGAACGAAACTTTTCAAACCACCAATGAACAGTTCGTTCAGACCCTCCACATCTTGTAGGCTCCTGTCACTGGAACGAAACTTTTAAAACCACCGATGAACAGTTCGTTCAGACCCTCCACATCTTGTAGGCTCCTGTCACTGGAACGAAACTTTTGAAACCACCGATGAACAGTTCGTTCAGACCCTCCACATCTTATAGGTTCGTGTCACCGGAAAGAAACTTTTCAAACCACCGACGAACAGTTTGTTCAGACCCTCCACATCTTGTAAGCTCGTGTCACAGGAAAGAAACTTTTGAAACCACCGACGAACAGTTCGTTCAGACCCTCCACATCTTGTAGGCTCCTGTCACTGGAACGAAACTTTTGAAACCACCGATGAACAGTTCGTTCAGACCCTCCACATCTTGTAGGCTCGTGTCACTGGAACGAAACTTTTCAAACCACCGAGGAACAGTTCGTTCAGACCCTCCACATCTTGTAGGCTCCTGTCACTGGAACGAAACCTTTGAAACCACCGATGAACAGTTCGTTCAGACCCTCCACATCTTGTAGGCTCGTGTCACTGGAACGAAACTTTTCAAACCACCGATGAACAGTTCGTTCAGACCCTCCACATCTTGTAGGCTCCTGCCACCGGAACGAAACTTTTCAAACCACCAATGAACAGTTCGTTCAGACCCTCCACATCTTGTAGGCTCGTGTCACTGGAACGAAACTTTTCAAACCACCGACAAACAGTTTGTTCAGACCCTTCGCATCTTGTAGGCTCCTGTCACCAGAACGAAACTTTTCAAACCACTGACGAACAGTTCGTTCAGACTGGAACGAAACTTTTCAAACCATCGACAAACAGTACATTCAGGTGATGTCTCCTCACTTTATGCCTCAACCACATTACAGTAGATTTGTGCCGCTTTATTTCCTATTTGAACTCAAGAAGCACAATCACCCGTAACTCACTCCTTCCTAACATGTTGTACAGACCACTACCACATGAGTAGCAATGACTGAAGCTCAACCAACTATGACGTGTATGTTGCATCTAAGTCGCCCTTCAACTTGTATGAATAGGCGTTGTGAGTGGGTTGTTCTGGATAAGTATTGTGGGTGAGATGAATGTGGCACCTCAGAAAATCGGCCATTATTTTCCACATGACTTGATGATTTAAGTTTATGGATGTAATAAATCAGAATTTAGGAAATTTAAAAGGCAGTTCTGCTAGTCAAATCAGTTTACCGATATGAGAGAATAATCACATATGGGTCGTTCTATATGAAATCACCTAATGAGGGTTGCATGACCGACTTGGATTTTCTTGAAAATTAGTACACATGTTACTCCTATAGAGGTATGAAAAGGTCCAAATTCTAAATGACCTGACTCATTTACTTGTGGAGCTACATGACCTTGAAGTTCATTGACCTTGCCAAAATGCCTTAAAATCAGTAATATTTGAAATATATTTTCTTTTAGGCATATTGGTACAACACCAGAATGTTTGGTATTTATAGAAAATATATTTTTCAAATGTTCAGAATAAAAATAGTGCATTGCAAAAAGAACAAGTAGAAAAAGTACAGTGTTCCTACAATTTAGCATTAAAATTTTCAATTTCGTGTTCTGTACTAAAAACAAAGTGTTATTTAAGGGTTGAGAAACTAAAGATACACTGTTTTTCTGTTATGAAAGCAGGGTCGACTATAAGTTACTATGCAATAATTTCCTTTCATTTCTTGCCCTTCTGAGAAATATTTAGGCCTAAAAATGGTCCTCTTGGTAAAAATGCCCAATTTTAGCCATATTGGTGGTCATTTTTCTCATGAAGGGTAAATGCACATCAACTTCCAATTTTTTCTAAATTCTATTAGCAATACCTTAGCAGTTTACTTTTTGTTACTCCTTACATTAACATATATCTCATTGGCACATACATATCACTAAGCTGTTCTCTGAGATTTAGAGGTTAGTTTCAAAAAGATATACAAACTACCAGATAGTTTTTACTTACTGTTGCAGTATGAAACTTCTCTATTTACAGCAATCTTGACATACAACTCAGGCTTCACTGACATCCATTACACTTCGTACACAAGATCTTCTATACTTCATACTCATAATCTTTTTCTCATGCAGACACTCCTGAATCTGATCCTCACATGACTTCCTTGGCCTTCCTCTGCCTTTCCTTCCTATCACTTGGGCTAAAAAAATTCTTAGTAAGCATCTCATCACTCATTCTTTCAACATGGCCAAACCACCGAAGCATATTAGTATCCACCTTGCTAGCAACATTTTGCTTCACATCACACATCTGCAACACAACTTCATTCCTCACACAATCAGAACGTGTCTTGCTACAACCCCCCCCTCTAAGTAATGCATTTCTCCAGCACGCAAACAACTACTATGTTTCTTCTGTATCACCCAGGTTTCACTGCCATACATCAGAGTACGAACAATTACATTTTCATACACAACCATGCGGGACTCTCTTGAGAACCCTTCATTCCTGTGATTTCACCATCCAATTGTTCTCTCTATCAAACATGCTTCCTAAATATGCAAACTCACTCACCTGGTCAATCACTGTGCCATTTAGACTTACATTACATTCAGTGCTACCAGTTCCTCTCTCAAAAACCATAACTTTGGTTTTTCCCTTATTTATAGTCAGTTTGAATTTCATGCAAACTTTGTACATCTGGGACAACATACTCTGCAACTCACTTTTCCTCTCTGCCAACAGGACAGTGTCATCAGCACACAGCAATCTGCGCACACGGATATCACCAAGACATAAACCAGTATTATCTTTTTTGGCATCACTCATGCATGCACCCATAAATATATTAAACAGCCATGATGACATTACACAACCTTGTCTGACTCCTGCACCAATAGAGAAATATTTTGATAAAACACCATTCACTCATACACAAGCTCTACTGCCAGAATACATGGCTTTTACACTCTACTGCCAGAATATATCTGGCGCGTAACTGGAAGACCCTGGGTTCGACTCCCGGTGGCGGCCAATGAGAATTTTTGCGTGACTCACTTATAGACGTGGAAAGAGCGAGGATCTTTGTTTGATGTTCCTGGTCCACGTTAAATGTCTGTATTAATTATTCATTCACCTTCTAATTATATCTTCAGTTGCTGCTTACCATCTTTGGCGAATCCCCAGCATTGCGCGGGGCTCCAAGAAACAACCTGCAAACTTGGCTTGGCAGTTAGCGTGTGTGAGTCTGGAGGAATTCGAGGCCGCTGTGGTGTAGCGGAAGCATATCCGGCGCGTAACTGGAAGACCCTAGGTTCGACTCCCGGTGGCGGCCAATGAGAATTTTTCCGTGACTCACTTATAAACGTGGAAAGAGCGAATATCTTTGTTTGATGTTCCTGGTCCACGTTAAATGTTTGTATTAATTATTCATTCACCTTCTAATTATATCTTCAGTTGCTGCTTACCATCTTTGGTGAATCCCCAGCATTGTGCGGGGCTCCAAGAAGCAACCAGCCAAATTGGCTTGGCAATTAGCATGTGTGAGTCTGGAGGAATTCAAGGCCGCTGTGGTGTAGCAGAAGCATATCCAGCGCATAACTGGAAGACCCTGGGCTTGACTCCGGTGGCCGCGAATGAGAATTTTTCCGTGACTCACTGATAAACGTGGAAAGAGCGAGGATCTTTGTTTGATGTTCCTGGTCCACGTTAAATGTCTGTATTAATTATTCAGTTTCACTCATGACACTACCAAGTAATGATCAGAGCCAACATCTGTACCTCTCATTACAGGAGGGTCAACAAACTGTTTCAGATGCTGATTGTAGACAACAAAATCTATCACACTCTTTTGACCAAGAGTATGATTTTCCAAGTAAATGTGTGGATATACTTGCGATTGAAAAATGTATTAGACACACACAAACCATTCTCAATGCAGAGTTCAATTAATCTTTCACCATTATCATTCACACAAGGATCATTAAACTTACCCATAACATTGTCAGAAATTACATTCTGCACACCTACTCTAGCATTGAAATCCCCTGCTATTATAACTTTCTCTTTAGCACCAAACTGGCTCTAAACAGCTTTTAGCTCATTCCAGAAATATTCCTTCCTATCAGAAGGTTCCGAGTCACAAGGAACATACACTAAAACAATTTCTATTCTCTGCAGTTTCACTTTCAAACGAATCCAAAGAATTATCTCATCTTATGCAACTATAGTGAATCAGGTTGTTCTTCATCTTTTCACTTAAAATCACACCCACACCAGCCTGTCCTCTCACATTATCCAATACTCCAGACCACACCCTCACCGTTCCATTCACTTCTTCTATCCCAATTTCCTTCTTTTGGGTTTCACTTACACACAGTACACCCAATCTATACTTATTCATCTCCTCATTCACCTCATTTATCTTACTATTTATACCTCTAGTATTCCATACACCAATCTTACACTCACTCAGGCGAGATCTCTTTCTGATTTTCCTCCTTCAAGTTCCAGGTCGATACCGTGGTGGGCCATCCTTTTCAAGTGTGGTAGGTCCACCATATCCCACACTTGAGTTCATTTTTGCATTTCTTTTTGTCTTTTTAATTAGGTAAGTACATCAGTGTGGGGTTTTAGCTCACAGTTGATGGTTCCAGTTGGTCGTTCAACCTAAGGATTCTGGAACAAAACCCAGTGAGTTGGGATCGTTTTGCCAATGTCACACAGAACTAGCTGGCACCTCTCCAAGATTCACAGAGGCTCTAGTTGCTGTTGAGTGTGCCGTTGTTACCACGGAGTGCCCCGAGGAGGCAAACCCATATCTCACTTAGATTTCATTGGTATTAATTCTATATTCTGACCAATCTCTGTATACGAATTTGTATTGCTTGATAAGCGCAGCACAAAGAAATAAAAAATAATATTTATTGTGTGTTATGCTACGGCAATAAGTATTGTATTTACATAAAACTCAATTGTCTCTTTTTTTTTTTCAGTATAAAAAAAATAATTACTGACTTTTGTGATACAACTACCACACATTTAGCTGAAATGCAAAACATGATTAATCATGAAGGATTTCAATTTCCATGGTTATATTTAGGAAATTAGTCCTTTGGGAAATAAGGCCTTTGTTACTATGAACATATTTTTCAAACTGAGCAATTAGTTTTTGCTTTCAGTATCCTCAGTAGCAAGAAAAAGGCCATATGTTTTGGTTGCAGTGTCATCTAATATTGAAAAATGTGCAACCTATCTCTGTTGCTACTGTTAACGTGGATACGGAATCTAAGAGATCTCACTGGTATTAATTCTATATTCTGACCAATCTCTGTATACGGATTTGTATTGCCTGATAAGCGCAGCACAAAGAAATAAAAAATACTATTTATTGTTGTGTTATGCTACGTCAATAAGTATTGTATTTACATAAAACTCAATTGTCTCTTTTTTTTTCAGTATAGAAAAAAATAATTAATGACTTTTGTGATACAACTGTCACACATTTAGCTAAAATGCAAAACATGATTAATCATGAAGTATTTGAATTTCCATGGTTATATTTGGGAAATTAGTTCTTTGTGGAGATTAAGCTTTGGGAAATAAGGCCTTTGTTACTATGAACATATTTTTCAAACTGAGCAATTAGTTCTTGCTTTCAGTATCCTCAGTTGCAAGAAAAAGGCCATGTAAATTTTTGGTTGCAGTGTCATCTAATATTGAAAAATGTGTGACCTATCTCCGGTGCTACTGTTAACGTGGGTACGGAATCTAAGAAATGCTTGTAACGGGTCCAGCATTTATCTGGTTTTATTGACCAGGAGAAGCTGTGCCATTTGGGATGCAAGGACTGTACTTGAGCTTCAACCAGAGCATCTTTCTTTTCGAGAACAAATTCCCAATCACCATTTTTGGTCACATATGCAAGTCACATGACCCTTTGGTAATGATATTTATAACCAGTCTTCTTTTTTCTTTTTTTTTTGCCAGCTCCTTTACCTACTACAGATATTTCTGCTTGATTTGCTGTTTGCAGAACAGATGGACATCACATTACTAAGCTATTTTCTGAGTTTCAGAGGTTAGATCCACAAAGAAATAAAAACTACAAGATAAATTTTTAACTGATTATTTACTTACTGTTGCCGTATCAAACTTCTCTATTTACAGCGGTCTTGACACACAACTCGGGCTTCACTGGCATCCACATACACAAGACCTTCTATACTTCATACTCACAATCTTTTTCTCATGCAGACACTCCTGAATCTTAAATGAGTGGTAGGCAATGCACATAACTAACAAACAAATTAGGAAGAAGGTAGTGTAGAACATGCTAAGTTAGGTATAAAAAGTTTAAGGCAAATATATTTCAGCCATTACTATGGCCTTCATCAGTGCAACTACGATTGGTTTACGTTGCCAGATTGGTAAGGCAAGTTTTGTAATGGCAACTCCGGGGACGTGATGCAATGTGGGATTTCCAGATGTAAGAAACGAAAATGGGGAGCTCAGAGTTGCAATTTTTGGAAAATAATATTTCTAAACTTTCTTTAAACATCAGAGCATACCGATTTTGGAAGGGTGCCAACTTTTTAGTAGCGGACCAAAGTGGAATATTCAATCTGGCAATGTAAACTAATCGTAGTCGCACTGATGAAGGCCATAGTAATGGCTGAAATATATTTGCCTCAAACTTTTCATACGTAACTTAGCATGTTCTACACTACCTTCTTCTTAACTCCTGAATCTGATCCTCACATGACTTCCTTGGCCTTCCTCTGCCTTTCCTTCCTATCACTTGGGCTAAAAAAATTCTTAGTAAGCATCTCATCACTCATTCTTTCAACATGGCCAAACCACCGAAGCATATTGGTCTCCACCTTGCTAACAACATTTTGCTTCACATCACACAACGGCAACACAACTTCATTCCTCACACAATCAGAACGTGTTTTGCTACAAACCCCCCGGAAGTAACGCATTTTGCCAGCACACAAACAACTCCTGTGTTTCTTCTGTGGTACCCAGGTTTCACTGCCATACATCAGAGTAGGAACAATTACACTTTCATACACAGCCATGCGGGACTCTCTAGAGAACCCATCATTTCTGTGAAAACCTTCTAAAGCAGCTATGACTTTCGATGAAATATTCACTTGCCTACTAATTTCATCATCCAATTTGTTCTCTCTGTCAAACATACTTCCTTAATACACAAACTCATTCACCTGGTCAATCACTGTGTCATTTAGACTTATATTACATTTAGTGCTAACACTTCCTCGCTTAAAAACCATAGCTTTGCTTTTTCCCATATTTATAGTCAGTTTAAATTACTAATCTAAAGCAACTATTATGGGAATTTTACTAGGAAATTTTTTCATTTAAATAGCAAATTTTCGGAGAAAACTCTTCTCCTTCTTCAGGCTGTCTTCTTGTTGTCACTTATTCCTGTCACTACCATGGTTAACCTTGACTGTTACGGTTAACCTTGACTGTTATGGTTAACCTTGACGGTTTAGGTTATTTTTCAACAAATCCTGCCAGATGTTAGGCAGGGAAAATCCTTTGCAGTCATTGATGATGGAATTTTGATTTTTTCTTCCTCTATTCCTTCTTTCAGCTTTCTTTTTGAAAATTGCTTTGGAAACTGATGACTTTAAGGGAATTCCAATCCATGCTGTGCCCAGTTTCTCTAACATGCCTATCTAATCCAGTCTTGTTGGAGCAATTTTTTATAGCTGCTTTATGCTCAGCTATATGAGTTTCTAGTCTGCGACCTGTTTCACCTATGTAAAATAGTCCACAACTACAATTTACTTCATAGACTACTCCTTGCATTTTTAAAATATCTTCTTCTCTTTGAACTATTTTAGGGAATTTTTTTAACTTTGTTCTCTAAACTTGGAGCTAGCCTAATATTGTACTTCTTACTAATTCTCTTTAAAGACTCAAATAAACCTTTGTGATAAGAAATTTTTCTAGTGAATTTTACTTGTCTCTTTTGCGGGTTCTTCGTACCATTAAAATTCAGAAGCTTCTCAATTTCTTCTTTAGAATAGTTATTCTCTGCAAGTATGACTTTAAGTTCTTCTTTAGGGGCTTCTTTTTTATCTGCAGTAGAAACTATTTTATTAATTTTTCTAAAAACTGACTTGCTACATTTTTCTTAATAGAAACTGGATGATAGGAATTTAAATCCAGTAGACTATTAGTATTCATTGGTTTTTTATACCAACTAGTGAGGAATTTTTCATCTTCATAATAGATAGTAATATCTAAGAAGTTAATTCTTCTATAATATCTAAGAAGTTAATTCTTTTTCAGTCAGTTTTTAGAAAAAAATTAATAAAATAGTTTCTACTGCAGATAAAAAAGAAGCCCATAAAGAAGAGCTTAAAGTCATACTTGCAGAGAATAACTACCCTAAAGAAGAAATTGAGCAGCTTCTGAATTTTAATGGTACGAAGAACCCGCAAAAGCAACAAGTAAAATTCACTAGAAACATTTCTTATCACAAAGGTTTATTTGAGTCTTTAAAGAGCATTAGTAAGAAGTACAATATTAGGCTAGCTCCAAGTTTAGAGAACAAAGTTAAAAAAATTTTCCCTAAAATAGTTCAAAGAGAAGAAGATATTTTAAAAATGCAAGGAGTAGTCTATGAAGTAAATTGTAGTTGTGGACTATTTTACATAGGTGAAACAGGTCGCAGACTAGAAACTCGTATAGCTGAGCATAAAGCAGCTATAAAAAATTGCTCCAACAAGACTGGATTAGATAGGCATGTTAGAGAAACTGGGCACAGCATGGATTGGAATTCCCTTAAAGTCATCAGTTTCCAAAGCAATTTTCAAAAAAAGAAAGCTGAAAGAAGGAATAGAGATTGAAAAAAATCAAAATTCCATCATCAATGACTGCAAAGGATTTTCTCTGCCTAACATCTGGCAGGATTTGTTGAAAAATAACCTAAACTGTCAAGGTTAACTGTAACCGTGATAGTGACAGAAATAAGTGACAACAACAAGACAGCTTGAAGAAGGAGAAGAGTTTTCTCCGAAAATTTGCTATTTAAATGAAAAAATTTCCTAGTAAAATTCCCATAATAGTTGCTTTAGATTAGTAATTGAATTAAGAAACTAGGAAGCCATTTCTCAACATGAGCTTTATTCAAAGTCAGTTTAAATTCGAATTGTGAACAACATACTCTGCAAATCATTTTTGCTCTCTGCCAACAGGACTGTATCATCATCATACAGCAATCTGCACACACAGGATATTTACCAAAAACTCCTTGAAAACAGTAACATGCCTGCACAAATCTGAGATAATGTGTGCATGTGTGATGAGGTTCCCACTTTTTTCTCCCACAAAAGATAAGCACTTTTGAAGAATTTTTAAGCACAATCCAAGAAATTTTTAAGGGCCTTGCCAACTGCATATGCAACAATAATAAGTGCACAAATATATTTTTATGCATGATTTAATGCATATTGAAGTATGCTGAAAAAGTTGACAATATTTTTCAATATAATTTAAGTTTGTGGATGTAATATATTCCAATATTTGCAATTTTAAAAGACAGTTATCCTGGTGAAATCACTTTCCCTACCTGAAAGAATAATGGCATGCAATAGGAGAGCATGTAAATTGTAAAACAGTATTCAAACTTAGTTAACTTTTTTATGGGATTTATCTAGGTGAAGTTACAATTTTCTGCAAATTTTCAGAGAGAACTCCTCTCCTTCATCCGGCAGTCTTTCAAGCCAATCTCTGTCACTGTCTTTGATTATGGTTAACCTTGATGATCTTGCCAGATGTTAGGTATAGTTAATCCCCTACAGTCATTTTAATGCTACCTAACTAGCAAGATATTTTGCAGAATCACCGTAACCATCAAGTTCAACCGTAACCAAAGACAGTGATGGAGATTGGTCTGAAAAACTTCCTGATGAAGGAGAGGAGTCCTCTCCAAAAATTTTCAGAAAACTGTAACTTTACCTAGATAAATCCCATAAAAAGTTAACTAAGTTTGAATATAGTAATCTAGGAAGCCACAAAACAAAGATGAGTTTAATTTACAGAGTAAAACAGTGGTTAAAGTTATGAGTTCGAGATTTGAATTTTGCACATAATCATCTCATGGTTTAAATTGCAAAACCAAAATCAAAAATTGCATGTTCAAGATTTGATTGGGTGGAGTCTGCTGGATGTGTTTAATTTAACCCTTGATCCTTCACTTTTCTCAGCAAATATCCTATCTCACAATGCCCTGTGCTCTCCCACAGGCTTTCAGCTTACCTCATATGTCATCATCAATATAGCCAATCAACAGCAGAAGTTCTAGTCATGTACTTATGACGAGAATTTCTGCTGTTGATTAACTGTATTGACTAGATTTCTTTATTTATTTTATTTTTTTTATTGGAGGTTTAACGACCACCATGAGCAACTCAATGGGTTATAAGCAGTTGCCCGTCCCTAATTTAGAGCCACTGACTCCAGGAAAGGGAGAGAGCCAAAGCCGTAAGACAAACACAACATCCATTCCTCACCAGGATACGAACCCAGACCCATCTCGGACGAATGATCAGAAGCCATCACTTAGACTACTGTGCCAGCGGGGATGCTACTAGGAAAAATTATTTAGAAGCCATCACTTGACCACTGTGCCAGTGGGGCTGCTACTAGGAAAAATGATTCAGAAGCCATCACTTGACCACTGTGCCAGCGGGGCTGCTACTAGGAAAAATGATTCAGAAGCCTTCACTTGACCACTGTGTCAGCAGGGCTGCTACTAGGAAAAATGATTCAGAAGCCATCACTTGACCACTGTGCCAGCAGGGCTGCTACTAGGAAAAATGATTCAGAAGCCATCACTTGACCACTGTGCCAGCAGGGCTGCTACTAGGAAAAATGATTCAGAAGCCATCACTTGACTACTGTGCCAGTGGGGCTGCTACTAGGAAAAATTATTTAGAAGCCATCACTGAACCACTGTGCCAGTGGGGCTGCTACTAGGAAAAATGATCCAGAAGCCATCACTTGACCACTGTGCCAGCAGGGCTGCTACTAGGAAAAATGATTCAGAAGCCATCACTTGACCACTGTGCCAGCAGGGCTGCTACTAGGAAAAATGATTCAGAAGCCATCACTTGACTACTGTGCCAGCGGGGCTGCTACTAGGAAAAATGATTCAGAAGCCATCACTTGGACCACTGTGACAGTGGGGCTGCTACTAGGAAAAATTATTCAGAAGCCATCACTTGACCACTGTGCCAGCGGGGCTGCTACTAGGAAAAATGATTCAGAAGCCTTCACTGCAACACTGTGCCAGCAGGGCTGCTACTAGGAAAAATGATTCAGAAGCCATCACTTGACCACTGTGCCAGCAGGGCTGCTACTAGGAAAAATGATTCAGAAGCCATCACTTGACTACTGTGCCAGCAGGGCTGCTACTAGGAAAAATTATTAAGAAGCCATCACTTGACCATTGTGACAGTGGGGCTGCTACTAGGAAAAATGATTCAGAAGCCATCACTTGACCACTGTGCCAGCGGGGCTGCTACTAGGAAAAATGATTCAGAAGCCATCACTTGACCACTGTGCCAGCGGGGCTGCTACTAGGAAAAATGATTCAGAAGCCATCACTTGACCACTGTGCCAGCGGGGCTGCTACTAGGAAAAATGATTCAGAAGCCATCACACTTGACCACTGTGCCAGCAGGGCTGCTACTAGGAAAAATGATTCAGAAGCCATCACTTGACCACTGTGCCAGCGGGGCGGCTACATGCAGCCAGTTAGGAAAAATAAGTTCTTTTACATACTTTTTGTCAATTTTAGCAAAAATATAAGGGGGTCATTACATTTTTAAAAAATCACACGGGTAGTTGCTAACAGATTTTTAAAAAATTCCTTTTTTGTCTGTGTGGAAAGTCGTATTTTGAGAGTTCAAATCTGTAGTTTATTTTTTTCTTTTCACCATTTTGAACTTACAAGCCAAAATGGCCACCACCTACACAGCTTTTGCTTTTAACTGCACAAAAAACCATAACTGGCAATTGGCAAAGAGCTCCAACTAGTCTCATTTTAAAAAGTATAGATAAATCTATAAAGGGAATATATAAATATTTACTAAAAGTTAATATAATGAGGGGATATCCTTAATTCAAACTCAAGATCACAATCGTTTTTTTTGTTTGTTGTTGTTGTTGTTGTTGTTTTTAGTTTTTGATCCATTACAATCCCAACAAGAAAGATGACACCGAATTTTCGGGTGTAATAAGCACGTCTTTTGAATCCGTTCTGACGTTTATCAAAGCTATTCAAAGGCAATGGAACCGGTATGGAAAACAATAGTATCTGACGGAAGAAAGAAGTTTTTCAATCAGGTCTTTAATCCCTCAGATATTGGTGTAAATGGAATCTTGAGCTTATGAACTCTTGGAAACAGAGTTATCGACAAAAATGAGATGTGACTTTACATCCCCTGGTGGAAAAACCATGCATTATATCAGGAAGAAAGTATTCTCAAAAGGTTTATTCACATGAGCGGTATCGGTCCAAGAAAAAAAAATTAGTCGAGTTTTCAGGAGCCCAGATTTTGCTACAAATACATCAGAAGCAGAAATTAACACTTATGACCCCTGGTGGCCAAACCATTCTTTACAAAACTTTAGAAATTATGTGAAAAATATTTTCCACCAGGTCTTGTATGCGATACAGAAAGAATTTTTCAAATCGGAGTTTTAGGAGCAGAAAACACAATTTACCTTTATGCGCCCTAGCGGAAAGACTTACGTAAAAATTTTGAATTTATAGGAAAAACATTTCGCATCAGAAACACTATCCAACAACGAAGGAATTTTTCAAATTGGACTTTTAGAAGTAGAGATATTGACAAAAATAAGATATACATCTACGCCCCTGGCGTAGAAACCATGCATTATTTCAAGAAGAAAGTGTTCCTAAAAGGTTTGTCGACATGAGTAGCATTGGTACAAAAAACTTTTTTCAATCAAGATTTTAGAAGCTCATATTTTGCTGCAAATACATCAGAATTGGAAATTAAGATTCACCCCACCTGGTGGCCATACCATTTTTTGACAAAAATTAGAAATTATGTGCAATGGATTTCCCATCAGGAGCTGTATCCGGTGCAGAAGGAATTTTTCAAATCGGAGGTTTAGAAACAGAGAAATAGTGGGAAACGCCCCTAGCGGAAAGTCTATGAACCTTTGCGCCTCCTAGCGGAAAGTCCATGAATTACTTGAAAATTTTGAATTATTAGGAAAAACATGTCACACTAGAAACACTATCCAACAAAGAAGGACTTTTTAAATCGGACTCCTAGAAGTCGAGATATTGACAAAAATAAGATATACGTCTACGCCCCTGGTGCAGAAACCATGCACTATTAAGAAGAAAATGTTTCTAAAAGATTTGTCGACACGAGCAGTTTGGTCTACAAACGACGTTTTTTTTAATTGAGAATTTAGAAGCTCATATTTTGCTGCAAATACATCAGAAGCGGAAATTAAGGTTCTACGACCCAGGTGGCCAAATCATTTTTTTTTTTTTTACAAAAATTAGAAATTATGTGCAAACGATTTCCCATCAGGAGTTGTATCCGGTGCAGAAAGAATTTTTCAAATCGGAGATTTAGAAGCAGAGATATAGGGCGAAACGCAATTTACCTTCACGCCCCTAGCGGAAAGTCTATGAATTACTTGAAAATTTTGAAATTATATGAAGCACATGTCATACAACAAACACTATCCAACAAAAAAGGAATTTTTCAAATCGAACCCCTAGAAGCAGAGATATTGACAAAAATAATATATACACCTACGCCCCTGGCGTAGAAACCATGCACTATTTTAAGAAGAAAATGTTCCTAAACGGTTTGTTGACATGAGTAGTATCAGTCTACAAACGATGTTTTTTTTAATCGAGAATTTAGAAGCTCATATTTTGCTGCAAATACATCAGAAGCGGAAATTAAGATTTACTCCCCCTGGTGGCCAAACAATTTTTTTACAAAAATTAGAAATTATGTGCAAACGATTTTCCGTCAGGAGCTGTATCGGGTGCAGAAAGAATTTTTCAAATCGGAGATTTAGAAGCAGAGATATAGGGCGAAACGCAATTTACCTTTACGCCCCTAGCGGAAAGTCTATGAATTACTTGAAAATTTTGAAATTATATGAAAAACATGTCACACGTAAAACACTATCCAACAAAGAAGAAATTTTTCAAATCGGACTCCTAGAAGTAGAGATATTGTCAAAAACAAGATATACATCTACGCCCCTGACGGAGAAACTGTGTGATATTTTAGGAAGAAAATATTCCGAAAAGGTTTATCGATGTAAGTGACATTAGTCCACGAAATAATTTTTTCAATCGATATTTTAGAAGCTCAGATTTTATGGCAAATACATCAGAAGCAAAAATTAACACTTATGCCCCCTGGTGGCCAAAGTATTCTTTACCAAAAATTCGAAATTATATGCAAAAGATTTTACATTAGGAGATGTATCCGCTGAAAAAAAGATTTTTCAAATCAGAGTTTTATGAGAAGAGTTATTGAAAAAATGTTATTTACTTTTACCCCTAGCGGAAAATTTATGCGTAATTTGAAAATGAAACTATATCTAAAATACTCTTCGATATAAATGGAATCGAAAGATAAAATAATTTTTTCAATCGGATGTTTAGAAGCAAATATGTGGATTAAAACGTAATTTTGAATTCGACATCACTGCATTTACGCCCCCTAGCGGCAAAATTGTGCATCGTAAAAAAAAAAACGAAAGGAAGGATCATCATTCGCATATTTCAAGCTTCCGAATGCAAAAAGAATTTTTCAAACCGGACTAATAGTTGCAGAGATACCGTGGGTACAGACGGACGGACTTACTGACGGACGGACAAACCGATAACAGAAGCACGATCTTTTTTTACAAAAGACGTACTAAAAATGGACTTAAAAAACAAATGGTATTAGGCTTATTTTTAGCCTATAAGGAGTAGTATTTCAAGCTGAAACAAATAGCTGTTGGCTTATATAATCCCTTCATGCCAAAACAAGAATCTGAAGTTGCTGATTTTTGAAAAATCACAAAATTTGAAGCTCTGTATCTAAAAAGAGAAAGTTATAAAAATCTGAAACTTCCACAAAATACTCTTCTGTGTGTTTACAAAGAGATGTAACAATCCCTACTTTTTTTTTTTAAGTACTTTGTTTAGTTAGAGAGAATCAAAGTTGCAAAACTTTGCTGATCATAATTTACTTAAAAGAGAAGAAATGATTATACATTTTTCAATTAAAAACTGAGCATTATGGTATAAGAAAGTATAGAATAACATTGCGGGTGGCGGAGGGGGGTAATTACGGTAGGGATCTTTGCTCCATCATTCTACAGAAATTTCCCCCTTATTTTCTAGCAGAAATAAAAAATATTTATATAATAAAATGTTATTTAACAATAATACTGGACAGAGGCAAAATCGCGAGAAAAAGAAATTACGATTACGGAAAAAATCAGAGCTTCGTCGACCTTCCGTTTCAGAAAGTTTCGTAAGAATGAAATTTCATCCTCCAACAAATATCAACCCCGTAACCCCCTCCCCACCAATTTCTGTTCACTTGTGCATGGATCTCGTGAATGACAAAAATAATATCGAAAAGGGAGGAATTCCTCGAATTGGCGGAAGAATCTTATGCCTGAAGATTAAGGGGAAATTTTCGGGGCGTCTAACTTCCGTTTTCGCAAATTGTTGCCTACAATTTCAAGCTTAAATACAAGCATTTATGCAATAAAATTATATTTAACAACAAAACTGGACATAAAGGCAACGTCGGGAGAAAAAATTACGTTTACGGCAAAACTTTTTGCCCCATTTTCCTACCATTTTCAAAAGTTTTGAAACACGAAATACCGTCTCCAAACGGAAAACGACCCCCCGCCCACACACACACAATTCTCTGATACTTAATTTTTTTTATTCTCTTCAGTTTTGCATCGATCTTGAGAATGATCTAAATGATGATTTAAAAAAAAAACGGAATCCCGCAAATTCGCTTAAGAATCATGTATATCATAAAATAATAGCAAAATAAACAAAATGAAAATTCGTAGAATCCGCAGTTTGGACAATGAGTTCCATAGTTCCGTAGTCACAAAACAAAATCCGTAGAAACTATTGACATTCCGTAGTAGTTGGCAAGTATGTGTTTGTGATTAAACTTTCTGCATGTTGTCTCCCGGTCTCTGTGTGTGGCATAAGGAGCAAACTCATCGATACCTTTAAAATCTCAATATATTGGGTGTACAAAATACGTTTACATCGTTTTTCGGTCAAAAAAGGTAATAGTTTGTTATAGACAGATAACGATTCTTTTTATTCAAAATATTTTACCTTTGCAACATACAACCTTCCCCCACTTTTCAGGCAATAAGTGGATTCTGCGACAGAAGAAGACTGGATGTTTGGAAGCAATCCAGTTATCAAGCTAATTTTGGATCTCCTCATAAGAACAGAACCCCTCTCCAGAAAGGGCGCTCTGCAGGGATCGAAACAAATGGTAATCTGATGGTGCAATGTCTGGTGAATATGGCGGGTGCGGTAACACATCCCAGCCAAGCGCTTCTGCAGCTTCCTTGACCCGTATCGCGACATAAGGTCTGGCGTTATCATGCTAGAGAACAACCTTGTCATGTCTTTTCGCATATTCCGGACGTTTTGCTCTCAATGCACAGCTCAAATTGATTAGTTGTTGTTGATAACGTTCAGCATTGATGCTCTGGTGCGGTTGCAGCAGCTTGTAGTACACCACACCTTTCTGATCTCACTAGATACACAGCATAACCTTACTGCCATGAATATTCTACTTTGGCATTGATGGACCTGGTGTACCTGGGCACACCCATGCTTTTGGTTGTTTCGGAGTATCGTAGTGAATCCATTTTCATCTCTAACAATTCAACGCAAAAATGATTTTCTTGTGTGTCTTTGCAGGAGCAAATCACATGTGGTTATGCACTTTGCAATGTCTCTTTCTCTCAATTCATGTGGGACCCAATTTCCTTGCTTTTTGAACCATTTCCATTGCATGTAGGCGTTGAGAAATGCATTGTTCGGCAACATGTAATGCCATTCTGTTTGGCACGGATCTTCATCCAGTAATGCTTCCAAAGCAGCATCTTCAAATTTTTTGGTGCACCTTCACGTTCTTTGTCTTCCACGTCAAAATCATTCCCTTTGAATTGTCAGAACCACTGTCTACACATGCTTTCAGCTAGAGCATGTTCACCATAAGCTGCCACAAGCAAACAGTGACTTTCAGCAGTGGTCTTTTTTTTTTTAAAGTAATGCAGCAAAACTTCCCACATATGCTGTTTTTTTGGCATGAAATTCGACACCTTCAATGCACTGACAAACAATGATGTTCACACTGCAACGAACTGTCCTCCACTAATTATCAAAGCTTGTTGCAAGGACTTTCTTATACACGTGTTGTCCTTCGCACAGGGGTGCTTATTCTGTGGAATCAAATTTCCTGAAACCAAACCCAAATTTCCTGTAATTAACGTAGACCAATACTTTCATTTAAAAAAGAAAAAAAAAAAATTAGGTTATATGTGTTATAATTTACTCCCAAGTTCTGATATTTTTTCAAAGAACAGTGGCCTTTATAAAAATTCCAGTGTTTAACCCTTTAAAGCTACAATACTTATAAAAAAGAGAAATACTGAGAAAAAAAAATTAAACAGCAACTTACATAATTCATGCCTGCCAGCCTGTGTCAACAGTGTATTTTCTTGTGCAGAAAAGACTATGAAATGTACATGACAAAGTTTGTTCAATTTATACTTTAAATGATCTGTACATTCACGTAATAAGTCATAGCCTCCATAAGTTCACAGTGAAGTTTTTGGTGTAAGTAAAACTATGGAATAAACTAGTAGTTGCAGTTGAATAAAATGTTTCGATGAATGCAGTTGAATAAAATGTTTTCAATGAATTACATGAGATGTCAGGAACAGAGCCAATTCTGTAGAATAGCACTTCACCAGGTGGAGTGGTGGCAAGGATAACCAGGGGTGGGGAGAAGATGGGGAGAAGGGGGAGAGGTGAAAAAACAGTCAGCACCCAGACTCTCTCTAGATCTCTCCATGATAATGAGATGAGAAGTGCTGAAGGTTAAAAGCAGCAGGCAAGGGAATAGACTACTGCAGCAGAGTGAGTGTGCCACTAAGCCCTGGGGTGGGGCAGGAGCAAAGGGATACTGCCAGGAAAAGAAAGGGGTGAGGAACTTCTTTTGCTTGGAGTAGCTCCAGGGGAACCCAGCAGCAAACCATGAAGGAAAGCAAACAGTTAACACTATCAGAAGAGAAACATAACATTGGATGGTGGGTGGTAGGTGATCTCTCCCAATGGAATTTGGTAGACACAGAGTGGACCTCTGTCTCTTCTTCACTGTAGAGGTGGATTGGCAGTGGGATTTCCCAACTCCCAGTGGAATTGAGTTTTGCTTTGGTCACCAACCAGAGGAACAGGGAGAAAAAATTTTACTTTAGTTTTAATTTTTTTTTTCCAAGAGAGAAATGTAGAAAATTTCTAAAACAAAAAATAAAACGAAGGAAATTTCCTGAAATTCCGGAAAATAAGCACCCCTGTTCGCAATTACATAAAATCTGTGATAATTACACCATCTATTCGCAAACAATGTAAACTTATTTGTACACCCAATATAAAAACTTTACTCTAGAATCCTTAAAAATACTGTAGTTCCTTCAAAAATGAAATATGATACAGCAAAACCAAATTGGGAGAACATGCAAATGAATTAAAACGAATTTAAACGAATTGGAAAAAAAAAAAAATTTAATTTAAACGAAATGGGAAAAAATAAAGTATAATACATCATTGGGTTATTTCATATTCTTTTTCATGAAGTTTAGTGACACATACTGGGTTGAGAATAGAATTTCAGTGTGGTGCATACCTTGAAAGAATCCCGTCATATAGAAGACGTGGTTGGAACAACATACGGGTAACAACGTAATCGCTCAACAAATGACACTACAGTGAAAAGTATGTTCTCTCAATGATGTATTATATCTTTTTTTCCAATTCATTTAAATTCGTTTTATTTTTCCCCCCCCAATTCATTTAAATTTGTTTTCTTTCGTTTGTATGTTCTCCCAATTCGTTTCTGATGTATCATATTTCATTTTTGTAGAAACTACGGTATTTTTAAGGATTCTAGAGTAAAGTTTTCATATATTGAGATTTTAAAGTTATGAATGAGTTTCCTCCTTATGCCATACACACAGACCGGGAGACAACATGCAGAAAGTTTTATCACAAACAGAGAGAACTTTCTTGTGAAGGATTCATGTTTTTCATCAAAAATGACATTTTAGCATGTTACAGGAAACTTAGAATATCATATAGGTGAAGCTCACATACTTGGGTTGTCACTAAGGATATTTAAGAAGTTTTTCTGTGCTCCAATTTTTGTGTGCAAAGTGGTTTCTCAATAAATGTGTGAGGATTTGCCGCTGCCCAAATAAAAGTTTTGTACATTTATGTATCCCAAGAAGTGAATTTACACTTTGTTGGGGGGGGGGGAAGGTGTAATCCAAGATGTCTGACTGTTCCATAAGAAATGCCGGAAAACACCGATGGTACCTCATTCTTTTCTCTTGGTCTGGTGCTTTCAGTTCATGAGCAGCAGACAAACAGGATGGATAAATTGCAGCCTTCTTTGCTGCTCTATGGCACATGCTCTTTGCCCTATCGGTTTCCTAAACAAATCTACGCAAAGGTTTCCGTGGCGAAGGAAGAAGTCTTTTCTGAATATCCTACACTACTGTTTCTGACATTTTGGGATGGCTCCCTCCATGCAAATTATGTAATGTTCCAAGGGTCCACAGCTTCTTAACTAGTTCCAGAATACATGGTTTCCTTGGTGCTGTCCAACATTCGAATTTCCTATGAAACTCACACTGACACTTCTTTATCGACTTACTCTACTAATAAATATACACTATATTGACAAAAATCACCGGACATCTAGGGGAGAAACACAACATAGCATTTATTGACATATATTAGTACAGTGTCGGACCACTTTTGGCCTTCATGCTTGCACTGACCCTTCGAGACATGCTTTCAACAAGGTTCTGGAACACAACGATAGGTATGTGCTTCCATTCAGTGCATAACACTGCCGCTAACTGTTGCTTAGTAGTAGGTCTTGGTTCCAAACTTCTTATGCGGCAGTCTAATTTATCCCATAGGTGTTCTATGGGAGGATTAAGTTCAGAGCTCTGTGCTGGCCAGTCCACACATAATATGAAATTATCCTCAAACCACGCCGTAACAGTCCTTGCTTTATGGCTCGGTGCATTATCCTGCTGGTACCAACAAGGCTCGGTTCCATAGTATTGCCACAGAGTTGGTTGGGCATAATTGTCCAGAATATCGAGGTAGACGTGCTGGTCAACAGGTTTGTCCACGATGACCAATGGGCCTGGACTATATCACGAAAAACACCCTCACACGAGTACAGTGCCAGCTCCAAACTTTACCGTATAGGAACAGTACACTGTGGTAAATAGCATTCCCCGGCTGCCGCCATACCCATACATGGCCATCAGACTGATGGATCATGTATCTGGATTCATCAGTCGACAGCCCCCGTTTCCATTGATCTACGGTCCACAATAATGTTCTTTACACCATGCTGAACGATGAGTAGCATTCCGAGCGGAAATGAAAGGCTTATGAGCAGCAGCACGACAACGGTAACTCATGGAATGAAGTTCTCTGCGAATGGTACGTGTTCATACCATGCGAGGGTCCAGCATTTTTACTCACCTGTACACTCAGGTTTTGTGCAGTACTCTGTCGATTAGCTGTAACAACTGTCCTGAGGCTTCAAAGTCCTCTATCACTGATTTTCTTTGGTCTGCTGGTATGTTTTGCTGCTTCAGGAATGCCATGTGTCTTCCACTTATTCAGTACATCCAAAACAGTTGACTTGGGTGTATTTAAACGCTTCTCGGTTTCTCTAATGGACAACCCACTGATATATAACACCCAACAATTTTTCCTTTAAGTCAGTTCTCTCCCGCCGCAACATTTTCACTCAACCTCATAGTGCGATATGATCAGTCAGCTGTAGGTTTGTTTTTACACCGTTTGCAGCTGTACAGCGCATTTTAACAATGCAGCGGATCCGTTCATTTGCTTTTGAAGGGGTGTCCGGTGACTTTTGTCAATACAGTGTAGACAAGAAACACACGTTTCCGTATGGTTAACCAGAAGGATGTACGATCAGCCTCGCGACAAACAAACAACTGAACTAACCCAATCACGAACAGGATGGGAAATTAGAAAAATTTGGCATGTGCAAAATTGTGTCTGTAGCTAAAATTCTAAGTGCAAATCTTACTGTGCCATGAGCAGAATCTGTTTTTCAAGTGAAAATGCATGTAACAGATATGCTCACATGCATTTAAAAGAAATTGTGAATTAAATAATTACATATTGGGTATTTAGGGAATCTTCTTATATGTTTGAAATTTGACCTATGTGAATGAAAATTTTATGCATGGTGTGTGGGTAGGGATAATTTTTGTAGAATTTTTAAACCACATTTTTATCAAAACTCACTGTCAACTGCAATTTAAAACTCTGATTTTACCAGTTAAATGTTCTTTATCTCCTCCATTAGATGTATAATAAATAACATATACACCTAAGGTAAATTGAAATTTGCTGTATTTTCAGCTTCGGGGATTGTGGTCCACCATATTCAACTTCTTGTACTTAAGATAAACTGCATTCATGAAATCATATATTTCTCAAATTCCACACATTTGTAAGACATCTTTTATTTGTTGTGACATCTTTCAGTGCACATGTGTCACAAATCAAAGATTCATTAATATTCCTATAGCCTTTGGGGGCTTATAAGTCCCCAGCAGATCTGAAAACTTCTTCCATAATTATGATTAGGAGAGAAATCTTCAGGCCATCTAACATGACAGAATTCCGCTTCCAGCCAGAAATCCCCCCTCCATCACCACACACACAAACAAACAAACACACACACACACACACACACACACACACACACACACACACACACACACACACACACACACACACACACACACACATTCTCTTCAGTTTTGCATCACTTTGAGAATGACAGAAATGATAAGAAGAAAGGTAAAATTTCCCGAATCCACGGGAGAAACTCATGGCTAAAGATTACAGGGAAATTTTCGCTTCGTCGAATTTACATTTTCAGAAATTGTTACCTACAGTTTCAAGCTGCAATAAAATGATGTTTAACAATAATACTGGGCAGAGACAACTTTGCCAGAAAAAGAAATTTCGATTACAGGAAAATTTTTTACTCCTTTTAACTTCAGTTTTCAGAAGTTTTGAAAAACAGAATACTGTCCCCAGACAGAACGCCCACACATATATACACACACACACTGATTCCCCCAAAACAGAAAATCTCTTCAATTTTGCATCGATCCTAAATGATGACGAAAAAAGTGGAATTCTGCGAATTCAAAGAAAAATCTTGTGCCCGATTTTATAACAGTCGGTGATATGCAAAACTACCTGTTCACGCCGCTACGTGTGGAAGCTGATGCACGTTTCCAAGAACTGATTACACTCCCGACATGAACAATGTATTCAGCTGCAATCCTCGGAACACTGTGAAGGGTTTGTTTCTAACACACATAATTTTATGAAGGATACATTTTTAAAGCTTGAATTTTGTGAGTGCTCAAAAAACGGACCCATATTTTATATATACAGTGCACACTATATTCACAAAAGTCACTGCACACCTAGAAGAGAAACACAACAACATAGCATTTATTGACACACATTAGTACGGTGTCGGTCCATCTTAGGCCTTAATGCATGCACTGACCCTTCGAGACATACTTTCGACAAGGTTTTGGAACACAGCGATAAGTATGCGCTTCCATTCAGTACATAATGCTGCCGCTAACTGTAGCTTAGTAGTAGGTCTTGGTTCCAAACTTCTTATGCGGCACTCTAATTTATTCCATAGGTGCTCTATGGGATTAAGATCAGGGCTCTGTGCTGGCCGGTCCACACACGATATGGAATTATTGTCAAACTACGCCATAACAGTGCTTGCTTTATGGCTTGATGCATTATCCTGCTCGTACTAGCAAGGGTCGGTTCCATAGTATTGCCACAGAGTTGGTTGGGCATAATTGTCCAGAAAATCAAGGTATACATGCTGGTTAACAGATTTGCCCATGATAACCAATGGGCCGGGACCATACCACGAAAATCACCCTCACACGAGTACATTGCCAGCTCCAAACTTGACTGTAAGAACAGTACATTGTGATAAATAGCGTTCCCGCGGCTGCCGCCATACCCACACACGACCATCAGACTGATGGATCATGTATCTGGATTCATCAGTCCATAGGACCCGTTTCCATTGATCTACGGTCCACAATAAATGTTCTTTACAGCATGCTAAACAATGAGCAGCATTCCGAGTGGAGATGAAAGGCTTACGAGCAACCACACGACCACGGTAACCCACGGATTGAAGATCTCTGTGAATGGTGCGTGTACATACCGAGGTTTCAGCATTTTCACTCACTTGTACACTGAGGTCTTGTGTAGTAATCCGTCAATTGGATGTAATGATTCTCCTGAGGCTTCAACGTCCTCTATCACGAATTTTCTTTGGTCTGCCGGTACGTTTTGCTGCTTCAGGGATGCCATGTGTCTTCAACTTATTCAGTACATCCAAAACAGTTGACTTGGGTATGTTTAAACGCCTCTCGGTTTCTCTTATGGACAACCCACTAATATAACACCCAACAATCTTTCCTTTCTCAAAGTCAGTTCTCTCCCGCCACGACATTTTCACTTAACCTCACAGTGCAATATGATCGCAGTCAGCTGCAGGCTTGTTTTTATACCATTTGCAGCTGTACCGCACATCTTAACAACACAGCGGATCCGTTCATTTTATTTTGAAGGGGTGTCTGGCGACTTTCGTCAATATAGAGTATATTTCCACACTGAAGATCAAAGCTGCTGTGTGCTACCCTCCTGTCTGGGCAGGCGCACAACAAACAACCCATCCTTCCTTCATGCTTATTTGACTTATCCTTGCTTGCCCCCCCCCCCCAACCAGGACCCAACTTTTGTGCTATCGCCTATCACGCCGTTCATATTTGCCTGCAGTTATTTAAGTTTCATAGTAGTTCTTCCTTAACTTCACCAGGGAAAACGTAATATCTAAATAATTTCTAAAAAAGAACTTAAATTTGTGTACTCACAAATTTGCACCCATGTTCAAAATGCTTGTCGCCAAATTAAAAAATAAATTATGGTCGCATTTTGCGCTCAGTGCCTGTTGATTTCCCACCCTGATCGCAAACTTGAGTTCTGTGACGTCCAAGGTCACAATGAGCATGCCAACAGGCATTGAAGAATAACATCTACGAGGCAGCGGCAGTGATTACGCTGGAGCAACTGGCGCGAACTTTAAAAAATATGGAGTCTCGCGTTCAAGCGTGTCTCGGCGCATAGGGCAGACACTTTCAACATCTCTTCTGATATGGTTCTGTTTTCCAAGGATGAAGGTATGTTCTTACCAAATATCATTCAATTACTGTAATTATTCACGATGTTATTAATAAAAACCTAAAACTTAGGTAAAGAAGCAATTGGGCACCGTGTAGTTTTATCACAGAAAGCTATGATGTCATAAATGAGTGGTAGGCAATGCACGTAACTAACAAACAAATTAAGAAGGTAGTGTAAAACGCGCTAAGTTACGTATAAAAGGCAAATATATTTCAGCCATTACTATGGCCTTCATCAGTGTGACTACGATTTGTTTACGTTGCCGATTGGAAATGTAGGTGAAGGCCATAGTAATGGCTGAAATATATTTGCCTTAAACTTTTTATATGTAACTTAGCGTGTTCTACACTACCTTTTCCTTAATTAGCTATGATGTCATCAATTACAATATTTTTCTAGGCTTTATGTCTTTATGTGTAATTTGTCACAGGAATAGTTTAATTAACAACTGTTAGTCCTTAATGTGGTCCAGTTAATTCAGTCACTGTTTGGGTGCATCATAAATCTATTTAACATTAAAGTATGCTGGCAACATATTTCCGCACCTTAAAAACAAAACATTCTTACCTTTAAAAATAAATTTGCATATGGTAGGTAAGCCAGTCCTTGATCGAGAAGTTTTGGTTTTTAAGTCCCATAGTGGTATCAGAGAAGAACAAAAGTTTCAAGAAGATTCTTCATTGTTCAGCTATACAAACACTTAACTAGACATCAGATGCAATGTAAGCAAACTAGCTTAAACTACATGTTTCAGACAGAAAACAGAGCACATATGTATCCTTGGAACCTAGTAACAGAAAAAAAAAAAGTAATACTGACATATGGATGATAAACTTTTCAAAAGCAATACCAATATATATATATATATATATATATATATATATGATAATTATCACAATTAAAATCTGAAACAAACATGGCACAGCTGAAAAACACATGCACACACCCCTCGAAAGAAATCCATTTTCAAAACAGTTTATATATAATATAAAAACCCAGATCTCCCTCTCTCTCTCTCTGTGGAACACTTGATGTCACAGCAACGTCTGCATTGTTGCGCCATCACTTATCAATCAATTCATGTGTGCTCTCATGATGTCAAAACGATTGCCTGCTATATAATAGCACGGGATCACTTTTAGATGTCAAGGCATCTCAGGCATGGTATTTTTGCAAGCCCTGGTAAGTATATACAGGGTGATTGTAAACTCCAACAAAACAAGAGACGTGATAGTACACATCAAGACGAACAATGTTTGCAATGGAACCTAGGGCCGCATTCCACTCCTAGTGCCAGAAAAGAGTAAAGTTGCATATCCACGTTTACCCGGGAAGGCATTTTCAACAGTCACAACCTGCACGCTTTGTCTCAAGAAAATCCACACGTCACGGACCCTCGTAAACACCAGCAGAGATATGGCATCAACATCTGGGGAGATATTCTTGGTGATTGTCTGGTGGTACCTTACCTCTTGCCAGAACGTCTGACCGGCGCAGCGCACTGTGTGTTCCTGGAGCAAGTGCTTCCCGGTCTGTTGCAGGAAGTTCCGCTCACCACACGGAGGGACACGTAGCTTATGTATGATGGGGCCCCAGCACACTTTGCCACCGAGGTCTGACACTCCCTAAATGCGACATATCCTGGGCGGCACATTGGACACGGTGGACCTGTGGCTTGCCCTCCACGCTCCCCAGACCTTAATCCACTGGACTTCTTCTTCTGGGGGCACATGAAAACATTGGTGTACAAGACACCTGTGAACTCCCTAGAAGATCTCGTCCCACGAATCGCTGTTGCTGTGGACATGATCAACACCACACCAGGAGTCTATGAGAGGGTGTGACAGTTCTTCATTCGCTGGTGTGGGCAGTGCAACGATGCCATTGGATGCCAGTTTAAGCAGCTCCTTTGAGTGTTTCTCTGATGCGATTGGAATTGTGCAACTCATAATTAGGTATGTCCCTTTGTTTTCACTGTTGAAGACTCAACATGGATATGTAACTTTACTCTTTTCTGGCACTAAGAGTGGAATGTGGCCCTAGGTTCCATAGCAAATATTGTTCGTCTTGATGTGTATTATCACCCCTCGTTTTTTGTTGGAGTTGACAATCACCCTGCATATTTACAGAATCTGTGAATACACTTTTTTTTTTATGGTAAGATGATCAGACAGCTTTTACAAAAATGTGTATTTACTAAGTATGTACTTTATTTATTTATTTTTTCATTTTGGGGTTTAACCCCCCCCCTACTGCACCTATTTTTTTCACAAATCTGTTCAAAATTGACCTTTTTTTTTTTTTTTTTTTTTTACATCAGTTTTTAGATCTATGTGTGGAACTCTGGACAACACTAAATTCCAATTTTTCTGGAAATCTAAGGAGATAATTGAGGAAGGAACAGGACTGTATTACTATCCTTAGTTGCCTCAGGCACACTAGTAAAATAGGGAAATGTTCACTTACAAGCATTGTCTATTAAAAACGTTGTAATGTTCCTAAAAAATTGTGACCAGATTCGGACACAGATATTGTCTGTTTCATCGGAGAAATAAAAATTTTTTCATTATCCATCTTTGTGCACCGCAAACTCAATATGAGACAAATACGAATGTACTGCTCTACAGAAACACCACCGTACTTGTCATGAACACCAGTGGTGAAAGTGGGCAGGAAGGATGTTCCCCTTAAGAAATTGGTAAGGGAAACATCATTCCCTAAATTAAATAGTTGCAAACAAAAATAAGTAGAAATTTGGGGTGGGAGAAGGCTGCTGCTAAACTATGCTGAGGAAATTCAGGAATGATGTTTCATCTATACCTATGAAATCCATTCTTATTTGTGTAAGGTTTTTGTGTTTCAAAATTTTGTCTCTGTGATTTTAGGGTTTTCAGAGCTTTTGTCTCGAGGCAATAAAATTTGTCCTTCAGGCTTTTTGCTAGAGGGATGCTCATATTTGACTTTTTTTGCTTTCATATCATCCCATATACGAGGGTTGTACATACCAAAAGTAATGCAAAAGTGGCCATAATTTTTTTTATTAACTGACAGAGGTCATTCGAATTGCACATGTTGGTAGAGTAACTCTTCCTCTATACAAAGGCATGACTCAACATTAGTCTCCATCACAAGCGATGCATTTGCGCCATTGTTGAACCGAAGTCTCAAATCCTCTTTGAAAAAATTCAGGTGTGGACTGTTGTACCCACTTCTTCACAGCCACTTTCACCTCATCTGTGTTATCAAATTGTTGTCCCAAGAGACTGTCCTTCATTCGACCAAACAGGTAGAAGTCGGAGAGCACCAGATCTGGACTGTACGGTGGATGGGGACTACCAGCCAGCCTAATTTACTGATCACTTGATCTGTTGCCAAAGATGTGTGTGGTCTCTCATTGTCATGGTGAATGTGGATCCTTTTCAGGTTATTTTTCAGTCTCTTCCTCCTTATGGCTTCTCTAAGCTTCTTGAGTGCCTCAATGTGCAGCTCGCTGTTCACGGTACGGCCACGTTCCAGAAAATCAAGAATAGTGATACATCTGTCATCCTAAAAACCGTCATCCTGAATTTCTGTATTGATTGCTGGCTCTTGAACTTCTTAGGCCTTCGTGAAGAGGTGTGACACCATTCCAAGAATTTATTCTTCACTTCCGGATCGTAAAGACACGCCCACGTTTCATCCCCTGTCACCGGATCGGAAAAAAGCGTGTCTTCAAAAGCTTCCAACAGATCAGAGCAGACTTCTACCCTTCTCTCCTTCAAATCTGCAAAGAAGAAGGGTCACTACAGAGGAAGAGTTAATCTAACAAAATGTGCAATCTGAACGACCTCTGCAAGTTAATTAAAAAGTTATGCCCACTTTTGCATTACTTTTGGTACAACCCTTGTATTAACCAGCTACAGGAAATCTTGAACTAGTAACAATACTGCCGGCTAACTTTAAAATACCAACCTCAAAGGTTAGAGTAATTTATTTAATAATTACAACTAGTTGCAAACAAAAGTAAGTTGAAGTTTGGGGTGGAGAGACTCTAGTAAACTACACCAAGGAAATTCAGGTTTGCTGTTTTTTTTTTTATACCTATGAAATCCATTCTTATTTGTGTAAGGTTTTTATGTTTCAAAATTTTGTCTCTGTGATTTTAGAGTTTTCAGAGCTTTTGTCTCGAGGCAATACAATTTGTCCTTCAGACTTTTAGCTAGAGGGATGCTCACATTCGACTTTTTTGCTTTTCTATCATTCAATATATTAATCAGCCAGGGGAAATCTTGAACTAGCAAAAGTACTGCTGGCTAACTTTAAAATACCAACCTCAAATATTAGAGTAATTCATTTAATAATTACAATTTGGTACATGGCCACTCATCCAAGCTGCACTGACTTCCACGGAAGACAACATCCTCTAATTATTTTAATCCTTTAAGTGGCCGGAACGAGTTGCCAAAATGAGCTGAAGTCATCTCAGATGAATATATTCACTGTCTAAGAGGTGAGTGAAATGTGGCTGAAACGAATTCATTCAGGGTATGTTTAGTGATCTTAATGCCACTCCAAGGAGTGACCTGAAAAACCAGAGGATCAGAAAGAGTTACTTTCTCCCCTTTGCTTTGCTATGCAAAGCGGTGATTTAGAGAAGTGATGGACAATGATAATTTCTGACAGATTAGATGCCGAAAGTGCCACCACAATGGCAATGAACCTAAGAAAATAAAAAGAAGATGTTTGAGTCTATTTTTTAATCCATTGGCATGATATTCATGTCAGGGAGACTAAACCTTCTCCACTATGTCATGTAGTAGAGAATAAAGGGCTGAAAAGGGGCGCTTGCTACAAGATGACAGGTTTATGGTCGGTACTGCTCATATGAGAGGATGAAAGGAATTGTTTCACTTTAGCTTTCATGAAATCAGTCGTTATGGAAACATCTCTGTTTGGGGAGAGAACATTATTTTTTTTTTTTTTTTGTTGGTATCATTTGATTCAGGTGCATTAGCCACTTAAAGGGTTAAGTGGTGTCTCAAAAAAAGTGTGTAAAACAATGCTGCATTCACTGCTTTCAACATGATATTCTTTCTTTGTTCACAGTTATGAAACATTACATCTTCCCCTCCTTCCTTCCTTTTCTCTCTCTCTCTCTCTCTCTCTGTGCATGTGTGTCAATTCACCCAGTCTTTAAACACTGCATTCCCCCAACACAAATCATCCACTTTCAACCCCTGGTGAACACTCATGTCATGTTCCAAGAAATGAGCCATGTGGTGCAAAGGTACAGCAAATGCAACCTAGTGGCCATAGGAGGTACTATGATGAATATACACAGGATAGTGGGCAAGGAACGCATGAAACTCTAAAGCCCGAGTTAACTCAGGATGATAATTTTGAACAAACCGGTCAAGATCAAGATAACTTGAGATATTACATTAGGAGGTTAACAACCATTACTATATGAAACCCATTGGAATCAACGGTTAGTTTGTTTTTTGTTTTTTTGAAAAGAATAAACTCATGTGAAACAACAAATGTAAACTTTATTAGATTGACAAATGAATTCAACCACTTCAGTAAAGACAGTAGTCCAGGTTTGTGATTTTTTTTTATTTTTTTTTTTTTTTTTGACTGAAGGTTTAACGACCACCATGAGCAACTCAATGGACTATACGCAGTCGCCCGTAATATTTTCACTAACATTGGTCAACAAAATGTTTATTTACATCTTTACATAATGGGAAACGTCTTACCTACGTGAATAAACTGGATCGAATGAATATTAAATTGTATATATACATCACGGGATGTAAGGTCAGGTGATGCGTAACATCACAGCCTCTCCTTGACAAATGTCAACCCCGCCTTCTCGTGGTGCATCCTGTTCCCACTAAAGGGGCTCTGACGACCGCCCATAGCGGTATAACTATACCATCGGGATCAGAGGAAATGCTATCCCACACTCACCAACCCGCTTGGCCAGCATGGTGAGTTATGGCCAAACCCCTCCAAAATGATTCCACAACTTAAATCTTGGCCCTCAGTCTCCGGCAGCTGGAATGTACCTGGCCAAGGCAGCGGCCAGTGCGACATGAAGGCAGAGGGTGCTAAGAATCCCCGGAGGACCGGATTAGGCTGCCATCTGATGCTGACCTTGGCTACTTACAATGGACGCTCCCTATCTTCTGATTCAAGGCTTCTTGAATTGGAAGAGGAACTACAAAGGATCAAGTGGGACATCGTGGGGCTAAGTGAGGTAAGGAGAAAAGGAGAAGATCTCATCGAACTGAAAAGTGGACATCTCTTCTACTATCGTGGGACAGATACTGGCAGAACTAGTGGTGTTGGATTTATGATAAACAAGAAACTGAAGGACAAAGTTGTAGAAGTTGAAAGTTCCTCTGACAGAGCTGCAAGACTTGTTATTCAACTCTCGAAAAGATACCAGGCTCAGATTATTCAAACTTATGCACCCACCACAAGTCATCCTGAAGAAGAAATTGAAGAATTTTATGAGGAAATTTGTCATCTAAATAATAAAGGTAAGCAGCATTTGAAGATAATTATGGGAGATTTCAATGCAAAAATAGGGCAACGGCAACAGAATGAAACTTCAGTAGGTAAATTCGGTCATGGCAACAGAAACCAGCGTGGAAATACTCTTGTTGAGTTTGCAGAGGCAGAAGGGTTTTTCATCTTGAACTCCTTTTTCAAGAAAAAGCCACACAGGAAATGGACATGGAGACATCCAAATGGGACGACAAGTGAAATTGATTTTATTATGTGTAACAAAAAATTCGTCATAGAACACTGCAGTGTGCTAAACAAGTTCAACACAGGTAGTGACCATAGATTGGTGAGATGTAAGATGCACCTCAACACTAAACTTGAACGTGGCAAGCTCATAGGACAAACAAAATCTATTGACATAACCAACCTTAAAAAACACCATAATACCTTCAAGTTAGAACTGAAGAACAGGTTCTCAGCTTTAGAAGGCCTAACATCGGAAGAAGTGGACATCTCTGAAGTTAACAGAAAAGTAACCAAAGCTCTTATGGAAACAGCAACAAAATTAGCTGGGTCTAAGAACAAGTTGCATGTGAACAAATTATCAGGAAAAACCAAAATGTTGATGCAAAAAAGAAGAGAGATGAGGACAACTAAAGAAGATGTGACTTCCAAAGTGGAATATATAGAGCTATGCAAGACAGTAAGAAAAAGTATCACTGAAGACGTAAGGAAATTCAACTGTGAACTAGTGAGGAAAGCAATTGAAAACAACCAAAGCCTAAAGATAGCAAAGGCACATCTCAGTAAGGGAAGAAAACAGATTATGGCACTGAGAAAAGAAGATGGTTCTGTAACAAGAAATAGAGGCGAAATTTTGACAAGAGTGAAAGCTTTCTACTCCAAATTATATGAAAGGGATGATATATGCACTCCAGACATCATGAAAGATACCAGTACCAGAGTTCCTCCAGTCCTTCCAGCAGAAGTTGCACATGCAATCAAGAACATGAAGCAAGGAAAAGCTCCAGGAGAAGATGGAATTACTGTAGACATCATACAAGAAGCAAGTGGAGAAATCGAAACAGTACTCGCCCAAATTTTCACTCGATGCCTTAATGAAGGAAAGATTCCTGAGGATTGGAACACCGCTACAATGATCCTGCTACATAAGAAAGGTGACATTGAGGATCTCGGAAACTACAGACCTATCAGCCTCCTATCAGTAGTTTATAAAATCTTCACTAAAGTTCTTTCACACCGCTTGAAGGTAACACTGGACATGGCTCAACCGAGAGAACAAGCTGGATTCAGGAGTGGCTACAGCACAATAGATCATATCCACGTGCTGAGAGAACTAATTGAAATAGCGAGGGAATATGAACTTCCATTGTGCATGGCTTTTATCGATTATGAAAAAGCCTTTGATTCGGTGAAACCATCAGCAGTTACAATGGCTCTGAAAACCTGCGGTATTGAAGATGCATACATTAATATTATAAATAACATCTATGAAAATGCAAGTGCAAAGATTACGCTGTTTGAAAATACAACACACGTAAAAATTGGGAAGGGAGTGAGACAAGGTGACACCATATCTCCGAAGCTCTTTAATGCCACATTGGAGGGTGTTTTTCAGTCACTGAGCTGGGAAAACAAGGGGATAAAGATTAATGGAGATTATCTAACCCACCTTCATTTTGCTGATGACGTAGTCATTTTTGCAACTACCCCATCAGAGCTGCAGAGTATGATCCAGGAACTTGCTGACAAGAGTAAAGAAGTGGGATTAAAAATGAACTTTCAGAAGACAAAAGTGATGTTCAATGCTTTTACAAGAAATGAAGATTTATCGATTGATGGAGAAAAGCTGGAGATAACAGACACGTACGTTTATCTTGGACAGCAGATATCAAGTGAGGGTCACATTGATGAAGAAATTAATCGGCGTACAAAACTTGCCTGGAGAGCTTTTGGAAGAAACAGCATAATTTTCAAGAGCAATATGCCATTATGTCTTAAAAGAAAAGTGTTTGATCAATGCATCCTTCCAGTGCTTACGTATGGTGCAGAGACGTGGACCTTAACTAAAAGAGACATACAAAGGCTGCAGACAACTCAAAGCAGCATGGAGAGGTGCATGCTTGGTGTAACCAGGAGAGATAAGAAGAGGAACTCGTGGATCAGAAAAATGACAAGAGTGGAAGACATCATGATCAGAGTTAAATCCCTGAAATGACAATGGGCTGGACATACTGCCAGAAGGACAGATCATCGATGGACAGCCGAAATTTTAGATTGGATTCCAAGGGACAGGAAAAGACCCAGAAGAAGACCACATGGGAGATGGGTGGATGAAATTCGAAAGTATGCAGGGGTGACATGGAGGAGACTGGCACAAGACAGACCGTTGTGGAGGAAACTTGGGGAGACCTTCGTCCAGCAGTGGATTGATAATGGTTGACAATGATGATGATGATGATGATATACATCACACAGTCCAACGGCATAACGCAACCAGGTCTTTGAGAGTGTTCGCTGCTCAGATGAGAACTTTGATACCAATGCATGCTAGCGTTGTTTTGTGCAACGGTTGGCTCAGAAAATAGAATTCGGACTTTGGAGTATCTCAGTTCCACCATGCTTCTGCCTTCAACAGCGCGAGTCAACTGCAGGCGATTGAATGTCAATCGCACGCTTCTCCCATAGACTTTACATGGAAAATTTGCCGCCCCACGACGCTCGAACCGTTGCCTCAATCTCATTATAGAATTAATATATAGATGACCTAGAAGCAACTCTTAGGGTATAAGCAGTCACACATCCCTAATTTTGGGCCACTAGTTCCAGGAAGTTGATGCAGTCAGCACCATCAGACAAATGCACAACCCATGCCCCATCTGGGACTCAAACCTAGGCCTACCTCAGATGAATGGTCAGAAGCTAGTGCCTCAGATGAATGGTTAGAAACCAGTGCCTCAGACCACTAGGAGTTAAAATTTTCAGTTGCTTACAACATAACTCAAATTTTGGTTGCAGTGCTCCTAGGATAAAAGGAGGTAGCTAAAATATCTAACATATTAATATGCACCATCAGGGCTCCGGAAATATGGTCACCCGCTTGCCATTGGCAATTTAATAAATCGTGTGGGCGACCACAATTTCAGTACTTTTATTTATTCCACTTTACCTTAGAATGAGCTACAGACACAGATGGATTTAGGGATTTGCCGCCCCTAGTCCCCTGTAAAATAAAGAAGTTGATGGCTACAATTTCATGCAACTCATGCAGATCCAATCAAGGAGCAAAATGAAAAGTTATGGGGAAGTGGTGAAGAAATGTAGCCTATTCAAAGCTAAGTACAAATAAAAATAATAATTTAAAGCTTAAATGTGGTGAAACTACAAAACAAGAATTTTTCTTATAACAAATAATAACAAAATTTCATCTACCACTGACAAAAATTCCTTACTTTTGACTCTCACCACCAATTGCAAAATCGAGTAAATATTTGTAATTAATTAAGTTGCTTTGACAAAAGTTTCTCTCTTCTTCCTTTCCCATTTTTATTTAAAATAATTTTTGATGTTTTAATACATGGCAGCACAATTTAGCTCTTGCCCTGCGCCCTACCATTGTATTCGTTCTGAAGGTAGATGGGATAGCTTTGCGTGAACATCCTGCAAATGTCCCCCACTAAAGCCCAAAGCTGTCTTCCTTTATCTAAGCCTGAAAACTTTCATTGGGCTCCAAAGAGCAAAGTTAACACCCCACTCATTCCCTACACCACCTGTTCAAATTCTTTTCAGTTCTTAAGCAAAGTCAGATAGATAAACATATGTTTGTCTATGGTTTCGCAAGTCGAAGAGGAAGGGAATACAGGAATTCCAAAACAAAATCTTGTATACAGCAGTTTTTACACTAAATGATAGTATTGAGTTTTATTTTAATTTTTTCTTTTGTTATTTTTTATGGGTTTTAACAAAATATAAATTTTGACTACCAGTAAAATGTGCAGGCATGATCGGCCTATTGGGAAATCAGTCTCTGGCTACAGAATTTTTTTTAATTATAAATATCAAGAAAGATACTCGTGAAAGTTGCCACAATTTATAGCAAAGAAACAAGAAAAAAAATTGCACAGGCAAGGTTAGGACAGAGGTGAAGGCACAGACTGGTATGAAATGTGGAGGTCTTTAATTTTTTTTTTAAAGGAAATAAGATGTACACACTAAGTCAGCAAAATACCATCAGCCATGCACTGATGTGTTAAGTGCTGCCATAATGAAGAGGGAAGTGGAGAGGGGGGACAAAACATGACTGATCATTAACAAGTGCAGGCTTCCATTCTAAGTAAAAGAGAAGAAATACTCAGTTACTGATTATTGTCTAATTATTGACTATTGTTCTCAATTGTCAGCAAGTCCCACCAAAAGTGAAACAGTAAGCTTCAAAAGATAAAACAAGAATCTTGGCTGCTGTTTTTAATAATGTGCGAGACAAAAGCAATTTCTGATAACACTGAACAACAATGGTTTTGTTACAAAGAAAACTTTAATGGTTTTGTATGTATTTATGGGTGCTGAAACCAAATATGAAATCACAATTCCTCCACTGGGCTCCAATTTCTTGTAATGGAACTGAATGTTGTGTTACTTAAAGGAATTTCCCAATGTTTCCCAATGGAGACATCTGTCTGCAGTCAGGATAGCTGTATCTCTGAGAGTAGAAATACTGGCGCCATTACTTCCTGTTGTGCAATTCCTTCTGGGAAGGGGGAACAAAGCAGAATTTTTGTCATTCGAATGCACTTAATCGGTACTGAAGGACCTGCATTTTCTCGTAGTTTTAAAAGTAGTGTCGATTAGGCAAAGTGTACGTTAAATAATGCTGCATACTTGTGTAAACCACCCAAACAGTTTCTGCTACAGTTGTCGACAATTTACTTTAAAGTCTCAAAGACAACATTTCACACCATTGATTAGGAAATCATATGAACTTTATTTGCAGTGCAAAATGGGTGATGAAGATAAATCTTGGGCGCCTCACATTTGTTGTAATTCATGTGTAAATTTGTTGACTAGCTGGTTGAAGGGATCACTTCAAATGCCATATTTGCGGTACCAATGGTTTGGAGAGAACAGAAAGATCACTCGACAGAATGTTACTTCTGCATCACTAAGATATATTGAGTATCCCAGTCAATCATAAAAACTTAAGGTAGCAATCTTAAAAGCACAATAATTAAAACACTACGCAAGCTTCCGATGAAGTGAAGAACTTATTTAATGTATAAGTTAAAAGTTTAAAAATAAAGCCATAAGAATTTTTGGTCTTTCTAAAGACCATCATCAGATAGAAGTACTGAAGGAACATTTTTGGGTGGGGAGACATATAAGTAACTTACAGGCGTGACATACAGAACAGGTGATCATGTCGTCAATCCAGATATGATGATTTTAAATCGATATATGAATACATACAATCAAATGGTCAAATTATCAAAAACTTAGCATACAAGACAAGTAAGACGTAGAAAAAGAGTAAATGAATTAAGTAAGGCAAATACAGAAAATAAGGAGGCAATCTTGCATAACTTACCTACAATAACCAGATAATTCATGCTTTTTATATATATATCATCATTGTCAACCATTATCAATCCACTGCTGGACGAAGGTCTCCCCAAGTTTCCTCCACAACGGTCTGTCTTGTGCCAGTCTCCTCCATGTCACCCCTGCATACTTTCGAATTTCATCCACCCATCTCCCATGTGGTCTTCTTCTGGGTCTTTTCCTGTCCCTTGGAATCCAATCTAAAATTTCGGCTGTCCATCGATGATCTGTCCTTCTGGCAGTATGTCCAGCCCATTGCCATTTCAGGGATTTAACTCTGATCATGATGTCTTCCACTCTTGTCATTTTTCTGATCCACGAGTTCCTCTTCTTATCTCTCCTGGTTACACCAAGTATGCACCTCTCCATGCTTCTTTGAGTTGTCTGCAGCCTTTGTATGTCTCTTTTAGTTAAGGTCCACGTCTCTGCACCATACGTAAGCACTGGAAGGATGCATTGATCAAACACTTTTCTTTTAAGACATAATGGCATATTGCTCTTGAAAATTATGCTGTTTCTTCCAAAAGCTCTCCAGGCAAGTTTTGTACGCCGATTAATTTCTTCATCAATGTGACCCTCACTTGATATCTGCTGTCCAAGATAAACGTACGTGTCTGTTATCTCCAGCTTTTCTCCATCCATCGATAAATCTTCATTTCTTGTAAAAGCATTGAACATCACTTTTGTCTTCTAAAAGTTCATTTTTAATCCCACTTCTTTACTCTTGTCAGCAAGTTCCTGGATCATACTCTGCAGCTCTGATGGGGTAGTTGCAAAAATGACTACGTCATCAGCAAAACGAAGGTGGGTTAGATAATCTCCATTAATCTTTATCCCTTTTGTTTTCCCAGCTCAGCGACTGAAAAACACCCTCCAATGTGGCATTAAAGAGCTTCGGAGATATGGTGTCACCTTGTCTCACTCCCTTTCCAATTTTTATGTGTGTTGTATATTCAAACAGCCGAATCTTTGCACTTGCATTTTCATAGATGTTATTAATAATATTAATGTATGCATCTTCAATACCGCAGGTTTTCAGAGCCATTGCAACTGCTGATGGTTTCACCGAATCAAAGGCTTTTTCATAATCGATAAAAGCCATGCACAATGGAAGTTCATATTCCCTCGCTCTTTCAATTAGTTCTCTCAGTACGTGGATATGATCTATTGTGCTGTAGCCACTCCTGAATCCAGCTTGTTCTCTCGGTTGAGCCACGTCCAGTGTTACCTTCAAGCGGTGTGAAAGAACTTTAGTGAAGATTTTATAAACTACTGATAGGAGGCTGATAGGTCTGTAGTTTCCGAGATCCTCAATGTCACCTTTCTTATGTAGCAGGATCATTGTAGCGGTGTTCCAATCCTCAGGAATCTTTCCTTCATTAAGGCATCGACTGAAAATTTGGGCGAGTACTGTTTCGATTTCTCCACTTGCTTCTTGTATGATGTCTACAGTAATTCTATCTTCTCCTGGAGCTTTTCCCCGCTTCATGTTCTTGATTGCATGTGCAACTTCTGCTGGAAGGACTGGAGGAACTCTGGTACTGGTATCTTTCATGATGTCTGGAGTGCATGTATCATCCCTTTCATATAATTTGGAGTAGAAATCTTTCACTCTTGTCAAAATTTCGCCTCTATTTCTTGTTACAGAACCATCTTCTTTTCTCAGTGCCATAATCTGTTTTCTTCCCTTACTGAGATGTCCCTTTGCTATCTTTAGGCTTTGGTTATTTTCAATTGCTTTCCTCACTAGTTCACAGTTGAATTTCCTTACGTCTTCAGTGATACTTTTTCTTACTGTCTTGCATAGCTCTATATATTCCACTTTGGAAGTCACATCTTCTTTAGTTGTCCTCATCTCTCTTCTTTTTTGCATCAACATTTTCGTTTTTCCTGATAATTTGTTTACATGCAACTTGTTCTTAGACCCAGCTAATTTTGTTGCTGTTTCCATAAGAGCTTTGGTTACTTTTCTGTTAAATTCAGAGATGTCCACTTCTTCCGATGTTAGGCCTTCTAAAGCAGAGAAACTGTTCTTCAGTTCCAACTTGAAGGTATTATGGTGTTTTTTAAGGTTGGTTATGTCAATAGATTTTGTTTGTCTTATGAGCTTGCCACGTTCAAGTTTAGTGTTGAGGTGCATCTTACATCTCACCAATCTATGGTCACTACCTGTGTTGAACTTGTTTAGCACACTGCAGTCTTCTATGACGAATTTTTTGAATAAAGCTCATATTGAGAAATGGCTTCCTAGTTTAATTGAATTAATAATCTAAAGCAACTTATGGGAATTTACTAGGAAATTTTTTCATTTATAGCAAATTTTCGGAGAAAACTCAATCAATTTCACTTGTCGTCCCATTTGGATGTCTCCATGTCCATTTCCTGTGTGGCTTTTTCTTGAAGAAGGAGTTCAAGATGAAAAACCCTTCTGCCTCTGCAAACTCAACGAGAGTATTTGCACGCTGGTTTCTGTTGCCGTGACCGAATTTACCTACTGAAGTTTCATTCTGTTGCCGTTGCCCTATTTTTGCATTGAAATCTCCCATAATTATTTTCAAGTGCTGCTTACCTTTATTATTTAGATGACGAATTTCCTCATAAAATTCTTCAATTTCTTCTTCAGGATGACTTGTGGTGGGTGCATAAGTTTGAATAATCTGAGCCTGGTATCTTTTCGAGAGTTGGATAACAAGCCGTGCAGATCTGTCAGAGGAACTTTCAACTTCTACAACTTTATCCTTCAGTTTCTTGTTTATTATAAATCCAACACCACTAGTTCTGCCAGTATCTGTCCCACGATAGTAGAAGAGATGTCCACTTTTCAGTTCGATGAGATCTTCTCCTTTTCTCCTTACCTCACTTAGCCCCACGATGTCCCACTTGATCCTTTGTAGTTCCTCTTCCAATTCAAGAAGCCTTGAATCAGAAGATAGGGAGCGTCCATTATACGTAGCCAAGGTCAGCATCAGATGGCAGCCTAGTCCGGTCCTCCGGGGATTCTTAGCACCCTCTGCCTTCATGTCGCACTGGCCGCTGCCTTGGCCAGGTACATTCCAGCTGCCGGAGACTGAGGGCCAAGATTTAAGTTGTGGAATCATTTTGGAGGGGTTTGGCCATAACTCACCACGCTGGCCAAGCGGGTTGGTGAGTGTGGGATAGAATTTCCTCTAATCCCGATGGTATAGTTATACCGCTATTGGCGGTCGTCAGAGCCCCTTTAGTGGGAACAGGATGCACCACGAGAAGGCGGGGTTGACATTTGTCAAGGAGAGGCTGTGATGTTACGCATCACCTGACCTTATATATATATATATATTTTAAATATTTTCATTCTCCACAACTGGAGGGAAAGTTTTAATAGTTGTGTTCAAGGTTTTGGTATGTAGACTGGAGTATTGTCATTACAACATACTCCAGTCTACATACCAAAACCTTGAACACAACTATTAAAACTTTCCTCCAGTTGTGGAGAATGAAAATATTTAAAATACATATATAAAAAAAAATAAAAAAAGAGCATGTTATCCGGTTATTGTAGGTAAGTTATGTAAGATTGCCTCCTTATTTTCTGTATTTGCCTTACTTAATTCATTTACTCTTTTTCTACGTCTTACTTGTCTTGTATGCTAAGTTTTTGATAATTTGACCATTTGATTGTATGTATTCATATATCGATTTAAAATCATCATATCTGGATTGACGACATGATCACCTGTTCTGTATGTCACGCCTGTAAGTTACTTATATGTCTCCCCACCCAAAAATGTTCCTTCAGTACTTCTATCTGATGATGGTCTTTAGAAAGACCAAAAGTTCTTATGGCTTTATTTTTAATCTTTTAACTTATACATTTAAAAAGTTCTTCACTGCATGAGAAGCCTGTGTAGTGTTTTAATTATCGTGCTTTTAAGATTCCTACCTTAAGTTTTTATGATTGACTCATTCCGCACGAGAACCTGATATCTTGAGTATCCGAGTATTCCTTGGGCCATTCGACCTGTTCTTCATGGTCCAGATCTTCCTGTTCCTGTACCTCCACAGTCATGGAGTTCAGACAAGAGTGATACTGAGGAAATAAATATTCACAGCGAAGAAGATATTGAAGTACAACAAGACCCTGACTTCTCGGAAGATTCTCTGCCACACCTTATAAGTCAGGAAGTAGTTAAATGATCTGGTTCATGACCTTTGTTTAGCAAAAAGTCAGGCCGAAATATTGGATTCAAGATTGAAGGGATGGAATCTTTTACAACCAAGTACAAAAGTATGTAGTTTTTGTCGATGACAGCAAGAGTTTGAACACTTATTTTCAAAGAGTGGTGATCTTGTGTACTGCAATTATATAGACATTGTTTGAAGACTTAGGACAGCAACACAAACCTAAAGAATGGGGACTTTTTATAGATGTTCCTCAAAAATAAGCTTTTAAGCTGTCCTTCTTTATAACGGAAACATCAGTACCTGTCCTTCTTTATAACGGAAACATCAGTACCTATCCATCAGTACCTGTTGCATATGCTGCATACATGATAAAAACATATGCAAATATGAAACTTGCTTCAAAGCATAGTATACAAAAAACACTTGTGGAATATTTGTGGTGATCTTAAAGTGATAAGTTTATTCCTTGGTCTACAACTTGGATACACAAAATACTGCTGCTTCCTCTGTGAATGGAACAGTAGAGACAGAAATTCTCATTACATTAAAAAGACCTGGCCTAAAAAAATGAGTCCTTATTTCCAGGTATTAAAATGTTGTTGCCGAGCCTTTAGTAAGTCCTCAGAACATGTATTTACTACCGCTTCACATCAAACTGGGTTTGATAAAAAAATTTGTAAAGGCATTGAATAAAGATGGAGAAGCCTTTTGTTTTCTAAAGAACAAGTTCCCCAAAATATCTGAAGCCAAAATTAAACAAGGTATTTTTATTGGTCCACAAATAAGGGAACTTATGCGTAATCTTGCATTTGAAGGCACTTTGAATGAGACTAAGGCTGCTGCATGGAAGTCTTTTAAAGATGTGGTACTGAACATTTTAGGTAACCGGAAGGCAGAAAATTATTAAGAACTTGTTACTGAGCTTCTAGAAAACTATAAGGCCATAGGATGCAATATGCCCCTTAAAATATTTCCTTAAAATACATTTCCTTCACTCGCATCTGGACTTTTTCCCACAGAACTTAGGAGCTGTAAACGATGAGCAGGGAGAACGTTTTCATTAGGACATATGTACCATAGCAAACCACTATAAAGGAAAATGGAGCCCTAAAATGCTAGCTGATTACTGTTGAACTCTAAAAAGGGATGTAATACAACCAAAGTACAGAAGAAAATCTAAAATAACTACTTTTTAAGGCAAGTGTAATTAATTGCTTGTAGCGAAATATACATGCCAAAATTGAAGGCTTATTGTATTAGGTGTGCAACTTAATTCTTGGCCCCTAACCGCAAGCAATCATAGACCATCGGCAAATGCAAATAGCTGTGTGCGATAATAGCTGATTTCAGCGCCATCCAACAGATTTCCAGGCAACCGTAATCGCTCGCAGCTGTAGTGACAGAAGGGACGAAAATTGACGGTGAAAGCAATGTCGTTCGAGAAGCAACATTTGAGGCACTGCCTCCTGTTCATATTTCAACTGAGCAAAAGTACTGCAGAAGCCCAGCAAATGATCTGTGCTGCTTTGGGTGAGGCTGCTGTGTCCTACAGTATGTGTAAGAAGTGGTTCCATCGGTTTAAGCAGGGAAATTTCAGTCTCCGTGATGCAGAACGTCCGGGACAGTCACAGAAAGTAGACGATGAGAAACGGGAACAACTGTTGGATGCCAATCCCTGTCGCACACAGTCAGAGCTCACCCAGGAACTCGGAGTAACACGGCAAGCCATTGCAAAGCGCCTGCACAAGCTTGGACGGATTCACAAGGAGGACCGTTGGGTGCCCCACCAACTCACAGCTGCAAACAAGTCTAGGCACTGTGATGTTGCTGTGTCCTTGCTCTCCAGATTCAAGAAGAAGGATTTCCTCCACAAGATTTTGATCTGTGATGAGAAGCGGATCCTTTATGATAACCCTAAGTGGCGCAAATCGTGGGTTTATCCAGGTAAGCCTGCCACTAGTACCACCAAACCGAATGTCCATGCCAGAAAGTTGTTGCTGTGCATAAGGTGGGATCAGCGCGGTGTCGTACACTATGAGTTGCTCAAACCTGGTGAAACGGTCAATGCTGAGCGTTATTGTCAGCAACTCATTCGTGTGAGTGACGCAATGGAGGCGAAAAGGCCATACACCGGCAAGGGCAGAAGGTCGGTCCTGTTGCTTCAGGATAATGCGTGTCCTCACAACGCGAAAACGACTTTAAACACGATCACCGACCTGGGATGGGAGATTTTGTCCCACCCTAGCATATTATCACCTCTTTCGCTCCCTGATACATCACCTGTGTGATACATACTTCACTTCTGTCGAGGAGGTGTACACAAGTATTGATGACTTTATCAACTCGAAACAGCCCTCTTTTTTTCTGCAGTGGCATTCGGCAGCTCCCTGACCGATGGCTCAATTGTATCCAACATGACGGGGATTATTTCCCTGATTAGGTACGTATTCGATTTGCTATAATCTGCTGTAAACGTGTAGTGCCTGTGGCCGAGAATTAAGTTGTGCACCTAATATTATACACTGAAACAACAGGTTACTCAAGAACTATGCCCAATAGCACAATTTAGCAAGCAGATTTGTAATCAGCATGACAAATACTGTATGGTTTGGCATATGCAGTCTTTGTAACAAACAAAAAGTTTATTTTTGTTGTTAAGTGTAATTAAATTAAACATTTTTTTAGAACTGTGAATGTATCTTTGGTTGTGTTGGTTAAATCCTAATGAACTCTTCCAGTGGCGTGCTAGGAATAATGGATTGGGTGGCTAAGCCCATCCGTTATATATGTATAATAAATATATATACACTATCTACCAACAAGTAATTGGACACCCCTGCAATCGACGATATCTGCGGTCCTGATACACGTCACGGCCACCGCCGTTAAATATCATGTGGGAAACAACAACGCAACCAGTCGCATGCAAGATGCCACCACGCAGTTCGGAGCTCTCTGATTTCGAGAAAGGTGTAATCGTCGGGTATCACAGAAATGGCCGATCCATACGTGACATATCCAGCGAGCTGAAGTACCCAAAATCGACAGTAGCCTACGTGATTGGCAAGTGGAAGATGAGAGATGACTGTCGGAATGTGCCCCGACCCGGCAGACCCACAAAACTGGGAGTTAGAGACCGACGGGTGCTGGCCAGAGAAATTCGGAAGAACCACACCAAATCGATGGGCCACATCTGCAAGGAGTTTCAACAGGCATCTGGGAGTGTTCTTTCGATTAATACCATCCATAAGGAAGCCCATCACCTCGGTTATCATGGGCGTGCTGCCACCCACAAGCCTTTGATCACCAAGTCCAATAGTGCTGCTTGGCTAACGTGGTGCAAAGAACGTAGACAGTGGGCCGTTGAACAGTGGAAATAGGTTCTCTGGTGCTACGAATCAAGGTTCACCCTCTACCGTTCGGATGGCAGGGTCTGGGTTTGGTGTCTGCCTGGAGAACGCCTCCTGTCGGAATGTATTGTGTCAACTGTGAAGTTCGGCGGCGGTGGAATTATGCTATGGGGGTGTTTCTCCTGGTATAGCATGAAACCCTTGGTTGCAATTCCTGGTAGACTCAACGCCGAGACGTACTGCACCATTTTGGATGACAATACGCTTCCTACGTTGTGGCAGTTTTACGGGGTGGACCCAGGTTACTTTCAGGATGACAATGCCACCTGTCATGTTGCGAGGTCCACCATGGCTTGATATGGTGACAATGGGGTTAATCGAATGGACTGGCCTGCGCACAGCCCGGATCTTAACCCTATCGAGCACCTCTGGGACGAGTTAGAGTGTCGACTTAAGGGGTGCCCACACCGTCCGAAATCGGTGAAAGAACTGACCTGTCTTCTCCAAGTCGAGTGGAAGAAAATACCGCTAGCCGTCGTACAAGGCCTGGTTGAGAGTATGACCCGGAGGGTCGCACCAACTATTAAAGGTGAATAAACTTCATTTTCCTTTGCTATCACAGGTGTTCAATTACTTGTTAGTAGATAGTGTATATACATATACAAAAATAAAACACAAGTACATAACCAAGATCAAAATCTCGACAAATGTGCCCAAAAAAGACAAGACACATAAACGGAAAAAAATATATATAAATTAACCCGCAAATAATGCAGATTCACTAACGGTCGTCATCAGGGAAGCACCCGTTATGCATGTGGCTTTTCTGAGACTAGAAAAGGGACGGTTAAGCACCAAAAATCTCCCTGGCCGTGCTCCCAAAGCCACTGAATGAATGCAAGTGAAACACACCATAAGCTAACAGCCAAAGTCTGGACACAACCAACGTCAACAGAAGTAGCGAGACAGAAAGGCGTATCAACAGGACCCGACGTACAGATAAGAATGGGCACCGCCGCCGGATCTAGTATGCAAATATAAAGCTGTGTTCAAGCATGTTAGAATAAGGAAAATGCAAGTGACCCACCATGAAAAAAGTATAACCTACATATTAATTTTGTAGGGTCATTTGTTAAAAGAACGTACATTGTCAACGGAAGCAGAAATAACAGAATCAAAATCAGAGTTCCTAAAAAGATACGAAGCAATAAATCAGAAAGGGACTTGATTGATCAGTAAACAATGAAGCAGAAATTTAAGATTCTAACCAATATTTGCAGAAGTGTTACAAATTCTATTACCACATACAGATTGGGATATAATTAAATTTTGGTGCTTATCCGTCCCTTTTCTGGTCTCAGAAAAGCCACATGCATAACGTGGTGCTTCCCTGATGATGACCGTTAGTGCATCTGCATTATTTGCGGGTTAATTTATATATATTTGTTTCCGTTTATGTGTCTTGTCGTTTTTGGGCACATTTAACAGAATTTTGATCTTGGTTATGTACTTGTATTTTATTTTTGTACATTGGCTAGAGCGTTGGTTTAGCGGCTTTCTGCTGACTATAGTTATTTGTTTACATATTTTCATATTTTTATACTTGTACCTCATTTTTTCATACTTGTTCTTTTTTTTATTCCTCTTTCTAGGTAAGTGTTTTAGATTTCAAAATATTCTGATTTTATAGTTCACTATATTGTGTGATTACTATATTGTTTTCCAGCTTTGGTGTTTATATTCTTCATGCACTTTCAAGTATTGCATATGTAATTTTTTTATAGTAGCACAAGAAATAATATTTTCTTTAAAAAACACCCAGAAGCAAAGATGTGTGATGTGCAACTCAACAAAAGCTATCCAAATTACCCTGATTTACCTCAGTTATTTATAAAACTGGAATAATACCGAACCTTATACATACCAGATTTTTCCTCTGTATCACAGGACAATTGTTTGAAACTGAATTTGAATAAAATCAACAATAAATAGGGTATTTTTGTTTGAAATTAATTTCTTGTGTGTTAGAGAGCTCATGCACACAGTGACTGATTGGGTTAAAGACCATTGTTTTGACGCTGTTTTCCAAGAGAAGTATTTCGCAGTGCTATTTTAAAAAAATTCCATCCTAGTAGCTCTGAAAGTATATATTTTTAAAAACTGAGGGACATAAAAAATCAGCTATGCTTAATTGAGAAGAATACGTAGCAACACTGTTCTGTAAAAAATAATCTACCATATGACAGTTCCCCACTCTCAATGCCCTTATTCTGTTTCCTGCCCGATGGCCAAATACATCAACCAATAAACTACCGTAACGAGAAATGCACTAATATCCCACCGAAATCCCTTTACCCCATAAAACAAACTCCTTCCCTTAGTGGAAACGTCTGCTCCCTTTCATGCTGTTTTGTATAACCCTAGTAAAGATACCGCCTTTTCACATGAATATTACCGTTCCTGACAAGCTGTTGTTCCTTCAGTCTTTTGGCCAACAGTTGATTCTCAGGGTTTGGGCTTTTGTTAGCTTGAGACTGATGGTACGTGCCACCATGATACTCCCGCCCCCGTATATCATTAAGTTGTTGGATGTATTGTTCTTAATGGCCTAACCCTTGCAGAGCAGAGACCAGGTGATGAGATTACCCCAACTAGAGTAATGTTATCTTAGAGCTGTTGCTGTAACACCTAACCCCTTGATTGGAAAAAAATGAGAATCGAAGGAAGAGGTTTTTTGCTTTGACAACAAAATATTTTAAGAAAATTCCCATCTGCATTTTTTTTTAAGTAGAAAAATATTACATAGGTAAAGGTAAGCTAATACAAGAAAAGGTTTGTTTTGATTGGGAGGGCTTTGTGCTCCTTTGGGGGGAGGACCAAAAAAAATTGGTCTAACGACACCACTGAGCTCTTCATTAAAAAAAAAACTTTCAGTAGTCTTCAGAGTCGACTTCCATAGTTGGCTACTAGAAAATCTTGATGGCTACCAGAGTTTTAGAAAATTTTGGAGTCCTGTGCACCACAGTAATACATTTCAACATCACTGGGTATATTTTAACTATTGGGTTGTCGGAAAAGTCACAACGTATTTTGGCACCCGATGGCAGTTGGGCGGTTTTGGAAGTACTAGATGCGCAGCTCTGTTATCTCTATGGCATTCAACAGGTGCCAGTTCCAACTGCAGTCTAAAAGGAATAGTGAGCGATTTGGTTGATTTGCAAAGATTTGGCATCAAGTTGAAGATGGAAGAATAAACTGTGCATTTTCGCCATATTTTACTGTTTTACTTCCGTAAAGAGAAGAACGCGCGTCAAGCTTGTGAAAAATTGCGTAAAGTGTACGGTGATATTGCTCTACAAGAACGTCAGTGCCAGCGGTGGTTCACAAAATTCTGTGCTGGTGATTTTGACCTCAACGATGCTCCTCTGTTCGGGAGGTCCACCGAGGTTGATGACGACCAAATCAAGGCATTGATCAAGTCAAACCCACGTTACACGACATGAGAGATTGCAGACACATTGCACATCCATCATTCAAGCATTTGTGGTCACCTGAAGAAGCTGGGATACGTAAGCAAGCTTGATATGTGGGTTCCTCGTGAACTCAAAGAAGCTCAATTGACGGCGCATATAAACATCTGCGATATGCTCAATAAATGTGAGAAAAACAATCCTTTTTTGAAGCGACTGATAACTGGTGACAAAAAGTGGATTGTGTACAACAATGTGCTGCGCAAACGGTCTTGGTCCCGACATGCTGCTTCACCTCAAACGACAGGAAAAAAATATTTAGCAAAATTCCTAAGGCCAAGTTTTTTCATTTCTCCCCTTGTATATGAGTTCCAATCTTCTTCCTTTTTGAGCAAATGAGTTAATAACATGATCATAGAAATAACATTCCTTTTTAAGTTTAACTAGAAGATGCTTTTCGATAGATAACAAGGATAACTTTGACAGTCTGTCCTGTCCTTGTGTGTTTCTGAGATGCGTTTTTATGCGCTTTAAGGATGAAAAACTCCTTTCGTCTGAAGAGCTTGTTGCTGGAATGGTAACTACGAGCTTGCAAAATTTGGCTAGTTCCGGCATCGCTTTGTCTATACTATTTGATTTCAAGAAAATAAAAATTTCAGTGACGTGTTTACCACTGAAGTCATCTGTTGAATATAGCACTTTTAGTTCGGATCGTAGATGAGCAAAATCAAAGTATTTGGCGTAATTTTTTTTTTTTTTTAATTTTCAAAGAAACTCTCTGGAAAACAATTTTTAAATTCCACTTGTCTGTCAGGATGTAGTAATTCTAGAAATTTCATGTTCTGCAAGTCTAAAAATCTTTAAGTCATGTTTTACAATAGACCCATCAGTAATTTGTTTTGGGATCTCCGTAAGCATCTGCACACTTACGCTTTGTAGGAAGTTTGTCTGTTTCGCTTTCTTCTAGTTTTGACCACAACATCTCGAACTCATTTCTTTTCTCTGACACTGCTTTCTGAAACTCAAGTTACTTTCTTCATACAATACGTGATATCCAGTTTCTTTTTCTGTAATGTTTCAAATAATGCATGGCTAAAAGGAAAGATATCACAGAAGAGACACAGTTGGAAGCGGAAATCGAATTCACCCAAACACTTAGAAAACCCTTTGGCTGTAAGAATAGTATCAGAATCCCACTGTTCAGGATTTTCAAGAATATTTGTGAACAATGCTTTTATACTTTCTGGATGCTCATACACAATTCCTACCAAGCAACTCTGAAAATTCCATCGAGTAGGAGTAACATTGGGTAATCTTTAATAAGAGCAATGAGAGTAAACTTACCCCTACCAGTAGGTCCGTTCTCTCAGAAGAAATACATTTTTTTGCACGTTAACTTCCGTTTTAACATCCACGGTTGGTTTGGGCTGTTGGTGCGGTGGTTTTATGTTGTCTTCAACATGTTCTTTTATTTGACTGAGTGAGCTATAGTGTTTTAAAGTAAAAAAAGAGGTTTCATGGATCAAATATCATTTCAACAGTATGGATTAATAAATAGCTCACTCAGTCAAATAAAAGAACATGTTGAAGACAACATAAAACCGCCGCACCAACAGCCCAAACCAACCGTGGATATTAAAACGGAAGTTAACGTGCAAAGAAATGTATTTTTCAGAGAGAACGGACCTACTGGTAGGGGTAAGTTTACTCTCATTGCTCTTATTAAAGTAATTGTAGGCATGTAAATATTTGAATAGTTATAGTGATACTGTGACTTGTCAAACAAGGAATTGGGTAATCTTCTTTTCACTTCCGCATCCAATGCATGAACTCTTTTCGTTGACTTTGAAAAGAAAGAAGTCAGTCCACTCAGAGTTGCAAAGAAAATTTTGCATTCTTTTATACTGTTAAGTGCTTGTGAGAGGACCAGGTTTAATCTGTGAGCATAGCAATGCACAAAAATAGCTTCCCTGTGTTTTTCTTTTACACGAGCTTGAAGTCCAGAATGTTCTCCAGCCATCACGGCAGCTCCATCGTATGTCTGAGCTATTAATTTTTTTGAGAACTCAAAACTTTCTAAAATGCTTTTGACGTGTTCTACCAAAGAATTAGCTGAACGATCAGCACTCACATCAATAAAGCTAACGAATCTCTCTTCGGGAGTTCCGTCATTAGTCACATAGCGAAACACTGTAGACAGCTGAGACCTGCAACTCACATCAGTTGTTTCATCCAAAATTATTGAAACGAAAGGAGCTTCTTTAATTTATTTTTTTATTTCTGCGATCATTACTTCTATTGATTCAATCAAATCATTCTGTATACGATTTGACATCCCAGAAAACACAGACAAACTATCTAAATGATTTTTAAGCTTTTCGTCATAACAACTAATTAAATTTGTCAATTCAACATAATTTCTAGGATTAACAGACTCCGTGTATTCATCATGCCCCCTAAAGGCCAATTCCTACTTGCCAAGGAAACACGTAACGTCAATTAAGCGCCTTAAAACATCTCTATTTTTTTTAACGAGTTCATTATGTCAAGAAACGTCCGTTTTTATTTGCTCGTCTATTTGAAACTCAATCCTTGTTTTGCCGAACGTTTTTAATTTTATTACTGACAAAATAGGTACCTCTGAACACTCGTGCCGTCTGGATGAATTGTGAAAGTTATTGAGATCGCCAAAACCACTGTTGATCCATAAACTTCTTCTGTCTACTGGAAATAATGTGCATGGCCAACAGTATAATTTTCGGTCACTTTTGCAAGCTGTTAACCATTTTGTTTTTTCGTATTCTTCTCGATGGAAGTGGCGAACACATTTTTTAGTTTTTGTTTGGAGAGTTTCTAAAGAAGGTTTTGGTCTCTCAGCATTTATAATATCCCTTTTCTCTTGAAAACTTCTTTGGTTGAAAGGCTTATCCATTAAACAATCTAAAATACAACATTTATATTCGTTGTCATCGTGTTGGTCCATAGATGGCAGCACAGTCGCAGACATGAAAGCAATATGGAATTGCTTCTCTCAGAGGAAAGGAATGCTGATTTCTTCAAAAATCAAGTCAAATGCTGAAAGGTGTTCTCTTACAATAAATGTACTTACACCTTACACAGAAACATCCAGAAAATCATTGCATACAGTGTTTGAAGAACATATATTTCACTGCTTGGTTCAATAGCGAAAAAAATAGAAATAATCACTTCAGATCAGACTTAACTGTGACTCGCGAAATGAATGGATGAACCCGAAGCAACTGCTGTGTTGCTTGCATAGTCCTCACACAGGCAGGGATGAGCTTAGTCACATGGCCTCTCGGAGCACCGGCTGTGAAGCACGAAACGAATAGGCGAATCCGAAGCAACTTCTGGATTGCTTGCACAGCCGTCATAGCAGCAGCGGTGAGCTTAGTCATGTGGTCTGTTTGGCACACAGGGAGCGTGATCTTTGCATGACGATGGCACTAATTTTCAATAAAGCTATTGTGGAAATTATTTAATAGTTATTTAAGAGGTGCATTTTCGGAAACAATCACGCCATAGGTCTAAATTTTAATAGCCATTCTAAATAAAAAATAATTAATCTAATTTTTGTAAAGCTTTCAATTATTCATTTCTAGTAAGGAAAGCATTGCTTACATTGCTTCTATGGACTACATGCCCCTGACATTTTTGTAAGGTGTGATTAGCCATGGAAGTTGTATGTTTAATTGAACTAATGGTTTGTACAATATCTCATCATTCATTTAAAACATATATATATATACACGGTTGAGTCACATTATTGTGACCACCAGCTAATATCCAGAGTAACCACCGGGTGCAGCACGGACAGCGGCTAGACGGACTGGGAGTGACTCAATAAGGTGCTGGAAGGTGTTCACAGGTTGTGGAGCCATGCTGACTGCAGTGCATTAGACAGCTCCTGGAGGGTGCATGGTGGAGGATCCATAAAGTGAACAACACGATCGAGGTGTTCCAACAGATTCTCAATTGGGTTTCAGTCTGGGGAGTTAGAGGGCCAGGGAAGTACTTTGAAGTCTTCATCATGCTCTTCCAACCACTCTCGGACATTTCTAGCAGTGCGACAAGTCGCATTTTCGTGCTGGAAGATCCCATCTGTACCAGGGAAGACAATCAGCATGTATTGGTGTACATGGTCTGCAAGAATGAATTTATAATGAATTTGGTCCCAAGTGCTTTCCACAAGTATGAGTGGACTTGGAGAATGCCACGCAAACATTCCCCAGACCATAACGCTGCCCCCAACAGCTTGCGTTCTTCCAGCAATGGTTGAAGAGTGTTTCTTCTCCGATGTTTCTCGCCTTATACGCCAATGTCCATCCGTTTGATGAAGCAGAAAATGTGACTCATCGGAGACGGCAATCCTTTGCCAATCAGCAGAGGTCCAATTTCAATACTGCCTGTGCAAATGTAAGCCTTTTCTGCCGATGCACCTTCGTTAGCATAGGTGCAGTGCCCATCTGTCTGCATCGGAGCCCCATACGCAGCAGGGTTCGCTGAATTGTCATTTTGTTAAGACACACTTCCTGCAGCCCCCTGGTTCATTTAGCCAGTGAGTTGCTCCACTGTAGCGTGTCAATCGGCCCTCACGCACCTTCGCAGCCGACATTCACCTCTCACATCAATGGCATGTGGTGTCCCGAGTTTCCACAATTATTCGCAATGGTGCCATTTCTACAATCACGATACACTTTAACCACAGCAGCACGCGAACAGTTCTCAAACTGCGCTGTTTCAGAATTACTGCCACCCTTGGCCCGAAAGCCAATAATCATCCCTTTGTGCAAATCTTATAAATCGCTCCTTTTATCCATGACAGCAACAAGTGATATGTTTTCAGAATGCCTATAGCACACCTTATATACCCTCCAAGCCAGTTCACAACATGTACCTTCTTTCATTGGCTACACGCTGTTGATGTGAAAAGTGGGAGGTGATCACAATAATGTAACACGACTGTGTATATTATGAGAGGCAAGACATCGTACCTGGAGCCCATGCACGCAACTTTACCAAATTAAACACTAAATCAAGATTTCATCTCATCTTTCATTAAAAGGTTAAAATATCTACAAAAGAATTTTAAAATGTATACAAAATCATTAAAAAGTTGAACTCAACTTTTTAAAACATTTAAAAAACTGAACTCCAGATTTTTAACTTTTTAAATGTTTTTATAGATTACGTTTTTAAATGCTTGTAAATGTTTTAACCTTTTAATGAATACTGTGATGAAGTTCTAATTTAATGTTTAATTTGGTAAAATTGAGTGTGTGGGCTGGCTCCCAGGTACAATGTTTTGCCTTTCGAAAGCTTTTTTTTTTAGTTTTTTATTAATGATGAGATATCTCATAGCATTAACCTCTTCTTAGTCAGTGTTGCATATCGCACATCCATGTGCAGTGATCGCTTTTTTGGTTTTGATGTACATCATACATCAGGTTTGGAATATGCTTTAGAAATTTTTATTTCGACATCTCAGATGCGTTCATTGTTGCCATATGTTTATCTCCTATTTTCACCAATAGATGGCAGCATGATTCAATGAATAGCAGTTTTTTTTTCAGTGGGACAATATATGTTTCGTGTGGGATCCAGAATTATCGATGTACTTTGATTCTGGTAGTACTTCTTTTATGTTATAATGTGTTGTACATAAATTGCTGATGGATGACATGATTTCAGTGATTCTGATGGAAGTGAAATTCACTTACTGGAATCAGGTAGTGAATCAGATGACAAATTATTGGCTGATATCTTTGACTGTGAAATTCAGCAGCCAGATGGGTTGAAGAAAAGACAGTAAATAATGCTCCTCCTCCCTTCAGCTTTACCAAAACTCCCATAATTCTTGTTAATTTTAGTACAGGTAACTTCAATATTTTGAGTACTTTTTTTTTTTTTTTATGATTCTATGGTAAGAATGATTATTGGGGTAACTAATAAGCATGCTGAGAATGCATTCTTCTAAGGTTGCTGAAATTCAACAAGTAACAAATAGTGAATAAGTAACAATTTGTGAAATTCATACCAGCAACTAACAAAGAGAGACCTGCAAGAAAATGTGCCATTTATTGTAGCAAACGTTATGTCAATGGAAAGAGATAAAGAAGGAAACAAGATACTATTCAGTGATGAAAAGTTGCAAAATCATTTTTGGAGCAGGTAAAATACAGTTTTGGAGAAGCAAAATGCATTTTTGGAGCAGGTGAAATACATTTTTGGAGCAACAAAATGCATTTTTGGAGCAGGTAAAATACATTTTTGGAGTAGCAAAATGTGTTTTTGGAGCAGGTGAAATACATTTTTGGAGCAGCAAAATGTGTTTTTGGAGCAGGTGAAATATATTTTTGGAGCAACAAAATGCATTTTTGGAGCAACAAAATGCATTTTTGGAGCAGATAAAATATTTTTGGTGTAAAAAAGCATTTTTAGGAGCAGGTAAAATATTAATAGGTAGAACAAACTCTTAAGCAAAAAATGTTTCTCTTAAGCAGATGCGCCCTACTCCAATTTAAAACATCTTGCATTGAAATACACATACACATATGAAAAGATTTTAGTTTTCAAATAGATCAGAAAATTTGTAATCATAGCAGGATTCTATTATTAATCATTTATTTTACAAAAAAATGTTTATTTTTTTATATTTTTTTTTGCTGCTTTTCTCAATATTTAATTGCTCATTTCTATTTTTTTCTAATTTTTTTCAAAATAGCAATGTTTTGTTTTGCTTCTTTTAATCGTACTTTTTCACTTTTTATGGCACTCATGTCTCTTTTTTTTTTATGCTACATTCAGTGTTCATCTCAGCATTGTTTAACATTTTATGAAAGGAATTCAACTGCTGCAAAAGTTCAGCTTCTTCCCGTTTCAAATCACCTTGTGAAAATTCAATTTTTTCTTCTCCTTTTCGCTCATTTTGCTGCATTTTTACAACCCTAATCCGCTCTTGATATTTTTTCCAGGATTCTTCATAAGCTGTCAGAAGTTTTTTCGGTTACATTAATTTTACTCACATCTCCATTTAGTCTCTTGACATGATCTTTGTGCTTCTTGCTCTCTGCATGACACCTAAAATCATCATGGCCGCCATACACTAGGCTGAACTTGCCGTCACAGGGCTTACAAAACATGAATGGGCAAAACTTTAGATGCTTCATAAAAAGATCATTCTTTTCTATATATATCGCGATACACTTGACGATAAGTTTTATCTGACTTCGTTCTTTTTGTTGTCATAGCTGTTTCTGACTACTGCTCAGAATGTGATATTTTGAAATCTACCACACAAAATGTAATTTTAGTTCTAAAGAACATATATATATTTTTTTGTAATCTTGGCTCCAGGATTACAAAATAAAAAATAAAATTAGTAACTACCTACCAAAAGATGTTAAGTACACCACTATATATTTAAGTAGATGACAAAGTCATATAAATCTGTAAATCAGTATATAAGAAATTTTATTTTATTGTGCCAAGCTACACTAGAATAGTGTAAGTTCGCCTCCCGTTGAAATGCAAAAGCTTGACACAGTAAAATTAAATTTTGTTATACAATGTTTTACAGATTTACATGACTTTGTTATCTACTTAATTAGCTCTGTCTTACAAAATTAAGCAAAATGAAGAAAACATTATTTCACAGGAAGGTGTGGTTTACAACATAAAATGTGAATGTGGTCTCAGCTATGCAGAAGAAACAGGCAGACAGTTGAAAACCAGATTGGCAGAACATAAAGCTGCCATTAAAATATGACAAACAAAACAGGTTTGGACAGACATGTGCAAAATACAGGATATAAAGTGTTTTGGGACACTGTAGAAGTTCTAACACATCAACAGCAGTTTTTCAAAAGCAAATTGTCAGAAGGATAGGAAATAGAGAGAAAAAGTACATTAAACGATTTGAAAGGTTGGAATTTATCTCATGAATGGCAACACCTACTACAGCTGTAGTCCTGAGGAAGGGTAGGGGTCGTACTTAAAAATTCGACATATTAATTCCTTTTGTGGAATAACTTTTTTACGGGTCTTACAGAGGTTATTTTTCATGAAAGTTGGTTGTCAAATTTTTGAACTAAAGCCTAGTTCATCGTGACGAACTAGGCTTTAGTTCGAAAATTTGACAACCAACTTTCATGAAAAATAACCTCTATAAGACCCGTAAAAAAGTTATTCCACAATCACTATGAATAGAGGTGCCATAAATTCATTTACAACTAGGATATTAATTCTTTTTATTCCTAAGAAAAAAACATAATTTGGAGATATTTATAATGCATAAAGAATATTGTTTTGCATCTATAATTTCAAATAAATACAGGGTGTCCGAGAATTATTGGACACATTACAAAATTATATATACAAAAAAAACTATGAGCATTGACTGTTTTTCTATGTCACGTATTACGTGACATAGAAACATACACGGTTTCTATATTTTTGTTTTGCAGAATTGTTATTCCCAGAATCCGATAGATGGCGCTAGGTATGGCCTGATGAGGAATGTATGAGAAATATGCAATCAGTAGTCATGTCATCCGTACAGCAGAAGGTGATGTGCATGTTATGGCTTGCGGAATTAAAGCCTGTCATTAAAGTTAAAAGACAGTACCGTTTAGAGTATGGTTGTAATCCTCCGTCAACGAATTCAATTAAGCAGTGAATGAAACAGTTTAAAGAAACTGGCCATGTGAAACATCGTGGTGGAGCTGGTAGGCCTAGCGTCAGCGGTGAGATGGTTGACCAAATTAATGAAAGTTTCCGACGAAGCCCCAGGAAATCCGTTGGTAAAGCAAGCAGAGAACTGTGCATCCCGAAATCGACAGTTCACGATATCTTGCACAAGAAATTAAAGTTTCATGCTTGTAAAATTCAAATAGTGCAAAAGATGCATGTAAATGATCACACTCTGTGATACGATTTCGCTGTAGATATGCTGAATCGAGTGGAAAACGACAAACACTTTCTCAGTACTTTAATTTTTAGTGATGAATCCACATTTCATGTATCAGGTATTGTGAACCATCACAACTGTAGGATATGGGGCAGTGGATATCCTCATGCTGCTATTGAACTGGAATGTGATTCTTCGAAAGTTAATATGTGGTGCGCCCTATCAAAAAGAGAAGTAATTGGCCCTTTCTTCTTCTGCGAAAAAACCACAAAAGGTAACATTTACTTGGGATATTCTAGAAAATTTCGCTATACCCTAGATCAAAAGATATGACATCGTTTTCCAACAAGACGGCGCTCTCTACATTGGTCAATGTGTGTATGTAAGTGCCTAAATGAGCATTTTCCCAAACAGATGGATTGGGCGTGATGGTCCCATTCCGTGGCCACCTCGCTCTCCAGATCTAACTGCATTGGATTATTTCATGTGGGGTTATGTGAAGGATCGTGTTTATCAAACCCCTTGTACTGATTTGCAGGAACTGAAGCAGCGTATCACAGCTGCTATTAATTCCGTAACTCCTCAGATGCTTACCAATACATGGCATTAAATCGAGTATCACTTGGACGTACTACGAGCAACCAAGGGATCTCACATCGAAATTTATTAACTTGTGTAGTTACATAGTAAGTTAGTACAGTCAGTTTCTTTCTATCTGTTTAATGCATTGTTTTATATAATTTTGTAATGTCTCCAATAATTCTCGGACACCCTGTATATTCTCTTGCATATAAAAATCCATACATTTTATTTCTAAATATTATTGAAACTAAATTATTTCCCAATAATTCTAAAACTGATTGGTATGCAGGGAAGTGGCAAATACAGGGGCAGTGGAGCTCATAAAACATTATATTATTATTATTAGAACAAGTATGTGTAAAAGTTGAATTCTTGCATGTTTTTCATTAAAATTAACTACATATCAAATCTTGGGTGATAAAAAAATGACACTTTTTAGACCACAAACCTCATAAAAATGCGACTGAGAAGGAGTTAACAGTTGCAGTTGGATTTTAAATTTGAATATCATTGCACATATCATGAATTCAGTGAATATACAACCTCTGTGACTTCTGAAAATGTGTTCTACAACTATGAAGAGACTGCAGATATGTACAGATTTTTAAGTATTTTTATATCATCATCATCATTTCAACCACTATCAATCCACTGCAGGATGAAGGTCTCCCAAGTTCCTTCCACAACGAACTGCCTTGAGCCAGTCTCCTGCATGTAGTTTCTTATTTTTTTTTAATATCATTGCACATAACATGAGTCCATATCATATTATACATATATAATCACTGAAGAGCAATTGAATTAGAGAGGACGAAAGGTGGTACTACACCTTTCATCAGGACGAAAGGTGTAGTACCACCTTTCGTCCTGATGATTGCGGCGATTCATCTCGGCATGGACTCGACAAGACACAGGAAGTGTTGGGAAGCCATACGGATCCACGAACCCTGAACAAGCTCCCACAGTTCATGAAGATTTGATGGAGGGGGGTCAGAGCCTCGAACATCTCTCTCGATGGCATCCCACATGTGCTAGATGGGATTGAGGTCAGATGACCTAGCTGGCCAAGGAAGTGAGGTCACGTCGGTGGAGTGTTCATTCAACCATTTGAATACAATTCGGGAGCGATGACATCTTGTTGCAGGATGAGGTCCCCAGTGGGATGTTTAAGATGCACAAACGAGAGCAAATGGTCGTCCAGAATATCCCAGTAATGTTGACCTGTGAGGAACGATGTCACACGTACCAGGGGTCCCATTTCAGTCCTCGTAAACAGTCCCCAGACGAGAATGCCACCCCCACCAGCTTGAAGAGTACCCTGTTGGCAAGAAGGATCCATCGCTTCATGTGATTTGCGCCGTACTCGTATCCTGCCATCCGCATGTACCAACGTGAATCTCAACTCATCAGTCCAGGCAACATTTTTCCACATGTCTAGGGTCCAGTGGCGATGTTCACGCGCCCGTGCTAATCTTTGCACCCTGTGATGTGTGGTAAGCAGCGGTACCCTTGTGGGACGATGGCTTCTGTACTCCATAGCGAGGAGATGGTTTTGGATGGTGTGGCTGCTTACACGTTTTTGAGCACCAGCGTTTAATTGCCGAGTGATTTCTTGCACTGTGGCCCGTCTATCCGCTGTTACAATGCGAGCTAGCCGACGATGACCCCGCTCATCCACACGCTGTTGTCCACAGCAGTTGGCCCTTGCTGGGATGGTTTTACCGGATTCGATGAACTCACGATGGCCGCCCCGGTGGCGCAGTGGTCTAAGCGATGGCCTCTGATCATTCGTCCAAAAGGGGTCCGGGTTCGAATCCCGGTGAGGCATGGATGTTGTGTTTGTCTTACGGCACTGGTTCGCTCCCTTCCCTGGAACCAGTGACCCTAAATTAGGGACGGGCGACTGCTTATAGCCCATTGAGTTGCTCATGGTGGTCCTTAAACCTCCAATCAAAAAAAAAAAAAAAAAAAGAACTCACGGTGCACCCGTGACACAGTGGCTCGTGAAAATCCCAGTGCCTGCACGACTTCCGAGATGGAGTAACCCATTCGCCGGCCCCCAACAATTTGCCCACGATCAAATGCGCTTAGATCTTTCGTCTTACCCATACTGCGTCCGACTCTTACTGATTCCCGTCACATCACTCCTTATATTGTCGGATCGCTGCATACGTCATGTTGTTTCCGTTTATAGGGCCGCCCACAGCGTCACATTTGCATAACGCCAGCTGTCTTTAATTCAAGTGCTCTTCGGTGTATATATATATATAATATATACCTACTATATTAACAAAAGTCATTGGACACCCCTTCAAAAGCAAATGAACGGATCCGCTGCATTGTTAAGATGCACGGTACAGCTGTAAATGGTATAAAAACAAGCCTGTAGCTGACCACAATCATATCACACTGGGAGGTCCAGTGAAAATGTTGCAGCGGTAGAGAACTGACTTTGAGAAAGCAAAGACTGTTGGGTGTTATATTAGTGGGTTGTCCATAAGAGGAACCAAGAGGCGTTTAAACATACCCAAGTCAACTGTTTTGGATGTACTGAATAAGTGGAAGACACATAGCGTGCCTGCAGACCAAAGAAAATTAGTGATAGAGGACGTCGAAGCCTCAGAAGTTGTTACAGCTAATCGATGGAGTACAGCACAAGACCTCAGTGTACAGGTGAGTAAAAATGCTGGAACCTCGGTATGTACATGTACCATTCACAGAGAACTTCATTCCATGGGTTACCATGGTCGTGCAATTGCTCATAGGCATTTCATCTCCACTCGGAATGCTACTCGTCATTTAGCATGGTGAAAAGAACATTCATCATGAACCGTAGAACAATTGAAGCAGGTCTTATGAACTAATGAATTCAAATACACGATCCATCAGTCTGATGGCCGTGTGTTCCTATGGGGAAATGGTATTTACGACAGTGTACTGTTCCTACGGTCAAGTTTGGAGGCAGCAGTGTACTCATGTGGTGATGTTTTTCATGGTATGGTCCCGGCCCATTGGCTATCGTGGACAAACCTGTTAACCAGCACGTCTACCTCGATATTTTGGATAATTGTGCGCTACCAACTCTGTGGCAATACTATGGAACCAAGCCTTGTTGATACCAGCAGGATAATGCACCGAGCCATAAAGCAAGAACTGTTGAAGCGTGCGTGGTTTGACAATAATTCTGTATTGTGTGTGGACTGGCAAGCACAGAGCCCTGATCTTAATCCCATAGAGCACCTATGGGATGAATTAGAGCACCACATTACAAGTTTGGAACCAAGGCCTACTACTAAGCAACAGTATGTACTGAATGGAAGCGCATACCTATCGCTGTGTTCCAAAACCTTGTCGAAAGCATGTCTCGAAGGGTTAGTGCATGCATTAAGGCCAAAGGTAGACCGGCACCATACTAATGTATGTCAATAAATGTTATGTTGTGTTGTGTTTCTCTTCTAGGTGTCCAGTTACTTTTGTCAATATAGTGTATAAATATACCAGCACTGCCTCTGACATGCTGTAGTACGTAAATTACCCAAAAAAAACAAAAAAAAAAGGACCCATAATTACAAATTCTACATCTCCTTTGGGACCCACATTTTATTTCAGATGTTTTTAACATGCCATTTGGCAAAAGTCAAATTTGTGAGGATTAAGGAAAGAATGAAAACAGCCAGCAATGCACCGTCCATCAAGATTGTGTAAATATACAATATAAGATTATGTAAATGTACAAATCTCCTGATTAATTTATTAAACCTTTCAGCTCTTTTAATCAGTATTGGAACAGGTGAAATTTAAAACTTGAAAAACAAACTTACATTTAATGAGAGCACTGTGAACGATTATACTCTACTAAAAGTTGCACGTATACTTCAATGATTGTTTCTTAAAAGTCAAAAAACTTTTCAAGAGTAGTCATCACATAATTCTGTGTTTTGAAAAATAAAAACTGCACTGGTGTTCTGAGCTGACTTAAAATGCGTTGTCATTGTGTAGTTCTATTATGATAAAATTTAGTTGAAAATGATAAAATTTAATTGTCAGTAATTGATTTTTTTTTAAGATTGCTTTCAAAGAGCATAAATTAAAGTATCAAACAATGTACATTAGATTTATTTTCCATTTGCTTATGCAAGTATAAATATTCATTACCTCTTGATCCTTTTGATTTTTAAAAAGGATCCAGAATATCTCAAAGTACCTACTTTTTAAAAATATGTGGGTCCCTAGGACCCAGCTTGATAACAATGCAATGGCAGCTCTATTTACACTGGACATATATTCTTGTGTCTTCCCTAAAGTCTAACAACTGACTTGCATAAGTCTGCACGTGACAGCACAAAAAATAGATATTGGCATCATCATCATTATGATTTTATGGTAAGTAGCCTACAAAAAATTCACAGACAGCAAAAATGCATGAACTGTACTTGTCGCTTTATTAAGGAGCTGGAAGCTTCATAAATGACAGTATCAACGAAAACCAGACCTCAGTATCAACGAAAACAGTGCGCAGGGAACTGCATGAACAAGATATTCATGGCAGAGCTGCTATTGCAAAACCTCTGCTGCCTCGGGTGAATGCACAATGGTGATGGTAGTGGTGCTAGGAGCATACAACATGGACTGCCGACTCATGAAAGCATGTAATCATCCAATGTGGTCGGATAAATCCATATTCACACTATTCTCCACCGCAGGACATGTTGACATGTGAAGAACACCATCAGAAGAAGAGTTCACCAAAATTGAGAAACGCGTAAAAATACACACCGAAGAATTTTACCAACGCATAAAAATATGCATCAGGGTGGTTTTCATCTTTCAAGAACAGAAGTAAACAAAATAAAGATTTTTTCCGTAATCGTACTTTCGTTTTCCTGCGATGTTGCCTCTGTTCAGTATTGTTGTTATATATCATTTTCTTCCATAAATATTTGTATTTATGTTTGAAAACGAAAGAAAAATTTCCAAAAACAGAAATTCGACTGCGTGAAAATTCCACTGTACCGTAATCTTCGGGCACGAGAGCGTCACGGCTACGAGGAATTTCTCCTTTTCTGTCATAATTTGGGTTATCCTAGAGATCGATGCATAACTGAACAGATATTTTGGGGCAATGGATAGTGGTGAAGGATGCTTTCCACCTAAACCTTTCGAAAATGGAAGTTAGATGCAGTGAAGATATCTCCCGTAATCGTGATTTTATTTTTCACGTGATGTTTTCTCTGCCAAGTATTGTTGTCAAATATCATTTTATTTCATAAATATTTTTATTTCATTTTGAAAATGGAGAGAAAATGCCCGAAAATGAAAATCAGGCGTAGCAAAGATTTTTCTCTTAACTGTAATTTTTTTCTCCCAACGATGTTGTGAACATGTGTCCCATGTTCTTAAATATTCCCCCCAAAACAGTTTGCATTTCAGCTTGATAAAGGGAGGGAGTGGGAAGTCCAAAAACGAAAGTAACGAAGCTGAAAAGTTTGTATGAATTGATGCATGGTGTTCAAAAGTATTCATATTCTTAAAGTTACAGTATTTATCTTTTATCTAAAATAGTGAAAGCTATCATGCATTAATGATCCTCAGACTGAAAGCTCTTTCATCGTGATGGATGAAATTGTAATCCAAGGGCAAGGGCATTTTAAAAAAAAAAAAAAAAAAAAGGAAGAAAAAAAAAAAAGCGACAGTGAAGAGATGGGAAGGGAAGCAAAATTATCAGCAAAGTGAAAATTTAAGCACTGATGTTGTGCAGCCGCAGAGTCAACAAAAGACAAATGTGAATGTTGAACTTGATATTTTTAGATATCTATAAGAATATCAGAAGTGCAATATGTATTCACTTCTTGAACATATTGCTGTTGCATGTTGTCATTACAAAACATGATAAATTTAATGTATTCACTTCTTTAACACATTGCTGTTGCATGTGGTCATTACAAAACACGATAAATTTAATGTATTCACTTCTTTAACACATTGCTGTTGCATGTGGTCATTACAAAACATGATAAATTTAATGTTATTGTTTTAAAATACAAATATTATATTTATTACTAAAATAAGAAGCAAAACAAATCCAAATTCTAAATACATTGGGTGGTAGTGAAATATTTTTTAATATGAAAAAATCTGGATTGATTTTTCATAATCGCCCTTCATTTTTGTAAGTTTTTTATTTCATTTGTTAATATTTCTAAAATACTCCCTACTTTTAAAAATTACTCCCTAAATTGTTTTCAAAGGAGTAAAAATACTCCTTTAATTTTTTTTTTTTTTTTTTGTTTTTTTTGGCGAACTCTAATCGGAAGCATACAACCCAGACTGTCTGCTCCCAACAATGCAGCATGGTGGTGGTTCTGTCATGCTCTGGGCAGTCATATCGTGGTTTTCAGTAGATCTCCTGATCACCTTGAAAGGACAGATGACTGGCAGGGCGTGTGAAACAATTTTGGCAGACCAAGTCCATCCAATGGCTCAGGCATTGTTTCCTGCAGGGGATGCCATCTATCAAGATGATAATGCCCCAATTTAAAGAACTTGGAATGTTCAATCATGGTTTGAGGAACATGAGGACGAACTTTCACACCTTCCTTGGCCTCCTCAATCATCAGATTTAAACATCATAGAGCCACTGTGGTCTGTACTGGAAAACAGAGTAAGATCCCGTTATCCTCCTCCTGCATCTCTCAAGGACCTGGTACAGTTTCTGCATGAAGAATGGTGTAACATCCCACTAACCCCATCCAGGATTTGTATGCGTCTATTCCAAGGAGGATTCAGGCAGTTTTGAATGCCAAAAGTTGTCCCACACCCTATTAGGTACGTAAAACCTTATTTCCCTAGGTGTTCACGTTATTCTGTCCAACCAATGTAAGTCTACACCGAGACTCCCGAAGAAAAAAGTTCGACTTATACACCGAAAAATACAGTACTTTAATTTCTGAAAGGAATCGGGGTGCAGCATTTGCCACATAGAGTTAGCAACAGGATTTGAACCCACAACAGGCACCTACACGCATGAGGCACACAATTAGACAACTGGGTCGCAGTATTAGAACACTCAGGCCAAACAAAAATTCCACTATCCTGTCAGCCGAATGTCGTGATGTAGAAGCACGCGCGTCACGTCCCCTCAATATTTTGCCAAATGGGGAACTGAGGGACACAGTTCCCTATTTGGCATTGATACTACATTGATGTGGGAAGAAAAAAATTTTACAAATCAATCAAAAACTTGAGAATTTCTTATTACTGTACCAAATACACTAATATGGCTCGCCGCCTCGGTAGACAGTGGTCTAAACATTGGCTTCTGACCATTCATGCGAGAAGGGTCCGTGTTCGAATCCCAGTGAGTCATGGATGTTGTGTTTGTCTTACGGCACTGGCTCTCTCCCTTTCCCAGGAGTCAGTGGCCCTAAATTAGGAACGGGCGACTGCTTATAGCCCATTGAGTTGCTCACGGTGGTCGTTAAACCTCCAATAATAAATAATAATAATGGTCTAAGCGATGGCTTCTGATCATTTGTCCGAAAGGGGTCCGGGTTCGAATCCCGGTGAGGCACAGATGTTGTGTTTGTCTTACGGCACTGGCTCTCTCCCTTCCCTGGAACCAGTGACCCTAAATTAGGGACAGGCGACTGCATATAGCCCATTGAGTTCAATATAGAACTGCTATATTAAGCAGCAATAATACTGTTTGTCACATATATTTTGTTTAAGTATGCAGGGTGGAGTAGCTAGGTCCATGTAACGCTATGAAATACAAAAACGAACTTTAATGGTAAAAAATCTTTTACTTACTCATAGTAATTTCGGCATTTTTGTCACTGTTGCAATTCCTATGTTCATAGAACAGACATTTGCTTATTTTGATGAGCTACTAGATCTGCCTGAACGGAAGATTCACGGATTAAAAGTACTATTTCAAGTTAAAATTCTATACCTTTGTATAGGTGTTTGCAAGGAATGATGATTAAAAGATGAAAGTTAAAAACCCAAATGAGGAATAAAAGCCAAATGAGGAAAGTTAAAACCCAAAGGAACAACTGCACTTGCGCAGTGATACACAGTTGGTCTACGACGACGAAGGTTGAAGGCAGGACGATACAAGACATTACATCAGTCTTTCAAGATTCGTCGACAAGGACTTGGTGCCCACGTATAACTTGATGTTCCACTGAAGAAAACAAAATTCTTGTCAAAACATGTTTGGAAGTGTGTTGCGGTGGTGGGTTAAGTTTAGGTCCATCTTTTGTTTCTTTGGGTTTTAACTTTCCTCATTTGGGTTTTAACTTTCCTCATTTGGGATTTTAACTTTCATCTCTTAATCATCATTCCTTGCAAACACCTATACAAAGGTATAGAATTTTAACTTGAAATAGTACTTTTAATCCGTAAAATTTCCATTCAGGCAGATCTAGTAGCTCATCAAAATAAGCAAATGTCCGTTCTACGAACAGACGAATTGCAACAGTGACAAAAATGCCGAAATTACTGAGTAAGTAAAATATTTTTTACCATTAAAGTTCGTTTTTTGTATTTCATAGCGTTATATGGACCTAGCTACTCCACCCTGCACACTTAAACAAAATATACGTGACGAACAGTATTATTGCTGCTTAATATAGCAGTTCTATATTGAAGTCTTTGGCCACGTAATATCGCGCCATACGCTTTTTGCGTATGGGAATATAAGAGTCCATTGAGTTGCTCACTTGTGGTCGTTAAACCTCCAATAATAAAAAATAATAAACCAATGTGCCCAGATATAGACATACTGATCAAGTAACACATTGGCTGCTGCCCCGGTGGCGCAGTGGTCTAAGCGATGGCTTCTGATCATTCGTCCAAAAGGGGTCCGGGATCGAATCCTGGTGAGGCATGGATGTTGTGTTTGTCTTACGGCACTGGCTCTCTCCCTTCCCTGGAACCAGTGACCCTAAATTAGGGACGGGCGACTGCTTATAGCCCATTGAGTTGCTCACAGGGGTCATTAAACCTCCAATAATAAAAAATAATAAATAAATGCGCACAGATACAGACAGCGTTACACAGATATAGACATATTGATCAAGTAACACATTGACCGTATCGGTGGCGCAATGGTCTAAGCGATGGCTTCTGATCAATCGTCCAAAAGGGGTCCGGGTTCGAATCCCGGTGAGGCATTTTTTTTTTTTATTGGAGGTTTAACGACCACCGTGAGCAACTCAATGGGCTATAAGCAGTCTCCCGTCCCTAATTTAATGTCACTGGTTCCAGGGAAGGGAAAGAGCCAGTGCCGTAAGACAAACACAACATCCATGCCTCGCCGGGATTCGAACCTGGACCCCTTCCGGACGAATGATCAGAGGCCATCGCTTAGAACACTCTGCCACCGGGGCGTCCCCCGGTGAGGCATGGAGGTTGTGTTTGTCTTACGGCACTGGCTCTCTCCCTTCCCTGGAGTCATTGACCCTAAATTAGGAATGGGCGACTGCTTATAGCCCATTGAGTTGCTCACAGTGGTCGTTAAACCTCCAATAAAAAAATATATAAACAAAAAATATGGCTTAACCACGTAGCATTGTGCTATGTGCACCAGAACCTAACTAGTCAATACTGTTGAGCTGGACAAAGTGGCAAAGATTTTCATATCAAACAGGGACCAGAAGAGGAGCATTTTTGGATCAGTTTGTGATTAAACGGAAACTATAGACTTATTATGTTCCTGCTTTTAAATCAAGGTTGTGAAGAACAAGATTTTATTCTATAAACTGGGCCTACACATGAAATGTCATTATTAAAGTATAGGTGAAAAAATTTACTTTAACTGAATAAATACATTGTTGACTCACCTTTAAAAGAGTTCAATTTAATGATTTTATCCCTAATTACTCGTACAATACAGCTGACATAAATTCTGGTTATTGCATTATCTAAAGGTGGATAACTTGACCGGGTGGGGGAAACAGCAGCTCTCAAGTAAAAACTAATACATTGTTTTATAGCGATAAGAACAAGAGAGTTGGGAAGGTAAGGGAAGATATATCAGTGCCCCCCTCCCAATAATCAGAAGGCAGTGATACCTATGTGCAGAAGTATGGCTTCTTAGCATTTGCTTCTGCATTCTTTAAAGATAATCTAATAAAGTAACTGAAACCTTATATTGACATAAGTTGCTAAAATTATCAAATTATGTATTTTAAATTATTTTTTTCAGTTTGTATCTGTTTTATTTGTAAATTGCATAATTCTGCTGAAACATTTCTCATTAGAAATCATACAAAATCTTTTAGATCACTAACAATTCCTTAAAGAAAAAGTATCTTCTATTGTTGTTCAATATATCTTTCTTGTAAAAGAACCTGCCATTTTGCATATAAAAAATCAATGCTGAAATTGTAATTTTTTTATAAAAACAATCTGCATGAAATTTATGCAGGGCTATTTCCTTTGCCCCTTTGTTCCAGATGCAAGCAGTCTATATATGTACACGGTAGAGTGATACAAGTGAAGTTGGAAACAACTTGAAAGTGCTGAGGTTCAGAATTCTACTTCATTAACTCCATCACATGGGAATCGCTTCTTGAAACCCCACAACACTATCAGTATGATAAAGGGTCACACCATACTGGCCGCTGGCTAGGTAAATATTGGGTTGGCCAAAACGATCATTTGGTTTTTAAGTAAAAATAAAAGACACATTTCCATTTTCACCAATAACTTCGTTGAACAATATATTCACCGTTTTGTTCCACTACCTTCTTCTGCCATCCTTTCAGGCAACTTCATAATGCTATCTTCCCAAAACTTTTCTTTCTTTTTTTTTTTTTTTTTTTTTTTTGAAGCAAAGAACTGTTTCAGGTGCCTTTTGCAGTCTTCCAGGGAATTGAATTTTTTTTTTCATTAAAAGAATTTTGTAAAGACTGAAATAAATGAAAATCCAAAGGCGCAATGTCTGATGAACACAGCAGATGAATCAGAACTTCCCAGCCAAGCTGTAACAGTTTTTGCCTGGTCATCAAAGAAGCACGTGGTCTTGCATTATCCTGATGGAAGATTATTAGGGATACGTAAATTTTGCCCAAAAAAAAATCGAAATTTCGCAAAAAATATTTTGAAATCAAAAATATTTCATTTATTTGCAAAAACTGAAGACACAAATTGTTTTCCAAAGTTTACTTGACTTAGTTTACTGTTTTTCAAAGTTTACTTACTGGTAGGCTAAGTACCAAAATACTTAGTTAAAAGCTAACATTGTAGTTGTCTCTATATTCTCTTCCTTTAGCCTTTGCCTTCTGTCAGTAATAACGATGACATTGTACATACCGAAATATCTCTCAGCATCCATGCTGCTAACAGAATTATGGAGACTTTAAATAACTGCCTTTGCATAGTTTAAATAGCAGCATTTTTGTTGTTTTTAAAATCTGTATGTCATCAACTAGAGTCTCTTGGTTTACCACTGTAAGTAGCTGTCTGTGAAAATGATTGTATCTAAATTTTGAAGATGACAATCCAATTTTTGGCGTAAATGTGACAAGGATGGTAAGTCAGATAACATCCGAAAACTTGAAAATTTTCATCGTCCTGGAGCGGGACTCGAACCCGCGTCTCCCAGAAAACGCCCGGGTATGCTAACCACTACACCACCCAGAATGACCAAGTTTCAAGTTTCCAATCAATTTGAATATAACCATCACAGGATTCACTAGTCGAAGCAACCGGCATTCATGTTAAGCGAATCTGGAGGTTAAGAATCTTATCCCGTGTTTGCCCGGAGAAGCAAATAAATCATGAAAGAAACACGGGATTACGCCATATAATACAAATTTCGAAGATGACAATCCGATTTTTGGCGTAAATGTGACAAGGATGGTAAGTCAGATAATATCCGAAAACGTGAACATTTTCATCGTCCTGGAGTGGGACTCAAACCAAGTTTCAAGTTTCCGATCGATTGATCGGAAACTTGAAACTTGGTCGTTCTGGGAGGTGTAGTGGTTAGCATACCCAGGCGTTTTGCCCCAGGACGATCAAAATTTTCAAGTTTTCGGATATTATCTGACTTACCATCCTTGTCACATTTACGCCAAAATCGGATTGTCATCTTCAAAATTTCTATTATGTGGCGTAATCCCGTGTTTCTTTCATGATGATTGTATCCATCGATGAGCTCATCACGTGGTATGTCTTTAAAAAACGGTGTTTTAGAGAAGCTTTCCAATAAGAAACTTTTGTTCAAAGATGATGTGGGTGTGGTCACAGCTACAGATGGACAAAAAAGTCTGCCAATATGCTGGTAGGCTTCATTTGTTGCGTTGGATGTCGTGGGGAGAGTCAATTTGCCCTTCTAGACGAACATTACAAAATTTGCACATCACGATATTTGTGTTTACTGCTGACTGCGTAGGACATGCACGGTGCAAGTGCTGCGCAAAATTAAGTCTTATTTTCGCTTTAAAAAATTTTAATTATCAAGATGTTGCAGAAAAGTAGTTAAAATCAAATTTTCATATTTATTCGCTTATATTGGCAAATTTCGCATTTATTCACATCCATTTCGTAAATACGAAAATTACGTATCCCTAAAGATTGCGCATTTTCTGTTGACTAATTACGGACACTTTTCATTGAGTGCTGCTTTCAGTTGGTCTAATTGGGAGCAGTACTTATTGGAATTAATCATTTGGTTGTCCAGAAGGAGCTCATAATAGAGGACTCCATTCCAATCCAACCATATACACAACATCACCTTCTTTAGGTGCAGACCGGCCCTTTGGTACATTGGTAGTGGTTCATTTCGCTTGCCCCACAATCTCCTCCGGTCCACATTATTGTACAGTGCACTTTTCTTTGCCCGTCACAATTTGTTTAAAAAGCGGAACATTTCCGTTGCGTTTAAGCAGAGAATCACAGGCAGAAATACAGTCAAGCAGGTTCCTTTCGCTTAACTTATGTGGAACCCAAACATCACAGCAATCAACATAACCAAGCTGGTGCAAATGAATTTCAACGTTTCATTTGGATATTTTGAGTATGTCGGCTATCTTCCGCATGGTATAACGCTTGTTGTCAATTAATATTTTGATTTGATTGCTGTTAACTTCAACTGGTCTACCTGACCATGGAGCATCATCCAGTGAGAAATCTCCAGCACGAAACTTCGCAAACCACTTTTGACATGTTCGATCAGTCATAGCACCTTCTCCATACACTACACAAACCTTTTTTTTTTTTGCATTTTTACCTTTCTTGAAAATCATAATTCCTTTCTTGAAATCGCATGGTATAACGCTTGTTTTCAATTAATATCTTGATTTGATTGCTGTCGACTTCAACTGGTCTACCTGACCTATGAGCATCATCCAGCGAGAAATCTTCAGCACGAAACTTCGCGAACAACTTTTGACATGTTCGATCAGTCACAGCACCTTCTCCATACACTACACAAACCTTTTTTTGCATTTTTACCTTTCTTGAAATCGCATGGTATAATGCTTGTTCTTAAAATCGCATAATATAACGCTTGATTTCATTGCTGTCTTGATTTGATTGCTGTCGACTTCAACTGGTCTACCTGACCTATGAGCATCATCCAGCGAGAAATCTTCAGCACGAAACTTCGCGAACAACTTTTGACATGTTCGATCAGTCACAGCACCTTCTCCATACACTACACAAACCTTTTTTGCATTTTTACCTTTCTTGAAATCGCATGGTATAATGCTTGTTCTCAATTAATATCTTGATTTCATTGCTGTCAACTTCAACTGGTCTACCTGACTGTGGAGCATCATCCAGCGAGAAATCTCCAGCACGAAACTTCGCAAGCAGCTTTTGACATGTTCAATGTCACAGTACCTTCTCCATACACTACACAAACCTTTTTTGCATTTTTACCTTTCTTGAAATCGCATGGTATAACGATTGTTCTCAATTAATATCTCGATTTGATTGCTGTCAACTTCAACTGGTCTACCTGCTGACCTATGAGCATCATCCAGCGAGAAATCTTCAGCACGAAACTTCGCGAACAACTTTTGACATGTTCGATCAGTCACAGCACCTTCTCCATATACTACACAAACCTTTTTTTGCAGTTTTACCTTTCTTGAAATCATAAAGCATGATATGCCAAAAATGTTGATTATTTTCTTCCATCTTCAATATTAAAACGGCTACACAAAAATTCACCAATTTTGATATTTTTTTTTTTTTTTTTTTTTTTGTAAAATGCATGCTGATATGACAGCTGTCACAATACAATCCAGGAAAATTGTTTCAAATGAAGTTAAAGACAACTAAACACTACTAGAGCCATCCTACAGAAAAAACAAACTTTTGGGCCAACCCAATGGAATACAAGCTTTACGTGTCCAAGGTGCTGTTTAAAACCTCAATATTGTTGAAGATATCAGTCAAACATATAATTTATGACTGCAAAACTTGCGATGTTGTGATAGAATAAAACAGCAACATTTATACACAATTAAATGTCTATTTAACAACTAAACACTATCAGTACAATAAAGGGTCACACCATATTGGCTGTTGGCTAGGTTAATAGAATACAAGCTTCACATGTCCAAGATGCTGTTTAAAAACTCAATATTGTTGAAGATACCTGTCAAGTATATAATTTATAGGGCTTGAAAAATATCTGAAAAGCTTCATGTTGAACTGCATATGTGCAGAAACTATTTACCTGCCCAGGTAGTAAAAGCTGGATGCTCTAACAAATCAGAACCCTCATTTTTTTTTTTTTTCAAGTTAAAAAATATGAACTTGTTTTTCATGTTTTACATTTCCATTTTAAGGGTCTCTATTCGAAATGTTCAATGCACAAAAGCGTGTATTTCCAGTTTTAAGGTGATGAATGATGATACTGAAATTGGTATGATGATGAAATTGGTATTTGAGAAATTGAGTGATTCTCCCATTTTCTTTTTGTCTAAACTTTTGCCCTTAATCACTAAACACCAGAGCCTAGTTCCATCAGAGGCATGCATGCATTTTGCCACTGACTGTTTAAAACCTCAATATTGCATTTCAAGCAAAACTACATATGGTTCCAGTTTCTGGACCTAGAGTATGATACAGTAGAGCGTCAAAAACCTGAACATGAGAACTCCGAAACATCAAAAATCTGAACAAGCTGCCCTCCTCTTTTTTTTTTTTTTTTTTTGTAGTGGTAAAAAGTTTAAGTATAGTCAGTTCATTTTAACTTTGCACTTGATGATAATGGAATCGCCTAATTTTGGGGGTGACGTGTCAAAGGTGGGTGTGACTTCTGATACTCAGATACAAGAGGTGAAAACTTCTCCAGTCTTTAATCTATACTACTACTATATGCAGTAGTGTGTACTGTTTCACAAGTTGTAATAATAACAGTGTGGTCACTAGAAAAGGACGATTAGGCTTAAAATATTGTTAAAATGTAGCTAAAAATTTTTTGACTCACCTATTCTGTTGCTGCAGCTCTGTATTTCCAAGGTAGAGCCTATGATATCGTTTTACACATTGTGTAGACTTCAAGAATAAAAACTTTGTTAATAAAAAACCAGCAACTTACAAACCATGAAGTATAAAAATGTCTTTGAATTAAAATATGAAGAACCATAGGAACAAACAAACCTGATAATTGACCATACATGTTTTGATGAACTGAAGATTAAAAAGATTCAAAAAAATTTCTTTTAAAACAATTTTAAAAAAATTTTTAAAAATTCTTTGTTTTTTAATTTTTAGTTCATCAAAACTTGTATGGTTGTTCCTATGGTTTTTCATATTTTAATTCCAAGACATTTTTATACTTCATGGTTCGTAAGTTACAGGTTTTTTTAATAAAAAAAATTTTATTCTTGAAGTTTACACAATGTGTAAAACGATATCATAGGCTCTACCTTGGAAGTACAGAGCTGTGGCTACAGAACAGGTGAGTCGAAAAAAATATAACTACATTTAAACAATATTTTAAGCCTAATCATCCTTTTCTAGTGACCACACTGTTATTATTATTGGGTATATAAATAAGTTTTGAGAGATTTGAGGTGAACAAAACATGTTGTTGGAGAATAGAAACAATATTTTAATATTAATCAAAGTATGCTCCCTCTGAAGCTACAACTTTACCCCATCTTTCGGGGCAGTGAACGTATGCCCCAAAGGAAGAATTCCGGTTCCTTGGAAGAGATCCAGTTGCCCAGCCAATTTTTGATGTCTTCATAAGAACTAAACCGTTCTCCAGAAAGTGCTGACTGCATTGAATGGAACAAATGGTAATCCAATGGCGCAATATCTGGCGAATATGGCGGGTGGGGTAGAACTTCCCAGTCGGATCCTTCTAAGTACTTTTTCACAAGTCGAGAAACATGTAGTCTTGCGTTGTCATGCTGTAAGATGACTTTGTTGTGTCTATTCTACCATTCCGGCCGTTTTTGGCGTGAGAGCTCGTTTTAAATGCATCAATTGGGTTTGATACCAATCACCAGTAATAGTTTCTGGCGGTTTCAGCAGTTTATAGTGAATCACACCCTTCTGATCTCACCAGATACACAGCATTACCTTTGAACCATGGATATTGCGTTTTGGCGTTGAAGGACCTGGTTCACCTGGCTTCACCCATGCTTTCTGCCGTTTAGGGTTATCGTACCATATCCATTTCTCGTTGGCAGTAATAATATGATGCAAAAAACTTTCTTTTTTTGCCTTTGAAGCAGTAATTTGCAAATGGTTTTTCGACATTCTAAGTCTCTTTCCTGCAAAGCATGTGGAACCCAATTCCCTTCTTTTTGCACCATTCCCATGGCAGCTAAACATTGTGAAATGCATGGTTGACTAACATTTAATGCTGCTGCAAAATCTTTTTGGGTCTGGCACAGATCCTCGTCAAGTAAAGCTTCCAATTCAGCATCAGCAATTTTTTTGGGTGGTCCAGAACGTTCTTTATCACTGACATCGAAATCGTTCCTTTTGAATCGTCTAAACCAGGGGTGCACAACCTTTTTATAAGTGGGGGCCAAGTTTATTTTTACATAATAAGTGGCGGGCCGCAAGTTACCTTTTCACATAGGCACTTGCCAAACCCTACCGCTAAAGCTAATTTTACTATTATCCGAATAACCTATTTTACCAGCAGACAAAAAATGTGTTTCAATACCATTTTTGTGTCCTCTAAATGGTTTAAATCCATTTTTGAAGTTTTTTGGCAAATTGTGTTATTAAGTTATCAAATTACTGATTTACAATCAACTTACTCCTAACTGGAAAAGGTTTAGGGGTATATAAAATAAAATAATACTATCACAAGGTTGTAAAATTTTTATTTTTACAAAAAACAGAATTCTTAACATCAAAGTATATAAAAAATTAAAATCAATATATCGTCAAACTGACCATCAAATCAAGTAGTAGCCTAATGCTCCTAATGAGATGCTTGGCATTGTTTATTTTTCATTAGTCTGTCAATATCAGGTTCAATGTTAGAGATGGTAATGCGCAAGTTTCCCTCCAATAGTGTATCACTTAAACGGGAACGACACTTTGACTTTATTTGTTTCATCAAAGAAAACGATTGCTCGCATAAGTAGGTACTTCCAAACAACGTTGCCGTTTTTAAAGCATGATCTTTGAGCAATTTCATTTCTTTCGGTAAGTAATTTTTGTAAAATTCTAGGAGAGAAACTTCAGAGTATTTTGTTTTTAACTCATTGTTACACTGAAGATCAATTAATTCCATCTGAAAATCTAGTGGCACTGACGCAACGTCAGTAGTGAATGGTAGAGAAAACATATCAAACAAAACCTCAAATTTTCTTATATCTTCAAATCGTCTTTTAAACTCATTGTGAAGGTCCACTACAAGAGATGCATATTTAGCCACATTTACATGGAATTCAGAACTTTCAACAAAACTTTTCATTGTTGGAAAATTTGCTAGTAGTCCATTGCTTAGTTGTGACTGCCATAAACTGAGTTTAACCTCAAATGATTTTAATATGTAACACATGTTGTTGATCATGTTGTTTTTACCTTGAAGCTTAATGTTTAATTCATTGAGATGTTGGGTCATATCAACTAAAAAACATAAATCACTCAACCATTCGCTGTTCTCAAAATGTGCTGCTAGTCGAGACTCATTACGACTGTGTAAAAACATTATGATTTCTTGATGCAAGTCATACACTCATTTCAGCATTTTCCCAGCACTAAGCCAACGAACTTGTGTAAAATAAATAACATCATCATATTGGGATTCCATGTCTGATAAGAATTCTCTGAACTGGCGGTGATTAAGAGCTCCGGCACGAAGGAAATTGACAACCTTCATCACATGCTCCATACGTATGCTTTCAGCACACAGATTCTCTTGGTGTAAAATACAGTGAATAGTAACTAGATCACTGCACTCTTTAGCAAAATAGCTGACAGCCCCTTGTTTACTTCCAACCATGGCAGGTGCACCATCAGTTGATATGCCATGTAGTTTTTCCATATTTAAATTAAACTTCTCTAAAATATTTTTCACTTCACGATAAATATCACATCCTTTAGTTGTGTCTTTCATAGGAACCAATGCCAGTAATTCTTCTGAAATATGAAAATTCTCGTCAACACCACGCACAAAAATACAAAGCTGGGCAGTATCAGTCACATCTGTGCTTTCATCGATTGCCAGTGAGAAGTACTTGAAATCCAATATTTTTTCTTGTAGTGTTTGCTCAATGTCCACTGCCATTTCTTCTGCCCTCCTGGAAACTGTCATTCGATTAAGGCTAATTTTTGATATAATACTTTTTTTCTCTGGGAATGCCACATTTGCCACTTCTTCCAAGCATTCCTTAACTAGCTCGCCATCTTGAAACGGCTTCATTCTTTTTACTAAAATCTTTGACACAATAAAACTTGCTTTTACCGCAATGTGCGATTCATCGTTAACCTTACGAAAAAGATTTTGTTGAAATTTTAATTTTCTTTGCAGTTCTTTTACTTTCTCTTTTCGCATATTACCAGAAAATTCGTTGTATTTTGAAGCATGTTTTGTCTCATAATGCCTTCTTACATTGTACTCTTTCATAACACCAACTGTTTCTTTGCAAATTAAACACGTTGCTTTGCGTTGTATTCAATAAAAAAATATCTCTCACTCCAGGTCTCTTGAAACACTCGACACTCGTCCGTCACTTTACGCTTTTTTACAGACATGATACTGATATTATAATAATAATGTAGAAACTCTGTAAACTGCACACAAGCTGTAACAACACACAAACAACTCACAAACGTGAACTCTGCCACGACAACAATGATACTCCCAGTGCACGACGTGGCGTCCAGTCAGAAATAACAAACCTATAAATAGCCTCGCGCTACACCACTTCAAGGTCACACAGCGCCCTCATCCTCCCCTGCCGCACAACGATGAGTCGGTGTGTCAGTCACGTGCTCACATCAACTTGTATTGCAAGAGTGACTCCACAGTCAGTCTGAACCTTGCAGCAGTCTGGTTATGCAAAACTTAAAATCTGTCCAATAATTGTTTACTTTTTAATTTATTTTTAACAAACATTTTTATAATTTTCTTATTTCAACTAGGGCCTACAATAATGGGAAAAAATCTCATCATTCACAATATATATATTCACGTTTTCAATAGTATAAAATATTTATCCGCGGGCCGCATAAACTGACTTTGAGGGCCGCGGGTTGTGCACCCCTGGTCTAAACCAATACTCACATGTTTTTATGGATGGGGAATGTTCACCATAGATTTCTGACATTAAGCGATGGCTGTCGGCAGCACTTTTCTTGACAATAAAGTAATGCACTAACACTTCCCGCAAATGCTGTTTTGTCGGGACGAAAGTTGCCATTTTCCATCGAGTAAAACAAATACGTCTTTGCACCTCAATCGAATGTCGTATACTGACTCTGACAGCTGGCGTCTTGTATTGCGATATCGCAGTGTTGCCACCTTAAAATACATGCGAGCAGTAATAAGTACGACACCGAACGGAAATCCCTCAAAACTTATGTATATACCCAATATAATCTGCAAAACAGTACACACTACTGCATAAGGTGCGTCGCATAAATATAGACAGTCGACTTTGCGCCATGAACGCAATGTGAATATAGTTAGGAAGCTGAAGTGGCACCTAATTAGACATAACCCTACAACAAACATTTCGATCCGTCGAGGTGACCAGATTGTGTGAAAAGAACACAAGGTGAAATAGTGTAATTTTAGGTGTCTCATAAATATAAAGACAACTATTTAAAGTAGCCACATGCAAATGAGAAGTACAAATTAGCATGTTGTACGCACGCGCATGGGCCGTAATTCTGCCCAGCCTACAAAAGACAGCTGACCTGCCGTCAGATATTCATTTGCCGAAATGCCACGCCACAGTCAACTTTCTGGTGAGGAGGTGCAGAAGATTTGGAGACTGAGAGCAAATGGATTGCCTGTAGCGAAAATTTGTAAAACCATGGGGAGGAGTAGGGCAGTCATTTATAAGACTTTATCGAAATGCGGTGCATTAACTCTGCCAGAAAACGGCCTGGAAGGCCTCGACTAACAACCAAACGAGGTGATCGTGCCATCATGCGTTTAGTTTCATCCCAAAGGTTATCACTACGTCAAGTTTCTTGGACTGTTCGTGTCACTGTCTCAAAGGACACAGTTCTTCGACAAATCAAGGAAAGTGGCAACATTGTGCTCCGTAAAATGCGCCGTCTGCCATACCTCACGCAGCGCCACAAAGAAGCTATATTGTTATGGGCAAGCAGCTACATGCACTGGACGGACGAGTGGATCACAACTATCTTCTCCGATGAGAAAAAGTTCAACCTGGATGGCCCTGATGGTTGGAACTGCTATTGGCATGATTTATGACGCGAGCCACGCACCTTTTTCAGCAGACAGAAAGGAGAGGGATCTGTGATGGTCTGGGGAGCTTTTGCGTTCAATGGGACAACGGATATCGCTTTTCTGCAAGGCAGGCAAAACTCCAAAACATATCAGGACATACTCAGCAGCCACCTTCTACCGTTTGCCGAAACTCTAGCGGGTGTTGATTATATGTTCCAGCAAGACAATGCCTCTATCCATCGGTCTACATCAACGAAAAGCTGGTTTAACACTCATCATGTGACCGTAATGGATTGGCCAGCACTCAGTCCAGATCTGAACCCTATCGACAACCTCCGGGGTATCCTAGCTCGTGATGCGTATGCGAATGGACGGCAGTTCTCAAGTGTGGGGGCATTGAAAGAGCAGATTGAACGAAGCTGGGAATCGAACCCCACATCTCCCGACTGCCGGTCGAGTATCCTAACCATTACACTTTGTCTCAGTTGCTTGGAACTTCACTGTCCTAGGTGGCGTAATGGTTAGCATACTCGACCAGCAATCAAGAGATGTGGGGTTCAATTCCCGCTTCAGAAAGAAGTGTTACATGGATGATCAGTAAGTGGTACAAGCAAATTCAGTTTGCTGTGAATATTCCAAAAAAATCTTTGTCTTGTGTAAAAAAAAATTTTGCATCTAGTTGCTTATTTTTTTTTTTTTTTTTTTTGCATCTAGTTGCTTATTTTTGGTGCATTTGGATAATATAATATAGAAATGTTAGCGTGTTTGTATTTTGAAATCTGTACCAGTGGTCTCAATTCATTTGGATTTTCGATGCTCCGCTGTATAATTAACGAAGTGATATTCTTCTGTTCATGGCACTCAGTAACAAAAATACTTCTTCCGTTGACTAGCATTGAAATGAAACATAAGCGTCAACTGTCTTTTTTCTTGTAGTAAGAAATTTTATTCCAAACTTTTTTATTTTTAAATTTAGTTGTCTTGGCTGGGCAACTAGATTTTTAATTTTCCTGCCCAGGCCAATAACTTACATGCACCAGGCATGGTATTTTTCAAGCCCTGATTTATGACTACAAAGCTTGTGATGTTGAGATAGAATAAAACAACATTTATACACAATTAAATGTTTATTTAATATCTACTATAGTTAACTTGTTGAAGAAATTCGTGCCAATAACACTAACTGTTAGAATGCCGTTGTTGCACGATATCATCATCATCATCATTGTCAACCATTATCAATCCACTGCTGGACGAAGGTCTCCCCAAGTTTCCTCCACAACGGTCTGTCTTGTGCCAGTCTCTTCCATGTCACCCCTGCATACTTTCGAATTTCATCCACCCATCTCCCATGTGGTCTTCTTCTGGGTCTTTTCCTGTCCCTTGGAATCCAATCTAAAATTTCGGCTGTCCATCGATGATCTGTCCTTCTGGCAGTATGTCCAGCCCATTGCCATTTCAGGGATTTAACTCTGATCATGATGTCTTCCACCCTTGTCATTTTTCGGATCCACGAGTTCCTCTTCTTATCTCTCCTGGTTACACCAAGCATGCACCTCTCCATGCTTCTTTGAGTTGTCTGCAGCCTTTGTATGTCTCTTTTAGTTAAGGTCCACGTCTCTGCACCATATGTAAGCACTGGAAAGGATGCATTGATCAAACACTTTTCTTTTAAGACATAATGGCATATTGCTCTTGAAAATTATGCTGTTTCTTCCAAAAGCTCTCCAGGCAAGTTTTGTACGCCGATTAATTTCTTCACCAATGTGACCTTCACTTGATATCTGCTGTCCAAGATAAACGTACGTGTCTGTTATCTCCAGCTTTTCTCCATCAATCGATAAATCTTCATTTCTTGTAAAAGCATTGAACATCACTTTTGTCTTCTGAAAGTTCATTTTTAATCCCACTTCTTTACTAATGCCACATTGGAGGGTGTTTTTCAGTCGCTGAACTGGGAAAACAAGGGGATAAAGATTAATGGAGATTATCTAACCCACCTTCGTTTTGCTGATGATGTAGTCATTTTTGCAACTACCCCATCAGAGCTGCAGAGTATGATCCAGGAACTTGTTGCACAATATAACATACACTATATTGACAAAAGTCACTGGACACCTAGAAGAGAAACACAACATAGCATTTATTGACATACATTAGTACGGTGTCGGTCCACCTTTGGCCTTAATGTATGCACTGACCCTTCGAGACATGCTTTCGACAAGGTTTCGGAACACAGCGATAGGTATGCGATTCCATTCAGTACATAATGCTGCAGCTGACTGCAGCTTTTTACTTGTAGTAAGAGGCCTTGGTTCCAGATTTCTTATGCACACTTAACATCCCATAGGTGCTCTATGGGATTAAAATCAAGGCTCTGTGCTCGCCAGTCCACACACGATGTGGAATTATCGTCAAACCACGCCATAACAGTCCTTGCTTCATGGCTCGGCGTATTTCTTGCTGGTTCCAACAAGGCTCGGTTCCATAGTATTGCCACAGAGTTGGTAAAGCATAATTGTCCAGAATATCGAGGTAGACATGCTGGTTAACAGGTTTGTCTACGATAACCAATGGTCCAGGACCATACCACGAAAAACACTCCCATACGAGTACACTGCCAGCTCCAAACTTCACTGAAGGAACAGTACACTGTGGTAAATACTGTTCCCCCGGATGCCTCCATACCCACACACGGCCATCACACTGATGGTTCGTTTTTTTTGTTTTGTTTTGTTTTTTAATTGGAAAGGGAGTGAGACAAGGTGACACCATATCTCCGAAGCTCTTTAATGCCCCATTGGAAAATGTCTTTCAATCACTGAACTGGGAAAACAAAGGGATAAAGATTAATGGAGATTATCTAAACCACCTTCGTTTTGCTGATGACATAGTCATTTTTTCAACTACCCCATCAGAGCTGCAGAGTATGATCCAGGAACTTGCTGACAAGAGTAAAGAAGTGGGATTAAAAATGAACTTTCAGAAGACAAAAGTGATGTATAATGCTTTTACACGAAATGAAGATTTATCGATTGATGGAGAAAAGCTGGAAATAACAGACACGTACGTTTATCTTGGACAGCAGATATCAAGTGAGGGTCACATTGATGAAGAAATTAATCGGCGTACAAAACTTGCCTGGAGAGCTTTTGGAAGAAACAGCATAATTTTCAAGAGCAATATGCCATTATGTCTCAAAATAAAAGTGTTTGAACAACGCATCCTTCCGGTGCTTACGTATGGTGCAGAGACGTGGACCTTAACTAAAAGAGACATACAAAGACTGCAGACAACCCAAAGCAGCATGGAGAGGTGCATGCTTGGTGTAACCAGGAGAGATAAGAAGAAGAACTTGTGGATCCGAAAAATGACAAGAGTGGAAGACATCATGATCAGAGTTAAATCCCTGAAATGGCAATGGGCTGGACATACTGCCAGAAGGACAGACCGTCGATGGACAGCCGAAATTTTAGATTGGATTCCAAGGGACAGGAAAAGACCCAGAAGAAGACCACATGGGAGATGGGTGGATGAAATTCGAAAGTATGCGGGAGTGACATGGAGGAGACTGGCACAAGACAGACCGTTGTGGAGGAAACTTGGGGAGACCTTCGTCCAGCAGTGGATTGATAATGGTTGACAATGATGATGATGATGATGATATAATACATAAATAATGTAAACACTACAAGCACATAGAAAGTAATCCCTGGAAATTCTTTGTACCATTTTGGTAAAAAACAAGAATGAATTTCCAACTTTGACGTCGATATAACACAGGAAACATCGTCTTTGTCAATGCATTCTTCATTTTCAAATGAAGTGTCCATGTTCGTTGGCTGCTTTTGTATTTCCACCGCTAGTTTTTTGCAGCTTTCATTGTTTCCTTCCTCTGCCTTTTGTTTCTTTTCTACACCATTGGACTAAGTCTTGACAAAAAAAAAAAGACATTAAAGTACACTGTTTCGACAAATAATTCAATACTACAGTGTCTAATAAAGCTGTTTCAATCTCCACAAACAACGACCACATACCACTGTCATGACGAAGTACAAATCCCGACTCCACGACCCTCTCCGGAATTGCGATTGCCAAAGCGTACTTCACTCAGCTGATCCAGCATGAGCTGTAGCAGCAATGGCAGTAGATTTGCGAGCGGTAGCCCATGCGATTGCACTCCCGATGACGTCAAGGTAAGGAACGATGTCTCCCCGACCGAAGGTCACGCCCTGACTGGCTGGTGTGACCCGCCACCATAGCTCCGGTCGCGCCAAGCAAACCACGGCCAGGTATGGATCGCATACAATGCGAGATCTGGACTGAGGTAACAAAGAATACCGCTGATCATATGTTTGAAACACAAAATTCGAATAAAAATTTGAAAATAAACATTTTTCAGCTTAAAATTCTTGATTCGTATTTTTACGCGTCGGCAAAATTTCAGTGCGTAAAAACACTTTTCGATGCGTACTAGACGCGTAATTATGCATTTTGGCGAACTCTGAATTGGCCCATACCTCATGTAGATGGCCGAACAACGCCATCTACCGCATGAAGATGGTGTTTCCGACCCTGCATTACTATGCGATTCCGATTTGTTTTTGTGCGACCTACCCCTCCCAGAAGTTTGTACACGCTTAGCTGAATCGTCCTGTATATCTGGTCTTATAGTGAACTCAATAAATTTTTGAGTAAACAGTAAAGAACACAGATGAGCTTATTTTACAGAGCACGCTCTTCTGTAAAATAAATTCATTCGTGTTCTTTACTTTTTACTCTAAAATTTACTGAGTTCAGTACACAAGAACTTGGTGACGAGGGTGAGATAAATGACTAGATGAATTTGACTGACAGTAGTACAGTCATATAGTAACTTTGTGCTTTTGATTTTGAAGTATTGGGTTGAGGAATAAGTAATGTCGTTTTTTTCCACAGTTTCATTTGTGTGCCAAATTAAAATATTGTGGCAACATGTGATATATTATGCGATAGGTACATGTTCGCTCTACATGCCAGTGTGTGTGTGTGTGTGTGTGTGTGATTTCATTTAATTTTATTTGGTTTTCAGGTCATTAAAATGGAATGTCAAGTGAACAAAAATAAATCGAGGGACCAAAGCCACGAAAGCTGCTCGCGAGATTTGTGCTGTCTACGGTGAGGATGCTGCGACTGAAAGGATGGCTCAACTGTGGTTTTCGTGCTTTAAATCCGGCAATTTTGACCTTAAGCTCATGGTTCGCCCCGGTCGCCTGGTTGAGTTCGATGAAGAGCAATTGAAACCAGATACTGCACGAAAACCCGCGTCAGTCGACCAGAGAATTGGCTGAGCAAATGAACTGTGATCAGAAGACAGTCGTGAATCACCTTCATGCGATGGGAAAAGTTCAAAAGCTCGGCGCTTGGGTTCCGCACGTTTCGAAAGACAACAACCGAAATCAACATTCCACAATTGCTGACGGTTTGCTTGCTCGTCACAGGGCTACTTGTGGTCACAAGGAAAGATTTCTACACCGCACTGTTACCAGTGACGAAAAATGGGGTTTGTACGTCAACATGAAGCAGCAAAAAGAATGGCTCAGTCTCACGAAACACTGCGAGCAAAACAAGAGTTGCATTCTTGGAAGACGATGTTGTGTGTCTGGTGGGATTGGCAGGGCATCATCCACTACGAACTTCTTTGGAACAATGAGACGGTCAACGCGGACCTCTATGATTAACAATTGCATCGACTCCACGACGCAACGCAACAAAAGCGACTCGATCGGCGATACAGTGTTCTTAAAAGAGTGGTAGGCTATGCACATAACTAACATACAAATTAAGAAGATGGTAGTATAAAACACGCAAAGTTACATATAAAAGTTTTAAGGCAAATATATTTCAGCCATTACTATGGTAGTCGCAATGATGAAGGCCATAGTAATGGCTGAAATATATTTGCCTTAAAACTTTTAACTTAGCGTGTTTTATACACTACCATCTTCTTCTTTTCTTTTTTTTTTTTTAATTGGAGGTTTAACGACCACCGTGAGCAACTCAATGGGCTATAAGCAGTCGCCCGTCCCTAATTTAGGGTCACTGGTTCCAGGAAAGGGAGAGAGCCAGTGCCGTAAGACAAACACAACATCCGAACCTCACCGGGATTCGAACTCGGACCCCGTTCGGACGAATGATCAGAGGCCATCGCTCAGACCACTGCGCCACCGGGGTGGCCAATGTGTTACTTGATCAATATGTCTATATCTGTGTAACACTGTCTATATCTGTGCACATTTATTTATTATTTTTTATTATTGGAGGTTTAACGACCACCGTGAGCAACTCAATGGGCTATATGCAGTCGCCCGTCCCTAATTTAGGGTCACTGGTTCCAGGAAAGGGAGAGAGCCAGTGCTGTAAGACAAACACAACATCCAAACCTCACCGGGATTCGAACTCGGACCCCGTTCGGACGAATGATCAGAGGCCATCGCTCAGACCACTGCGCCACCGGGGCGGCCAATGTGTTACTTGATCAATATGTCTATATCTGTGTAACACTGTCTATATCTGTGCACATTTATTTATTATTTTTTATTATTGGAGGTTTAACGACCACCGTGAGCAACTCAATGGGCTATATGCAGTCGCCCGTCCCTAATTTAGGGTCACTGGTTCCAGGAAAGGGAGAGAGCCAGTGCTGTAAGACAAACACAACATCCAAACCTCACCGGGATTCGAACTCGGACCCCGTTCGGACGAATGATCAGAGGCCATCGCTCAGACCACTGCGCCACCGGGGCGGCCAATGTGTTACTTGATCAATATGTCTATATCTGTGTAACACTGTCTATATCTGTGCACATTTATTTATTATTTTTTATTATTGGAGGTTTAACGACCACCGTGAGCAACTCAATGGGCTATCTGCAGTCGCCCGTCCCTAATTTAGGGTCACTGGTTCCAGGAAAGGGAGAGAGCCAGTGCTGTAAGACAAACACAACATCCATACCTCACCGGGATTGGAACCCGGACCCCTTTCGGACGAATGATCAGAGGCCATCGCTTAGACCACTGGGCCACCAGGGCGGCACTACTATCTTCTTAACACTGTGTTCTGCTGCAAAACAACAACGCTAGGCCCCACATCGCCAATATGACCAAAACCGCCATTCAAGCACTCAGTTGGGAAGTTCTGCCACACACACCCTATTCTCCAGACTTGGTTCCATCCGATTTTCTTCTGTTTCGACCGCTTTCCAACAATTCACACGGCGTGTCGTTCACTGACGTGGAATCGCGGACGTGGTTGGACGACTTCTTCGGGTCACGACCAGCAGATTTCTATTGCCGAGGAATCGAACAACTTCTTGAATGATGGAAAGCAGTTGTAAATACTAGTGGTGAATACATTGTTGATTAAATTGTTATTTTTTGCTGCTGCAAAATAAAGTTATCCAACGTTTGACAAAAAACGACATTACTTATTCGTCAACTTAATATATTAAAAAAACTACTCATGCAGTGAGTATTGGCTGCATCACTTTTTTTTTTTTTTTGATGAATCCATACAAGACTTTAATTTATACTCAGAACATTTGGGGCAACATTTTTGTGCAAATAATGTTTAAGAGAATACAAAAGTTGCTACATTTTTATCACTAATCAGAACAATAATGGTTGTAGGAATGCTGTTAGCAGGGCCGGCTGGACCATAGGGGCAACCGGGGCGGTCGCCCCGGGGCCCCGCGCCTTCAGGGGGTCCCGCGCTTCAGAATTTTTTTAAATGCGGGGGGCTTAATCTTTTCCGAATTCATGAAATAGCAAATTAAATTTCATCATTTTGTGGTCCCTTACTTTTATATATCCAACAATTTGTGTGAAAACTTGATACTTAAATTTAAGGAAATAAAAAGAGCAATATCCAAGTTACTTTCGGACAACATATGGAGGCCACTTTTCCAACATTACAAGAAATTGAAAAAAAAAAAAAAGGAAAAAAAAAGGCAACTTTCATATATGAAGGCGTATAAAAATTTAGAATGTCACTAATTTGTCAGTTACTCCACTGTGCATTAAAAATCAATCACTAAACATGTATCAGGGGAAAAAACTGTTTATACCAATTTATTTTAGAGGGATCCTTATTATATATACTTCCTGTACAAAAATATTCGCTAAGCAGGTATCGTTTTTTTTTTTTTTTAATTGGAGGTTTAACGACCACCGTGAGCAACTCAATGGGCTATACGCAGTCGCCCGTCCCTAATTTAGGGTCACTGGTTCCAGGGAAGGGAGAGAGCCAGTGCCGTAAGACAAACACAACATCCATGCCTGACCGGGATACGAACCCGGACCCCTTACGGACGAATGATCAGAGGCCAGCGCTTTAGACCACTGCGCCACCGGGGCGGCCAAGTATCTTTTTATCATTTTGTGAATAAGCTGTTACAAGAGTTACAATGCAACCTAAACCTCTTCCCCCGGGAAAGAAAAAATCGTAGATTTTAACACTTTTTACTCTCTCTCTCTCTCTTTCTTTCTTTCTTTCTCTCTTTTTCTCTTTCTATATCTATCTTCCTCTTTCTCTCTCTCTTTATATCTCTCTCTCTTCCTCTCTCTTTCTTATTCTCTTTCTCTCTCTTTCTCTCTCTCTCTCTCTGAACTTTCAGTCCGTATTATGGTCTTTTTCTTAAGCTTAAAGCAAATACTTCTTTGAGATAATCATTTTGTCTTTACGGTAGTGTTCGTGTGTCTTTCTGACGAACGATAATTTTCAGAAACGACTTTATTAAAATATGAGATTTATTTTTAGTGCCCACAATGAAGTTTTGCTCTGGGCCCCGCAATGAAATTTCGCCCAGGGCCCCGCAAGAGCTCCATCCGGCCCTGGCTGTTAGTGGCATATAAAAATAATTATTTGGTGTGTTTTTCGGTAAATAAATTCATCTGTGTTCTTTACTGTTTACTCTAAAATTTATTGAGTTCAGTATGCAATATCCTTCTTTGCAGAACTGATATAGCACAAATATATCTGCTGAAAATATGAGCTATCATGGTAGTTTAATTCGAAGTAGTGTTAAATTTAACAAACATTAAATACAAAAATAGATCATATCACATGTATCAAATAGATCATATCACACGTAATAAAGATCATATCCACTTACTGAGATAAATAATTGAAAGAGCGAGGGAATATGAACTTCCGTTATGCATGGTGTTTATTGATTATGAAAAGGCCTTTGATTCTGTGAAACCATCAGCAGTTACAATGGCTTTGAAATCCTGCGGTACTGAAGATGCATACATTAATATTAGTAACATTTATGAAAATGCAAGTGCGAAGTTTTGGCTATTTGAGAATAGAGCACCCATAAAAATGGGAAAGGGAGTGAGACAAGGAATATATCTCCCAAACTCTTTAATGCCACATTGGAAAATGTCTTTCAACCACTGAACTGGGAAAACCAAGGGATAAACATTAATGGAAATTATCTAACTTACCTTCGTTTTGCTGATGAAGTAGTCATTTTTGCAACTACCCCATCAGAGCTGCAGAGTATGATCTAGGAACTTGCTGACAAGAGTAAAGAAGTGGGATTAAAAATGAACTTTCAGAAGACAAGAGTGGTGTACAATGCTTTTACAAGAAATAAAGATTTATCAATTGATGGGGGAAAGCTGGAGATAACCAATACCTACATTTATCTTGGACAGCAGATATCAAGTGAGGGTCACATTGATGAAGAAATTAATCAGCATATAAAACTTGCCTGGAGAGCTTTTGGAAGAAACAGTATAATTTTCAAGAGCAATATGCCATTATGTCTTAAATAAAGAGTGTTTGATCAATGCATCCTTCCAGTGCTTACATATGGTGCAGAGATGTGGACCTCTTTTTTTTTTCTTTTTTTTTTTTTTTGGAGGTTTAACGACCACCGTGAGCAACTCAATGGGCTATAAGCAGTCACCCGTCCCTAATTTAGGGTCACTGGTTCCAGGGAAGGGAGAAAACCAGTGCCGTAAGACAAACACAACATCCATGCCTCACCGGGATTCGAACCCGGACCCCTTTCGGACGAATGATCAGAGGCCAGCGCCTTAGACCACTGCGTCACTGGGGCGGCGATGTGGACCTTAACTAAAAGAGACATACAAAGACTGCAGACAACTCAAAGCAGCATGGAGAGGTGCATGCTTGGTGTAACCAGGAGAGATAAGAAGAGAAACTCGTGGATCAGAAAAATGACAAGAGTGGAAGACATCATGGTCAGAGTAAAATCCCTGAAATGGCAATGGGCTCAACATATTGCCAGGACAGACCATCGATGGACAGCTGAAATTTTAGACTGGATTCCAAGGGATAGGAAAAGACCCAGAAGAAGACCACATGGGAGATGGGTGGATGAAATTCGAAAGTATGCCGGAGTAACATGGAGGAGACTGGCACAAGACAGACCGTTGTGGAAGAAACTTGGGGAGACCTTCGTCCAGCAGTGGATTGATAATGGTTGACAATGATGATGATGAAATACAAAAAAAAAATGCTGATGGGAAGACGAACAGTAATTACATTTTGTGAAATAAATTCACTGTAAAATTCAATGCCAGAATTAAATAAAATTTCCCTAACAACTTAAGTTATAAATAATGAAAAAGTGACACTAAAAATGCTGATAAAACGAAACTTACGTCGCAGTTTACACATTACAACTAAAACCCGTGATTTGCTTATCTTTGTAATCTTATAAAATCAGATATATTGCTTTCTTTGTTAATTCTTTAAATAAGAAGTCATAGTTACATTTTAAAAACATTGAAGGAATGCACTGGTTTATGCTCTATAATGCATAAAACCGTGCATGTATAACATACGGCATTACATACACTTCGTCACCAGCAATATTTCAATTACGCCAAGTTCGTAAAAAAATATCACAATTACATTAATCTTTCAAATACTCTCAAATTTTAGAATGGAATCTGAAAGGCCGAAACACCAGCAACTGAAAATTTTTATAGCTATTCAACTAGGAAAGAAAATTGCAGTATTCACTTTTTCATTTCACACGGTCAAAGATCATATCTAAAACTTCCATATATCTATCATTCAGCAAAAATTGAATTTCTTTTATATTATAAAATATCAGTTGAACTGTAAAATTCAACACTGTCGAACCTAAATTGTTCTATTTTAAAATTTCCTTTTTATTCTTAATTTGTGAAAGCCTCACTGATTTTTCCTGTTTTTTCGCGGAATACATTACGCAGAGTTAACATCTTTTAAATTTTCACGTGAAACATAACAGTTATTAGATTTTTACAAAATTTGATTCTTCACACTCTAAAACATAGCTACCTTATTCGATTTTTTCAAAAATTTTAGTCATAAAAATAACTAAGATTATATGAAAAGTACTTACCACAAAATAGTTCAGAAACGAATAAACATCCAGGAAACAGATTTGGTTTCCTAAGCTTCAGCTTCTTTCCGATCACATCACCATGGAAGTTAAGGGGTAACATCCTTAACCATGGATAACCGTCATTGATTACAGTAAAAAGTACTAAACGACTGGAAAAAATGAGAGTAAGCTGTACTTCTTAAAGGATACAATTATAAATTACCTAACAGATTCACAATGTCTGAAAATTTATTTTGCAAAACATTTGTAAAATGCATCGCAGCAATAGGTGAATGAAAAAATTCGTTCACAGAGTACTCTGATCACCTATGAAGAAAGGAATAAGTTCTAGTTCATTCGTGCATTTTTTTTTTCTTTGATTGAAGGTTTAACGACCACCGTGACCAATTCAATGGGCTATAAGTAGACGTTATACTATAAGCAATCGCCTGTCCCTAATTTAGGATCACTAGTTCCAGGGAAGGAAGAGAGCCAGTGCCGTAAGACAAACACAACATCCATGCCTCACCGGGATTCGAACCCGGACCACTTTTGGACGAATGATCAGAGGCCACTGCTTAGATCACTGCGCCACCGGAGAGGCCATTCGTGTATTCTCACGGAAGCGAACATTTCCCCAGAAACTCGCAACACCCAGCCCCAGACGTGCGATGTGGGGGGGCATCATTCTTTTTTTTTTTTTTAAACATAAACTGTTAAACTGTTAGAGGAACAAAATAAACATTACTTTCAAGGATAAATCTGTGTGCATAAGTCCCTTCATTTAAGCAGTTTTCTTCTTTTCTTTTTTTTAATTGGAAGTTTAACGACCACCTTCAGTGGCTCCTTAATTTGGGGCCATTGGTTCCAGGGTATGGAGAGACCCAACGCCGTAAGACAAACACAACATCCGTGCCTCTCCGGGATTCGAACCCGTACCTATCTTGGACGACTGATCAGCATTCAAACCCGGACTATCTCAGATTACCGTCCTGGTGGCGCAGTGGTTTAAGCGATGACTCTGATCTTTCGTCTGCAATGGGTCCGGTTTCGAATCCCGGTGAGGCATGGAAGTTGTGTTTGTCTTACGGTACTGGCTCTCTCCCTTCCCTGGAGTCAGTGGCCTTAAATTAGGGAAACTCGACTGCTTAATAGCCCACTGAGTTGCTCGCGGTGGTCGTAAACCTCAAAAAATATATACTTTGCACATTGTTTTATGTAAAAAATGGATCAAGCTGATATAAATTTGCGAACGAGTCAATGATTGCGCGACATAACATCGCGTTGACAAAACATCGTAGGTCAAAACATCGCGGGCACAAAACATCGCCAACCATATCATCGCTGGCACAAAATATTGCAAGCCCCATTTCAGGCTGGGGCATTAATTAAACGGCTTTTTTCCTTTTTCATATTTTTCTAAACATTTGAGCTTTGGTAGGAAAAATTCGTTCAGAGACTGGTTTAATTTGCAGAAAACTAATATGTATCACTTATTGTCATATCAATTAATCTACAAATTAGCTGTATACGAATACAGGAGACACTTATCAAAATATTTGGGGTGGGGGGCACCAATTAATTTCTCATCTCATTTTGGGGACCAAATGAGGATATAGCACGTGACGTCATCGAGAAGTTTACGTAAAGTGGCAACAGTCCCAGCATGTTGTTCCTGAAGCATAGCTGGCTGTCCTGCACTTACTGAGTAAAGTGGAATCATTAGCGATCGGTGTTTATAAAAATTTGAAGCCAAAAAGCCTAGATTTTGTGCTATTATGAATTGCGGTAATAGAGGAAATTCAGACCATAAGTCTTTTTCAGGCTACGAGCTGCTGTCTCTAAAGGCAGAACGGAAAAAATTCGCTTATATGCCAAACGAAGAGAGATCGCTTCCCAGAGCTTAATAAACACTTTTTATTGAAGAGTTAGACTCTTCAAAGGCAGAGAACCTTTTAAATGTTAGTTTTATTCAGGAATAAGTAATTTCTGGAAAAGCAGATAATCTATCTTTTACTTGTTGAAACGCTATTGGGAGTGCAGTGCTTGCACTTATTCGGCCTGGCGTTTCATTCGTTGATTCAAAAATTTCAAGTGGAATTCAAAAGGTGTTGGCTACTTTTTTACGTAGGTTTTATTGCTACTGACTGTTTTCTTATAAAACACCTCTTAGAGTTTGTCTCTTAGTCAACATATTTCTTAAATAAACGCTTATCGGTCCCCATTCGGCACTTCTGTGCACGTGGTTTTTTGGTTTGTTTTTTTTTCTCCAGGGACTTCTTTTCAGAAGGTTCCTTATAGATCTAGGGGGTGTTGAAACTTTTGATAGGGCTAAAAGTTATTTTTTTAGAAAACCTGACTTTTAGTCAGAATCAAATCTCTCGCTCTTCTATATTTTTTAGATCTCGAGTACACCGTTCCCATGACTAACTTTTTCTTTTTTTTTTTTTTGCGAGTTTTCGGCTTTTCACTTTTAAGGTTATTTGGCTGTCGTTGATGGGGTTTTTTTAGCTTACTTCTTTGTTCTATCCGATATTACCTCCCCAAACTATCGTTGAATTTATTTTTAGTACACCTTGATTTTTACCAGGAGCTGCGAAGCACACTTTTGCGGAAAAATTCCAAAAATTGCTAAAATTATTGTTCAAATAAAATCATTTTTGGTGTCTACATCTGTTTACAGGCCGGTGCTATGGTACTAAATTTATTTACGGATACATAGATTATAGGGCACAAATCCCAGCAAAATTATTTCGTTTTCTCACCACAATTTTACGAATCTTTCTAAGGCTTGGAAATTGCTTCCAAAGTTTTGCTCATTTTTCTAAGGTTCAGAAATTGCTTTCCAGAGTTTAGAAAGACACTTTTTGTTGACGAGTTAAACTCCCAAAAAGGAATAGAACCTTTCAAGGGTGATTTTATCCAAAATCAGCGATTCCTGGAAAAGAAAGAAAAGCTATCTTTTTTTACTCAGGTCTCTGCACCTGGAAAGGAAAGAACCTTACTTATTAAGGCTGCGTATCTATTTTCTCCATAAATTACTGATTACTCACGAATTTGTGATCGTACTAAAATACCCTGTAAAAGAATACCGACGACGAGAAGTTGTTATATGCTTCGAAACTTTTATATGCCTCGAACTGTTCTGCGGTAAAAGCACTACGACCAAAACCAAAGTAAACGAAAATATTTACTATTTGCACTTTCGGGAAACTTTTCGCATCACCTTCGAAGATACTTGCATTCAGCACAGAAGGATCTTTTCCTTCAATCTCTTTAATTTTTTCCAAATACTGCATTTTGTACTCGGAAATTAAAGTTTCAAAGTAAGACGCCATCATTTCAACGGGGCTGTCTGTCCTTAGCTTACGTTACTAAGACTCGTTGCCATGCTGAGAGACACATGCTGCTACATCCTCATGATCTGCATCAAAGGATTTGGGGGATAGACGTGTTTTATGTCCAGGAGTCTCGCTACCCCAGGTGAGTATTTCACAAGTGAATATAAAGCCTTTGCACCAAGGAGGCGCAAATTAAACCAGTCTCTAATCGAATTTTTCCTACCAAAGATTGTTCTAACCACCTTGCTTTGCACCGACGTCATTTTTGTGGTCACGATTACTTCCGGGTGGTTAAGGGAAAGTTCGGCTGCTGAGGTTCCCATAGGATTAACATGGGGAAGCGATTTCTGGACCCTCTGTCGCTCGATTGTTTGAAGTTTTGGAAATGGTTAAAAGTTGTGTGGCATTTGGGTGCTTCTCAAAGTACGAGTAACGTAGTAGAATTTCCTTTTATCGCTTTTTTTTTTTTTTTTTTTTTGATTGGAGGTTTAACGACCACCGTGAGCAACTCAATGGGCTATGAGCAGTCGCCCGTCCCTAATTTAGGGTCACTGGTTCCAGGGAAGGGAGAGAGCCAGTGCCGTAAGACAAACACAACATCCATGCCTGACCGGGATTCGAACCCGGACCCCTTACGGACGAATGATCAGAGGCCAACGCCTTAGACCACTGCGCCACCGGGGCGGCCTTTTATCGCTTTTCAACGGCAGAAAAACCGCCTGATTATATGGAAAATAGCCGTAAATCGGAAGGCATAGTCGCCCAGGCCGTATGACAGGATCCGCAGTAAACACTTCATTTCAGGTATCGTAAATCTTCATATTTTACTACGTAAATAGCCGAATTTACATCAGTACATTTTTTTGCTCACTCTTATGTATAGTTTTCAAGTTTTTGCGTAAATTCCTGTATCCCGGTGAGGCATGGATGTTGTGTTTGTCTTACCTCCCTGGCCCTCTCCCTTCCTTGGAACCAGTTACCCCAAATTAGGGACAGCCGACTGACAGCCTACTGAATTGCTCACGGCGATCGTTAAATCTCCGATCAAAATTTTAAAAAATTTTTTTTTTTTTTTTTTTTTGGAGGTTTTACGACCACCGTGAGCAACTCAATGGGCTATAAGCAGTCGCCCGTCCCTAATTTAGGGTCACTGGTTCCAGGGAAGGAGAGAGCCAGTGCCGTAAGACAAACACAACATCCATGCCTCTCACCGGGATTCGAACCCGGACCCCAGACGGACGAATGATCAGAGGCCAGCGCCTTAGACCACTGCGCCACCGGGGCGGCTCTAAGAAATTCACTGTGAGATTACTTAACATATGTGACAAATGATCATATTGAATAATACGGTAAAATAATTTTGGGCAATATCATAAGGAACATTTGCAGTTTCTCAGATGAATACAAGTTGAAATCTATCTTAAGGTGGTTCCACCTAAAATCTCAACTTTATGTTTCCAATGGTAAAACTTCTTTACTTATTTTCTTCGTAATTAATGTATTCCCAAGGATGAAAATTTGCGCATCGGATAAAACTAATTTTAAGTTATAGCATGGGATACTTAACTCTCAAAGAAAAATGATTGATTTTTAATATAATTATGGTTATGTTTTCGCAAGTATTAAGTATCCCATGCTATGAAGTTAGTTTTATCGATGTTCAAATTTTCATCCATGATAATACATTAATTGCGAAAAAAATATGTTACGAAATTTTACCATTGGAAACATATGGCAGAGATTTTAGGTGGAACCACCTTAACATTAAAACTGAGGACGATTTCAATAAATAGCTAGTTCAATCAGTACTAATCCTGAAATAAATGAGGAGTGAGCGCTGACGTGCTGACATTTCTCGGCTCTGTTAGAACTATTTAGAGTAAAGGTCCTTCGGAAGATAAGTCGCAAGTCCATGAAGTCATGTTGATATCAAAACTCAAAAATTCCGTTACCAATAAAGTGCACTCTCTCTTTACCTCCTGTCGCATTCTGGCTAAACAGGTAAATCAACTGAAAGTAACCATTTTCGCAAAGAAAAAATTCGAACATGAAAGGGGTTTACGCCGAGTGCAACGAAGCCTACATGTCTCCGTCACATGACTCTTCTTATAGGCCCCGCCTGCTCACAATCTTTAAAGTAACTCAGAACCAATCGCGTGGCGGAAATGGCCTTAATTGCAATTCCGTATACTCACTTGTGAAATACGCCAGCGGGCTCCGAACCCGGACCCTACTGGGACGAATGGTCACAAACCATCGCTTAGACTACTGCGCCACTGGGGCATCTGAATTTTTTAAAGTGGAGTTTCATCAATACCTATATGGAGTTTCATGAGTTTCAACTGTGTGATATGTTTGAATTGCGCGGCTTTTGGTTGCAGAAACTATGTTAATACCAAACCGGAGAGCGTTACGCTCCACAGAGGAGTAAAATTATCAATTTTAATGTTTGTTTTGAACTTTCACTAACGTTTCACGTATTTTAAGTTATAATATAAATCGGAAGGCGCATCAAAATCACGAAGAGTGTTGTAAATCCAGTATTTTGTCACATATCGTTAGCAACTCTAATGAGATTCGGCCAACCGAAAATGTAGTGCAACAGCATTTGAAAATCACCAGGGCCGCCCCGGTGGCGCAGTGGTCTAAGCGATGGCCGCTGATCATTCGTCCGAAAGGGGTGGAGTCCGGGTTCGAATCCCAGTGTGCCATGGATGTTGTGTTTGTCTTACGGCACTGGCTTGCTCCTTTCCCTGGAACCAGTGACCCTAAATTAATGACGGGCGACTGTTTATAGCCCATTAGTTGCTTACGGTGGTCGTTAAACCTCCAATAAAAAAAAAAAAAAGTCACCAGGTTTCCCACACTTTATATGGCCACCGCTCTACTCCATTAACGAGGGCTTCTCCAGATATCTTTTTTACGCTTTCCAACCGTAGGTTTTTTTGTTTTGTTTTTCTTTGATTGAAGGTTTAACGACACATGTGAGCAACTCAATGGGCTATAAGCAGTCGCCCGTCCCTAATTTAGGGTCACTGGTTCCAAGGAAGGGTGAGAACCAGTGCCGTAAGACAAACACAACATCCATGCCTCACCGGGATTCGAACCCGGACCCCTTTCGGGTGAATGATCAGAGGCCATCGCTTAGACCACTGCACCACCTGGGCGGCAAAACCCGTAAGTCGAAGAAGCGTGTATTCTCCAGCTTTGTCTGTCTGTCTGTCTGCACGATAACTCGCGTAAAAAAGGTTCGATTTCGATGAAATTTTAGTATGTGGTAGGGGACAACCTGGGGACGAACCCTATTAAAAATGGCCGAAATGGGGTCAAAGATCAGGACATGGGAGCTGGATTAATTCCATTGCCCTTATGCGTCATAACTTACGCAAAAACTCGTCGATTGCGACACAACTTTGTTATGCTGTTCCTGAGGTATACTGAACCGGTTCTATTAAATATCATCGAAATGGGGTGAAAGGTAAGTACACAGGAGCGAGATTCATTCCACAGCCATTATCCTCATAACTCGACTAAAAACGCTTCTACTGCGACAAAACTTTAGTATGTTTTTCCGGAGGTATACTGAAACAATTCTCTTTAATATAATCGAAATCGGGTCAAAAGGTCAGGGCACAGGAACGAGATTTATCCACAGCCATTTTCCTCATAACTTGAGTAATGATTTCTGATATATGTTGAAAAGCGTATGATAGTCAATTCATAGCATAGTTCATTTCTAACTTGTTCTAACCTCCTGGAAGAGAAACGGATGTAAACAAACTGTCGATGGTCATGTTCAAGTTTAGTAGCCTTGGGTCATGTTTGCTGGTCTGCAACCACTTACATGGGCTACGGTCCAATCTTGTTCAATTCAATTCACGTCAAGTCAAGGTGGCGGCTCTTTTGGAGGGAAGGTATGTTTGTGTGTATTTGTACAGCCCTATACTCGATCGAGGTATTTGTTGTAGTTTCGAGAAGTATGTATTTTCCTAATTATTTATATTTGTTATAGGTAGAATTGTTGCTGCTACCATTATGTACAGCAACGTGATATAAAGGTAGTAACAAAATTTTTAAGTATGAGTTATTTGAAAAAAGATTTTGGAAGAAGAACTGGAAGAGATGTGGGTGTAGGGAAAATCATTAGGAAATTTAATGGTGTCGAGTTGTTCGATGATTATTGGACAGATTCGGACAGTGATTCAGTAGCCCAAAAAGAGTCATTCAGTACCGTTTTTTCATCTGATGATGAGAAATGCACTGAAAAAGAGACGCGTGTATCAGGTGAAGAAAACGGTGGAATTACTCTTGGGGAAGGAGCCAGTTACTCCGAAGAGAATGAAAAATGTGCAGATAATTATGCTCGTTTGAGAGCGTTTGAAAGTGCTACTCCTGACGTCATTAAACGTTATCGTAAAACTTACACGAAACGTTCATTAATTCCCACAAACTTAGAAAAATCTTTTGATCAGCGCTTTGAAAAAGTACACTTAGCAACCGAAAGTGCAAAAGCAAGTGAAACTACTGTATCTCAGAGTTCCGGAAACGGTGCAAAGTCAAGAAATGTAGAAAATTTCTCTAGTGGAGAAAGTGTTCTTGAATTATCTACTTGCGAAAACAAGAAGCTGCCTGCTGCAATTAATGAAACAGTGGTAGTAATGCATGCTGAATTAGTTGAATGCAGTGAAAAAAATGTAAGTGATGTCGAAACAGTTCTCATAAGTGACAGTACCACAGATGAGATAGAAAAAGAAAAATTTCAAGAAGTGCGTAGCAGTAATCTTGAAGTGTTTGAAACGGCAAGTAACGAGAGTTCAGTTGTCAGCTGTACTCGGGAAACAGATCAAAATGAGAATGACGTGAACAAAGCTTCCGAAGATGGAGATTCAAATGTAAGTGGTAAGTCGTCAGTATCTTCAAGCAAAATTATTTTAACAGTAGGTGCTAAAGATTTTTCCAATTTGAAAAATGTATTTGGATCGTCCAAAAATATGGATGTAGAAAACATTGAAATAAATTTTGAAACTAATGAAACAGATTGTATTCCAAAAGTTAGAACACAGGAAAGTATGAATGATGAAGTAATTTTCGTTCCAAGCAAAGGTTCAAGTAAAAATAAAAAAGATGGCTGTAAAGAAATATTTTCTTTAACTGATGGAAACTCCAACAAAAATGGTCATGAACATAATTTGCAAAACAATGTCGGTTGTATAACAGACGAGATGATACAGCATACTCAAGAGTCGTGTAATACTTCTGCTATGGAGGAAAAAATTCTTCCAGAAATAATTGATGTTCGGAATAAATTAAATGGTGAAAAAATATCCACAGTTGATACACAAAGTCTGCATGAAGATCTTAATTTGGTGAAGGCTACTGTTTCAGGGGCTAGCAAAGTTCAAGCAACTAAGCAAAATAGATCCAAGAAATCTAGTAAAACTATGTTGCATTCTCAGTCTAAAAAAATCTCATCTGAATCAGAAGGTTTGGATGCTGAAGAAAGGAATGAAAATGCAAAAAAAACTAAGTCAAGCAAACTGCGTGGGAAATACCGAATCCTTCGCTCTCGTAAAGGTGTGGATAATCAAACTATAGAAAATGCTAACACAGAAGATAAAGCTATAGAACATTCCAATGAGGAACTAGTTGAAGCAACAGCAACTTCTCATCAAAGCATGAGCCCCGAGAAAAGCATACGTAGAAGCACTAGGACGAAGCACAATAAACAAAAGCTGTTTGAAAGGCCTACTACTCGCATAAAAAAATGGCTGTGTCTTGCATGAAAGTGTTGAAGACTGTGAACAACTTGCAGAAAATATGGTTAATCGTGTAGAGGAGAATTGTATGGGGGAAGTAACCGAAAGTTCAAAGACATCTAAACGAAATGCTGCGTCTCGTCAAAGACGTAGAACCCTGCAGGTTGTAGTTGATCAATTTAATTGTAACGTAAAAGACGGACAACTCCAAACATCAGAAACAAATAATACGAAAAACCGTGTGATAACTGAGAGCTCGGCTCTTGTATCTGGTAATTCAAAAAAATCTTCAGGAAAAGCAGCAGGAAATAATACAATTAATAATCATTCTGGAGCAGATGATGTTGCAGGAAACACGAGTAAATCTGTTTCAACTATAAATGAAACTGTTGTAAGTTTACATAATGCTGAAAGTCTAAAATTAGCTGACTTTTCTCAAGAGGGTACCAGAGCAGCACTTGGTGCACAGATACTTGCAAGTAAGATTTCTAAGCAAACTGCCAGGAAAAGCATTGTCAAGCATAGAGTCTCCCATAATTTAACCAATGCTGTAATAAAATCCACCCAAACAGAAGCTTCTGAGGACAGAGCCCGTGCACCATCGACTGCAAAGAGGAAGAAAATTGTTATGGAATCAGCTGCTGAAAGAATGGCATCACCTTCAACGAGGAATCGGCCTCGTAGAACAGCTTTCTCTTCTCAAAGCAGTGTACCTTCGGCAAGAAGGGTGCATGAAAATACTTCCCAGGAATTGTCGGCTAAAATTCATACAAATTCTTCCCCCGAAAAAGGTGTTTCAGCTCCAAGAAACAGTAAAGGGGCATCACGTAAACATAGAGCTGGGAAAAGTGTGGTCCACAATAAATCCCCAAAACAAAAGACTGTTCGGGACAAAAAGTCTAAATCTGTCACGAGGAAACCTAACCCTGAAAGAGTTGAGCCTGATGACGTTGAGGATTCCAACCCTTATCCTGTCTTGAGGAGATCTACTCGTAAACGCTTTGCCCCCATGGAAACATGGCGGAATGAAAGACTATTGTACAAAAATGTGGGAGGAACCAATGTAGTTGTAGGCGTTGATGAAGGTTCGAAAGACGACGCTGTTTGGAAACGCCCTCCCTTGAAAGATAGACGTTTGCGCCACTTGATGAAAGTGGAGCGAAAAGTGCCAAATTCTGCTATCAGTGTCATAGATCCTGAGACGTCAGAAACAGTTGTCGCCAACTTGTTCTTTCCAGAAGAAAAAAACATACGGAAAATTCCTGAAGACTCTTCTGTAGGGAAACCGCCCTTTCACGTCACCAAAAGCCTTCAGTGTGATAACTTTGCCTGTGGTTTCATTCAAATGAGGCCATTTGGTACAAAACCTCTTCAGTATATACCTGACCATGATGTGATCTTCGCTGTTATCAAAGGTAGCGTTGAAGTTACCATTAATAAAACCAAGGTCACTGCCCGTGTTCGAGACATGTTTGTGGTGCCTAAACACTCGCCGTATGCGTTGGTGAATATTGAAAAAGGACAAGCAGTTCTCCATTACACATTAATTCGTGACAGTTTGCTTCCCGAGCTACAGGTTCCTTGTGGGACGTAAGTGTTTCATCTGTACATGGAAAGTTTTTGTTTTTTTTTGTTTGTGTAAATCTAATTTTGTCAAAGCTAGGGTAATTTTAGGATCTGTAAATGTGTTCAGAAATGTCATACATGTACATGCCAAAAATATGGTTGTAAAAAAAAAAAAAGCAAAAAATATGCTTGCCATTTAAGAAAGACTTTTAGTAGTTAGACACACTCAGTTTTTGAAGGAAATTGCCCAGAATTTCATTGTTTTTTGAGTGATTTTAGTAAATTCCAAAAGAATACCGAAGGAATTTACATGAAATTGGTAACCTTTTGGGAATTTTGTACAAAGTGGAAGCGAATCTCGCTGAAGAAATAATTCTTCACATATATGTGAGAAGAATTATTAAAAATGTCATTGGTAGCATAAACTTGCAGTGTTTTTGCTATTTTCCACTAGTTACATAAAAAGCAGTGAAACTATGGCACATTTGCGGCATTTTGGGAAATTCATTGATTAGTAGGTGAAAGCACTCGTTCGTACTAATTACAGTGGCAGATCCAGCATGGGGCGATGGGGACTCCCCTTCTTCCTTAAAAATAAACACCTGAAAAATTTTTACAAAAATATGCAAATAAAATATTTGATTTTCCTCATAAAAATCAGCTGAAAAAGAAGTTCATGAACAAAATATTAAAAAAAGAAAATGAACGGAATTGTGTTCTATAAATACAAAACTATATTATATACATGTACAGCGCTTGAATTACCCAGTGGTCCGCTGGCCATTGACTAGTAAGAATTCCATTGGATCACTGAAAATGTGTAGCTTAGCGTCCTAAATTATTTCGTCGGAAAAATGTTAGTACCTGGAAAAAGTGCGACGTACAGATTTTAGACTATGGAAATTAATAGCAAATGGTGCAGAAATTTCATATTTTAAATGTGTTTTAAAGATTTTTATCATAATGTTTACTTGTAAGTGATTTACTGTGAAGCGACGCTGCAGTAGACCTAACACATTGCTACCGCGACGATGCCAAGCTCTGGTCCGTTGAAAGGAAGATTCGGTGCGCCATATAATTCACGCGCCGGTGACTACAAGTACAGCTGCATACATTCTTGCCAGGGGAGCGAAGCATCATGTACTCATACGCTACAAAATGAAGTTCATTCATGTTTTGTCATTGTTTTTAAAGCAGATGTTGAGAAATTTTCTGTTGTTTCACATATGATTCCCTGATTTGAAATAGAAAGTACTAATATGTACTAGTTACAGTTCCCCAGTTTTCTGAATATATATGGCATATACTGTACTGAAAACTGGGGAACTGTAACTTTCGGTTCTGGTTCGAACGGCTTCCATTCGTAGCTCATTTGCTGTGTCACTGCACTTTTGGTTCTCCTGTTAATAGCTTGTTTGCGGGTCAGTTTCTATCTTACGCGTACATATCTTTTGCAAATCTGAGAGCTTTTTCCTGCCAACAATGACACAAGAAAATAAAAGGGGGATGATGTGGACCTATTTTACGTATCGTATCACTACAACATTTATCGCTCTCCTGCCAACAACGTAACCTCTTTCTTGTGTACTCTTCCACACGTCATTTCGGCACAGCAACAAACCTTCCGTTTAACGAACCAAAGCTTCATATCTTCTCCAGAGCGATGCGTTAGGCCTACTACCAGCTACTCTTCACAGCGTCAGACTCACAGGTTAATATTACGATAAAAACCTTTAAAACATTTAAAATATGAAATTTCTCCACCATTTGCCATTAGTTTCCGTACACTAAAATCGGTACGTCACACTTTTTCCAGGTACTAACATTTTTCCGACGAAATAATTTAGGACGCTAACTACACATTTACCAAAAGTTACTGGCCCTGGCGGCCAGTAAGGTTTTTTTTTTTTTTTCCCTTGGAATTTTTAAGTTTATAAAGAACTGAACCACAGATTTCAAAGCATCCAGGTTTTGCTATGCCAGTTTTCAGATATTTGAAATTCAAATGTATTTTACTCAAAAAAACTGAATTTCGGAATTGCTAACCATACTTCAGTTTTCTGATAATTTTGGCCTGTGGGAAACCGAGGTCCGACTCAAAATATTTTGTTTTAAGACAGGCCACTTTTTGTCCAAGTGGTGACCTGCAGAGTATGGATGAGTCTTTTATATTTTTCCCAACTGAAAGTTGAAGAACCAATTATGCTCCGACTTTGCTGAATTGTGTTTCTCTCCACACGGGAGAACCTCCTCCTGCCTTTCCCACTGAAGCAAGGTATTCCATGAATGTGGCTTTTTGTACGTTGCATAGTGCAGACCTTCCAACTGTTTACGATTTTATTGTATTTAGTACGATAAATCATGCTGCAGTACGCTAATACGATTTTGTAGCCAAAAAAATTATCTCTTTTAAATAGCCATGTTTTCCCTTTTCAGACAGAAGCCTTGTGGCAGAATCGCGGCGATGGGTGACGTACGTTGCAGATTTTTTTGGTCCTGCAGACAAAAACGACATCCCCAGAACCCTAATTAAACCATCTTGCAGACTCCCCATCGTAGATTCAAGTTTTCCGCCTTTCAAAATTTCTGAAAACGGAAGTTAGTGTAGTGAGGATTTCATAGTAAATGGTGTAAAATTACATCTGTGAAATGCATAAAAATGACCTCCAAGTATGATGACGTGAGCACCACTGTGGCAGGCCTAATGCAACACCGCGGCACCACATTAAGCTTGGCTCCGCTGAAACGAAGGTCTTGTTCCGGCGGCCATATAGCTGACGGAAGAGAAACAGGGGACATTCTTGCAAGCAAAGCGCTCCAATTTGTAGTGCTACGCTACAGAAAATAGTTCATTTCCGTCGCAATTTTTCAACTTAGTCTTATGCATATCTTTCCCTGATTTAAAATAGAAAGCATGCAAATGCCTTTCTTCTAAAAAAGCGTTAAAGTACTTGCTGCATTCTCTCTGCAACGAAAGTTACACGACATAGGAAATTGACAGTTTTGCTCTTGGCATGCTGTGCAGTTCATTCAAATTTGATTTTAAAAAAACCTTGAAGAAGAAGCGAGTTCATACATTGCGCATCAAAGAATCATACGCGAAAAAACAGGAAATATAGTCAGATTGCAATGTGAAAAACTGAGACAGAAATGATGAGTTATTTTCTGTAGCGTAGCACCTGGCAAGAATGTTCCCCGTTCCTGTTGTACTCTTCTGTCAGCAAAATGGGCGCCGGAACGAGACCATCATTTCAGCGGAGTCAAGCTTCACGTGGTGGCAGTGGCGTTGTGTTAGGCCTGTCGCAGCGGTGTTCACGTCGTCGTCCTTGGAGATCTTTTTTACGGTAAAAAACTTAAAAGTACATTTTACAGATGAAATTACATATTTTACAGTATTAGAATTAGAACTAATTCTTCTACTGGCCCATTGCGAACCACTAGAATTTGCAAATCACTGGTCTATTAAAAAAAATAAAAAAACAAACCCTTAAAGATATTTACGATATATGTAGAAAATAATGTATCATTTCAATGGAATTTACTCAAATATTTGTTTTTAAACTTATCATTAGTTTGCAGCCTAAAAAGAAAACCATATAGCAAGGTAAAAGAAATAGAAATTCATTTTTTAACTTGTTTTTAACTTGTGACAAATTAGAAAAAACAAACTTACTAGCTATCTGAGCCAATAAAATCAAATAGTTCAGTGGTCCAACATCCAGGAAAGCCAACATCTTGCATTAAATTCATGCATATTTAGAAAGTCCCTTCCTGGAAGTGTTTCAATTTTTTTTTTTTTTTTTTTTTTTTTTGTTAAAATGCAACTTACATTTTAGAAAAAAAATGCTTTAATTTAGTAAAAATGCATCAACTTACTTTACAAAAATTGCTTTAATTTAATAAAAATACATCAATAAGAAAAAACGCTTTAATTTAATAAAAATGTATCAACTTACATTAGAAAAACATGCTGTAATTTAATAAAAAATGTGTCAACTTGCATTAGAAAATAATGTTTTAATTTTTTCTTTTAATTTTCATTAACTTTTATTTTGTCCAAATAGATTTCAAAAATTTCTGTTTTCTGTTCCCCCCTCCAAAAAATATTCGCCGCTCCGTTGGCGCAGTGGTCTAAGCGATGGCCTCTGATCATTCTTCCGAAAGGGGTCCGGGTTCGAATCCCGATGAGGCATGGATGTTGTATTTGTCTTACGGCGCTGGCTCTCTCCCTTCCCTGGAACCAGTGACCCTAAATTAGGGACAGGTGACTGATTATAGCCCATTCAGTTGCTCGTGGTGGTCGTTAAACCTCCAATAATAAATAAAAAATATATTCTGTGTATGCCTCTGGCACAGTCATAGGTGAAAGTTGTCCTTATAATTGTGTCCCCCTTACCATGGGGGAGGGCTGTTTTGTAACCTTTGGAAGGTCAGAAACTTATCATTTAATTTGTGTTTAACAAATCCTATGCATTTTTTAAACATATTGTTACCACAACATGATCTATGGTAAATATGGCTGCTGATGCAAGAATAAGTGATGGAGCAATAGGGCTTTAAGAAATACTGCCTGAGATGCCCTGCAGCCCTGGGCATGTAAATAAAAAAATCTCGTCGTCCGGGTTGGTCAACTTGAATTTAAAAATAAAGTTTGGAATAGAATGTATTACAAGAAAAAAAGACAGTCACATGTTGTGTTTCATATCACTGCTAATCACCAGAAGTTGTATTTATTGAAAATGCTAAGGACTGAAGAATATCACTAATTATATTGTGCTTTATTTAGGTCCAGAAATTGGGACCATATGTACATATAGTTTTTTGCTTCAAATGTTATTTATAGTCAGTGACGAGATGCATGCCTCTGATGAAACCAGCTTTTGATATTTAGTGACAAAGGGTGAAAACTTCAACAAAAAGAACATGGCAGAGTCTGTAAATTTTGCAAATATACATATTTCATCGCAGCATTCGAATTACTCGCTGTCCATTGACCAGTAAAAATTGCGTCGGACCACCGAAAAATTTTATGTTACTGGCCAGTAAACTTTTTTTTTTTAGTTTATTTTAGAGTTCGTAAGTTCATAAAGAGTTGAACCAGATTTCAAAATTTGTCCAGTAGGATGCTTCAGAAATGTATGGAAAAAAATAAACTTTGTATTTTTGTTGATCTCACCCTCTTATTTTGTGCCAATATATAAAACGATAAGTTGTGTAAAATTTCGGTGAAATAGATTTATATTTAGAGGTAGCTCAGCCGCATTGAAGTTTCGTAATATGTACGAAAATGTGCAAGGATGCGTAATGAATTATAAAGTTACTTTATATAATTTTTATATCTATAAAACCACAAAATATATATTGCAGAAAAAAATATCAAAGACAAATCAAGTACATAAAATATATAATACCTCACTCCTCAGTTCTGAAATTATTTCTTAAGGCAGTGGCACACCCAGGAATTTTTGTTGGAAAGGGCTGTATATATATAGTATACGTACAAAATGTGTGTACATATATATAGCGTATGCCTTTAGTTTATATACGGTTGTGATGTACGTCTCTCTTAATCTCTTTGGTGCTTTGGGAAAAAGACACCATGTAATAGAAGACACTATGTAACTTTTTGAACATGTAAAATAATATTTTTGAATGCTTAATTTGTGACGTACATCGCTCTTAATCTCATTTGGGCTTTGGAAAAAGACACCATGTAACAGAAGACACTGTCAGATACTGTAATTTTTTGAACATGTAAAATAATACATGTATTTTTGAATGTTTAATTTGTGATGTACATCACTCTTAGTCTCTTTGGGGCTTTGGGAAGAGGACACCTTATAAGAGAAGATGCTACGTAATTTTTTAGGCATGTAAAATAATGTTTTTGAATGTTTAATTTGTGACGTACATCGCTCTTAATCTCTTTGGGAAAAAGATACCATGTAATAGAAGACACTATGTAATTTTTTGAACATGCAAAATAGCCTCTGATCATTCGTCCGTAAGGGGTCCGGGTTCGAATCCCGGTCAGGCATGGATGTTGTTTGTCTTACGGCACTGGCTCTCTCCCTTCCCTGGAACCAGTGACCCTAAATTGGGGACGGGCGACTGCTTATAGCCCATTGAGTTGCTCACGGTGGTCGTTAAACCTCAAATCTAATAAAAAAAAAAAAGAACATGCAAAATAATATTTTTGAATGTTTAATTTGTGACGTACATCGCTCTTAGTCTCTTTGGGGCTTTGGGAAGAAGACACCTTATAATACACTGCTGGACAATTGCTAAGGATGGATCATAAATGGCTATATAGTGCATAAAAAGTAAGCGTGGTTGCATGCCAAGTGAAATAAAATAATGTCAGAATGCCAGGACATTACAAGAAAGACAAATTATTGTGCTCTGAAATCCAGAAGGCTTTAGGAACGTGTTCAAGTGACAAACAGGCCATTTTGTGCAGAATACGTAAACGTGAAAAAATGCAATTACCGTCCGCAGGCGTTCCGGCGTAAGATGTCAATACGGGATATGGCCACCATGGAGGGCGATGCAAGATTCCACACATCGTGTCATGCTTTGCACAACATTATCAAGCAGCTGTTGGGTTAATTTACCCCATTCCTCTGTCAGTGCACGGATGAGGGTGTCCTTGTTTATTGGAGGGCATTGGCGACCAGCAAGACTGCTCCCTAAAGCATCCCACACATTTTCAATGGGATTCAGATCTGGAGAACGTGCTGGCCATACGAGGCGTTGAATATCCTCGCTCTCAAGACACTCCTGGACAGCGACTGTTCGATGACATGTTGCGTTGTCGTCCATGAAAATGAATCTATCACCGACAGCACCACGGAACATGCGAACATGAGGTAGCAGAAAATCATTAATGTATCGTTGGCCAGTCATAGTCCCAGTTAGAAGCACACAGAGGGACGTACGGCCATTGATCATGATGCCAGCCCATACCATGGCACTACATGTTGGATATCGGTCCCTTTCCTGTATGTTTGCTGGACAATATGCAGTACCACTATCACGCCAGATCAGTTGTCGTCAACAATCAGACGATAGACTGTATCTACTCTCATCTGAGAAGAGGACAGCAGACCAGTCATTATCAGTCCAATTGCGATGTTGATGGCACCATTGCAAACGGGCGGTACAGTGACGTCTGGACAATGGGATGCACACAACAGGACGGCGGGCGTATAGTCCTCCTTCATGCAAACGTCTGGCGACAGTTATTCTGGAGATCCGCTTGCCAGTAGCAGCCATAAACTAATTTGCTGCCTCACTAGCTGTGCTGCGCCGGTGTATTTTTGTTGATAGCACTATGTACCGATCTTCTGCAGGTGTCGTACTGCAAACACGACCTCCCCGTGACGTTTGCCACACTCTCCATTTTTTTTAAATGACTTCCAAAGCCTTGAAACAACACTGTGGCTGACGTCGAACTCCCTGGCAACATCTGTTATTTTTCACCCTTCTTCAATCTTGCTAATAATACGGCCACGCGTAAAATCATCTAGGTGATGTCGGGAAGACATACTGAAACTTGCAAGTTCGTAAATTGATTCTTTCCCTTTCAACTTTGCGTTTGAACAACAACGGTCAATACACGTCAAATCCTTTATATCTCTTACCAGCGCTATGACGTCACGAACAAGTTCGGCAATCCAAAATTTGCATACGCACAACACGTCTTACTGTATCCTGCACTTATGCTAATTTCCACATTTTCCTGCCTTCCATTTTATGGAATGCTATCGTTGCTATTGTCATCCGTCCTTAGCAATTGTCCGGCAGTGTAGAAGACACTACATAATTTTTTGGGCATGTAAAATAATGTTTTTTAATGTTTAATTTGTGACGTACATCGCTCTTAATCTCTTTGGGAAAAAGATACCATGTAATAGAAGATACTATGTAATTTTTTGTACATGCAAAATAATATTTTTGAATGTTTAATTTGTGACATACATCGCTCTTAGGCTCTTTGGGAAGAAGACACCATATTATAGAAGATGCTATGTCAGACACTATGTAATTTTTTGGGCATGTAAAATAATATTTTTGAATGTTTAATTTGTGACGTACATCGCTCTTAATCTCTTTGTGGCTTTGGGGAAAAGATACCATGTAATAGAAGACACTGTAATTTTTTGAACATGCAAAATAATATTTTTGAATGTTTAATTTGTGATGTATGTCGCTCTTAGTCTCTTTGGGGCTTTGGGAAGAAGACACCATATTATAGAAGACACTATGTAATTTTTTGGGCATGTAAAATAATATTTTTGAATGTTTAATTTGTGACGTACCTCGCTCCTAATTTTTTTTGTGGCTTTGGGGAAAAGATACCATGTAATAGAAGACACTGTAAAGTTCAGACATGTAAAATAATATTTTTGAATGTTTAATTTGTGACGTACGTCGTTCTTAATCTCTTGGGGCTTTGGAAAAAAGACACCATGTAATAGAAGACGCTATGTCAGACACTATAATTCATTTCTTCTCCAATCGGCATGTTCCTATGCCCAAAGTCTGTGGGAAGCACGGTGGCGTGCGGTTAAAAAAACACATACCATAGATTGTCTAGCATACAGACCAACTCTGTGGGGTCAGTTCCGAACAGTTTGGGTTGAAACATTTGTGCCAGTAGCCATACGGAGTTCGCGCTAGTCACCTGGCTACTCATACTCTGGTTTCTCCTGGAAGTCAGTGTTAAAAAAACAATCCTCATTTCTTGATGTTGCTCTCCTACGACCTTGGCCTGGTCTTCGCCTTACATTTCCGGCATCTGAACACTGATTTCAATGTCTAGAAATCACTCTTTGAGACACTCCGATGGCTTCCGTTACTTGCAGTTGGGTTTGACTCACTTCTGAGCGACCAATAGCCCTCCAGGCTACAGATTCAGGTAAATCACATTGTTCAGACATCACATTCATCAGTAACGCACATTCAAAGCATGTGAGTCATTTTTATCCCGGACTAAACGATCATACGATACATGTACCTTTTCATTCGCTGACGGAAACACGCCCTTTTTAACGTCACACAAAAATTTGCGTACTCAGGTGTTTGTAAGTTTGCGAAAGTTTCCTTCTAATCACTTTCTTTCAATTTCTCTTAGCATACAGACAGTTGATGTCAGTAGTTCATATCACATAGCCCACTGGAAAGAGGAGGCCCTGAAACGAACGGCTGTCATGTGACCAAAAGGGTCTCAGCTTTGTGAAATTTCTCAAAGTTTTTACTGGAAGTGAATACAGTTATTATTCTTGTGATTAAAGTATCTTAAAAACCCTTATTGCATTATGTTTTCCAGTCAAAACTGCTTTATTATTGTGCCAATTTTGTGAAAAAAATGTAAGTAGGTGAAATATAAAATTTTGTGTAGGGTTTAGATTATTATATCTGTAGCACTTATAAATATAATTTGCTTTCAGTAGTAAAAAGTAATAAATGATTGCAAATAATAAGCTGAAAATTAAGACCAAGTTGGTCACATGACCTTGGTGACCGCTGTTCGCTTCAGGGCTTCTTTCCAGTGGGCTGTGTTCATATCAAAACCACGATATCCCCTAATTGTTTTGAGCACTGTATATATTACTCTTCAACTCTTCAGTGTACTGTTCTTATGCATTTTAAATGTATTAGTACTTTGGCCATTTCTGGACAAATAAAAATGAGTGGACCACCATATTTTGGGATAAACTGGCTTTGCTGAAAAGTGAATTTTTTTTTTATTATTGCTGTTTTCTAATTTCTACAAGTGCTTTGTGTTTTATTTATGTGTTATTTACATGCATGCATGTACACGTTCTGTTTCTCTAAATTTGTGATATTCAGCTCCAATGAAATTATACATTATTGTTTATATATTCTGTAAATGTGTATGGTTTTTCTTTCACGGGCCAGTGGGCATTTTGGCGGACCAATGATTTTCAACTTTAAGTGGTCTGCTGGGCCTGTAGAAAATTTATTTCTAATTCTAACACTGCATTTAAATTAAAGAGATAGGAGATCCACACACACACACACACACACACACACACACACACACTCACACACTCACACACACACACACACTCACACACACACACTCTCACACACACACACACACACACACTCACACACACACACTCTCTCCCTCTCCTCTCTCTCTCTCTCTCTATATATATATATATATATATCATCATCATGATATATATATATATATATCTTAAAGGTGTACTACAAAGTTTCCCTACTCATCTGGGAACTGCGCACTGCAGCAAAAACCACTGGTGGAGTATATAAGTCAAATTCTCTACACCTTCAACCAAGAACTTCCTGTTCTTGGTTGAAGGTGTATAAGTCAAATTCTCTACACCTTCAACCAAGAACTTCCTGTAGAAATCCCTGAATCCCACTAAATTAACACACCCAAACTAAAACTAAAACTCTCACAATTCACATACAACAATAATAAAAATAATAATTTTAAACACTTGGGGTCGGGGCCCGGGAGCCCCTCATCAGGGAAAGACTCCCTCTGCCCCCGAACCCTGGTTCAGGTTTCATGCAGGTGTCTTTGAAATATGTGATTTCCAAAACAAGGGTTAATATTTTTTTCTTTTTTTAGTGTTATACACCTGGTCTTCCCTACCTGAACCAGCAACACAGAACTTAAATACAAAAACTTACCTGAAATGAAACAACTGTAGACTTTATAACTCCACTGAACTCCAATAAATCTAAACTTCAATTCTAACACATCCCCTCCATATCGTGCAAAAGCGTACCAACAGCTGCCGAACCCACTCCCAGACATATCTTGAATTTTTGAAAGTAACCATATGATGTCCTATGGCGACCTCTGTCGGAATTCACAAAAAACTGTAACGAAAATTAATTTGTTTTTGTGTTTTAATCGATGTCAGCAAATGTTAGGTTAAATGCTCCGGGGCGACTCGGAGGAAGATATTTTAAATTGAGGCCCGAAGAAAAATTAGTCCAAAGCTTAAAAGGTAGTAATGTTACATAGTCTGATTTTATAAGATTTTCCCGAATTAAAAGATGTCAATAATTTTTCGAAATGAAATAAACAATATTTTAACAGATAATTATTTTTTAAAAAGAAGAAAAAAGTATTTTTAACTGCTTTGTGGTATGGACCGATTATTGCATATTCTTGTGATTCTGATGAATTGGGAAATAATAATATTTCTAAGTACGTGTTTAGAGACATTGGAATACCAGCTACTTAAAACATTGGCATCAAAACTAAAATGTGTTCTCTTATCAAAAAGATCCAGAATGATACCCTGACTTTAGGGAAGAAGGTCCATATCGAGGAAATGTACATGATCCTTAGATCCCGTTTCACAAAGCTAGTCCTTAAGGATAGATGTCATTAATTCGGACAGAAGAGGTACCAGATGAAAATGTTATTAAATCGTCAACTTATCTGAAGGAAAAAATTGTAGGTGAACTAAATTTCTCCTCGTAGTGATGAAGATAAAGATTAGTTAAAAGACTGGAGCAACAAGAACCCATTGGAACACCTTTTATCTGTACATACAATCATTTGTTGTCATAAATGTAATTATTCAAAATGCAAAAATTACATAAGATTGTCCATTATTCAAATGTAACATCAAGCTGCAGACCAAACTGTTCAAAATAAACATCCAAAATTCTCCTTAGATCATTCAAATTAATTGAGGTAAATAAATTTGTGAAGTCATATGTAGTAATCTGTAGTTTAGTTCAGTATGATTAATAGAATTAACAAAATCCAGAACTTTTCTATTGCTATCAATAATCCATGAAGTATTTTCAATTTGGCCATAAATAATAGATAAAAAAACCAGGGTTCGGGAGCCGGGGAGTCTTTCCCTGATGAGTGGCTCCCGGTCCCCGACCCCAAGTGTTTAAAATTATTATTTTTATCAAGTTGCATGTGAATTTTGAGAGTTTTAGTTTGGGTGTGTTAATTTAGTGGGATTCAAGGATTTCTATGGGAAGTTCTTGGTTGAAAGTGTAGAGAATTTGACATATATATATATCATGATAGTCAACCATTATCAATCCACTGCTGGATGAAGGCCTCCCCAGGTTCCTTCCACAACTGTCTGTCTTCAGCCGCTCTCCTCCATATTACTCCAGCATACTTTTGAATTTCATCAATCCATCTCCCATGTGGTCTTCTTCTGGGTCTTTTTCTGTCCCTTAGATCCAGTCTAAAATTTCACTTGTCCATTTGTGGTCCGTTCTTCTAGCAACATGTCCAGCCCATTGCAGGGATTTTACTCCCCTCATGATGTCTACCACTCTTGTCATTTTCCTTATCCACGAGTTCCTCTTCTTATCTTTCCTGGTTACACCAAGTATGCATCTCTTCAGGCTTCTTTCAGTTGCCTGCAGCCTTTATATGTCTTTTTTAGTTAAAGTCCATGTCTCTGCTCCATGCATAAGAACTGAAAGGATGCATTGATTAAACACTTTTCTTTTAAGACATAAAGGCATATTGCTCTCGAAAATTGTACTATTCCTCCCAAAAGCTCTCCAGCCAAGTTTTATACACCGATTAATTTCCTCATCAGTGTGACCCTTGCTTGATATCTGCTGTCCAAGGTAAATATAGGTATCGGTTATCTCTAGCTTTTTCCCATCAATTGAGAAATGTTCCATTCTTGTAAAAGCATTGTACATCACTTTTGTCTTCTGAAAGTTCATTTTTAATCCCACTTCTTTACTCTTGTCAGCAAGTTCTTGGATCATATTCTGCAGCTCCAAAGGGGTAGTTACAAAAATAACTAAGTCATCAGCAAAATGAAAGTGAGTTAAATAATCTCCATTAATCTTTATCCCCTTATTTTCCCAGTTCAACGACTGAAAGACATTTTGCAATGTGACATTGAAGAGTTTGGGAGAAATGGTGTCACCCTGTCTCACTCCCTTTCCAATTTTTATGGGTGCTGTGTACTCAAATAGTCGAACCTTTGCATTTTCATAGATGTTACTAATAATGCTAATGAAGGCATCTTCAATACCACAGGATTTCAATGCCCATGTAACTGCTGATGGTTTCATGGAATCAGAGGCATTTTCATAATGTGTAAAAGCCATGCATTATGGGAGGTCATATTCCTTCGGTCTTTCACTTAGTTCTCTCAGTACATGAATATGATCTATTGGGTTGTTGGAAAAAGTATTTAGCCATGTTTTGCAAAGGTCATTTATTGATAGAAAGAACAAAGATCAATCAATGATATAATGCCCGTTTTGTTCGATAACCTTTTGCCATCTTTCAGTGAGCTGCAGAATGCCTCGTTCATAGAAGAACCTGTTTTCCTGGCGAAAAACTTACAAGGTGCTGATTTACAGCCTCGTGTGAATTGAACGTTATACCACGCAAGGACTGTTGAAGAGAGCACAGGCAAATTCAACAGTCCTTGCATGGTATAACGCCAGGCAACTTGCTGCTCTCACGGCACAGCTGGGGAACAGAGCTTCTGCTTTTATTCTTCGACTTAACCCTTTAACCAGCTAGAACGAATTAACTCGAGATTAGAAAAATGGGCTGAAATCAGCTCCAACAAATGCATTCACTGTCTAAAAAGAGACTGCAACAAGTGAATCTGCACATCAGAAAATTCTGCTTTTTCCTTAGCTTTTCTTGTTCAAAGAAAATGGTCATTTACGGGGATGATCGACACACCCTTTTTGACTGATTACCTACTAAAACGGCTATAACAATGGCAATAAACCTACGAAAGGAGAGAGATGTTTCAGTCTATTGTTTCTGCCCAGTGGCATAACGTCCATGTCAGAGAGACTGTCCATTTTCCATCATGCCTTGTATCATGGAGCAAAGAATACAAGGTCCGATGAAAAAGTTCCGAGACTAGGCCGATATACAACAAAGTATTTACGTTACTTAAGTCTGGCTATGATCTCTGTCAAAGTAGTCTCCTTGAGCCGCGATACATAGCTGCCAGCGATCGTGTCAAGCACTGTCTGCGCTTCGTGCTGGATCTTGTCCACGGTTTCAAAATGGCGACCCTTGAGCTTCAGCTTCGTCTTCAGGAACAGAAAGAAGTCGCAGGGATCCAAATCCGGCGAGTAAGGAGGTGATGAAAGGTAGTCGTGCTGTTGCGGCTGCAAAACTGACATGTTGCCAACGCTCTGTGAGCTGCTACATTGTCGTGATGGAGCAGCAAATTGCCCCTGCGCCACATTTCAGGTCGTTTGCGGCGAATGTCCTCCCTAAGACGCTGCAGAACTTCGCAGCAAAACAGGGCGGTGACTGTCTGGCCCTGGGGGACAAATTCACAGTACACAACTCCACAAATATCGAAGAACATGATGAGCATGCTTTTGGTTGTGCTCTGGACCTGACGGGCCTTCTTCGGTCGTGGAGATGCCGGGCTCTTGCACTGCAACGACTGTTGTTTGGTCTCCAGGTCGTAACCGTATACCCAAGTCTCGTCCCCAGTGATGACCCACGACAGGAACGTTGGTTCATTCACCACCTGCTGATGAAGTTCTTGACGGAGCTCCTTCTGTTCGGGGTTCAGAATCTTTGGCACAAACTTTGGAGCAATGCGGTGCATGTTCAAAACCCGACGTCAGAATTTCTTGCACTGTTCTGTACGACACATTGACAATGGTAACAATGTCTTGAATGGTTCTCCTACGACATCAGTTACCTAATTTTGTCCACATTTTCGGGAGTTTTGTTCGTGGAGGTCGCCCTGACCTCTCGCCGTCTTCCAGTGCCATTCTGCCGCTCTTAAAGCTCGAGTGCCACTCGAAACACTTCGCACGACTCATTACTTCCTTGCCATTAGCCTCCTGCAACATTTCATGCATCTGCTTTCCCGATTTGCCGAGTTTGACGTAGAATTTGATGTTCGCTCGCTGCTCTAGTTTGCAGTCCATACCGAAATCCGCAGCTGTGCTCTGCACCTGGTCACCAAATATCGTGTAGCACAGCTCCTGATGATCACAGAACGACACCACTCGGCACAATGACTCGTGAAGGTCACTGCCCTCGACCGTTGCTCGGGCATCCACGTGTTGCCATCTGTTGGCTTGCTACTTACCTAGTCTCGGAACTTTTTGATCGCACTACGTATAGGACTAGAAGAGATATCTTCTCACAAATGACAGGCTTCTGGTCTGTACCTCTGAGATGAGTGGTGGAAAGGAATCGTTTTGCTGTAGTTTTCGTAAAACCCAGGCTGTCAATAAACATTTCAGTTTGGAAAGTCAGAAGATTTTGGGCACTATACGATTCAGCTGCTTCACAGCTTAAAGGTTTAAAACAAGACGGTTTAAAACTCAGGCTTCATGTGACAACAATTATTACATAAACATAGAAAATGAGTAAAAACATACAATCATGAATGGTAAAAGGTTTGTTTAGCGTTAGCTTTTGGTCATCCTACGACCTTGATCACCCGCGATCGACTGGATGGGCTGGTTGTCAGAACTACAATTTGAAGTTGGGGTGTTTGAAATGTTGCCAGATTTTGAAAGAGAGATCCAAATAAATGGGATTTGGTGAGGGGGTCTCTGAATTGCAGTTTTTGGTGAACAAAAGTGCAATGCTTTCTTGAAAATGCAGAGATTCTTTGTTGATGAACGGGGGCAACTTTTCATCAACAAAAAAGCATCTCTGCATTTCCAAGAAAGCATTGAAATTTTGTTCACCAAAAACTGCAATTCAGAGACCCCTCACCAAATCCCATTTATTTGGATCTCTCTTTTAAAATCTGGCAACATTTCCAACACCCCAACTTCAACTTGCAGTTCTAGCAACCAGCCCATCCATTCGATCGCGGGTGATCAAGATCGTAGGACGACCGAAAGCTAACGCTAAACAAACCTTTTACCATACGCAACTGTGCGTTTTTGCTCGTTTTCTATGTTTAAAGCAAGACACTAGTCTATTTTGAAAAATCCAGAAGAATGTAGTTAGTCATATATAATGACTAATTATGTTCTTGTTCTGAAGCATGTTACACAAGAAAAACATGAATTAAAAAAAATTGTTACAACGATTAAAACCAGCTGGTTTAACTTGGCTGGGAATTTAAAAAAATGCTTGCCGTGTAGCATCGCTCGTCAGCTATAATTTTTGACTCATTATAGATTAAATTTTGGACTACTGCCCCTTAAGCATTTCGAAGTAAGCTTGATATGCAATGGAAAACTTAGTCCCTGTAGTAATTTTGTGCTTGACTTGCTTAGGACCAATATAGTGCCCACAAACATAATATAAAGATTCTGGGGAGAGCTTACAACTTCTTTCATATCCATGTTTACTCTGTAACAAAGGCAAATGACAGTGTATTAATAAAGACACAAAATTTAAGATATTTAAAAAAGTTTTGATGATACAGAAAAACTAAGACCACCTTTGGAATAAAGGTCTCTGAATTGTATATAAAAACATTGAAAAATCAACATAAACAATTTTTGTGTTACACAGTGTAATTCTCCTCCAATAGTTGTGTATGCTTTACACCTGTGTTGTTTTGTTGGCCTTGGTGCTAATTTGCTTCTTTTAAGAAATACTCGGGAAAGGAATTTAAAATATTTTAGTAGTAATACTAATTCGTTTTCTGAAGGAAATTATTATTATTATTTATGCTGTGAACCTTTATTTGTAGCAGATGCTTGCATTTTTTTGTCTTTTCAGAGAATTTATATTTAAATATTTTGACTCCACCACACTTTTTTTTTTTTTTTTTTTTGTGTGTGTGTGGCATTTACATTGTTCTCGTAATGTTCATTTCTGAAGTGCATTTAAACAGAAAAGTCTGATTATATGTGTAAAAATGTGATGTCTTTTTTTTTTTTTTTAGTTTGAACATGTTTATTATTTGCCAGAATTTACAAAAAAAAAAAAATAATAATAAAAATAAAAAAAAAATAAAAATATTACCAGTGACTACCTGTTAAGGAAAATTTGTAAATTGAGATATTTTCTATATTTAATTAAAAGCCATGCTACTATAGGTACAGTTCTTTTATATGTAATCAAAATCTAATTGTACCTGAATTCAGTTACATTGCTGAACATTATATTTTCTATGATCATCTGCAAAATGTCATTTTGTTGTTACAATTTTATGTTCCCATATTCATGACTATGTTCAGTTGAAATCTTGCCATTGTCATTTTGAAGTTTTAACATCAGTTTTTGATTTGATGTTATGTATATTTTGTAATTAACAACATGCATCATATTCGTTTGTTGTAAGTATAGCTGTACAGAAATTTGAGTTCATATAAACATTATGTGGCCTATATCATTCTAGTTTCTGTCTGCTGTTGGTGCTGTTTGCTGCAAATCCGACATTAAAGTTGAAACATGACAAAACTACACTACCCCGGACAAAGTATGATACCAATACTTTTGTGGAAAGATGGGACTTACTTCAAAGGTCAGATACCTTTGACTTGCATGACAGCATTGACCTTTCAAGAAACACATCCAAACAAGTAATAATAAAAGATATGGTTATTCCTTTTCAGTCATTCATCATCTGCCAGATGAAGTTTGGTGTGTTTGCCTTGATGAGGTGGTGTATATCATCCATATGAAGTATTTACAACCCTTGGAGCACTATTATTCAGAAACATGTTCTCAAATCAAAAGTGCAAAATCTCTGGAACTTTCTCATGCTGAAAATATTCCACAAACCAAATGTGTACCATATCTGGAATTTTGTCACGTTCTATTGAAACATTTCCGCATACTAAGTTTTTTTTTCTTAGAAGAGACTTATAAAAATGTAAAAGCAGAAGTAATAATAAGAAAGTACATTATACAAAAGTACTCACTTTCCAAATAACCCAAAGCACGACCAATTTTACATAGACAAACAAACAAAATCATGAAAGTACACTGTCACTGGCAAAATGGAACAATATGGCAACAGATATAATGCAGTATACAGAACATAAATGAGTGGTAGGCAATGTATGTAACCAAAAACAAGTAGGTTTTTATGGTAGTTGGAAGCATGATTAAAGTTACATATCAAGTTTTTTAAAGGCAAATATATTTCAGCCATTGCTATGGCCTTCATCAGTGCGACTATGATTTTTTGTGTTGCCAGATTGGAAAGGTAAGTTTTTTTAATGGTAACTCCGGGTGACGTTAAGCAATGAGTGATTTCCAGATGTATGGGACATACCTGGGGAGATCAGAGTTACAATCTTTGGAAAATAAAATTTCCAAACTTTCTCTGAACCTCAGAGCAAAACGACTTTGAAAAGTAGCCAACTTTTTTGTATTGGAACGAAGTGGAACAGCAGAATTGTCTACCATGGTAAGTAAAGACAGGGAAGAGAAAGGCTTTCCAGATTTAACATCAGATTTGTGTTCCTGAAGTCTTGAAAGAATTTTCCAGAATGAACTTCCTACATATGCATGTTGGCGTATGTAGGAAGTTCATTGGCAGATATATTTGTGAAAACTAGTCTTCTGTCTTTATTTCATAATTTTGCTGTTATTTCAGAAGCACTTAGCTCCTAGCTTTTCTCTTTAGCCGACTAACTGAAAATCTTTCCCCTATACCTGGCCAATTATTTTTCACCATGTTCTCATTTAACTACGCTAATCTCAAAGCAACCATATGTTTGTCATGTGAGTTAACTGCTGGGTTCCCATAGCAATGATTATCGATGTCACGGTTATCTTTGGTGACTGACCTCTGAGAGCACCACTTTCTATGGGAGGCATTTCAAATGGCTACCGTGGCTGTTTCCCCTCTGTATCTTCCTTACTTTATACCTGTAAAAATTTGGAGCTGGACTGGTTGCCAGATTTGCCATTTCAAGTTCATGATTATGGTTGTTGCCAACCAATAGGAGGGAATTCTAGTAGTTGGAAGAGGTGGATATTTTGATGCTTTCATAAAAGTGCAAAGCCCTTTTATTGATGAAAGGAGCAATTCTCTCAATATTAATCCCCTCTACATAATGGAGATGAATTATATTGATGTATCTAGTATTGTATCCTCTCTGGAATAATAGAATTACTTCTTTTGTCGATGAAAGGCCTTTGTGCTTTCATCATTCCTGTCTAAATAAAGAGGAATGATACTGGTTTATCTAGTATATCCTCTCCAGAATAATACTGAGAGAATCACTCCCTCTGTCAATAAAAGATTTTTGTGCTATCATAAAAGCATCAAAATATCCATCTACAATACAGATTGTCCTTATTTTGTCACTATCATTCAGAAATCCCTCTTATTGGGTGGAAACAACTATAATCATGAACTTAATATGCCAAATCTGGCAACCAGTCTTGCTCCAAATGTTTACAGGTGATCAAAGCCCAAGTTGGGCAGAATGCTAAAAGCTACTGTATATTTTCAGTTTCTTTTTTAACATAACAAGCATGTATTTCCACAATCTAAATGTGACAATATCCAGTAGAAAGTAGAAATTTCTCTCTCTCTCTCTCTCATAGTATGTATTACAGAACAAAATCATAGTTACATTGAACTGAATGTGATACAATATTAGATCGATAGCATGCACCACTATACAACACTGTGACAGGAACACATGAAAAACCAAACTAATTCACCAGAAAGGCATTCAATAAATGCAAGTACAGTGAAAGCTGGGTGGGTTATATGTTGTAGACGATGTCCCGAAATAACGTCTAGACGAAATTTCAAAATGTTAAATACTGTTGTAAAATTTATGTTTTAGAGAAGTATAAGATGTTTCTTAATAATGATTTATTTAAAGTCATTCTTTCATAATGATTCATTTAAAGTCAAATTAAGCCACCCTGGTGGCGCAGTGGTCTAAGCGATGGCCTCTGATCATTCGTCCAGAAGGGGTCTGTGTTCGAATCCCGGTGAAGCGTGGATGTTATGTTTGCCTTATGGCACTGTTTCTCTCCCTCCCCTGAAACCAGTGACTCTAAATTAGGGATGGGCAACTGCATATAGCCTATTAAGTTGCTCATGATGGTCATTAAACTTCCAATCATAAAAAAAAAAAAAGTGAAATTAGTGACTAAAGAAAAAAAGCTTTACAAAAATTAGAACATATTTTAAAAAATAATAAAACCTATGAATTGACAACTGTCTGTCTATAAAATTCCTGATTCCAGGTTAAGTGAAATCCTCACAACTAAGAATCTGCAACCAGTGCTTTTGTATCGTAAACAACCATGGGACAAAGGTATAACCAAAGAATATCTAAGCCGCCCCGGTGGCGCAGTGGTCTAAGCGATGGCCTCTGATCATTCGTCCAGAAGGGGTCCGGGTTCGAATCCCGGTGAGGCATGGATGTTGTGTTTGTCTTACGGCACTGGCTCTCTCCCTTCCCTGGAACCAGTGACCCTAAATTAGGGACGGGCGACTGCTTATAGCCCATTGAGTTGCTCACGGTGGTCGTTAAACCTCCAATCAAAAAAAAAAAAAGAATATCTAAGAGATAAAATGCAGTGCACCGAAGCCAACATATAGGCTGATGCTAGAGCAAACTGCGCATGCGTATCTCTGTTGACTTCAGTTCTTTGGGTAAAGAACAGTCAGTCTAGCTACTCGCAGCACGTGATCGTTACCTTCTCGGTAGCATAATTACTTCACAAATCGGATATGTTAGTTTTGTTACGCCAATCGGGTTAGTTAAGGCTTTTGTTTGTTCTTCAGTTTTTCAAAAACATTTTTAGTAATGCCAAATACTACGGAATATCTGCATTTTGTACAGATCATTAGGCCTAACAGTAATATTTTCTAAAATTTATAAAATTTAATTTAGATAGTAATGTTATTGCATATTTTTTTCATCAAAATAAGAAACGAGCAGGATATAAATAAATAAAAAAATTGCTCTAAGCAAATAGTCATCAAATCAAAGGAAACCATTGTGGATCAAAGACAAGCTTCACTGCCGTAGTCCCCCTAACGTGTCTTGCTCCTAAATGTTAACTTTCCTGCAGAGCATATTACCTCTTAAGATGTGGCGCTGTTGTCGCCTGTTTTATGTATCTCTATGAGAGTTGGCGTTCTTCACGGGAAGCTTTACATTCTTTGGTATAACTATACTAGTGATCCGAAATTTTTTGGCATAGAATAGAAATAAAAGTTTCCAAGCTTTCGCACTTAAATAATATAATTATATAGTATAGTTATATTATTTAAGTACAGTTGGTGTATTGTTCCTTGTTATCAATTAATTCATGAGACAAATGCCTGTAGGAGTCGGCCACCAGATGGCAGCAGATCACAATCATTTTGTATTTTTACTACCAGTGCATTGACACTTATCTGGTAAACCCTATCAGGGAAGGGTGACCAGGGACTAAGTGCATCCAGGGCTGACTTCATCATCATCATCAACACCATGGGACAAATGCCTGTAGGAGCCGGCCACCAGATGGCAGCAGATTACAATTGTCTTGTATTTTTATCTACCAGTGCATCGACACTCATCTGGTAAACCCTGTTAGGGAAGGGGGACCAGGGACAAAATGTGTTCAGGGCTGACTTCATCATTAACAACAACCATCGGACAAATGCCTGTAGGAGCCGGCCACCAGATGGCAGCAGATTACAAGCGTCTTGTATTTTATCTACCAGCGCATCGATACTCATCTGGTAAATCCTGTTGGGGAACGGGGACCAGGGACTAAATGCATCGGGGCCGACTTCATCATCAACAACAACCATGGGACAAATGCCCGTAGGAGCCTGCCACCCAGATAGCAGCATATTACAATCATCTTGTGTTTTATCTACCAGCGCATCGACACTCATCTGGTAAATCCTGTTAGGGAACGGGGACCACAGGGACTAAATGCGTCCGGGCCGACTTCGTCATCATCAACAACAACCATGGGACAAATGCCCGTAGGAGTCGGCCACCAGATAGCAGCATATTACAATCGTCTTGTATTTTATCTACCAGCGCATCGACACTCATCTAGTAAATCCTGTTAGGGAACGGGGACCACAGAATAAATGCGTCCGGGCCGACTTCGTCATCATCAACAACAACCATGGGACAAATGCCCGTAGGAGTCTGCCACCAGATGGCAGCATATTACCATCGTCTTGTATTTTATCTACCAGCGCATCGACACTCATCTGGTAAATCCTGTTAGGGAACGAGGACCAGGGACTGAATGCGTCCGGGGCCGACTTCGTCATCATCAACAACAACCATGGGACAAATGCCCGTAGGAGTCGGCCACCAGATGGCAGCATATTACAATCGTCTTGTATTTTATCTACCAGCGCATCGACACTCATCTGGTAAATCCTGTTAGGAAACGAGGACCAAGGACTAAATGCGTCCGGGGCCGACTTCGTCAACATCAACAACAACCATGGGACAAATGCCCGTAGGAGTCGGCCACCAGATGACAGCATATTACCATCGGCTTGTATTTTATCTACCAGCGCATCGACACTCATCTAGTAAATCCTGTTAGAAACGGAGGACCAGGGACTGAATGCGTCCCGGGCCGACTTCAACAACAACCATCGGACAAATGCCCGTAGGAGCCGGCCACCCGATGGCAGCATATTACAATCATCTTGTATTTTATCTACCAGCGCATCGACACTCATCTGGTAAATCCTGTTAGGGAACGAGGACCAAGGACTAAATGCGCCCGGGCCGACTTCATCATCAACAACAACCATCGGACAAATGCCCATAGGAGCCGGCCACCAGATAGCAGCATATTACAATCATCTTGTATTTTATCTACCAGCGCATCGACACTCATCTGGTAAATCCTGTTAGGGAACGGGGACCACAGAATAAATGCGTCCGGGCCGACTTCGTCATCATCAACAACAACCATGGGACAAATGCCCATAGGAGCCGGCCACCAGATAGCAGCATATTACAATCGTCTTGTATTTTATCTACCAGCGCATCGACACTCTTCTGGTAAATCCTGTTAGGGAACGGGGACCACAGAATAAATGCGTCCGGGGCCGACTTCGTCATCATCAACAACAACCATGGGACAAATGCCCGTAGGAGTCTGCCACCAGATGACAGCATATTACAATCGTCTTGTGTTTTATCTACCAGCGCATCGACACTCATCTAGTAAATCCTGTTAGGGAACGAGGACCAGGGACTAAATGCGTCCGGGGCCGACTTCAACAACAACCATGGGACAAATGCCCGTAGGAGCCGGCCACCAGATGGCAGCATATTACAATCGTCTTGTATTTTATCTACCAGCGCATCGACACTCATCTGGTAAATCCTGTTAGGGAACGGGGACCAGGAACTAAATGCGTCCGGGGCCGACTTCACCATCAACAACCATAAGACAAATGCCCGTAGGAGCCGGCCACCAGATGGCAGCAGATTACAATCGTCTTGTATATTTACCACCAGCGCATCGACACTCATCTGGTAAACCCTGTTAGGGAACGGGTACCAGGGATTAAATGCGTCTGAGGCCGACTTCATCATCAACAACAACCATGGGACAAATGCCCGTAGGAGCAGGCCACCAGATGGCAGCAGATTACAATCGTTTTGTATTTTATCGACCAGCTCATCGACACTCATCTGGTAAACCCTGACACGGAACGGGGACCAGGGACTAAGTGCTCCCGGGGCCGACTTCGTAGGGAACCATCAACGCTTTCGCGTCCCCAGACCGCCGGGACCTGGATGGCCGGTAGGACCGGGGTCGAACAATCATCAGAAACGTCACTTCTGTGTGGAGCTCGTGAGTTACTAGTTTTTTTTTCTTCTTTTCTGCGGATCCTGAGTGAATCTGTTTTAAACAAGAATGCTGAATATTGAGGATACGTTTAGGATTCTGTTGTATTACGACACGAAATAGCGGATCCACAAAGTTATGTACCAGAGATTTTTTTCAGTTTTTAAACAGCTCATATGTGAGTCCTGAAATACGAAACCAATTTTTCATCCCAACCGAAAGTAAACAGCATACATACCCTTTTCTAATGAGATCATGGTTAAACTTTGGCAGCACCAAGAAGGAACTCAACATTGCTGTCGCAATTATCTCAAAGTTGTGGTTGCGTATGAAAGATTCAAAGAACCGTGTATTTTCGATAATCTGAAATTCGAGTGTTAACGTAAAATCGCAAAAAGCGTGTAAATGAATTACGTATAACCGAGTTATAAAAAAAGCGATGTAAACTACGGTAAAATATCGGAACTAACACAATTACGTATAACTGAGAAACATAACCGACGTTCCATTGTATAACTAAGCAAAGCACAGAGTTCATGTTCTGTCCTGGAAGTATTTTGAACAGGAAAAATAGTCATCACACTTTGAAAATTGCTGACGACCCTTCCTGAAGAGTTCGAATTATTGCCTCATGTAATCATGCGTAACATTCCTCCGCAGATTCGCGGAATTCTGTTTTTTTCTTTTTTTTTTTCTTCCCCCGCCATTTGGATGATTTTTGAGATCAATGCAAAACTCATTGAATTTTTTTAGGGGGGGGGTTAGTTTTTGGTACTTTATTTCGCCTTTCTAACACCAAAGTTAAACGGAGTGAAGATTTTTTCCGTAATCATAATTTTTTCTTGCTTTGTTCTCTTTGTCGAGCATGTTGTTGAAGATTATTTTATTGCATAAGTGTTCACATTACAGCTTGAAACTGGAGGCAACAATTTCCGAAAACGGAAGTTAGACGTCGCAAAAAATTATTTCCCTTTGATCTTCAGGAATGAGATTCTTCCACGGATTCGAGGAATTCCACCTTTCCGTTATCATTTGAGTTATTCACGTGACCGATGTACAACTGAACAGTAAGGGGTCCGGGTTCGAATCCCGGTCACGCATGGATGTTGTGTTTGTCTTACGGCACTGGCTCCCTCCCTTCCCTGGAACCAGTGACCCTAAATTAGGGACGGGCGACTGCTTATAGCCCATTGAGTTGCTCACGGTGGTCGTTAAACCTCCAATAATAAAAAATAATAAATAAATGTGCACAGATACAGACATATTGATCAAGTAATACATTGGCCGCCCCGGTGGCGCAGTGGTCTAAGCGATGGCTTCTGATCATTCGTCCGAAAGGGGTCCGGGTTCGAATCCCGGTGAGGCATGGATGTTGTGTTGGTCTTACGGCACTGGCTCTCTCCCTTCACTGGAACCAGTGACCCTAAATTAGGGACGGGCGATTGGTTATAGCCCATTGAGTTGCTCACGATGGTCGTTAAACCTCCAATAATAAAAAATAAAAAATAAATGTGCACAGATACAGACATATTGATTTTTTTATTGGAGGTTTAACGACCACCGTGAGCAACTCAACGGGCTATAAGCAGTCGCCCGTCCCTAATTTAGGGTCACTGGTTCCAGGAAGGAGAGAGCCAGTGCCGTAAGACAAACACAACATCCATGCCTCACCGGGATTCGAACCTGACCCCGTTCGGACGAATGATCAGAGGCCATCGCTTAGACCACTGCGCCACCGGGGCGGCACATATTGATCAAGTAACACATTTTTTTTTGATTGGAGGTTTAACGACCGCCGTGAGCAACTCAATGGGCTATAAGCAGTCACCCGTCCCTAATTTAGGGTCACTGGTTCTAGGGAAGGAGAGAACCAGTCACGTAAGACAAAAACACAACACCCATGCCTCACCGGGATTCGAACCCGGACCCCTTTCGGACGAATGATCAGAAGCCATCGCTTAGACCACTGCGCCATTGGTGCGGCCAATGTGTTACTTGATCAATATGTCTATATCTGTGTAACAGCCGCCCCGGTGGCGCAGTGGTCTAAGGCGTTGGCCTCTGATCATTCGTCCGCAAGGGGTCCGGGTTCGTATCCCGGTCAGGCATGGATGTTGTGTTTGTCTTACGGCACTGGTTCTCTCCCTTCCCTGGAACCAGTGACCCTAAATTAGGGACGGGCGACTGCTTATAGCCCATTGAGTTGCTCACGGCGGTCGTTAAACCTCCAACCAAAAAAAAAAAAAAAACGCATTTAGACATTGATCAAGTAACACATTGGCCGCCCCGGTGGCGCAGTGGTCTAAGCGATGGCTTTTGATCATTCGTCCGAAAGAAGTCCGGGTGAGGATGGATGTTGTGTTTGTCTTATGGCACTGGCTCTCTCCCTTCCCTGGAACCAGTGACCCTAAATTAGGGACGTCCGACTGTTTATAGCCCATTGAGTTGCTCACGGTGGTCGTTAAACCTCCAACCAAAAAAAAAAATGGATATAGACTTATTGATCAAGTAACACATTGGCCGCCCCGGTGGCGCAGTGGTCTAAGCGATGGTTTCTGATCATTCGTCCGAAAGAAGTCCGGGTGAGGATGGATTTTTTTTTTTTTTATTTTTATTGTTTTTTTTTTTTTGATTGGAGGTTTAACGACCACCGTGAGCAACTCAATGGGCTATAAGCAGTCGCCCGTCCCTAATTTAGGGTCACTGTTTCCAGGGAAGGGAGAGAGCCAGTGCCGTAAGACAAACACAACATCCATGCCAGACCAGGATTCGAACCCGGACCCCTTACGGACGAATGATCAAAGGCCAGCGCCTTAGACCACTGCGCCACCGGGGCGGTGTGAGGACGGATGTAGTGTTTGTCTTAAGACACTGGCTCTCTCGCTTCCCTGGAACCAGTGACCCTAAATTAGGGACGGGCGACTGCATATAGCCCATTGTGTTGCTCACGGTGGTCGTTAAACCTCCAATAACAAAAAATAATAAGTAAATGTGCACAGATACAGACAGTGTAACACAGATATAGACATATTGATCAAGTAACACATTGGCCGCACCAGTGGCGCAGTGGTCTAAGCGATTGTTTCTGATCATTCGTCCGAAAGGGGTCCGGGTTCGAATCCCGGTGAGGATGGATGCTGTGTTTCTCTTACGGCACTGGCTCTCTCCATTCCCTGGAACCAGTGACCCTAAATTAGGGACGGGCGACTGCTTATAGCCCATTGTGTTGCTCACGGTGGTCGTTAAACCTCCAATAACAAAAAATAATAAATAAATGTGCACAGATACAGACAGTGTTACACAGATATAGACAGCTGCCCCGCTGGCGCAGTGGTCTAAGCGATGGCCTCTGATCATTCGTCCGAACGGGGTCCGGGTTCGAATCCCGGTGAGGCATGGATGGCCGCCCCGGTGGCGCAGTGGTCTAAGGCGCTGGCCTCTGATTGTTCGTCCGTAAGGGGTCCGGGTTCGAATCCCGGTGAGGCATGGATGTTGTGTTTGTCTTACGGCAGTGGCTCTCTCCCTTCCCTGGAACCAGTGACCCTAAATTAGGGACGGGCGACTGCTTATAGCCCATTGAGTTGCTCACGATGGTCGTTAAACCTCCAATAATAAAAAATAAAAAATAAATGTGCACAGATACAGACATATTGATTTTTTTTTATTGGAGGTTTAACGACCACCGTGAGCAACTCAACAGGCTATAAGCAGTCGCCCGTCCCTAATTTAGGGTCACTGGTTCCAGGGAAGGGAGAGCCAGTGCCGTAAGACAAACACAACATCCATGCCTCACCGGGATTCGAACCCGGACCCCGTTCGGACGAATGATCAGAGGCTATCGCTTAGACCACTGCGCCACCGGGGCGGCACATATTGATCAAGTAACACATTTTTTTTGATTGGAGGTTTAACGACCGCCGTGAGCAACTCAATGGGCTATAAGCAGTCGCCCGATTTAGGGTCACTGGTTCTAGGGAAGGAGAGAACCAGTCACGTAAGACAAAAACACAACACCCATGCCTCACCGGGATTCGAACCCGGACCCCTTTCGGACGAATGATCAGAAGCCATCGCTTAGACCACTGCGCCATTGGTGCGGCCAATGTGTTACTTGATCAATATGTCTATATCTGTGTAACAGCCGCCCCGGTGGCGCAGTGGTCTAAGGCGTTGGCCTCTGATCATTCGTCCGCAAGGGGTCCGGGTTCGAATCCCGGTGAGGCATGGGTGTTGTGTTTTTGTCTTACGTGACTGGTTCTCTCCCTTCCCTAGAACCAGTGACCCTAAATTAGGGACGGGCGACTGCTTATAGCCCATTGAGTTGCTCACGGCGGTCGTTAAACCTCCAACCAAAAAAAAAAAAAAAAAAAAAACGCATTTATTTAGACATTGATCAAGTAACACATTGGCCGCCCCGGTGGCGCGGTGGTCTAAGCGATGGCTTTTGATCATTCGTCCGAAAGAAGTCCGGGGGAGGATGGATGTTGTGTTTGTCTTATGGCACTGGCTCTCTCCCTTCCCTGGAAACAGTGACCCTAAATTAGGGACGGGCGACTGTTTATAGCCCATTGAGTTGCTCACGGTGGTCGTTAAACCTCCAACCAAAAAAAAAAAATGGATATAGACTTATTGATCAAGTAACACATTGGCCCGGTGGCGCAGTGGTCTAAGCGATGGTTTCTGATCATTCGTCCGAAAGAAGTCCGGGTGAGGATGGATTTTTTTTTTTTTTTATTTTTTTTATTTTTATTTTATTTTTTTGATTGGAGGTTTAACGACCACCGTGAGCAACTCAATGGGCTATAAGCAGTCGCCCGTCCCTAATTTAGGGTCACTGTTTCCAGGGAAGGAGAGAGCCAGTGCCGTAAGACAAACACAACATCCATGCCAGACCAGGATTCGAACCCGGACCCCTTACGGACGAATGATCAAAGGCCAGCGCCTTAGACCACTGCGCCACCGGGGCGGTGTGAGGATGGATGTTGTGTTTGTCTTAAGACACTGGCTCTCTCGCTTCCCTGGAACCAGTGACCCTAAATTAGGGACGGGCGACTGCATATAGCCCATTGTGTTGCTCACGGTGGTCGTTAAACCTCCAATAACAAAAAATAATAAGTAAATGTGCACAGATACAGACAGTGTAACACAGATATAGACATATTGATCAAGTAACACATTGGCCGCACCAGTGGCGCAGTGGTCTAAGCGATTGTTTCTGATCATTCGTCCGAAAGGGGTCCGGGTTCGAATCCCGGTGAGGATGGATGCTGTGTTTCTCTTACGGCACTGGCTCTCACCATTCCCTGGAACCAGTGACCCTAAATTAGGGACGGGCGACTGCTTATAGCCCATTGTGTTGCTCACGGTGGTCGTTAAACCTCCAATAACAAAAAATAATAAATAAATGTGCACAGATACAGACAGTGTTACACAGATATAGACAGCTGCCCCGCTGGCGCAGTGGTCTTTTTTTTTTTTTTTTTTTTTTTTTTTTATTGGAGGTTTAACGACCACCGTGAGCAACTCAATGGGCTATAAGCAGTCGCCCGTCCCTAATTTAGGGTCACTGGTTCCAGGGAAGGAGAGAGCCAGTGCCGTAAGACAAACACAACATCCATGCCTGACCGGGATTCGAACCCGGGACCTACGGACGAATGATCATAGGCCAGCGCCTTAGACCACTGCGGGCTCAGTGGTCTAAGCGATGGCCTCTGATCATTCGTCCGAACGGGGTCCGGGTTCGAATCCCGGTGAGGCATGGATGGCCGCCCCGGTGGCGCAGTGGTCTAAGGCGCTGGCCTCTGATTGTTCGTCCGTAAGGGTCCGGGTTCGAATCCCGGTGAGGCATGGATGTTGTGTTTGTCTTACGGCAGTGGCTCTCTCCCTTCCCTGGAACCAGTGACCCTAAATTAGGGACGGGCGACTGCTTATACCCCATTGAGTTGCTCACGGTGGTCGTTAAACCTCCAATCAAAAAAAAGTAACACATTGGCCGCACCAGTGGCGCAGTGGTCTAAGAGATTGTTTCTGATCATTCGTCCGAAAGGGGTCCGGGTTCGAATCCCGGTGAGGATGGATGCTGTGTTTCTCTTACGGCACTGGCTCTCTCCATTCCCTGGAACCAGTGACCCTAAATTAGGGACGGGCGACTGCTTATAGCCCATTGTGTTGCTCACGGTGGTCGTTAAACCTTCAATAACAAAAAATAATAAGTAAATGTGCACAGATACAGACAGTGTAACACAGATATAGACATATTGATCAAGTAACACATTGGCCGCCCCGGTGGCGCAGTGGTCTAAGCGATGGCCTCTGATCATTCGTCTGAACGGGGTCCGGGTTCGAATCCCGGTGAGGCATGGATGTTGTGTTTGTCTTACGGCACTGGCTCTCTCCCTTCCCTGGAACCAGTGACCCTAAATTAGGGACGGGCGACTGCTTATAGCCCATTGAGTTGCTCACAGGTGGTCGTTAAACCTCCAGTCAAAAAAAAAAAAGTAACACATTGGCCGCACCAGTGGCGCAGTGGTCTAAGCGATTGTTTCTGATCATTCGTCCGAAAGAGGTCCGGGTTCGAATCCCGGTGAGGATGGATGTTGTGTTTCTGTTACGGCACTGGCTCTCTCCCTTCCCTGGAGAAAGTGACCCTAAATTAGGGAAGGGCGACTGCATATAGCCCATTGTGTTGCTCACGGTTGTCGTTAAACCTCCAATAACAAAAAATAATAAGTAAATGTGCACAGATACAGACAGTGTAACACAGATATAGACATATTGATCAAGTAACACATTGGCAGCACCAGTGGCACAGTGGTCTAAGCGATTGTTTCTGATCATTCGTTCGAAAGGGGTCCGGGTTCGAATCCCGGGCAGGCATGGATGTTGTGTTTGTGTTACGGCACTGGCTCTCTCCCTTCCCTGGAACCAGTGACCCTAAATTAGGGACGGGCGACTGCTTATAGCCCATTGAGTTGCTCACAGGTGGTCGTTAAACCTCCAATCAAAAAAAAAAAAACCTCCAATAACAAAAAATAGATAAATACAATGTGCACAGATATAGACATATTGATCGATTAACAGATTGGCCGCCCCGGTGGCGCAGTGGTCTAAGCGATGGCTTCTCATCATTCGTCCGAAAGGGGTCCGGGTTCGAATCCCGGTGAGGCATGGGTGTTGTGTTTGTCCTACGGCACTGGCTCTCTCCCTTCCCTGGTACCAGTGACCTTAAATTAGGGACGGTCGACTGCATATACCCCATTGTGTTGCTCACGGTGGTCGTTAAACCTCCAATAACAAAAAATAATAAATAAATGTGCACAGATACAGACAGTGTTACACAGATATTTTTTTTTTGATTGGATTTTTAACGACCACCGTGAGCAACTCAGTGGGCTATAAGCAGTCGCCCGTCCCTAATTTAGGGTCACTGGTTCCAGGGAAGGAGAGAGCCAGTGCTGTAAGACAAACACAACATCCATGCCCCACCGGGAATCGAACCCTGACCCCGTTCGGACGAATGATCAGAGGCCATCGCTTAGACCACTGCGCCACCGGGGCGGCTGTTACACAGATATAGACATATTGATCAAGTAACACATTGGCCGCACCAATGGCGCAGTGGTCTAAGCGATGGCTTCTGATCATTCGTCCGAAAGGGGTCTGGGTTCGAATCCCGGTGAGGCATGGGTGTTGTGTTTTTGTCTTACGTGACTGGCTCTGTCCCTTCCCTGTAATTAGTGACCCTAAATTAGGGACGGGCGACTGCTTGTTGCTCACGGTGGCCGTTAAACGTCCAATAAAAAAACAGAAATTTCATTTCATTTATTGAAATATTCTGCTACACCTGATAATTCAATACGTAACAGGAATTATGAACTATATGCTCAACCACAATAAAGCTATATGAAATATTAAGTAAGAGTGAAAAATGTTCAATATACATGAGTAACATTTTAAATATTTCATAAACTGTTCAACAAACGAAACATGTAGAGTTAATATTGTAAACACATAAATTATTGAAGGCGCCACGCATCACCACGGTGAATGGCATGGAGCCAGGGAAAAAGGCGGTGTTAAAAAAGCCTGAGAAGCCCCTGATCCCCAAATTCGATCGGTGAGAGGTCGGGCAATCGGGCTGGCAATGGAAGCGTTTTAAGCCTGGGAAAGCCTCCTCAAAAATTGTTCGGGATGGTGCGACAGGAATGGCAATTCTACAGGTCGTAGAATGTCGACGTACCATTGAGCCGTCAGGATGGCATGGAGGACTCCCTAGGCGTGCCGTTCCACGGTAAATGTACGGTCCGTGCGCTGGCCGGCTCGAACCGTGACTCATCACTGAAGACAAGACGACCCCACTGGACACTATCCGATGATGATCGGGCCCGACACCACTGCAAACGATGAGGGGTAGTGGCCTCGAATGTAGATCCCTTGCCGCAAGTGTTTTGGCAAATTTCCTGATGGCCACTTGCGTACGTGTAGACTACGCAACGCGGATGATTGAGAGCTACGAACTCGGTTCTGTTCGTTCGACTCGTACGATCGCTCGATCCTCACGCCCTGTTGTTGTCCTCGGCCGTCCACTGCCCGCGTGCCTCTGGGTTGTGCCCTCTACCGATCAGCGCCAATATCGACCATTTGCCGCGTCGCTCCGACCCAAATGCCTGGCGGTTCGGCGACTTGACCAATAGGCTTCTCTCAGCCCTCGTCCTCAAACTCGCTTAACTATTCGTATTGTGCACGATCTCACGTCGAAGCATCTTCACACTCCATGGAGATTAATGAAACCTTAATCCGCTGTCACAATTGTCCCTGCGTGTGAGCTTTGCTCTTAATATACCTTCGATGCGCGGTTTCCACAGAGCAGGAGACTCAGAGGTTAATCTTCCATAGAGACTTATATAGTTGCAATTTGGCAACGAAGATCTCAATAGAACAGCGCGCCAGTGGACGGCCATGGAACTAAAACGTCGAACCGTAACCCACTGCCTCCCCACCCATCCAAGAGTTTACAACTCAGATCAGATCATATGTTGAGGATTTTAGGAAAGGAGTGTCTGACCCCAGGTCTTAAACAACCCATAGAAATAAGAAGCTAGGTGATTTGGGCTAGAGAGCCCGATAGGAAAGTGACACGAAGCGAGGTAGAAAACCGCCCTTATTTATTACCGCGGGCCAGTACCCAAGGGCCGACGGCTTAACGTGCCTATCCGACGCAAGGCTGATATTTAGTGGTTCGAACCTGAGGTTTCTCCGTGGCAGTCACGAACGTTGACCACTAGGCTGTCTGCTGCTCCTGGAGTTTAAAACTCAGATCAGATCATATGTAAAGGATTTTTAGGAAGGGGTGTCTGACCCCAGGTCTTAAACAACCCTCGAAATAGGAAGCGAGGATATTTGGGCTACAGTACTCGATAGGAAAGTGACAGGGAAGCGAGGTAGAAAGGGGGAGGAAGACGCCCCTTATTTATAACCGGGGAGCAGTACCCAGGGTCCGACGGCTTAACATGCCCATCTGACGCACGTTGGATATTTAGTGGTTTGAGCGTTCGTACCAGCTGGGATCGAACCTGTGGTTTCCTCCGTGGCAGTCACGAATGTTGACCACTAGGCTGTCCGCGGCCCCTACAGTTTACAACTCAGATCAGATCATATGTAGAGGATTTTAGGAAGGTGAGTGTCTGACCCTGGTCTTAAACAACCCTTAGAAGTAGGAAGCGAGGGATATTTGGGCTACAGTGCCCGATAGGAAAGTGACACGGAAGCGAGGTAGAAAAGGGGGAGGAAGACGCCCTTATTTATAACCAGGAGAAGCAGTACCCGGGGTCCGACGGCTTGACATGCCCAAATCCGACGCACGTTGGATATTTGAGTGGTTTTGAGCGTTCGTGCCTGCATGGGATCGAACCCGATGTCTTCTCCGTGGCAGTCACGAAGCGTTGACTACTAGGCCAATCGCCGCCCAACGCACACAACTCTCTCCGTGGTGCTACTTACATAGTCACTGGTACCATATCACGTGACAGACGCTATCGTAGTTTGGTGTCCGACCACTGGGCCGCTGTCTTAATCACGAGAGTTGGAACACTGTCTCTCCTCTGTGAGCGCTGTGGCGGGCAGCCTATTTCGTCATTGGTCGTTATTTTTTGATCATTTCCATATTCGGCCCTGAGGTACCTGTGCTCCGCCGAGTTTCATCAGGATCGAACGACTATCTTAGGGTGCTTCGCTTTTTCTTTTTTTTTGCATGGGGTGGGGGTGCGGGGGTGGAAGAAGTATTTGTATTTCAGTTTGAAAATGGGGCCAATTTTCTGAAAACAAATCAGTTTTCGGAAGATTAATCATAATCCACTAAATTTGGTAAATTCAGAAATCTGTTTCCGGTAATCATAATCCTCTTCCCCCTGTGATGTTTCCACTCTCGTGTGTTGTTATTTGACGATAACCCCCCCCCCCCCCCCATAAAAGTTTGCATTTAAGCTTGATAAGCGTGGGGGAAATTTCTGAAAACGGAAATTATGAAGTGCGAAAATCTGTAAGAATTGATGCCTGGTGTCAACAGTATTCGTATTCTCAAAGTTACACCAGTTATCCAAAATACACTGGTGTGCAAAAATTAAGGACGAAGAGGAGAAATCAGAATAACAGCGGAACGAGCAGGCAGAACGGACCGAAAGACCACTCAGGAGATAGACTAGGGTCCGGTACGGCAGGGCATGCGCATAAATGCAGCATGGCGGGGGGGAGGTCTGGAAGTATAAAGCACACGGGCGGTGTACGCTCAGCAATTCGGTGAAAGCTATTGCACGGTGTACATCGTGGTTTGAACGACATCGAGTTACTACCACCGTGTGATATGGCCAACGAGGCAATCCCAGTAGACGACATCTGGATGAATTTACCCGAGGTCGCGTCATTGGGAAGTTGGAAGAAGGTCGAAGTGTGACTAGTGTGACCGAGGAGTTCGGGATCGCTCACAGCATCGTTTCACGAGCTTGGAGAGCATTTCAAACAACAGGAACAACTGTCCAAGAGTTTAGCATTGGTCGTCCACGAGCACCCACTGCAGCGGACGACCGGTATATTTTCCTACAGGCGAGAAGAGACAGACGGTAAACAGCGGGAGAAATCACAAGGCACATGCAACAGACAACTGGACGTCCGTTATCGCGTTTTACCGTGGCCAAAAGGCCGCACAAAGAGGGGTCTATTTGCACGACGACCAGTACGGTGTGTGCCATTAACGCCTTCTCATCGGAGACGGCGGTTTCTGTGGTGAAAGGAACACAAGAACTGGACACATCAGCAATGGGGTCGAGTTCTCTTTACGGATGAGAGCCGATTTAGTCTAACGAGCTATTCTGGACGTATACACATCTGAAGAGAGCAGGGAACACGCAATCATACCCTCAACATCATCGAAAGGGACCGGTTTGGAGGTGGCGAAGTTCTCGTTTGGGACGGTATCATGCTTGGTAACCGTACTGACCTCCACATCTTCCAAGAAGGTTCAGTGACCAGTGGTGTCCGCTATTGTACCGATGTTCTACCTGCCTCACGTGCGTCTGTTTAAAGGTGCTGTGGGTCCTGAGTTCCTCTTCATGGACGACAACGCTACACCTCATCGTACAGTGGCTGTCGCAGAGCTGTTGGAGAGTGAAGATATTCAACGCATGCATTGGCCCACAAGGTCCCCGGACCTAAATCCAATCGAACATGTGTAGGCCTTTCTCGGGAGACGCTTGGCAGCACGTCACCAGCTGCCAGCAAAGATTCCACAGCTGCGATTGGCTCTACAAGAGGAATGGGCCGCGATGCCTCAACAGCTCCTTGACAACCTCGTCCTCAGCATGGACAGACGTTGTAAATCCTGCAACGCAGTCAGGGGTGATCATATCCCCTACTAAAGACTGGATTTTTCTTGACAGCCGCCTGTCACATAGACGCTTCTGTCTGCTGTCCAGTTGTGCTCGAAGCTACCCTTTCAATAAAGTGCCTTTGTATCCTTTGGATTCCTTGTTTGGACGGTTTTTGCACACTTGTCCCATATTCTTACATCTCAGGGATCTTATGGTATGATTTGAGTCGATGTGGAACACTTCTGCACGATGTTACATTCGAAAAACCGTCTCGTCCTTAATTTTTGCACGCCAGTGTATGCAGAAAATGTTTCGCCTATTTTCAGCTTTTCTATTATGCAACATTCTTCCACTAGAAGGCATTCTTCCACTAGTTATATCATGTTACCACCTATATTTCTTTTAACTGTTCGATTTGAAAATCTCCTTCTCTCTGATACCTTCCTTGTGCTGTGAGGAACTTTTTGAGGGCTATTTGTGTGTTTTCGTAACATACCTTTTAGCCGCTGGTGAAAGTAAGTAACTGTTTCTATTTCTGGATGTTTTATCGATTGTTGAATTTTTCTAGCCGGTTCCATTGACTTTGAATAACTTTGATAAATTTAATTCGCTTCAGAAGGGATTCAAAAGACGTGCTCACTACAACCGAAAACTCGGTGTCATCTTCCTTGTATTCTTTTTTACGGACTGAGAACAGGCTGCTAGATCTGAACTCCCAGAATTTATGATACTACCCAATGGCGCACTCAGTCGGGGTGGCCAAGGGGTCCAGGGCCCTTCCCATGAAGTATCACTTAGGGCTTCGTTTTTTGTTATTGGCTGCTTATTTTCTAATATATTTGTACATGTTTTTTAAATATATGTTTGCCGCCCCGGTGGCACAGTTGTCTGAGCGATGACTTCTAATCATTCGTCCGAGATGGACCCGGTTTGGGAATCCCAATGAGGCATGGATGTTGTGTTTTTCTTTACGGCGCTCTCTCCCTTCCCTGGAACCAGTGACCCTAAATTAGGGATGGGCGACTGCTTATAGCCCACGGTGGTCGTTAAACTTTCAATAATATATATATATATAAGACTGCATATATATATATATAAGACTGCAGTGTGCTAAACAAGTTCAACACAGGTAGTGACCATAGATTGAAAGTGAGCGATGTAAGATGCACCTCAACACTAAACTGGAACGTGGCAAGCTCATAAGACAAACAAAATGTATTGACATATCTCAACCTTAAAAAACACCATAATACTTTCAAGTTGGAACTGAAGAACAGATTCTCTGCTTTAGAAGGCCTAACATCGGAAGAAGTGGATATTTCGGAAGTTAACAGAAAAGTAACCAAAGCTCTTATGGAAACAGCAACAAAATTAGCTGGGTCTAAGAACAAGTTGCATGTAAACAAATTATCAGGAAAAACCAAAAATGTTGATGCAAAAAAGAAGAGAGATGAGGACAACTAAAAGAAGATGTGACTTCCAAAGTGGAATATATAGAGCTATGCAAGACAGCACGAAAAAGTATCACTGAAGACGTAATGAAATTCAACTGTGAGCTAGTGAGGAAAGCAATTCAAGAAAACGACCAAAGCCTAAAGATAGCAAAGGGACATCTCAGTAAGGGAAGAAAACAGATTATGGCTCTGAGAAAAGAAGATGGTTCTATAACAAGAAATAGAGGCGAAATTTTGACAAGAGTGAAAGATTTCTACTCCAAATTATATGAAAGGATGATACATGTACTCCAGACATCATGAAAGGTACCAGAGTTCTTCCAGTCCTCCCAGCAGAAGTAGCTCATGCAATCAAGAACATGAAGCGGGGGAAAGCTCCAGGAGAAGATGGAATTACTATAGACATCATACAAGAAGCAAGTGGAGGAAATTGAAACAGTACTCGCCCAAATTTTCACTCGGTGCCTTAATGAAGGGAAGATTCCTGAGGATTGGAACAATGCTACAATGATCCTGCTACATCCAAAGGTGACATTGAGGATCTCAGGAACTACAGACCTATCAGCCTCCTATCAGTGGTTTATAAAATCTTCACTAAAGTTCTTTCACACCGCTTGAAGGTAACACTGGACATGGCTCAACCGAGAGAACAAGCTGGATTCAGGAGTGGCTACAGCACAATAGATCATATCCACGTACTGAGAGAACTAATTGAAAGAGCGAGGGAATATGAACTTCCATTGTGCATGGCTTTTATCCACGATTATGAAAAAGCCTTTGATTCGGTGAAACCATCAGCAGTTACCACGGCTCTGAAATCCTGCGGTATTGAAGATGCATACATTAATATTATTAATAACATCTATGAAAATGCAAGTGCAAAGATTCGGCTGTTTGAAAATACAACACACATAAAAATTGGAAAGGAGTGAGACAAGGTGACACCATATCTCCAAAGCTCTTTAATGCCACATTGGAAAATGTCTTTCAATCACTGAACTGGGAAAACAAAGGGATAAAGATTAATGGAGATTATCTAACCCACCTTCGTTTTGCTGATGACGTAGTCATTTTTGCAACTACCCCATCAGAGCTGCAGAGTATGATCCAGGAACTTGCTGACAAGAGTAAGAAGTGGGATTAGAAATGAACTTTCAGAAGACAAAAGTGATGTTCAATGCTTTTACAAGAAATGAAGATTTATCGATTGATGGAGAAAAACTGGAGATAACAGATACGTATGTTTATCTTGGGCAGCAGATATCAAGTGAGGGTCACATTGATGAAGAAATTAATCGGCGTACAAAACTTGCCTGGAGAGCTTTTTGGAAGAAACAGCATAATTTTCAAGAGCAATATGCCATTATGTCTTAAAAGAAAAGTGTTTGATCAATGCATCCTTCCAGTGCTTACGTATGGTGCCAATGAGACGTGGACCTTAACTAAAAGAGACATACAAAGGCTGCAATCAACTCAAAGAGGCATGGAGAGGTGCATGCTTGGTATAACCAGGAGAGATAAGAAGAGGAACTCGTGGATCCGAAAAATGACGAGAGTGGAAGACATCATGATCAGAGTTAAATCCCTGAAATGGCAATGGGCTGGACATACTGCCAGAAGGACAGACCATAGATGGACAGCCGAAATTTTAGATTGGATTCCAAGGGGACAGGAAAAGACCCAGAAAAAGACCACATGGGAGATGGGTGGATGAAATTCGTAAATATGCGGGAGTGACATGGAGGAGACTGGCACAAGACAGACCGTTGTGGAGAAACTTGGGGAGACCTTCGTCCAGCAGTGGATTGATAATGTTTGACAATGATGATGATGATGATGATATATATATATATATATATATATAGTTGTAGAAGTTGAAAGTTCCTCTGACAGAGCTGCACTACTCGTTATCCAACTCTCGAGAAGATATCAAACTCAGATTATTCAAACTTATGCACCCACCACAAGTCATCCTGAAGAAGAAATTGAAGAATTTTATGAGGAAATTCGTCATCTAAATAATAAAGGTAAGCAGCACTTAAAGATTATTATGGGAGATTTCAATGCAAAAATAGGGCAACGGCAACAGAATGAAACTTCAGTAGGTAAGTTCGGTCACAGCAACATAAACCAGCGTGGAAATACTCTCGTTGAGTTTGCAGAGGCAGAAGGGTTTTTCATCTTGAACTCCTTTTTCAAGAAAAAGCCACACAGGAAATGGACATGGAGACATCCAAATGGGACGACAAGTGAAATTGATTTTATTATGTGTAACAAAAAATTCGTCATAGAAGACTGCAGTGTGCTGAACAAGTTCAACACAGGTAGTGACCATAGATTGGTGAGATGTAAGATGCACCTCAACACTAAACTTGAACGTGGCAAGCTCATAAGACAAACAAAATCTATTGACATAACCAATCTTAAAAAACACCACAATACTTTCAAGTTGGAACTGAAGAACAGATTCTGTGCTTTAGAAGGCCTAACATCGGAAGAAGTGGATATTTCTGAAGTTAACAGAAAAGTAACCAAAGCTCTTATGGAAACAGCAACAAAATTAGCTGGGTCTAAGAACAAGTTGCATGTGAACAAATTATCAGGAAAACCCAAAATGTTGATGCAAAAAAGAAGAGAGATGTGGACAACTAAAGAAGATGTGACTTCCAAAGTGGAATATATAGAGCTATGCGAGACAGTACGAAAAAGTATCACTGAAGACGTAAGGAAATTCAACTGTGAACTAGTGAGGAAAGCAATTGAAAACAACCAAAGCCTAAAGATAGCAAAGGGACATCTCAGTAAGGGAAGAAAACAGATTATGGCACTGAGAAAAGAAGATGGTTCTGTAACAAGAAATAGAGGCGAAATTTTGACAAGAGTGAAAGATTTCTTCTCAAAACTACATGAAAGGGATGATACATGTACTCCAGACATCATGAAAGACACCAGTACCAGAGTTCTTCCAGTCCACGCAGCGGAAGCTGCACATGCAATCAATAACATTTTTTTTATTGGAGGTTTAAAGACCACCGTGAGCAACTCAATGGGCTATAAGCAGTCGCCCGTCCCTAATTTAGGGTCACTGGTTCCAGGGAAGGGGAGAGAACCAGTGCCGTAAGACAAACACAACATCCATGCCTCACCGGGATTTGAACCCAGACCCCTTTCGGACGAATGATCAGAGGCCATCGCTTAGACCACTGCGCCACCGGGGCGGCATCAAGAACATGAAGCGGGGAAAAGCTCCAGGAGAAGATGGAATGACTGTAGACATCATACAAGGAGCAAGTGGAGAAATCGAAGCAGTACTCGCCCAAATTTTCACTCGATGCCTTAATGAAGGGAAGATTCCGGAGGACTGGAACAACGCTACAATGATCCTTCTACATAAAAAAGGTGACATTGCGGATCTCAGGAACTACAGACCTATCAGCCTCCTATCAGTGGTTTATAAAATTTTCACTAAAGTTCTTTCACACCGCTTGAAGGTAACACTGGACATGGTTCAACCGAGAGAACAAGCTGGATTCATGAGTGGCTACAGCACAATAGATCATATCCACGTACTGAGAGAACTAATTGAAAGAGCGAGGGAATACGAACTTCCATTGTGCATGGCTTTTATCGATTATGAAAAAGCCTTTGATTCGGTGAAACCATCAGCAGTTACAATGGCTCTGAAATCCTGCGGTATTGAAGATGCATACATTAATATTATTAATAACATCTATGAAAATGCAAGTGCAAAGATTCGGCTGTTTGAAAATACAACACACATAAAAATTGGAAAGGGAGTGAGACAAGATGACACCATATCTCCGAAGCTCTTTAATGCCACATTGAAGGGTGTCTTTCAGTCGTTGAGTTGGGAAAACAAGGGGATAAAGATTAATGGAGATTATCTAACCCACCTTCGTTTTGCTGATGACGTAGTCATTATTGCAACTACCCCATCAGAGCTGCAGAGTATGATCCAGGAACTTGCTGACAAGAGTAAAGAAGTGGGATTAAAAATGAATTTTCAGAAGACAAAAGTGATGTTCAATGCTTTTACAAAAAATAAAGATTTATCGATTGATGGAGAAAAGCTGGAGATAACAGAAACATACGTTTATCTTGGACAGCAGATATCAAGTGAGGGTCACATTGATGAAGAAATTAATCGGCGTACAAAACTTGCCTGGAGAGCTATTGGAAGAAACAGCATAATTTTCAAGAGCAATATGCCATTATGTCTTAAAAGAAGAGTGTTTGATCAATGCATCCATCCAGTGCTTACGTATGGTGCAGAGACGCGGACCTTAACTAAAAGAGACATACAAAGGCTGCAGACAACTTAAAGTAGCATGGAGAGGTACATGCTTGGTGTAACCAGGAGAGGTACGAAGAGGAACTCGTGGATCAGAAAAATGACAAGAGTGGAAGACATCATGATCAGAGTTAAATCCCTGAAATGGCAATGGGCTGGACATACTGCCAGAAGGACAGACCATCGATGGACAGTCGAAATTTTAGATTGGATTCCAAGGGACAGGAAAAGACCCAGAAGAAGACCACATGGGAGATGGGTGGATGAAATTCGAAAGTATGCAGGAGTGACATGGAAGAGACTGGCACAAGACAGACCGTTGTGGAGGAAACTTGGGGAGACCTTCGTCCAGCAGTGGATTGATAATGGTTGACAATGATGATGATGATATATATATATATATATATATATATATATATATATATATATATAGAGCTATGCAAGACAGTACGAAAAAGTATCACTGAAGACGTAAGAAAATTCAACTGTGAACTAGTGAGGAAAGCAATTGAAAACAACCCAAGCCTAAAGATAGCAAAGGGACATCTCAGTAAGGGAAGAAAACAGATTATGGCACTGAGAAAAGAAGATGGTTCTGTAACAAGAAATAGAGACGAAATTTTGACAAGAGTGAAATATTTCTACTCCAAATTATATGAAAGGGATGATACATGCACTCCAGACATCATGAAAGATACCAGTACCAGAGTTCCTCCAGTCCTTCCAGCAGAAGTTGCACATGCAATCAAGAACATGAAGCGGGGAAAAGCTCCAGGAGAAGTTGGAATTACTGTAGACATCATACAAGAAGCACGTGGAGAAATCGAAACAGTACTCGCCCAAATTTTCACTCGATGTCTTAATGAAGGAAAGATTCCTGAGGATTGGAACACTGCTACAATGATCCTGCTAGATAAGAAAGGTGACATTGAGGAACTCGGAAACTACAGACCTATCAGCCTCCTATCAGTAGTTTATAAAATCTTCACTAAAGTTCTTTCACACCGCTTGAAGGTAACACTGGACATGGCTCAACCGAGAGAACAAGCTGGATTCAGGAGTGGCTACAGCACAATAGATCATATCCACGTGCTGAGAGAACTAATTGAAAGAGCGAGGGAATATGAACTTCCATTGTGCATGGCTTTTATCGATTATGAAAAAGCCTTTGATTCGGTGAAACCATCAGCAGTTACAATGGCTCTGAAAGCCTGCGGTATTGAAGATGCATACATTAATATTATTAATAACATCTATGAAAATGCAAGTGCAAAGATTAGGCTGTTTGAAAATACAACAAACATAAAAATTGGAAAGGGAGTGAGACAAGGTGACACCATATCTCCGAAGCTCTTTAATGCCACATTGGAGGGTGTTTTTCAGTCACTGAGCTGGGAAAACAAGGGGATAAAGATTAATGGAGATTATGTAACCCACCTTCGTTTTGCTGATGACGTAGTCATTTTTGCAACTAGCCCATCAGAGCTGCAGAGTATGATCCAGGAACTTGCTGACAAGAGTAAAGAAGTGGGATTAAAAATGAACTTTCGGAAGACAAAAGTGATGTTCAATGCTTTTACAAGAAATGAAGATTTATCGATTGATGGAGAAAAGCTGGAGATAACAGATACGTACGTTTATCTTGGACAGCAGATATCAAGTGAGGGTCACATTGATCAAGAAATTAATCGGCGTACAAAACTTGCCTGGAGAGCTTTTGGAAGAAACAGCATAATTTTCAAGAGCAATATGCCATTATGTCTTAAAAGAAAAGTGTTTGATCAATGCATCCTTCCAGTGCTTACGTATGGTGCAGAGACGTGGACCTTAACTAAAAGAGACATACAAAGGCTGCAGACAACTCAAAGTAGCATGGAGAGGTGCATACTTGGTGTAACCAGGAGAGATAAGAAGAGAAACTCGTGGATCCGAAAAATGACAAGAGTGGAAGACATCATGATCAGAGTTAAATCCCTGAAATGGCAATGGGCTGGACATACTGCCAGAAGGACAGATCATCGATGGACAGCCGAAATTTTAGATTGGATTCCAAGGGACAGGAAAAGACCCAGAAGAAGACCACATGGGAGATGGGTGGATGAAATTCGAAAGTATGCAGGGGTGATCTGGAGGAGACTGGCACAAGACAGACCGTTGTGGAGGAAACTTGGGGAGACCTTCGTCCAGCAGTGGATTGATAATGGTTGACAATGATGATATATATATATATATATATATATATATATATATATATATATACACTATATTGACAAAAGTAACCGGACACATCTTCAAAAGCAAATGAACGGATCCGTTGCGTTTTTAAGATGCGCAGTACAGCTGCAAACGGTATAAAAACAAGCCTGCAGTTGACCGCGATCATATCGCACTGTGAGGTTAAGTGAAAATGTCCCTGCGAAGGAGAACTGACTTTGAGAAAGGAAAGATTGTTGGGTGTTATATTAGTGGGTTGTCCATAAGAGAAACCGAGAGGCGTTTAAACATACCCAAGTCAACTGTTTTGAATGTACTGAATAAGTGGAAGGCGCACGGCGTGCCTGAAGCAGCAAAACCTACCGGCAGACCAAAGAAAACCAGTGATAGAGGACGTGGAAGTCTCAGGAGAGTCGTTACAGCTAATCGACGGAGTACTGCACAAGACCTCAGTGTGAAAAAAAATGCTGGAACCTCGGTATGTACACATACCATTAGCAGAGAACTTCCTTCCATGGGTTACCTTGGTCGTGCGGCTGCTCATAAGTTCATCTCCACTCGGAATGCTACTCGTCGTTTAGCATGGTATAAAGAACATTTATGGTGGACCGCAGATCAATGGAAACGGGTCCTATCTAGGGACTGATGAATCCAGATACACGATCCATCAGTCTGATGGCCGTGTGTGGGTATGGCGGCAGCCGGGGGATGCTATTTACCATAATGCACTGTTCCTACGGTCAAGTTTGGAGCTGGCAGTGTACTCGTGTGGGGGTGTTTTTTGTGATATGCTTCCAGCCCATTTGTTATCGTGGACAACCCTGTTAACCAAGACGTCTACCTCGATATTCTGGGCAATTATGCCTTACCAACTCTGTGGCAATACTATGGAACCGAGCCTTGTTGGTACCTGCAGGATAATGCACCGAGCCATAAAGCAAGGACTATGACGGCGTGGTTTGGCGATAATTCCGTATCGTGTGTCGACTGGCCAGCACAGAGCCCTTGTCTTAATCCCATAGAGCACCTATGGGATGAATTAGAGCGCCACATAAGAAATTTGGAACCAAGGCCAACTACTAAGCAACGGTTAGCGGCAGCATTATGTACTGAATGGAAGCGCATACCTATAACTGTGTTCGAAAACCTTGTCGAAAGCATGTCTCGAAGGGTCAGTGCATGCTTAAGGCCAAAGATGGACCAACACCGTACTATATGTCCATAAATGATATGCTGTGTTTCTTTTCTAGGTGTCCGGTGACTTTTGTCAATATCGTGTATATGTGTTTTATTAGAATAATTGGAAATGTACTTTATATGTATTTTAATGCTTTCGCATTATTTTGGAAGGTGTTTCCTCCAGGGAAATTTTTGCAATCAATTAAATTTTATTTGCATCTTCAATATTTTGGGCCACTTTCATGAAGAAATCCTGTGTGCGTCACTGATACTACCAATAAATACGAGTATTATCGGAGTGAAATATGGGTTCGAATCCACGTCGAAATCTTGCTGCCACTGTTTTAATCAGTTTCGTAGCGGTGGAGAGTTATTTAAAGCGGTACATCTTTGTTTTCATAACAAAAAACTAGATGGCGCTGCAATCTAAATCAGCACTTGCCTCGCACAATTGAAAGAAGAAAATCGCTGATTAGTACAAGAAGTCCATTGGAAATAATTTTCTGTCATTTAGCTTAGACAGAAATAAAAATGACGAGCAATTTGATTTTGTTGACTAGTAAAATTTTAAATTTCGGGAATTTTTATCGCAAACCGATATGCTAGTAACGAAAACGATTAAGGTGAATGTCTACTGGTTTTGCTCCCTATACTTCCAACGTTCCAATCCTCAGGGATCTTCCTTCATTAAGGCATCGAGTGAAAATTTGGGCGAGTACTGTTTCAATTTCTCCACTTGCTTCTTGTATGATGTCTATAGTAATTCCATCTTCTCCTGGAGCTTTCCCCCGCTTCATGTTCTTGATTGCATGAGCAACTTCTGCTGGGAGGACTGGAAGAACTCTGGTACCTTTCATGATGTCTGGAGTACATGTATCATCCCTTTCATATAATTTGGAGTAGAAATCTTTCACTCTTGTCAAAATTTCGCCTCTATTTCTTGTTATAGAACCATCTTCTTTTCTCAGAGCCATAATCTGTTTTCTTCCTTTACTGAGATGTCCCTTTGCTATCTTTAGGCTTTGGTTGTTTTCAATTGCTTTCCTCACTAGCTCACAGTTGAATTTCCTGACGTCTTCAGTGATACTTTTTCGTGCTGTCTTGCATAGCTCTATATATTCCACTTTGGAAGTCACATCTTCTTTAGTTGTCCTCATCTCTCTTCTTTTTTGCATCAACATTTTGGTTTTTCCAGATAATTTGTTTACATGCAACTTGTTCTTAGACCCAGCTAATTTTGTTGCTGTTTCCATAAGAGCTTTGGTTACTTTTCTGTTAACTTCCGAAATATCCACTTCTTCCGATGTTAGGCCTTCTAAAGCAGAGAATCTGTTCTTCAGTTCCAACTTGAAAGTATTATGGTGTTTTTTAAGGTTGGTTATGTCAATAGATTTTGTTTGTCTTATGAGCTTGCCACGTTCCAGTTTAGTGTTGAGGTGCATCTTACATCTCACCAATCTATGGTCACTACCTGTGTTGAACTTGTTTAGCACACTGCAGTCTTCGATGACGAATTTTTTTGTTACACATAATAAAATCAATTTCACTTGTCATCCCAATTGGATGTCTCCATGTCCATTTCCTGTGTGGCTTTTTCTTGAAAAGGAATTCAAGATGAAAAATCCTTCTGCCTCTGCAAACTCAACGAGAGTATTTCCACGCTGGTTTCTGTTGCCGTGACCGAATTTACCTACTGAAGTTTCATTCTGTTGCCGGTGCCCTATTTTTGCATTGAAATCTCCCATAATTATCTTCAAGTGCTGCTTACCTTTATTATTTAGATGACGAATTTCCTCATAAAATTCTTCAATTTCTTCTTCAGGATGACTTGTGGTGGGTGCATAAGTTTGAATAATCTGAGCTTGGTATCTTCTCGATAGTTGGATAACGAGTCGTGCAGCTCTGTCAGAGGAACTTTCAACTTCTACCACTTTATCCTTCAGTTTCTTGTTTATTATAAATCCAACACCACTAGTTCTGCCAGTATCTGTCCCACGATAATAGAAGAGATGTCCACTTTTCAGTTCAATGAGATCTTCTCCTTTTCTCCTTACCTCACTTAGCCCGACGATGTCCCACTTGATCCTTTGTAGTTCCTCTTCCAATTCAAGAAGCCTTGAATCAGAAGATAGGGAGCGTCCGTTGTAGGTAGCCAAGGTCAGCATCAAATGGCAGCCTAGTCCGGTCCTCCGGGGATTCTGCTACAATGATCCTGCTACATAAAAAAGGTGACATTGAGGATCTCAGGAACTACAGACCTATCAGCCTCCTATCAGTGGTTTATAAAATCTTCACTAAAGTTCTTTCACACCGCTTGAAGGTAACACTGGACATGGCTCAACCGAGAGAACAAGCTGGATTCAGGAGTGGCTACAGCACAATAGATCATATCCATGTACTGAGAGAACTAATTGAAAGAGCGAGGGAATATGAACTTCCATTGTGCATGGCTTTTATCGATTATGAAAAAGCCTTTGATTCGGTGAAACCATCAGCAGTTACCACGGCTCTGAAATCCTGCGGTATTGAAGATGCATACATTAATATTATTAATAACATCTATGAAAATGCAAGTGCAAAGATTCGGCTGTTTGAAAATACAACACACATAAAAATTGGAAAGGAGCGAGACAAGGCGACACCATATCTCCGAAGCTCTTTAATGCCACATTGGAAAATGTCTTTCAATCACTGAACTGGGAAAACAAAGGGATAAAGATTAATGGAGATTATCTAACCCACCTTCGTTTTGCTGATGACGTAGTCATTTTTGCAACTACCCCATCAGAGCTGCAGAGTATGATCCAGGAACTTGCTGACAAGAGTAAAGAAGTGGGATTAAAAATGAACTTTCAGAAGACAAAAGTGATGTTCAATGCTTTTACAAGAAATGAAGATTTATCGATTGATGGAGAAAAACTGGAGATAACAGATACGTATGTTTATCTTGGACAGCAGATATCAAGTGAGGGTCACATTGATGAAGAAATTAATCGGCGTACAAAACTTGCCTGGAGAGCTTTTGGAAGAAACAGCATAATTTTCAAGAGCAATATGCCATTATGTCTTAAAAGAAAAGTGTTTGATCAATGCATCCTTCCAGTGCTTACGTATGGTGCAGAGACGTGGACCTTAACTAAAAGAGACATACAAAGGCTGCAGACAACTCAAAGTAGCATGGAGAGGTGCATGCTTGGTATAACCAGGAGAGATAAGAAGAGGAACTCGTGGATCCGAAAAATGACGAGAGTGGAAGACATCATGATCAGAGTTAAATCCCTGAAATGGCAATGGGCTGGACATACTGCCAGAAGGACAGACCATAGATGGACAGCCGAAATTTTAGATTGGATTCCAAGGGACAGGAAAAGACCCAGAAAAAGACCACATGGGAGATGGGTGGATGAAATTCGTAAATATGCGGGAGTGACATGGAGGAGACTGGCACAAGACAGACCGTTGTGGAGGAAACTTGGGGAGACCTTCGTCCAGCAGTGGATTGATAATGGTTGACAATGATGATGATGATGATGACTTCCAACGTAAAAAAATTCGACCCGATTTTCTCAACGAAGAAAGATTTCTCATACAACAAAATATACAACATCCTAACTTCGATTGTACAATCGGTGGTTTTCCAAAAAAACTTTTCTGAACTATATTAAAAACCAATAACTTTACTTCGATGTAGAGGTAAGGAAGAGTGGCACTACCTGTGAGCAGGTGTCATAACTACACCGAAGTAAAGTTATGGATTTTTTAATACAGCCCAGGAAAGTTTTGCGCAAAAAAACACCCATTGCAATCTAAATTGTACAAATTTATTTCGATCGAAATATTGAACATGAAAATAAAAATAGGTTGTACAATCGGTACATTACGGTATTTTTATCATTGTGCAATCAATTAAATTGTACAAATAAATTTCGATCGAAATATTGAAGATACAAATAAAAGTAGGTTGTACAATCGGTACATTACGATGTTTTTATCATTGTGGAATAAATTAAATTGTACAAATCTATTTCGATCGAAATATTGAAGATGAAAATAAAAATAGGTTGTACAATTGGCACATTACGATGTTTTTATCATTGTGCATTCTATTAAATTGTACAAATCTATTACGATCGAAATATTGAAGTTGCAAATAAAAATAGGTTGTACGATCAGTACATTACGATGTTTTTATCATTGTGCAATCAATTAAATTGTACAAAACTGTTTCGATCGAAATATTGAAGATATAAATAAAAATAGGTTGTACAATTGGCACATTACGATGCTTTTATCATTGTGCAATCAATAAAATTGTACAAATAAATTTCGATCGAAATAGTGAAGATGCAAATAAAAATAGGTTGTACAATTGGCACATTACGATGTTTTTATCATTGTGCATTCTATTAAATTGTACAAATCTATTACGATCGAAATATTGAAGATGCAAATAAAAATAGGTTGTACAATCGGTACAATACGATGTTTTTGTCATTGTGCAATCAATTAAATTGTACAAATCTATTCGATCGAAATATTGAAGATGAAAATAAAAATGGTTTGTACAATCGGTACATTACGGTATTTTTATCATTGTGCAATCAATTAAATTGTACAAATCTATTTCGATCGAAATATTGAAGATGAAAATAAAAATAGGTTGTATACAATTGGCACATTACGATGTTTTTAGCATTGTGCAATCTTGTACATTACGTTGTTTTTCACCAGTGGGCCGTTTTGATGTGTGGGAAAATCTTTCTTAGCTGAGGAAAAAGGGTCGAACTTTTTTTCCCTTGGAAGTATAAGGAGCAAAATCACTAGACGGCCTTATTAATCGTACCGGAGGCGGATTGGGGTGACCAAACCAGGTCGGGAAATCTATACTCGGGGCAAAGCTAACCTGATTACACTATTAATGCCGTGAAACCCATTCACCGACAAAATATCTCTTGTGTATCAGTATTTCTCTGCGCACTAATGGAGTGCCACACTGCGCAGAGCCTTCCCCTTAAGAGTGACTTAAGGCAAGACAAAAAGAAACTTCCCGCGTTCTATCACCATGTCAGCCGTCAACCTCCATACCTTCTCAACCTTGCTGACCACCAGAAAAACGATTTATGAATGGGTGTTTTAAAACAGTAACCACGAGGAAACGAGCAAGCTTAATCTCCAAACCAATATCTCCCCACTTACCTTTAGGATAACACAATTCTCCCCTCTCTCTCGTAGTAAATATCCTCCGTGTACACTGTACAGCCTCCCTGAAGCAAAACACAAGTGACAACGACGTCACCAAAACGCGAATATTTGTATTTTTTAGAAACGCAACCGAAACTGGGATCTTTATTTTTATAATGTACTTACGTACATCATGTAGAACATCTATGTATATATCCATGCCCTTTTTAGGTCTCAGTTCAAACTCGAACACCGGCTTTTCAACTGGAACTACACTCATTGTCATAAAAATCCTCACACCAAGAACGAGACGTCGGATTGAAATCAGATTTTAGTATTGAGAGGGTACATACCTAGGACAGAAGTGATTACAATACCACAGCAACAGGACTATTTTCTGCGGACATACGGTACACATTCCGGTCAGCGTTAGTACCGCGTCGGACAGCTTCGTGTTCGGATACATACGGCGATACGGCCCCGCATGGAGTCAAAGAGACGTCGTATGTTTTCCTGGGACAGATTGGCCCACACTTCTTGGAACTCGCGCTCTAAATCATGAACACTGGGACACGGAGAAAGCTGGTGTCCCATCTGGTCCCACACGTGCTCGATGGGCGAGAGAACAAGCGATCTGGCAGACCATGGAAGCGTCGAAGCATGGCGTAGATAGTCTTGGGAAACCTTAGCCCTGTGCGATCGGGCCTTATCTTCTTGGAAAATGGTTCTGGGCCGCCCGGCCAGGAAAGGCAGCACATGGGGCCACATGATTTCCTGTACGTAGCGCTGGGATGTCAACGTCCTTTGGATCATTGCGAGGAAAGGCCGGCTGTCATACGCGGTGCCTCCCCAAACCATCACGCCTGCAGTTCGGGACGTGTGCCGCTGTATTGTGAGGTTGGGATTGTCGCTCTCTGATGTGGTCCTCCACACTTTGACACGGTGGTCGTCAGTTCCCATACAGAAGCGGAATTCGTCGCTGAACACGATACGACTCCAGCCCGTAGCATTCCACGTTGCTGGATACTGACACCACTACAATCGCCGCCGACGATGGTCAGGTGTTAATGGAAGAAAACGTAACGGCCGACGAGAGTGCTGATTCACCTCTACCAGGCGTCTGGAAATGGTTGTGGCGAACACAGGTCTCCCTTGTACAGCCGCCATATGTCTCTGGATATTGGACGAGGACGTCATTGAATCTGTGCGAGACGCTCCCAAGATCACACGGTGCTCTGCGGGTGTGGTGTGTCTGGGTTGTCCAGAGCCAGTCCGCCATGTCTGGGTGCCTTTCCGTGTCCATTGCTCCCAACACGATCGCTCCGTACTGTCCGACCGGCCCAAATGGCGGCCGATTCGACGCGCCGGCCAAGCTGCCTCTCTCATCCAGACAATACGGTAGCGTTCTAACTCCGTCAGTTGCCCGTACGCACTCCTACGGCGGCTACTCGGTATGTCGGTTGCTCAGAGATCTCGCCTGACTCTTACAGTGCACTTCGGCACGAATGTAGAGTATGATAATCTATGATCATATGTAGAGGATTTTAGGAAGGGAGTGTCTGACCCCAGGTCTTAAACAACCCATAGAAATAGGAAACTAGGAGATTTGGGACAGAGCGCCCGATAGGAAAGGGACACGGAAGTGAAGTAGAAAGGGGGAGGAAGACGCTTTTATTTATTACCGTGGGTCCGATGGCTTAACGTGCCCATCCGATGCACAGCGGATATTTAGTGGATCGAGCGTTCGTATCTACTTGCGATCGAACCTGAGGCCCTTTCCGTGGCAGTCACGAACGTTGCTCACTAGGCCACCCGCGTCACTCATAAATGTAGAGCCCCATGCGTGGCGTCTTATAAGCCCCACGGATTGCGATTGCAGCGCCGGTCTTGGACGCTCTGGCATGCGGAATTGCACGAAATTTTAATCATTTGCATGTCTGCCCTCCCCGTAGCTATTGCAGACTTTCGCGTTAATCGCACGGTTTTTTACGCTTTCCAACCGTAGGTTGAAGAAGCGTATATGCTCCAGCTTTGTCCTTCCGTCTGTCTGTCCGCACGATAACTCGCGTAAAAATGGTTCGATTTCAATGAAATTTTAGTTTGTGGTAGGGGGACCACTGGGGACGAACCCTATTGAAAATTTGACAGATGTGGTCAAAGGTCACGGCGTAGGTGCGGGATCCAATAAATTGTCCTTATGCGTCATAACTTGCGTAAATATGGTTCGATTTCGATGAAATTTTAGTATGTGGACGAACCATATTGAAAATGGGCGAAGTGGGTGAAAGGTGAGGACATAGGAGCGGGATGCATTCTATTGCCCTTATGCGTCATAAATTGGGTAAATATGGTTCGATTTCGATGAAATTTTAGTATGTGGCAGGGGACCATCTGATGGGGACGAACCCTATTGCAAATGGGTGAAGTGGGGTCGAAGGTCAGGACATAGGATCGGGATCCATTCCATCGCCCTTATGCGTTATAACTTACGCAAAAATGTTTCGATTGAGACAAAACCGTATCATGTTGTTCTGGAAGTATACCTTTAACGGTCCTGTTGAATATCATGGAAATGGGGTCAAAGGTCCGGTCATAGGAGCGAGATTTATTCCACAGCCATTATTCTCATAACTTGAGTAATTTCTGGTATGTTGGAAAGCGTGTCATAATGAATGTATTGCATGATTTTACTAACTTGTGTACGCTTTTCAACCGTAGGTTGAAGAAGCGTATACTTGTATGCTCCAGCTTTTTCCGTCTGTCTGTCCGCACGATAACTCACGTAAAAATGGTTCGATTTCGATGAAATTTTAGCATGCGGTAGGGGACAGGATGGGGACGAACCCTATTGAAAATGGGCAAAATGGGGTCAGAGGTCAGGACATAGAAGCGGGATCCGTATCACCGCCCTTACGCGTCATAACTTACGTAAACATGCTTCGATTGCGACGAAATACGATACGTCGTACCGTAATGACTTTAGAAGCAGTTCCGTCAAAAATGTTTTTTGTTAACAACTGCGGGTAGTGCGCATGCGTAAGATTCGTTAGCCATTATTTCAACATGATAATTTCCGTGAAAATTGCCCGATTTAGATGGGATTTTTATTTATAAAACGGCTTATGTGTGGTACCTCTTGATAATAGAAATAATTAACACGGACACAAAGAGATTTAATTTTGATATAAGTGAACCCCAAACGTTATAATATGTTTACTCCCCTCAAAACCAAGGCATTTTCCTATGAATTCTGGTATGTGTGAAAGCGTATCATAATCAGTATATTGCATGATTTTACTAACTTATATATTTTTTTCATTGAAGTCTATGTATCATCATTGCCAACCATTATCAATCCACTGCTGGACGAAGGTCTCTCCAAGGCTTCTCCACAACGGCCTGTCTTGCACCAGTCTCCTCCATGTTACTCCCGCATACTTTTGAATTTCATCCACCCATCTTCCATGTGGTCTTCTTCTGGGTCTTTTCCTGTGCCTTGGAATCCAATCTAAACTTTCAACTGTCCATCGATGGTCTGTCGTCATGGCAGTATGTCCAGCCCATTGCCATTTCAGCGATTTTACTCTGATCATGATGCCTTCCACTCTTGTCATTTTTCTGATCCACGAGTTCCTCTTCGTACCTCTCCTGGTTACACCAAGCATGTACCTCTCCATGCTACTTTGAGTTGTTTGCAGTCTTTTTATGTCTCTTTTAGTTAAGGTTCACATCTGTGCACCATACGTAAGCACTGGAAGGATGCATTGATCAAACACTTTTCTTTTAAGACATAATGGCATATTGCTCTTCCAAATTATGCTGTTTCTTCCAAAAGCTCTCCAGGCAAGTTTTGTACGCCGATTAATTTCTTCATCAATGTGACCCTCATTTGATATCTGCTGTCCAAGATAAACGTACGTGTCTGTTATCTCCAGCTTTTCTCCATCAATCGATAAATCTTCATTTCTTGTAAAAGCATTGAACATCACTTTTGTCTTCTGAAAGTTCATTTTTAATCCCACTTCTTTACTCTTGTCAGCAAGTTCCTGGATCATACTCTGCAGCTCTGATGGGGTAGTTGTGAAAATGACTACGTCATCAGCAAAACGAAGGTGAGTTAGATAATCTCCATTAATCTTTATCCCTTTGTTTTCCCAGTTCAGTGATTGAAAGACATTTTCCAATGTGGCATTAAAGAGCTTGAGAGATATGGTGTCACCTTGTCTCACTCCCTTTCTAATTTTTATGTGTGCTGTATTCTCATACAGCCGAATCTTTGCACTTGCATTTTCATAGATGTAATTTATAATATTAATGTATGCATCTTCAACACGTGTTTTTCAGTTTTTCTTGTCTGAAATATATGTTTAAAGGCGGTCCATAAAACATGTATGCATCTGGTGTCAAAACAGTGAGAATTTCCTCTTGCACTGTACTTCTCCCCGACCCCCTCTTCCAAACCTGTTGTTTTGCGTCAACCGTGGCATCGATTTTCTTGATCATCACCGGTGACTTTATCAACAAGAATCTCCACTTAAGGAGTTTTTAAGATATTTAGATACTTCACTTTGAACCTCTCTAAAACATGTATTTAGTTTTGCACATCCCCCCCCCCCGTCATTCAACATAAGTTTATTTCCATTTTTTTGTTTTGTTTTGCGCGATCTTTCAGTGGGACCTTTCCTTCCCCCTCCGATTAACGATCTACAGTCAAACCTCGATTTAACGAACTTCAAGGGACTAACAGTCATGTACGTAAAATCGAGGAAGCCTTTCGAATGCAGTATTCAAATTAAGCTAGTGTTCATAACAGGATACGTAAGCAGCTAAGTTCTTTTTGTCTCGGTGAAATCTAAATTATTATGGTAACTACGAAATTTATTGTCAAAAATGTTATAATATGCGCACATTTACTTTGCATATTAAATACATAATTCGTAGATATTGTTAATAGAATTCAATATGTAGCATCAAAATGTAAGCGCACTTTAAAATTGCGAAAAAAATACGATGGTTAATTTTTTCCGAGCATCTAGCTTCTTAAATAACGACTTCAGTGCATAACGAGATGTGTTGTATATAATTTGACTGTAAGGGACAGAGTGTGCGGCTGCGGGACTCAAACCGCAGACGTCGCACAAATGATTCTAGAGTGCAGTTCTCTTGCAGGTCTGGGGAAAGTCCTCGCCCCGATATAGGGAAAACGAAGGACCTCTCGATCTTGATAGCGTATACCAGAGCGCGTCAGGGCCTCATCGAGATGGTCAAAGACTTCGTGGCGAGGCAGGAAAAAAATACTCATTGAAGAATAGAGAAGATTGAAGAGGAGTGACGACTTGCCCTAGAGTCGCCTAGCAGCACGGACCATAGTGCTGCCATGTAAATTTGTAAATATTTCAGTGTAATTTTTCTGTGTATTTTATCATTTCTCCGTGAGGGGGTACTACTATACCGTGCAAATTAATTGGGACAAAGTAAAAAATCACTCTTTTTTCCAAAACTATGCCTTTATATCATTCTATGCCTTGTTATACACTGATAAATACCTGTATTAGTATGAAGTATGTCCTCCTTTAGCAGAAACTACCTCTTGAATTCGTTTTGGCATTGACTCCACTAATTGAGTGCACATATTTTTGACTTCATAATCGTGGAACCAGACTTTTATAGCATTCGTTATCACGCGTTCTTTGGTTGTACAGTCCATTTTACCTAAACGTCTCGTCAAAATATTCCACAAGTTTTCTATGGGATTTAAGTCTGGCGAATTTCCAGGCCAATCAAGCCAATGAATTTGATTTTCCAGCTTGACCAATTTCAAATTGTGACATGGGGCCAAGTCATGTTGAAATGTCCCGTCAAAAGTTTGCAACAATGGAACAATCCTACGTTGTAATATTTCTACGTACTTGGCTGAATTCATCATACCTTGAACAGGAACTAAGCTTCCAGTGTCATTTGATGTGAAAAAACCCCAAAACATCTGTTTCAGAGGGTGTTTTACAGTTTGTTTGACATGCTCAGGTCTTAAGGGTTCACAGTTGCTTCGTCTAACGACATTTGCTTGGTAACCCTACACAAATAAATGAGTTTCATCACTGAAAATTACCTTTTTCCAGTCGTCAGCAGTCTATGATTTATATTTTTTGGCCCATGCTAAACGTTTTATCTTCATTTTCGCATTCAAATATTGTTCTTTCGTTGGTCTTCTTGCCTTCCGGCCAACTTCCAGAAGCCTACAGCGTACAGTTGAATCACTAACATCACAACCACTAGCCAATAAATCTCTGTGAAGGTCGGTGCTTGTTTTTTTTTTTTTTGGATTCATTTTACTATTTCTGATTAGATATTTATCGGTTCGTGGAGGCACTTTTCATTTTCTTCCACATTTACCTCTCCTTTTTGGAGAGGATGATCCAGATGCATTGTATCGCGTAAGCAGTCTTGGCACACTTGATTTGCCTACACCAACTGCAGAAGCGATATCTCTCACTGTCATAGAAGTGTGATTCTTCAGAGCAATTATTTTTGCACGCTTCCTTGGGGAAATATCCATTTTTCAATACACGAAAGCAACACGTACTCACAGAGAGCAAAAACTAACATCCACCTGTCACACACGAAAGCTCACAACTGAAGCTGAAGTGCCTATTTCGTGTTTAAAACCGGTCAAACCACATACTTACTAACAAGTTCTAACAGTCACACCACCTCACAGCTGATAAAAACCGGTTTACGTGGGTTTCCGACATCAACTGGCGATCACATTACAATTCTGAGAATAAAATAGCTTGCCCCAATTAATTTGCACGGTATAGTACGTGAAAATAAAGGCGTCTATCCATATACACGGAACCCCCAGTGTATATATAAATGTGTTTGTACTAATATAGCCAGGACCTAATATAGAGGGCTCTTGCCCCGAAACACTCGCGTTGCCGAACAAATTCTCCCAGCCAGACGCAAAGTTAAAAGCCCCTGCCCATTAGCACGCCTCACATACGGGCTTTGGCAAAGGCGGTGGGGGGGGGGGGGGGGTTGGTCCCGTGGGGGTGGCAGGTAACTTCTGGTCTACGGGCCGATCCTGTCCGGGTGAAGGACAGCCGGATCCTGGTAGGATTGCTCTCGCAACGCCTTCTCTGTGTTCTTTGAGAGAGTTCCTTACTTCTCTGCGAAGTACGCGATTGGACGATGCAGATAGAAGTCATCAGATTGACCTGTACAGTAGATTTAACACTGAGAAAAAAAGAAGCACAATTTGGGGAAGAATTCCAGAGGTTCAGAAATGGGTACGTACAATGTATGTTCCCTGAGTTCACAGAAAGCTATTGTTCTGTCTGTAGCTGAAAATAAGAATCTCCCAAGCTACCTTACATTTCCTCCCACACGCCGCCTTTCTTTTTCCTGCTTCCCACCCATGCAAGAAAACGCTGCCGCTCCTTTGAAACTTTTTGGTCATTTGCTTTCTCCTGTAAGAAGCTTACGCTTGATAGTCGCAGGAAAGGCGAACTGATTTATGATTTGGTCAAGCTGTGCTGCAAATGGTGTTCTTGGAAACGCTGGTTAACTGCATGCGTGAAATTTGGAAGATTACCTGATGTCACAGAGAGTGTTCTTTGTGTCGCACATGGTGTTCTTTAAAACGCTGGTTAACTGCATGCGTGAAATTTGGAAGATTACCTGATGTCACAGATAGTGTTCTTTGTGTCGCACATGGTGTTCTTTGAAACGCTGGTTAACTGCATGCGTGAAATTTGGAAGATTACCTGATGTCGCAGATAGTGTTCTTTGTGTCGCACATGGTGTTCTTTGAAACGCTGGTTAACTGCATGCGTGAAATTTGGAAGATTACTTGATGTCGCAGGTAGTGTTCTTTGTGTCGCAGATGGTGTTCTTTGAAACGCTGGTTAACTGAATGCGTAAAATTTGGAAGATTACCTAATGTCACAGACCATTCAGTGGTACCAGCAGCCCCAGGTCATACTAGGAAAACATCCAACATGAAGGGATGCATGTGGTCAGCGAGGATGAACAGGTGGCCATTGGCGTTCAGGGACCCATCCTGGGGTACCAGCAGTCCCAGGTCATATTAGGAAAACATCCAACATGAAGGGATGCACGTGGTCATCGAGGATGGACAGGTAGCCATTGGCTTTCAGGGACCAATCCAGTGGTACCAGCAGTCCCAGGTCATACTAGGAAAACATCCGACATGAAGGGATGCATGTGATCAACGAGGATGGACAGGTAGCCATTGGCGTTCAGGGACCCATCCAGTGGTACCAGCGGTCCCATGTCATACTAGGAAAACATCCAACATGAAGGGATGCATGTGGTCAGCGAGAATGAACAGGTGGCCATTGGCGTTCAGGGACCCATCCTGGGGTACCAGCAGTCCCAGGTCATACTAGGAAAGCATCCAACATGAAGGGATGCACGTGGTCATCAAGGATGGACAGGTAGCCATTGGCTTTCAGGGACCCATCCAGTGGTACCAGCGGTCCCATGTCATACTAGGAAAACATCCAACATGAAGGGATGCATGTGGTCAGCGAGGATGAACAGGTGGCCATTGGCGTTCAGGGACCCATCCTGGGGTACCAGCAGTCCCAGGTCATACTAGGAAAACATCCAACATGAAGGGATGCACGTGGTCATCGAGGATGGAAAGGTAGCCATTGGCTTTCAGGGACCCATCCAGTGGTACCAGCGGTCCCAGATCATACTAGGAAAACATCCGACATGAAGGGATGCATGTGATCAACGAGGATGGACAGGTAGCCATTGGCGTTCAGGGACCCATCCAGTGGTACCAGCGGTCCCATGTCATACTAGGAAAACATCCAACATGAAGGGATGCATGTGATCAGCGAGGATGGACAGGTAGCCATTGGCGTTCAGGGATCCATCCAGTGGTACCAGCAGTCCCAAGTCATACTAGGAAAACATCCAACATGAAGGAATGCATGTGATCAGCGAGGATGGACAGGTAGCCATTGGCGTTCAGGGACCCATCAAGTGGTACCAGCAGTCCCAGGTCATACAAGGAAAATATCCCCCAGACATGCACAATGCAACTGCCGGTCTGTACTTGACCGATCAGTGTATCCGGGTGTTGATTCTCGTGTGTCTGACGCCGTATCTGCCACAGCCCGTCACGTCTGTAAAGCAGAAACCTCGATTCGTTGGAGAAGGCAACCTTTTCCCATTCTTCCACTGTCCAATGACGATAGTCCCATGCGAAGTGCAGGTGTCGTTGCCGATGGACCTGGGTTAACATGGCCGCCTTGACGCAGCGTGGACTCCAGAAACCCATGCGTGACAGGGTTCGCTCTACTGTTCTCGGGGACACGTACTTGGGTGCCCTAGAGTTCATTTATGTGATCAATTGTTGCGCTGTTGCGCGTTGATTGCCTTTTACCAGTCGAAGAAGGCGATGTTCTCCTCTGAGGTCGATAACCTTTGTGGCTCCACAGTTATGACGTCGGGAGGTAGTTGGTGTGTCAGCGGTACATTCTTGGTACATCCTTACTACAGCACTTCGCGAGCAGCCCACGAAGTCTTCTGCTTCTGAGATGTTTCCACCTTTCGCCTGGTAGTCGATGATCATTCCTTTTTGAACGTCAGTCAAATCTCTACCTCTGATCGTTGTTCTCACGTGACGCACTATGGCTCATCTGTCCTGGCCGGCCTCTTGTATCTCCGTGTGGTCGATCTTGTCACGTGCACTTTACGACGCGCCTGGGCGGGTACACTGTGATTCCGGGGGTGGTCAGATTATTCTGATACGATCATGTATGGTTTAGAAAGGTGAGAGAGAGAGAGAGAGAGAGAGAGAGAGAGAGAGAGAGAGAGAGAGAGAGAGAGAGAGAGAGAGAGAAGAAAAAGAGAGGAGAGAAAAGAGAGGGGAGAGTGAGACAGAGAGAGTGGAGAGAAAGAGAGAGAGATAAGAAGAGAGAGAGAGAGAGAGAGAGGGAGGGAGGAAAAGAGAGACACAGAGAGAGTCAGAGAGAGACAGACAGAAAGAGAGAGAGACACAGAGAGAGAGAGAGACAGACAGAAAGAGAGAGACAGAGAGAGAGAGAAGAAAAAGAGAGGAGAGAAAAAGAGGGGGAGAGTGAGACAGAGAGAGTGGAGAGAAAGATAGAAGGAGAGAGAGAGAGAGAGAGAGGAAGAGAGAGAGAGAGAGAGGGAGGGAGGAAAAGAGAGACACAGAGAGAGTCAGAGAGAGACAGACAGAAAGAGAGAGAGACAGAGAGAGAGACAGACAGAGAGAGAGACAGACAGAAAGAGAGAGACAGAGAGAGAGAAGAAAAAGAGAGGAGAGAAAAAGAGGGGGAGAGTGAGACAGAGAGAGTGGAGAGAAAGATAGAAGGAGAGAGAGAGAGAGAGAGAGAGAGAGAGAGAGAGAGAGAGAGAGAGAGAGAGAGAGAGAGAGAGAGAGAGAGGGAGGGAGGGAAAAGAGAGACACAGAGAGAGTCAGAGAGAGACAGACAGAAAGAGAGAGAGACAGAGAGAGAGACACAGAGAGAGTCAGAGAGAGGGAGAGAGAGAAGAAAAAGAGAGGAGAGAAAAAGAGGGGGAGAGAAAGAGAGAAAAAGAGAGAGAGAGAGAGAGAGAGAGAGAGAGAGAGAGAGAGAGAGAGAGAGAGAGAGAGAGAGATTCCTTGTCAGGTTACAAACTAAAATTCCTAAACAGCCTCAAAAACGAAAAATAAAAACAAACAAGAAAGATGACACCGAATTTTCGGGTGTAATAAGCACGTCTTTTGAATCCGTTCTGACGCAAATGAAATTTATCAAAGCTATTCAAAGTCAATGGGACCGGTATGGAAAACAATAGTATCTGACTAAAGAAAGAAGTTTTTCAATCGGGTTTTTAATTCCTCAGATATTGCTGTAAACGGAATCGTGAGCTTACGCCCTCTGGTTGCAGACTTGTGCGTTAAGAAAAACATGAATTTATACGAGAAACATTTCGCACCGGAAAGGCTCTCCAACACAGAAATAATTTTTCAAATGGGACTCTTAGAAACAGAGATATCGACAAAAATAAGATGTGACTTTACGTCCCCTGGTGGGAAAACCATGCATTATTTTAGGAAGAAAGTATTCTCAAAAGGTTTTTCCATATGAGCCTTATCGGTCCAAGAAAAAAAAACAATTTAGTCGAGTTTTCAGGAGCCAAGATTTTGCTACATATACATCAGAAGCAGATTATTAACACTTATGCCTCCTGGTGGTCAAACCATTCTTTACCAAACATTAGAAATTATGGGTAACATATTTTCCATCAGGTTTTGTGTGCGATACAGGAAGAATTTTTCAAATCGGAGTTTTAGAAGCAGAAATAACGCAGAAAACGTAATTTACCTTTGTGCCCCCTAGCGGAAAGTCTATGATTTACTTGAACATTTTGAATTTATAGGAAAACATTTCGCATCGGAAACACTATCCAACAAAGAAGGAATTTCAAAGCGGAGTCCTTGAAGTAGGGATATTGACAAAAATAAGCTATTCATCTACGCCCCTGGCGTAGAAACCATGTATTATTTTAAGAAGAAAGTGTTTCTAAAAGGTTTGTCGACATGAGTAGTATCGGTCAACAAACGACTTTTTTTTTAATCGAGATTTTAAAAGCTCATATTTTGCTGCAAATACACTGGCGGAAAGTGAAAAAGAACACCAAGAAGGAATTGGTGGACGATCATGAAATTTACGTATGTTAATGGGGTCGATTTTGCGTAGGTGTGATGTTAATTTCGAGAACAACCGGTGAGCGCTTACGCCACAGCACGGCATAATATGCAAATTATCGTCGGTGGTATTTAAGGAGTACGGCGAAGTGAATGTAATCAGTCGTCGGCGTACGGACACGTGCGAAGACCCTGAAGCAGCTGCAATGCCTGGACATGGAAGACGTGTACGATTTCAGCAGTTATCGGACTTTGAGCGAGGTCATCTAGTCGGACTCCGCGAGGTCGGGTGGTCGTATCGTCGTATTGCGGAGCGAATTGGACGGGAATTATCGGTTGTGGTACGATGGTGGCGTAGATGGTCCGAGGAACATTCCCACACGAGAAGACGTGGAACCGAGAGTCACAGACGGACTGATGAGCGGACCGATCGACGCATAAGAAGAGCGGCGTTGTCAAGCAGAACATCCACTGCGACGCAAATCCGAGCTGCCGTTGCACCTGAGGTGACTGTGCAAACAATCTGCAACCATCTACTGGATGCAGGACTACGTGCACGTGTGCCTCTGGCATGTGTACCTCTGACTCCAACCCACCGTCAGGAACGGCTGCAGTGGCGTCGCCAACGTCTGCACTGGAAAACGCAATGGTGATCTGTCGTGTTCAGCGATGAAAGCAGATTCTACTTGGGAGCCTCCGATGGCCGTATGCGTGTTCGCAGACGCACAGGGGAGCGTCTCCACCTTTCTTGCATCCGCCAGCGACACACTATAATGAATAAGCTTTTTAACTAAGCTAAGCTAATTATAATGAATAAACTTCTGCTACTGAATTATATGCTTGTACTAAGCTTCAAATAGTGAATTCAAATGGTTGTTATTTCTAGTTAATTAAGATCATGAATAAAGTCACCTGCTAGTAGTGTAGTAATAGTAATGAACAAACTTATAACTGGTAGTAATGTTGTAGCAGTAATTAGGATGAATAAAGTCTTAACGCTGGTTGTTAATAGTAATAAACTAATTGACATAAACCTAACAGCCAGACAGAGGTCTGACAGTACTATGAACTGAGAAAGACGTACTTACATAAAACCTTTTATTATGAACTTCTACTGGTATCATCACACACAGCTACTCAAATAACACGTAGCTCCTTGCACATGAACGGAGCTCTATACTCATAAACAAACGCTCTCTTTCACATAAACCAACACTCTCCGTACAACAACAAACGCTCTCTTTCACATAAACCAACACTCTCCGTACAACAACAAACGCTCTCCGTACAACAACAAACGCTCTCCGTATAACAACAAACGCTCTCCGTACAACAACAAACGCTCTCCGTACAACAACAAACGCTCTCCTCGGGTATCGTTGAACGCGCCTATTTATACTGGCTACCACCACGTCATGACTTACACTCATTGCCAGATCTCATTCACCTGGTGAAATAACATCTCGTTCAGTAAGAAGATAATTTACATAGAAAAATAAAATAACCAGAGATAGTAAAATCAAAAGGAAAATGAATATAGAGTATACGTTACATCATCTCCCCCTTAATTTTTTTTTCTTTTTTTTTTTTTTTTCCGAAAAACCTATCAATTTTGGAGTGTAAGTCTTACACTTCGTTGATTGACGTTTATCGACCTCTTTTTTTGTTTTGTTGTTTGGTGGCAGCAGTATTTACAATATCAAACTTGGCATGAAAAAATCAAGAAATCTGTATTCGTCTGTGAAACTTGTATTTTTGAACAAAACAAACCTGCATCGGCATACCTTCCTTTTTATTCTGCCTAGCAGGAATCACTTTTTTAATTTCAAATTACGTTCTCATTATTCGTTGAATACACACCAACTGTATCAGCAGCGAAGATTGCCTGGAGCTGCCTAACAGTAACAATTTTATTATTTTAATTTCAAATTACGTTCGCATTATTCGTTGAATACACACCAACTGTATCAGCAGCGAAGATTGCCTGGAGCTGCCTAACAGTAACAATTTTATTATTTTACCCCTAAGCACATAAATATATAAAAAAATTTGGATTAGTAGATGGACATAGAAGAAATATATTAAAAAAAAAACACATATATACACAAAAAATAATGCATAGGCCCACACGAAAAATAAGAAATTCTGACACGCCAACTGGTCGTGCAGGAAAAACAACAACCTGAGAAAAGAATATAATTACTTAGAGGCGTGCTGTCTCCGTACGATATCATCAAACCAACATCTCTGACTGTACAATAAAAAACTTTATTTACAATAAAAGACATGATTTTAAAATATTTAAAAAATGGCAAGATCTTTCGGGGCTACAATAGCACCCGTCCTCAGGCCACCCAACAGTGCCACAAAGCATAGGGAAGTGCTGCAATATATAACCAGTCTCCCCCGCGAGACCCACAATACATTTTTGTTCAAAACCGCAGGTGATGCCAATTGAGAAAAAACAGCAGAACAAAAGTAATATGTACAAATGATATAATCGATTAAGTAAGGTCCTCTTCTTCAGTTTTTTGAATGGGAGAAGTAATTATTTTTCTCCATTGTCTAGGAACAAAAACAGGTAAGTCCAAGTTACAACAGGTATTACCATAAGAGATTATATACAGACTCTCGGTAAAAAAGACGGTTTGTTTGCTTACATTGGAGGAGAGTACTATTGTATTAGGCCAATCGGGAGAGTAACCTCCCTGGCGAACAGCTGTAGTAAATGAAGTAGAAATGCAGTCAGTTCGAAGTGCATATTTATGTTCAGACAATCTAATGTTCAGACTTCTAAGGGTAGAACCTATGTAGTATTTGATATCTTCGTTAGGAGCCGAGGGAAGCAATGGGATACGATATATTCCTGCTTTGTTCAAAGTGGCAACTTGATCTCTGTCGTTACGTATGGTAGAAAAAATGTTTTTGGTGCAAATTCCAAATTTAATATTATATTTATTACATACCTTCCGCAATATAGAAACTACGGGAGGGATGAAATCAACTTTACCAACGTATATAGGGGGAACGACTTCCCTTGACAACGTCGTAAATCTTAGTCTTTCAAATTTCTGTAGAAGTTCCCGAAAGAAGCAGGCGGGATATCCAAATGATATGGCCATGTTCTGTATAAGAGCTAGTTCGTCCTGACGTATCTTACGGGTAGAGGAATGAGTAAATGCTCGTTTAATTAAAAAACGTAAGGCTGAAGCTTTGTGTTCCGGGGGTGCGAAGAGATAAAAGGTATAAGACAAGGTGTGAAGGTCGGTTTTCTATAGACGGATAATTTGATAAGGTTTGAAGTCAAGTCACGAGTTAATAAAATGTCCAGAAAGGGTAATATACCATTTTGTTCAAGTTCCATTGTGAAGGTGATAGTAGGATATTGGTTGGACAGACATGTGGTAAATTCGTTCAGAAGTACCATGGAGTGAGGCCAAAAGACCAACATATCATCCACGTATCTTAAGAGGAGTGCCGGTTGATTCGTGAATTGGCTCAGAACTTTATCTTCCAATGACTGCAGTAAAATTTCGGCCAGAACAGGGGAGAGAGGAGACCCCATTGGTGCCCCCTCAATTTGTTGGTAGAATTTGCTATCAAATTTGAAATAAGAACGTTTTGCAACCAATTTCAAAGCAGAAATGATTGCATCAACCTCCAAAGGGGAAATTGAGTTATCAGCAAGCAATTTCCCTTCAATAATCGAGTGGACTACTTCAAGTGGAACATTTGGAAACAGAGACACTACATCAAGAGAAGCCATAACAAATGAGTTTCCCTTGGGATCAAAAGATTTTATTCGCGTTAATGCCTGAGTAGAACTATTAATGGAAACTGAAGAATTTGCTATAAGTGGTTTTAAGTAAGTTGCTAAAGCTCTCTCCAATGTACGGGTGGGGCTAGCATACCCCGAAATCAACAGTCTGAGGGAGTGGTCAGGTTTGTGGGTTTTGATTTTCCCGAACAACTCAGGGACTCTAGTACCTACAGGAGGCTTCATTTTAGTAGAAATGGACTTAGGCAAGAGACCCCGGTTCCTGAGTTTACTTAACTCAGCTACAGTCGCATTTGTCGGGTCAGAGCGAAGAATCCGATGTGGAATCAGAGCTATTGCTTGGTACCTGTCCACGAGAACTTACTTATCTCGAGGACGCATAAAAAACTCTAGTACGATAACGTTTTCCAGGCCTAATCGGACTGGTAAATTCAGGTGGCTTAGATCTTTTCAAGGACTTTAATGGATCTGGAACATCGGTCTGCTGTCGGTCAAGAAATCCCGGCGGCTGACGGGAACGGTCAGGAATGGTTGAAATCCGTCGGTCCGGAACGGCTGAAGTATGTGGGTCCGGAAATCCCTGCGGCTGATAAGAACGGTCAGGAACGGCTGAAGTCTGGCGGTCCGGAAATCCCTGCGGCTGATAGGAACGGTCAGGAACGGCTGAAGTCCGTCGATCAGGAACGGCCGAAGTCTGGCGGTCCGGAAATCCTTGCGGCTGATAGGAACGGGCTCCCCCAGGCTTTTGATATGGAGTCCCTTTGTGCTGGGGCCCGTGGTGTCTTTCCAGTATTCTTTTGGACGGACGTGGCTCCGGCCACATCGTTTGCTTTCGCTTACGCCCTCGTGGCATGAGAGTAGCAGCAGGTATCGGCCCTGTTTGCCCTGAGCGTAGGTTCCAGGGGCGAAACCCGGGCGGATGCAAGGATCTCTGCCTTCGTCGCTGTTGCGGCGAAGCAGATTGGGGAGACAAGTTACGTTTTCGCCCAGCTTTTGGTGGTTCTGGACGGTTTGTAATATTCAAATTATGGTCCATAACTGATAAATCAGAAATGTCCGAAACCTCTGAGTCGCTGCTGTAATTCAGTGGTCGTGCAGGGCGATGTTTATTTTTGCCTATAGGAATACTTTCTGACGAGGTATTCAAGGAAGTAGGAGCCTGTGTTGGTGCAGAGTTATCAGGAAACGGCGCAGCAATAGTCTTGGCAATGGTTGGAGGGAAAGGAACGATACTAGTATTCGAAGAACTTGATTCGAGCCTTGATCTCATGGGAGAATCAGGGTGCGTGTTTGGAAACCCGTCTTGAGGAGGGGAGGGTGAAGAAAAAATCACTGGAGATTCTACAAAAATGTTTGTTGGTTCGTCCAAAATTTCTGGAGGTTGATCGTGAGATATAGACTCTTGAGTCTGTTTAACAGAAGGTTGAGTAGGATTGATTATAAAATCGATATTTCGTTCATGATACTTGCGGCACTGAGCAACGTGTACGTATTGAAATTGATTGTCAGGTTTTTCAAGAACAATGTTATTTTCAAACACATTTGCCACCCGATATGGACCTTCGTAGCTGGGTGCAAATTTCTTCACTAAAGTATGAGAAACAGAAGACTGGAAGTGCGTTTCCACGAGAGTGAGATCTCCAACGACAAGATCTGGTTCCCTACGCCTAGTATTATAATATCTTGCTTGAGCTGCTTGTGCTCCTAGCATTGCAACACGAGCTTTTTCTGCCATGATTCGTACTGATTGCGGAGTTGGTCGCTGGTTTAGTTCGTCGATAATCCCCGTTAAATTTTCAAAAGGGGTTTTAATTTTGCGACCCAGAAAAAGTTCTGCAGGAGTAATTTTAGTAGATTCGTGGACAGACGAGCGGAGGGCGAACGAAAAAAGCTCCAAATGGTCATCCCATCGTTCATGATGACCCATTACAAATGTAGCAATCATTTTCACTAGCGTGCGGTTTACGCGTTCAGCAGGATTACTCTGGGGATGATATGGGGAAATGAATTTATGTTTAATGTGTAGTCTCGCACACATTCTTTCAAAAATGTCAGAAATAAATTGAGGACCATTATCCGAAACTACTTTATTAGGTGCACCATATCTAGAAAATACTTCATTAACTAATACATTACAAATAACTTCTGCCGTAGCGGCTTTAATGGGAAAAACTTCAACCCATTTAGAAAAATTATCAGTTAGTACTAAAACGTAACGAGCTTTGTTTTTAACAGATAAAGGATAAGGTCCCAATAAATCTATTGAAATAATATCAAAAACATGAGAACTTGAACTAGATTTCAAGTGACCGGCCGGTCTTACATTACGGTAATTATTAATCTGACACAAGTGACATGATTGAACGTATGCGAGCACACTTTGGTACATGCCAGGCCAATAGGCAACATCCCGCAATTTACAACGGGTCTTGCGAATACCTAAATGGCCTGCAAGAGGTTTGTCATGAAATTCGTTTAAAAGGGCCATTCTAAGGGTTCGCGGAATACATGGGCGAAACTCTGCCCTAGTAGTCCTAGATTTTGTATAGTAAAGAAGACCCTCTATGACTTCGAAATGCTGTGACCTTCCAGCCAGAGAAGGATCACTTTGTAGGGGCGAACCCGCAAGCAAAAAATTATAGATATCCCCAAAATCTGGATCATTTATTAATTCTGCCATTATCTGCTCTCTGGATGTTATATCAGCTATTAGAAGTAAAGGCTGACATCCAGGAGTAGTTTCTGTGGGGACCCCACTAATCGGAACGCGAGACAATGCGTCCGGTAATTGATTCTTATGACCTGGCTGATAGGAAATTTTGATTTTGCTCTCTTGTAACTTCAGAGCCCACTTCATAAGTCTTTGAGATAGGTGCTTAGCAGAATTCAAATACTGAAGGGCAGAATGATCCGTAATTATGTTAACTGTCAATTCGTTAAGATAACATTGAAATTTAATAAGAGCATACACAACAGCAAGACATTCACGTTCCGTAGCTGAATAATTGCGTTCAGCTTTGGCTAAAGTACGAGACGCAAAAGCTATTGGATGCCCAGCTTGTGACAAAACGCAACCAAGACCAACTCCGGATGCGTCAGTATAAATATCAAATTCCTTAGTATGATCCGGGAAAGCCAACACCGGAGGCTGAGTCAACGCAGACTTCAGTATTTCGAATGCAGCATTAGCCTCAGGTGTCCAAACAAACTTCTTGTATTTACGTTTCAAAGCATACAATGGCTCACAGATTGTAGCATAAGCGGGGACGAACTGCTGATACCATCCGGTCATTCCCAGAAAGCGTGATAGTTCTTTTGCTGTTTTAGGCCGAGGAAAGTCAACAATAGGGCTAATTTTCAACCCGAGATATACGGTTCCTATGGATATATTTTAGGCCGAGGAAAGTCAACAATAGGCCTAGTGATTTTCAACCCCAGATATACAATCTCGTCCCTCGCTATCTGGCATTTACTAGGTTTTAACGTCAAGCCAGCATTGTATATGAGTTGGAACACCTGTTTGAGCAGAGAAAGGTGCTCGTCAAAAGTCTCGGATGTAATAATAATGTCATCCAAATATACATGCACATGGGGACCCAGGACAGGTCTGAGAACCGTATCCATAAGCTTTTGGAAAGTAGAAGGTGCAGAAGCTAGTCCAAAGGGCATACGTAGGTATTCATAAGCCCCAAAAGGAGTCACAAAGCCAGTTTTATCGACAGAGTCCGGATGTACTGCCACCTGCCAATATCCACTCGCCAAATCCAAGGTTGACATCCATTTGGTTGACGATAGGTCATGTAAAATATGCGACATGACAGGTAGTGGATAATTGATCGTTTTTGTGACTTGGTTGAGCTTGCGGAAATCTGTCACGAAACGAAATTCATTGGGTTGTTTCTTTGGAACCAAAAAGGCAGGAGCAGCCCAGGCGCTTGTTGATTCCCTGATTATGCCCTGTTTAATCATTTCAGAAATTTGACGTTGCATTTCCTGTTTCTTATGTGGAGCACAAGGGTAAGGTTTCGTCGCAATCGGTTTCGAACCATCAGTGTCAATGACATGATAAACCACCTGTGTGAAACCAGGTTGATCAGAAAATAAACCAGGGCTTTCCTGTAAAAGGAGAGAAAGCTGGTTTCGTTGCCTCTCATTCAATTGGTTACTCAATAACAAACTCGTTATATCCATAGGGACCGTAGGAATCATTTCGACAGGTTCCGGAAAGGAAATCACATGTTGTACGAAATTCAAAGTTATTTGAAACGTATGAATAAAGTCCATTCCCATTAAACATTTCACAGGTAGTTCGTCTATAAGCAGGAAAGAATGCGTAAAACGAGCCTTTTCCCAGCCCTAGAGATAATGTGACAGTTCCTGTGATGCTGAAGATTTCGTTATTTGCACCTCGCAAATACTGCGTCGCAGGCTGAACGAGGACTGCAGGAAAATTGTCAGTGCAAAACTTTGTATTTAGGGCTGATATTTCAGAACCAGTGTCGAACTTTGTCTCGACAATAATATCTTCAATTGTCAAGAAGACATCAGGCAACTGAGGAGTTTGAACAGTCACTAATACTGTTTTAGGGTCAGAATGCTTGGTATCAGGAAGCAGGACAGACCCTTGGTCTACATCCTTTGGAAGTTTAAAGGATTCCTGGTTGGATTATCATGCAGTCTGAAACCTCGACCCTGCCGGGTATCGGGAAAATTTTCACGATGAGAAAAACTGCGTGAAACCTGCGTCGGGAACTCCGCGTGTCTGTTGACATTTTCATATCTATTACTTCTTCCCTCAGCCCGGGCAGAAAAAGAATCATTGCCCTGAGCATAAAAACGTTCCGAATGCTGCGGATTGGAACGGGGTCGAGCATATTGTGCATTTGTACGATATCCCGAAGATTGTTCAGAAACTCGCGGTTGGTTTGCCACTCTTCTGTGTGGTGGAACGTATGAAGCTTGGGTGTGCACTTGTGTATGCTCGCGCTGAAAGTTATTATGCCTATTATGCCGCTGAGGGTTTTCGAAATAAGTCTCGCTGGGTGCCCGAGCATGGTGAGTGGAACCATGTTTGCCATGTCGCTCTTCATACGTTCGTATGAGGCGAAGGCATTCATGAATTGTGGCAGGGTGTCGAACCTCAAGAAAATCTTGTAAAAATGGGTCGAGCTGCTGCAATAGGGTATCCAACAAGTCAACATGACTGGCATGTGGATCCCATAAGTTATATAAGCGTGTTGTTCCCAACGCAAATGCAACAGGGCTATCGTTGGGTCCTTGCTGACGAGAAAAATGCTGTTGTGCAAGGCTAGCTCGACTGAGGCCGAAAGGAAAGACCTCCAAAAATTCTGCACGGAAATTCTCATAATGAGAATCCGGGTTCGACACTCTCCACTGCCGATACCAGGTCTTAGCGGTATCCTTCAAGCAAGTGCCTGCGATTTGGACTTTGCAGTCTTCAGGAATATTATATAGATCAAAATGATCTTCCAGATCTTCGAGGAACTTTAAGGATCCCTCCAAACCATTAAAATGAATTGTTCCTGCATGCGGCACGAAATGGGCAAGCATTCTGCTTCGCTGAGAGGATTGAACTCCCTCAGGTACGACCCGCGACTCAGAGTAATAGGAAGCTGGTGCATTACGAAATTGTGAAGAATGCCTGGGTACGTGTAGATCACTTATATCAAAGTGAGCCCCACAAGCTTCTTGCAGATGGTCGAGATTAATCCCATCACCACCGAAACTTGTCTTAGGGTGGAAAATTGAAGTTGTCTCAGGTAGTGAAGACATGGGTAATAATTGTCAAGATCTCGTGTTCGAGAAAAGTTCGGGCGCCAATTATAATGAATAAGCTTTTTAACTAAGCTAAGCTAATTATAATGAATAAACTTCTGCTACTGAATTTTATGCTTGTACTAAGCTTCAAATAGTGAATTCAAATGGTTGTTGTTACTAGTTAATTAAGATCATGAATAAAGTCACCTGCTAGTAGTGTAGTAATAGTAATGAACAAACTTATAACTGGTAGTAATGTTGCAGCAGTAATTAAGATGAATAAAGTCTTATGCTGGTTGTTACTAGTAATATTAATTGAAATAAACCTAACAGCCAGACAGAGGTCTGACAGTACTATGAACTGAGAAAGACGTACTTACGTAAAACCTTTTATTATGAACTTCTACTGGTATCATCACACACAGCTACTCAAATAACACGTAGCTCCTTGCACATGAACGGAGCTCTATACTCATAAACAAACGCTCTCTTTCACATAAACCAACACTCTCCGTACAACAACAAACGCTCTCCGTACAACAACAAACGCTCTCCGTATAACAACAAACGCTCTCCGTACAACAACAAACGCTCTCCGTACAACAACAAACGCTCTCCGTACAACAACAAACGCTCTCCTCGGGTATCGTTGAACGCGCCTATTTATACTGGCTACCACCACGTCATGACTTACACTCATTGCCAGATCTCATTCAGCGGGTGAAATAACATCTCGTTCAGTAAGAAGATAATTTACATAGAAAAATAAAATAACCAGAGATAGTAAAATCAAAAGGAAAGTGAATATAGAGTATACGTTGCAACACAGGGCCTACACCTGGTCTCCTGGTGTGGGGAGCGATCAGCTATCACTCTCGTACACAACTAGTGTTTGTACCGGGTACGTTAAACAGCACCTTCTACATCAACATCATTCAGCCCGTTGTTGTGCCATTTGTAAGGTCGGTCCATCGTGGTGTTTTCCAGCAAGATAACGCACGCCCACACACGGCACGTGCAACGCAACATGCACTTCAGGGTGTGAGACAACTTCCATGGCCTGCACGTTCACCGGATTTGTCCCCCATTGAGCACGTGTGGGATTTTATGGGACAACGACTTATCCGGTCTCCGCGGCCAGCCACGACCATCCCCGATTTGCGCGTCCAGGTTGAGGATGCTTGTAACTCAATACCCCAAAGGTACATCCAACATCTGTACGACAGACTCCATGACAGAATTGCACAGTGTGACGCAGTTCATGGCGGTTCAACCTCGTACTAACCATGTACATGGAAATGATATTTTTCAGTTTACCAGCAAATACAGCTGTATTTTGTCATAATGTTTTGATCACGTTATCCTCTGTATTCCGTTATTATGCTGTACAAATTTCGTTGGTATCAGACGTCTCCTTCTTGGTGCTCTTTTTTCACTTTCCGCCAGTGTACACCAGAAGCGGAAATTAAGACTTACGCCACCTGGTGGCCAAACCATTTTTTACAAAAAATTGAAATTATGTGCAAAGGATTTCCCATCAGGAGCTGTGTCCGGTGCAGAAAGCATTTTATCAAATCGGAGATTTAGAAGCAGAGATATAGGGGAAATCCAATTTACATTTACGCCCCCTAGCGGAAAGTCTATGAATTACTAGAAAATTTTAAAATTATATGAAAAACATGTCACACTGGAGACACTATTCAACAAAGAAGGAATTTTTTGAATCGGACTCCTAGAAGTGGAGATATTGACAAAAATAAGATATACATCTACGCCCCATGACGTAGAAACCATGCATTATTTTAAGAAGAAAATTTTTCTAAAAGGTTTATCGACATGAGTACTATCGGACTACAAAATACGTTTTTTTCAATCGAGAATTTAGAAGCTCATATTTTGCTGCAAATACATCAGAAGCGGAAATTAAGATTTGCGCCCCCTGGTGGCCAAACCATTTTTTTTTTACACAAATTAGAAATTATGTGCAAAGGATTTCCCATCAGAAGCTGTATCCGGCGCAGAAAGAATTTTTCAAATCGGAGATTTAGATGCAGAGATATAGCGGGAAACGCAATTTACCTCTACGCCCCCTAGCGGAAAGTCTATGAATTACGTGAAAATTTTGAAATTATATGAAAAACATGTCACACTGAAAACACTATCCAACAAAGAAGAAATTTTTCAAATCGGACTCCTAGAAGTAGAGATATTGACGAAAATGAGATATACGTCTACGCTCCCTGGCGGAGAAACTGTAGAATATTTTAAGAAGAAAATATTCCAAAAAGGTTTATCTATGTAAGTGGCATCAGTCCATGAAATAATTATTTTTAATCGATATTTTAGAAGCTCAGATTTTATGGCAAATGCATCAGAAGCAAAAATTAACACTTACGCCCCCTGGTGGCCAAAGTGTTCTTTACTACGTACGGTATTCACTTGAAAACTTTTTTATAGTTGGGATAGCATTATCAGCGGATTTTGTGCGCCCTCCATCATGCTTAGCATGCCCCTGATATCTCACCCAATTCTGGGCGGCTGACGTCGGCACTGATTCGAACTCGGACTTGACGATCAGAAGCCAGCGCTGGGATCACTTCTCCACCTGGGCGGCGGAAATTTTTTTACAGTGTGTGGTACTGTAAATACCATAATTGTATTTTTTATTGTTTTATTGGAGGTTTAACGACCACCGTGAGCAACTTAATGGCTATAAGCAGTCGCCCGTTCCTAATTTAGGGTCACTGGTTCCAGGGAAGGGAGAGAGCCAGTGCCGTAAGACAAACACAACATCCATGCCTGTCCGGGATTCGAACCCGGGCCCCTTACGGACGAATGATCAGAGGCCAGCGCCTTAGACCACTGCGCCACCGGGGCGGCAATGTGTTACTTGATCAATATGTCTATATCTGTGCGCATTTATTTATTATTTTTTATTATTGGAGGTTTAACGACCACCGTGTGCAACGCAATAGGCTATAAAGCAGTCGCCCGTCCCTAATTTAGGGTCACTGGTTCCAGGGAAGGGAGAGAGCCAGTGCCGTAAGACAAACACAACATCCATAACTCACAGGCATTCGAACCCGGAGCCATCTCGGACGAATGATCAGAAGCCATCGCTTGGACCACTGCGCCACCAGGGCGGCCAATGTGTTACTTTTTTTTTTTTGATTGGAGGTTTAACGACCACCGTGAGGAACTCAATGGGCTATAAGCAGTCTCCCGTCCCTAATTTAGGGTCACTGGTTCCAGGGAAGGGGGAGAGCCAGTGCCGTAAGACAAACACAACATCCATGCCTGACGTGATTCGAACCCGGGCCCTTTACGGACGAATGATCAGAGGCCAGCGCCTTAGACCACTGCGCCACCGGGGCGGCAATGTGTTACTTTTTTTTTTTTTTTTGATTGGAGGTTTAACGACCACCGTGAGCAACTCAATGGGCTATAAGCAGTCGCCCGTCCCTAATTTAGGGTCACTGGTTCCAGGGAAGGGAGAGAGCCAGTGCCGTAAGACAAACACAACATCCATGCCTGACCGGGATTCGAACCCGGGCCCCTTACGGACGAATGATCAGAGGCCAGCGCCTTAGACCACTGCGCCACCGGGGCGGCAATGTGTTACTTGATCAATATGTCTATATCTGTGCGCATTTATTTATTATTTTTTATTATTGGAGGTTTAACGACCACCGTGTGCAACGCAATAGGCTATAAAGCAGTCGCCCGTCCCTAATTTAGGGTCACTGGTTCCAGGGAAGGGAGAGAGTCAGTGCCGTAAGACAAACACAACATCCATGCCTGACGGGATTCGAACCCGGGCCCCTTACGGACGAATGATCAGAGGCCAGCGCCTTAGACCACTGCGCCACCGGGGCGGCAATGTGTTACTTTTTTTTTTTTTTTGATTGGAGGTTTAACGACCACCGTGAGCAACTCAATGGGCTATAAAGCAGTCGCCCGTCCCTAATTTAGGGTCACTGGTTCCAGGGAAGGGAGAGAGCCAGTGCCGTAAGACAAACACAACATCCATGCCTGACCGGGATTCGAACCCGGGCCCCTTACGGACGAATGATCAGAGGCCAGCACCTTAGACCACTGCGCCACCGGGACGGCAATGTGTTACTTGATCAATATGTCTATATCTGTGCGCATTTATTTATTATTTTTTATTATTGGAGGTTTAACCACCACCGTGTGCAACTCAATGTGCTATAAGCTGTCGCCCGTCCCTAAATTAGGGCCACTGGCTCCAGGGAAGGGAGAGAGTCAGTGCCGTAAGACAAACACAACATCCATGCCTCACGGGATTCGAACCCGGCCCCTTTTCGGATGAATGATCAGAAGCCAGCACTTAGACCATTGCGCCACCTGGGCGGCTGAAATTTTTTACAGTGTGTGGGACCGAATTGTTGTCAATCAATCTGTTCGTAGTGTTTTTTTTTGTTTTTTTTTTTTTCATTCTTCAGTACCTACTCTTTGTGACATCTTTTTGTTTTTTACAAGGACGAGACTTTTAATTTTTGCCACGGGAACATATATTTTAGAGTGCACTTCGAATATCACTTCGCCGAGGTCAGAATTCTAGGGTGTGGTTCTGTAACGTTTCGGTGGGCGGGGCGGTGATAAAAATTCAGCGCTAAAAACAAGATTGCCGGGAAATATACTTGATCAAAAGTCCGCAGTTGGCTTTAGTTGTTGTCCAAAGTTCCGTTTTATATATCTTCTGCCCGGTAATTGAGGCAAATGCATAACTCCGGGGGTGACTTCCTGAAACGACGTTAACTCTCTTGGTAATATCCAGACCCATCGTTAGACTGCCATTTAATGCAGCAGCAATTACATTTGAGTGCTCCTCCTTCTCCCTAGGGAACAGCGACACACTGGTGTTAGTACAAATCCACCTCGTTGCGAGAGAAAAAACGAACTAAAATACTTTTTATGAAATGATTTATTGCTGCTCTTGGGACTATTCGTCAGCTATTCCAATTTCTTTAGTGGAGACGTGCACATGTAGTCGTATACGCAACATTTTTTCTGTAGGTTTGAAAAAAAAAGGCATGGATTTCTTTTGCTTAAGGTATACCACTACGTTGAAAAGGTCGTTTTGGGCGAAATTTCACATTTTGTAAAAATGCGTTTATTTTAAAGACCCCATTCTTTAGGATTCCAAAAGTGCGTTTGTTTCTTGTCTACGATGAATAGATACAGAGTTATATCAATCAGAATTTCTAAACTCAGGTGTCAAACGAACGGGAATGACACTTGAAACGTGCTTTTTGCAGGATGAGATTTTCGTCCCGAACTCTTTACGGAAAACCTGATAACTGCAAAAGGTATGTAAATAAATTGATGAAACTTAGTATACATCTGTCTTACAATGTTGTGTATGCAATAAACTAAAACTTTTGCTGCTTGTCAGTTCAAAGTAAGGTTATAGTTAGCTATTTACATTCAACATATAACGAAGTAAATTTCTCCGTCATTTTTATCCGCGCCGGGGTTCGAACCCAGGTCCACTCATTCCGGAATAAGTTGCTCTACCAATTAAGCTACGCGGACATTTTATTCGGATTCCTATCTGCCTTTATGTCGTGTGCGTCCTTCTGGCAGGCACGTCACATCTCCTGGTGCGTTACAAACATAATGAAGAAATTTGTCAAAAATTCACACTAATGCATATAGGAATGAAGAACATCACTTACCTTTTAGTTCACTGCATAGATAATAGTCATGTGCATATACTCATGCAAAAAATGCCATCATAAACTTTGAAAAATTGCAGGGTCAAATTACAGTATAGATAAGTTCATAAATTATAGACAATGTGTAGATAAGTTCATTTATACATAAGGTCAAATTACAGTATAAATTTAGTTCACTGCATAGATAATAGTCATGCACATATCATCATCATCATCATTGTCAACCATTATCAATCCACTGCTGGACGAAGGTCTTTCCAAGTTTCTTCCACAACGGTCTGTCTTGTGCCGGTCTCCTCCATGTTACTCCCGCATACTTTCGAATTTCATCCATCCATCTCCCATGTGGTCTTCTTCTGGGTCTTTTCCTGTCCCTTGGAATCCAATCTAAAATTTCGGCTGTCCATCGATGGTCTGTCCTTCTGGCAGTATGTCCAGCCCATAGCCATTTCAGGGATTTAACTCTGATCATGATGTCTTCCACTCTTGTCATTTTTCTGATCCACGAGTTCCTCTTCTTATCTCTCCTGGTTACACCAAGCATGCACCTCTCCATGCTGCTTTGAGTTGTCTGCAGCCTTTGTACGTCTCTTTTAGTTAAGGTCCACGTCTCTGCACCATACGTAAGCACTGGAAGGATGCATTGATCAAACACTTATCTTTTAAGACATAATGGCATATTGCTCTTGAAAATTATGTTGTTTCTTCCAAAAGCTCTCCAGGCAAGTTTTGTAGGACGATTTATTTCTTAATCAATGTGACCCTCACTAGTGGGATTAAAAATGAACTTTCAGAAGACAAAAGTGATGTTCAATGCTTTTACAAGATATGAAGATTTATCGATTGATGGAGAAAAGCTGGACGTAACAGACATGTACGTTTATCTTGGACAGCATGCACATATACTGATACAAAAAATGCCATCATAAACTTTAAACAATTGCAGGGTCAAATTACAGTATAGATAAGTTAATGTATAGATAAGTTCATTTATAGATAAGGTCAAATTACAGTATAGATTTAGTTCACTGCGTAGATAATAGTCATGCACATATACTGATGCAAAGAATGCCATCATAAACTTTAAACAATTGCAGGATCAAATTACAGTATAGATAAGTTATTGTATAGATAAGTTCATTTATAGATAAGGTCAAATTACAGTATAGATTTAGTTCACTGCGTAGATAATAGTCATGCACATATACTGATGCAAAAAATGACATCATAAACTTTCACAATTGCGGGGTCAAATTACAGTATAGATAAGTTAATGTATAGATAAGTTCATTTATAGATAAGGTCAAATTACAGTATAGATTTAATTCACTGCGTAGATAATAGTCACGCACATATAATGATGAAAAAAATGCCATCATAAACTTTAAACAATTGCAGGGTCAAATTACAGTAGATAGACCGGCAGCTGAGTGACCAGTCAATAAACCGTAATTTTACAGTTGCATACCGTAATGTTCATTAACATGTCTAATAACTGGGAATAAATAATATGTCTACTAACTGGGACATAAAAACGTGTTGCCCACTGAGGTGTTGCCAGTCGACTGATAGCACATGAAACAAGTTAGTAAAATCATGCAATGCATTGATTATAATACGCTTTCCAACATACCAGAAATCATTACTCAAGTTATAAGGATAATGGCTGTGGAATAAATCTCGGCCATGTGCCCCGACCTTTAATCCCATTTCGATGATATTCAACAGAACCGGTTTAGTATACCTCCGAAATAACATGATAAAGTTTTGTCGTAATCAAAGCATTTTTTACGTAAGTTATGATGCATAAGGGCAATGGAATAGGTCCCGCTGCTGTGTCCCAACCTTTGACCCCATTTCGCCCATTTTCATTAGGATTCGTCGGCATACCCCTACAACATACTAACATTTCATCCAAATCGAAGCATTTTTACGTAAGTTATGACACATAATGGCGATGGAAGTGATTCCACTCCTATGTCCTGACCTTTGACCCCATTTCGCCCATTTTAAATAGGGTTTGTCCCCAGGTGGTCTCCTACCACATACTAAAATTTCATTGAAATCGAACCTTTTTTACGTTAGTTATGACGCATAACAGCAGTGGAATGGATCGCACTCCTATGTCCTGACCTTTGACCCCATTTCGTTCACTTTCGATAGGGTACCTTCCCAGGTGTTCCCCTACCACATACCAAAATTTCATCGAAATCGAACGATTTTTACGCGAGTTATCGTGCGGACGAACATACGCACACAACGCGCGTAATGAGGCAGCACGCTCGAAAGAGTGTGACGTTATAAAACTTGAATAGGATCCACACACAACGCGTGACGTAATTAGACAGATGACGAAACCACGCGCCAACATCTCAATCGCGAGATTGTGACGTCATAAGATTTCTAAGCATGAGTAACATTAATGGGACGACGCCATGACACTAAAAACGTGGTAATTCGGGGTGGTTATTTAACGCACTAAACGAATTTTCCTAAAGTCGAGATCAAGCTAAATCGATTTCTATTACCAGAAAACGGTTGGTTAACTACTTTCATCAAAATCCTTAGAGCCGTTTTCAAAATAAAATTTACATACATACAAGAATTGCTCCTTTAATAGTATGGGATAAGGGCGATGGAATGGATCCTGATCCTATGTCCTGACCTTTGACTCCATTTCGTCCATTTTCAATAGAGTTCGTCCCCAGCGGTTACCTACCACATACTAAAATTTCATCGAAATCGAACCATTTTTACGCACGTTATGACGCATAAGGGCAATGGAATGCATCCCGCTCCTATGTCGTGACCTTTGACCCCAGTTCACCCATTTTCAATAGGGTTCATTTCCAGGTGGTCCCTACGATATACTAAAATTTCACCGACATCGAACCATATTTACGCAAGTTATGACGCATAAGCGCAATGGTATGGATCCCGCTCCTATTACGTGACCTTTGACCCAATTTCGTCCATTTTCAACGAGTTTGTCCCCAGGTGGTCCCCTACCACATACTAAAATTTCATCGAAATCGAACCATTTTTACGCGAGTTATCGTGCAGACAGGCGGACGGACAAAGCTGGAGCATATACACTTCTTCAACCTACGGTTGGAAAGCGTAAAAAACAGGTATATAACCACTTTAAGAAGAACGCTGCCAGACTTCCATGGTTAAAATGCATTAACTGTTCAAATAGTTTAAACACCGTGACCATGTAGTTTATCTACCGAAAATTTATGGTTGATCGCCAGGTGGCGTGCTTATGATCTGTAAACCATCTTAATCTCTATTCACGGCAATATTTTTAAGTGTGTATCTGTAACTTTTTCCTTTAGAGCGTTTACCGTTAACGACATACAATGAAGAGCAATTGAAATAGAGACAGTTGGCGTTATGCAAATGTGGCGCTGTGGGCGGCCCTGTAAACAGAAACGACACGACGTATGCAGCGATCCGACAATAAAGGGAATGATGCGACGGGATTCAGTAAGAGTCGGAAGCAGTACGGGCAAGACGAAGGATGTAAGCGCATTTGATCGTGGGCAAATTGTCGGGGCCCGACGAATGGGTCACTCCATCTCGGAAGTCACGCAGGCACTGGGATTTTCACGAGCCACTGTGTCACGGGTGCACCGTGAGTATATCGAATCCGGTAAAAGTATCCCTGCAAGGGCCAACTGCCGTGGACAACAGCGTGTGGATGAGCGGGGTCATCGTCGGCTATCTCGCATTGTAACAGCGGATAGACGGGCCACAGTGCAAGAAATCACTCGGCAATTTAACGCTGGTGCACAAAAAACGTGTAAGCAGCCACATCATCCAGAACCATCTCCTCGCTATGGGGTACAGAAGCCATCGCCCCACGAGGGTACCGCTGCTGACCGCACATCACAGGGTGCAAAGATTAGCATGAGCGCGGGAACATCGCCACTGGACCCTAGACATGTGGAAAAATGTTGCCTGGACTGATGAGTCGAGATTCACGTTGGTACGTGCGGATGGCAAGATACGAGTACTGCGCAAACCACATGAAGCGATGGATCCTTCTTGCCAGCAGGGTACTCTTCAAGCTGGTGGGGGTGGCATTCTCGTCTGGGGACTGTTCACGTGGACTGAAATAGGACCCTTGGTACGTGTGACATCGTCCCTCACAGGTCAACGTTACTGGGATATCCTGGACAACCATTTGCTCCCGTTTGTGCGTCTTCAACATTCCACTGGGGATCTCATCCTGCAACAAGACAATGCAGCTCCCGAATTGTATCCGAATGGTTGGATAAACACTCCACCGACGTGACCTCGCTCCCTTGGCCAGCTAGGTCACCTGACCTCAATCCCATCGAGCACATCTGGGATGCCCTCGAGAGAGATGTTCGAGGCTCTGACCCCCTCCATCAAATCTTCGTGAACTGTGGGAGCTCGTTCAGGGGTCGTCGATCCGTATGGCTTCTATTGTCTTGTCGAGTCCATGCCGAGACGAATCGCCGCCGTCATCAGGGCGAAAGGTGGTGCTGCACGTTACTAGACAGGTATCTCTAATTCAATTGCTCTTCAGTGTATTTCCTTAAATTCTTTCACAAATTTTCCAATGTCTTGAAAATTTATATTGATATCATTTTTTTCAACGTTTATGTGTGTGGGTTAGCCTTCCGCAAAAAAAAAAAAAAAAAAATTACCAATTCTGGCCTTTTTTCAACAAAAGTGCCCCTTACGTAGTGAAATACGTTAAGAGCATCTAAAATCATATCTGAGATCAGAAGTGCATATGTATAACAGTTCCTTAGCCATCCGGGTGGCGCAGTGGTCTAAGCGCTGGCTTATTACAATTCGTCCGTGAAGGGGTCCTGGTTCGAATCGTCGAATCCCGGTGAGGCATGAATGTTGTGTTTGCCTTACGGCACTGGCTCTCTAATTTTCCTGAAACCAGTGACCCTAAATTAATGATGGGCGACTGCTTATAGCCCATTGCTCACGGTGGTCGTTAAGCCTTCATTAAAACAAAAAGTTTCTTAGGTGCTCTTGGTTCTATGCATCTTTCACGATAGCAATAAAGTAAATCTCGTGCAAAAAAAAAAAAAAAAAATAATTCACTGAAAAACACCGAAATTTGCCCCTACTCAAATCAAAGCGAATATTACGTTTTAAGAGGTGCTAAATCCCAAAATGAATGCAGTTTTTTCGTATCACCTAACGCTTTTGTGATAGGCTGTGTGTCGTCGTTTGCGAAACAGGAGCATCAGGCGAGCGCGTGTGGTTGAAATCACGGGTATTTAGGTCAAGGTCGAATGCACTCCTCCCATTCTATGACTCAAAAACTGGTCAGAGCTCTCACTTGCTTTGTATGTGAGGATTGGAAGCAGTTCTTTCCATTTTGTGTAGCTGTTTGCATCGCTTACGCACTACTAGTACTACGTAGTTCGAATGTCGCGGAAGCGGCAATGTGTAAACGCCAGGAATCTGTTTTATTACGTGTGCGGTGAATTTATACCGAAAGCCCAAATAAAAGCAATTACTCCGGTGATTAAGAAGACATATGAGTGTTATTTTGCTTGCCCACTTGGTGATTTAGATAAAATTTGGGCGCCTCATATACACTATCTACCAACAAGTAATTGGACACCAGTGATAGCAAAGGAAAACGAAGTTTATTCACCTTCAATAGTTGGTGGAGCCTCCACGAGCGGCGATTACAGCTGAGACCTTCCGGGGCATACTCTCAACCAGGTGTTGTACGACGGCTAGCGGTATTTTCTTCCACTCGGCTTGGAGAAGACAGGTCAGTTCATTCACCGATTTCGGACGGTGGGAACACCTCTTAAGTCGACGCTACAACTCGTCCCAGAGGTGCTCGATAGGGATAAGGTCCGTGCTCTGCGCAGGCCAGTCCATTCGATTAACCCCATTGTCACCATACCAAGCTATGGTGGACCTCGCAACATGACAGGTGGCATTGTCATCTTGAAAGTAACATGGGTCCACCCCATAAAACTGCCACAACGTAGGAAGCGCATGGTCATCCAAAATGGTGCAGTAGGTCTCGGCGTTGAGTCTACCAGGAATTGAGGAGGCGTTCTCCAGGCAGACGCCAAACTCAGACCCTGCCATCCGAACGGTAGAGGGTGAACATTGATTCGTTGCTCCAGAGAACCTATTACCACTGTTCAACGGTCCACTGTCGACGTTCTTTGCACCACGTTAGCCGAGCAGCGCTATTAGACTTGGTGATCAAGGGCTTGTGGGCGGCCGCACGTCCATGATAACCGAGCAGATGGGCTTCCTTACGGATGGTATTCATCGAAAGAACACTCCCGGATGCCTGTTGAAACTCCTCGCGGATGTGGCCCATCGATTTGGTGCGGTTCTTCCGAATTTCTCTGGCCAACACCCGTCGGTCTCTAACTCCAAGTTTTGTGGCTCTGCCGTGTCGGGGCACATTCCGACAGTCACCTCTCATCTTCCACTTGCCAATCCCGTAGGCCACCGTCAAATTTGGGTACTTCAGCTTGCTGGATATGTCACGTATGGATCGGCCATTTCTGTGATACCCGACGATTACACCTTTCTCGAAATCAGAGAGCTCCGAACTGCGTGGCATCTTGCATGCGACTGGTTGCGTTGTGGTTTCCCACACGATATTTAACGGCGGCGATCGTGACGTGTATCAGGACCGCAGATATCGTCGATTGCAGGGATGTCCAATTACTTGTTGGTAGATAGTGTATGTTGCAACAAATGTTCGCGATATTTGAGAGGTTGGTTAAACGGCACGCACCCTTCAATGCCTTTTGGTATCCCAATGATTTGGAGAGAACCAAAGCACCATTTTCGGACTGCTACTTCTGTTTAACAAACGTATCTAGCTTTTCCTCGAAAAATAAACATGCCATAGTTTACCCGAATTTGCCTTCAGCCATGAGACCTGTTATGCACGATGATTCCTTGCCAATTCCCAAACCGCCGGAAAAATGGATCCTGGATGACAAAACATCAAACTCCTACTCTGAAGCTGAACCATCCTGTTCTACTGATCACAAATACCAGCCTGTATCAGAAGAACCTCATTTAATTTCACAGTACCAGCTGAACGACCTCGTAAGAGACCTCAACCTCACGAAAAACCAAGCTAAACTGTTGGGTTCTCGGCTACAAAGGTGGCATCTTCTTCAGCCTGGCACTAAAGTCACAACCTATAGAAAACGTCATTTTTTTCTCCAAGAGTGGTGATCTTGTTTATTACAGTGATGTTGATGGACTGTTTGCCGAGTTTGGGACGGACCACAGTCATTAAGAATGGCGTCTCTTCATTGATTCTTCCAAAGTAAGTTTAAAGGCGGTGTTATTACATAATGGAAACATTTACCCGTCGGTACCACTGGCCTATTCTGCGCACATGAAAGAAACTCAGCAGAATATGGATCATCTCCTTAAATCTATCAATTACGCCGAACATATGTGGAAAATATGTGGGGACCTAAACGTTATTGGACTACTAACAGGAATGCAACAAGGGTATACCAAATTTTGTTGTTTTTGTGTGAGTGGGACAGTCGGGCTAGGGAACAGCATTTTGAGGTCAAAGAGTGGCCTTTGAGAGAACGTTTAGTGCCTGGGGAAAAGAGTGTTAAATACCAATCGCTCGTTGCTTCCGACAAAATTTTATTACCACCACTCCACATCAAGTTAGGCTTGATGAAATTTTTTGTCAAAGCTATGGATAAAGGAGATCAGATCAGATCATACGTAGATGATTTTAGGAAGGGTGCGTCTGACCCCAGGTCTTAAGCAACCCTTAGAAATAGGAAGCTAGGAGATTTGGGCTAGAGTGCCCGATACGAAAGTGACACGGAAGCGAGGTACAAAGACGCCCTTATTTATTACCGGGGGCCCAGTACCCGGGATCCGAAGGCTTAACGTGCCCATCCGACGCACGGCGGATATTTAGTGGTTAGAGCGTTCGAACCTGTGGTTTCTCCGTCGCAGTCACGAACGTTGACCACTAGGCCGTCCGCGCCCTCTACAGTTTACAACTCAGATCAGATCATATGTGGAGGATTTTAGGAAGGGAGTGTCTGACCCCAGGTCTTAAAGAACCCTTAGAAATAAGAAGTTAGGAGATTTGGGTTACAGTGCCGGATAGGAAAGTGACACGGAAGCGAGGGAGAAAGGGGGATGAAGACGCCCTTATTTATAACCGAGGGCCCAGTACCCTGGATCCGAAGGCTTAACGTGCCCATCCGCCGCACGGCGGATATTTAGTGGTTCGATCATTTTTTTTTTTGATTGGAGGTTTAACGACCACCGTGAGCAACTCAATGGGCTATAAGCAGTCGCCCGTCCCTAATTTAGGGTCACTGGTTCCATGGAAGGGAGAGAGCCAGTGCCGTAAGACAAACACAACATCCATGCCTAACCGGGATTCGAACCCGGACCCCTTTCGAACGAGTGATCAGAGGCCATCACTTAGACCACTGCGCCACCGGGGCGGCTCGATCATTCGTACCTGCTGGAATCGAACCTGTGGTTTCTCTGTGGCAGTGACGAACGTTGACCACTAGGCCACCCGCGGCCCTATGGATAAAGGAGGCAGTGGATTTCAGTATTTGAAGAAAAAGTTTCCCAGATTGGGAGACGCAAAATTAAAAGAAGGCATTTTCATTGGACCACAAATCCGGATAGTAATGGAAGACCCTGTGTTCACGGATAAACTCACTGGAACCGAAAAAGCAGCGTGGTTAGCATTCAAAGCTGTTTGCACGAACTTTCTTGAAAATATTATGGCGGAAAACTATTGTGAACTAGTGAAAGCTATGCTAAAGGCATACAAGGATATGGGGTTCAATATGTATCTAAAAATGCACTTTCTCCACTCGCACGTGGACTTTTTCCGCCTAACTTATAGGTGCCGTGAGCGACGAGCATGGAGAAAGATTCCACCAGGACATATCTAAAATGGAAAGGCGATGTAAGGGGAGGTGGTCACCACATATGCTTGCGGACTATTGCTGGTTTCTAATCACAGACGTTTCGGAGTCCAGTTACTACAAGCGGAAGTCTTCCAGGAAAACGTTTTATATGAGTAAAGCACTTAATTTGTTTATATTTTTGGCATGTTTCTAGCAATCTCTTGCATTTATAAAACTTTCCTGACATCATTTTTGGATCAGTGTGTCTTTCTTAGATAGAATATAACTAATATTCAACCCTTAATATGGTGACATTTTGCAGAAAAAAAATGCGAGAATTTTACACTGCTCAAAATGCAACACCAAGAAGGACACGAGATAGCAAAGCCAGATTTACTGGACACATAACAACAGTTACAAAGATGAAACGATTGAGCTTACAGACCCGTGTGACTTGCGGAACACGCAGACATCAATAGTTCGTGTGGCCGTCATGGCTGGCAATAACGGTCGCTATACGCCGCGGGATCGAACGAAAGAGGCTTTGGATGTGGGCTTGGGGTATGTCGGTCCAGGCTGCTTCCACACGTTGCCACAGTTCATCAGGCGTAGCCGCGAGTTATGCTTGCCGGGCCACTCGGTTGCCGATCAGCGACCAGACGTGTTCGATGGGCGACATATCAGGAGAACAGGCGGGGCACGGCAGCAGTGACACCTGGTGGGCCGTGAAGAATTGTTGCACGATGCGTGCCATGTGCGGGCGCGCATTGTTTTGTTGAAACGTGGCCGCTGGCAGGTCCTGCAGGTAAGGGAGGACTACAGGCTCCAAAATGTGGAAGGTGATGGGGTGACTGTTGAGTGTACCGGCGATGCGTACCAGAGGGGTGCGGGTGTCATATCCAATTGCGCCCCAAACCATAGCGCCAGGCGACGGACCAGTATGGCGATGCATAATGCAGGCGTCATACAGTCTCTCGCCGCGGTGCCGCCACACGCGAATCCGACCATCGTGGTGTTGCAAGCAGAAGCGGGATTGGCCAGAGAAGACAACGTCGTGCCATTCCGTAGTCCAGGTGCGGCGTTCAACGGCCCACTGCCGCCGCACTCGTCGGTGGTGTAACGTCAATGGTAATCGGAGCAATGGGTGCCGTGCGACAAATCCCTGCTCCTGCAGACAACATCGAACGGTACGTGTTGACACAGGTTGTTGCGCAATGCACCCTAATTCTTGCACTAACGTTCGTGATGTGGTGGTGCGAGCCATCAATGCCCGCCGCACAACATGCTGGTCCTCTCATTCGGTGGTGTACCGCGACTGCGGCAATGGATCACGTCGGTCCGTCCGTCCTTCCTGCACCCACCGAATCCATACTCGCCTCACTGTGGCTGGATGTCGTCCCACACGGGCGCCGATGTCTCGGTACGATAAACCGCTGTCGCGATAAGCCACTATTCGTCCTCTGTGGAACTCCGAAACGTGCTGGAATAACTGCCGCATTCTGCGACAAGGCATCAGGAAGCTTCCCACGCACAGGTCCGGGAGCACAACACACTTCCACTACGTACACCTCGCCTTCTGTGCACCCTTCTTATAGTGCTTCTTGGTGGCGTGCCGGGCTCACATGATTTGCATATTCCCTGCAATGATAATCGTTTGCATGTTCTCTCGTGGGCGACGCATGCTGCGAATTTCAGGCCAATCGGATGCTTCCATCTTGGTGTTGCATTTTGGGTGGCCAGCAGTGCATATAATTTTTAAATACTTCCTCAAAATTTTAACTTGAATTCCCAAAAATTGGTAGGGGATACAACATTTTGGATTACAGATTCGGAATCACGGCATGTTAATTTGTCAAAAACACCTACTTTTGTTTCGGGGCAAGAAAAAAAAGTTCAAATTTGTTGTTCAGTGATATAATAAAAAAATCAATGTAACGGAAGTACTATGGTCTCCTGACAAGCAAGAAATCTGCCAAATTCGTCTCTAACGGGGAGATCGGCGCGGACCAATGGCGTGGTTCAAATACACTATATTATCAAAAGTATTCTGACACCACAATGTTTTGGGGCAAAAGACTTTATTATCGCAATTAGTAGTTTGTCGATTTACCTTTTACTTATATGGCAGCGGCAACACGTCGAGATTATCCACCAATTTTCGGTAGGTCTTAACAGGAATGGCTCTCCAATTTTCGGTAGGTCTTAACAGGAATGGCTCTCCAATTTTCGGTAGGTCTTAACAGGAATGGCTCTCCAATTTTCGGTAGGTCTTAACAGGAATGGCTCTCCAATTTTTGGTAGGTCTTAACAGGAATGGCTCTCCAATTTTTGGTGTTTTAACAGGAATGGCTCTCCAATTTTCGGTAGGTCTTAACAGGAATGGCTCTCCAATTTTCGGTAGGTCTCAACAGGAATGGCTCTTCAATTTTCGGTAGGTTTTAACAGGAATGGCTCTCCAATTTTCGGTACGTCTTAACAGGAATGGCTCTCCAATTTTCGGTAGGTCTTAATAGAAATGGCTCTCCAATTTTCGGTACGTCTTAATAGGAATGGCTCTAAAATTTTCGTAGGTCTTAACAGGAATGACTCTCCAATTTTCGGTAGGTCTCAACAGGAATGACTCTCTAATTTTCGGTAGGTCTTAACAGGAATGTATAACGAAGTAAATTTCTCCGTCATTTTTGGTCTACGCCGGGATTCGAACCCGAGGCCTCTTATTCCGGAACAAGTTGCTCTACCAATTAAGCTACGCGGACATTGATTCTAATTGCTATCTGCCTTTATGTCGTGTGCGTCCTTCTGGCAGGTACGTCACATCTCCTGGTACGTTACAAATGGCTCTCCAATTTTCGGTAGGTCTTAACAGGAATGGCTCTCCAATTTTTGGTGTCTTAACAGGAATGGCTCTCCAATTTTCGGTAGGTCTTAACAGGAATGGCTCTCCAATTTTCGGTAGGTCTTAACAGGAATGGCTCTCCAATTTACGGTAGGTCTTAACAGGAATGGCTCTCCAATTTTTGGTGTCTGAACAGGAATGGCTCTCCAATTTTCGGTAGGTCTTAACAGGAATGGCTCTCCAATTTTCGGTACGTCTTAACAGGAATGGCTCTCCAATTTTCGGTAGGTTTTAACAGGAATGGCTCTCCAATTTTCGGTAGGTCTTACAGGAATGACTCTCCAATTTTCGGTAGGTCTTAACAGGAATGGCTCTCCATTCGTCTTGCAAAACTGCTACCACAGTGGAGAGCGACGACTGCCGTTGTGGTCGATTTCGTATCCGTCACTCCATTCATCCCAGAGGTGTTCTATGGGATGAAGATCGGGACTCTTAGCAGGCTAACAATACGTCTTCGAAGTCGTGACGTCACGGAATGGTGACTGGACATAAACATACGTTGTTTACATATTAACTAAGATTAGCTTTATCGTTGGCGGCTGTCGATAGTCCTGCAAAATTGATTTTTAAGGTGAAAATGAATATACACTCGCGGACAATAAAATTTGTGCACCAAGAAGGAAGCATCGGATTGATCTGAAATTTTGTGGACGTAATGATATAGGTGAATGATATACATAATGGCCAAAACAGAGCTGCAGGATAATTACAGAGGGATATGTAGTACTTAATCCGGTCATCTTCAATAGCGCGTTGCACTGCCTCGTGCAGCGATAAATGCTGCAGTACGGTCCGGCATCGAGGCGAACAGACGCCTGATGTTGTCTAGCGGCCGACTGACCCACACGTGTTGGACGGTGTGCTCCAAATCCCGGATAGTGCGGCACGGAGGCAGCCGGCGTTTCAACTGGTCCCACACATGCTCGATAGCGGACATGTCCGGGGAGCAGGCAGGCCATTGAAGTATCTAGACATGACGTAGGCAGTCCTGGGCAACCCGAATCGTGTGCAGGCGGGCATTATCCTGCTGGTATAGCGCATCTGGAATCCCGGCCAGGAATGAGAGCACATGGTGCCGTAGGACCCCATCCACATACCGCTGGCCCGTCAATGATCTACGTAACACTACTAGAGCTGATCGCCTATCGTAGGCAATGGCTCTCTAGACCATAATGCCTGCAGTGGGAGAGATGTGGCGCTCGATAACGAGTTTGGGATTGCGCCGTTGATGCGGGGACTTCCACACCCGGACGTGATGATCATCTGTTCCCAAAACGAAACGGCACTCATCGATAAACACCACACGTCGCCAGCCTGTGGCGTTCCACGTTGTTATGGCCTCGCACCACTGCACACGGAGCCGGAGATGTTCACAGCACACGTAAGGGGCGCTGGGATCGCAGATTCGTTTCCGCGAGGCGTCGGAAAATGGTTCGTGGGCACACAAGAGCCGCTACATCTGCATGTATAGTGGACCGGGTCCCCGTGGGATCCGTTCGTGCCTGGAGCACGATCCGTCGATCCTTTCAACCGGTGGTCATCCTAGTCCGTCCGTAGCCGCTCCGCCCTGTGGCAGTGTCGTCACGTGTCCACTGCTCCACCCACAATAGGACGGTATGGTCAGAACAATCCACGTGGCGGGCTACACGGCGCGCCGACCGTCCTGCGGTTTTTAGCCCGATTATCAGGTCTCTCTCAAAGTCCGTAAGTTGCGTAAATCGACGTCTCTGGCGTCTACCCAGCATTATTGTCCCTCTGTACTCTTGGTTGCTTCGGCGGGTGCTTTTCGCTTTCATGGGACATCGAATACACGCTGGTTTATAAGGCTGCCGGTTCGTGCTTGCAGTGCCAACACATGGTGTGTGGTCATGCGCACTCGCACCAAACATGGATCATTTGCATACCAGCACGCACTCTAGCTATTTGCAAAGTCTCGCAATTGTAGCATGTATTCTTCTAGGTGCGCAAATTTCATTGTCAGTGAGTGTATTAGATACGGTTTTATGTTTTGCAGAATACTGTAATCACCAGACTGCCAAAAATCAGTGTTCATTTTATAAATTTCCGAGCAACGAAGGGAAACATGCCCTACGGACTAAAATGTCGGTAAATGTGTAGTTTAGCGTTCTAAATCATTTGGCTATGTATTTGGAAAAAAAAATGAGATATACATTTGATATCTCCTATTTGATGGCAAATGGTGAAAACGTTTCATCTGTAAAATTCATTTTAAAGATGTTTACTGTAAAACTGTAAACATCTTTAAAATGAATTTTACAGATGAAACGTTTTATACGGCTACCAAGCATGATACCGCCCCAAACGAGAACTCCGCCACCTCCAAACCGGTCCCTTTCGATGATGTTAGAGGTGTGATTGCGTGTTCCTTGCTCTCTCCAGATGTGTATACGTCCAGAATCGCTCGTCAGACTAAATCGGCTCTCATCCGTAAAGAGAACTCGACCCTATTGCTGATGTGTTCAGTTCTTGTGTTCCTGGCACCACAGTAACCGCCGTCTCATGAGCAGGCGTTAATGGCACACACCGTACTGGTCGTCGTGCAAGTAGACCACATTTGTGCAGCCTTCTGGCCACGGTAAAACGCGATAACAGACGTGCTGTTGTATGTTGCATGTGCCTTGCGATTTCACTCGCTGTCTACCTTCTGTCTATGCTCGCCTGTAGGACAATATACCGGTCGTCCGCCGCCGTGGTTGCTCGTGGACGACCACTGCTAAACTCTTGGACAGCTGTTCCTGTCGTTTGAAATGCTCTCCAAGCTCGTGAAACGATGCTGTGAGCGATCCTTAATTTCTTGGCTGAATTAGTCACACTTCGTCCTTCTTCCAACTTTCCAATGACGCGACGTCGGGTAAAGTTATCCAGATGTCGTCTACTGTATTGCCTGTTGGCCATATCACACGGTGGCAGCAACTCGACGTCGTTCAAACCAATATACACTGTGCAATTGCTTTCACCGAATTGCTGAGCGTACACCGCCCGTGTGCTTCATACTCTTTCGACACTTCACCTACGTCATGCTGCATATATGCGCATGCCTTACCGTACCGGACCCAAGTCTATCTCCTGAGTGGTCTTTCGGTCCGTTCTGCCTGCTCGTTCCGCTGTTATGCAAATTTCTCCTTTTCGTCCCTAATTTTTGCACACCAGTGTGTGCATCATTTTTCTCATTCTTTCGAAATATGTAGCAAATAATTTAGGACGCTGAACTACACATTTGTCCTTATCTTTCATAGAAGCATGAATCTAACCATGTATTTCCTCGCTATGCGGTCCATAATAAAATGACTGGATGTGAGAGAACTTCACAGCATTTTCACCGCGTTGAATTAGCTTCACATTTGTCAGATAAATGAAGAAAATGCAAAATATGAGCACATTTCACCAATAACGTTGAAACGTTATGGGAACCATGGAGGAACAGACATTAATTTGTTCATCCCCAGTACCATCTTGTGACGTCACACTTCGACGACGTATTCCACCTCATTTTCTTTCTTTCTTTTCTTTCTTTGATTGGAGGTTTAACGACCACCGTGAGCAACTCAATGGGCTATAAGCAGTCGCCCGTCCCTAATTTAGGGTCACTGGTTCCAGGGAAGGGAGAGAGCCAGTGCCGTAAGACAAACACAACATCCATGCCTGACCGGGATTCAAACCCGGACCCCTTACGGGCGAATGATCAGAGGCTAGCGCCTTAGACCACTGCGCCACCGGGGCGGCCACCTCATTTTCAAGAAACCAGTCCTGCACACGCCATGCAGTGTGGCAGAAAGCTCGATCGTGTTGGAAGAGATAACGGTCATTTCCATAATACTGCCACATTATTGGCGGGGCGGAGTTACCCAAAACGTCGAGGTACATATACTTCAGAGTTCATGGTTTATGGTACAATAACCAACGGGCCGTATCCCATCCACGAAAAAGAACTCAAATACCATGATGGAGCCTTCGCCGAACTTAACAGTTGGAAGAACACGTGTGACCTGCCTGCACCGCAGGACGCACATGAGATAAAGGAAGATAGCAGTGAGAGCACATGTCCGCGTAGCTCAATTAGGAGAGCGACTTACTCCGTAGCCCGGATTCGATGCCCAGCGCGGACAAACTTGTACGTTATATTGGTGCCCGAACTTCTGGAATGACCCGGCTATTAAGTTTCTCGCAATGATGTGATGTTCTTTCCACACGGCGAGACAGGAAAAATGTGAATCCCTCCTTCAGTGCATCGAAAAAGCAAATCAGCGTGATGTTACGTCCCACACACCAAATTGTGTGGGATTTTTCAAATGCTCTTTTGTGTGTGTGTTTGATTGGAGGTTTAACGACCACCGTGAGCAACTCAATGGGAAATAAGCAGTCGCCTGTCCCTAATTTAGGGTCACTGGTTCCAGGGAAGGGAGAGAGCCAGTGTCGTAAGACAAACACAACATGCATGCCTCACTGGGATTCGAACCTGGACCCGTTTCGTACGAATGATCAGAGGCCATCGCTTAGACCACTGCGCCACCGGGACGGCTGCACGGTCTTCATGGGATGACTGCCTACAGCGACACATTGTCCCAGCTGACCTGTGGCCCATGCCCCCGGCCCTTTTCCCGGGGGGGGTGATTTGCTCACACCGCAGGACGCACATGAGATAAAGGCAGATAGCAGTGAGAGCAGATGTCCGCGTAGCTCAGTTGGGAGAGCAACTTACGCCGGAGTGAGGGAACCGGATATGATGCTCGGCGTGGACCCGGATATGATGCTCGGCGTGGACGAACTTGTACGTTATACACAGTACGACGAAAATAGCTCACCGGGCTATACGCCAAATCGAAACACAACAATGAGATTGGAAGAGTTAAAAGCGTGACTCATCACTCCAAAGAACAGTTTTCCCAGTCACTCACAGTACAGGAACGACGGGGGACACATCACTCCAAACGACGCTTCGCATTCATTATAGTGATGCGTAACTGGTGTGCCGCTTCTGTACCATAATAACCCCCACCGTGCAACTCTCTGTGGATAGTTATGGTACTAACCCAGCGATTACAAGCATTTCCTACTTCAGCAGCGTAGAAACGGCAGAGGAAGTTCCCCCACAAGCTTGTGTTCTTTCAGTAATGGTTGAAGAGTGTTTATGTTCCGATGTTTCTCGCCTTATACGCGTATGTCCATCCGTTCGATGACGCAGAAACCGCGACTCATGTGAGAAGACAATGCTTTGCCAATCAGCAGAGGTCCAATTCCGATGCTGCCGTGCAAATATAAGCCTTTTCTGCCGATGCGCCTTTGTTAGCATAGGTGCTGAGACCTACCGTCTGCATCGGAGCCCCATACGCAGCAGGGTTAGCTGAACTGTCGTTTTAGACACTCCTCCTGTAGCCCACTGGTTCACTCGGCCAGCGAGTTGCTCCACTGTAGCGCGTCGATTACGCACCTTCGAAGCCGACGTTCACCTTTCACATCAATGGCACGTGGTGCTCCGCAATTTCCACGTCGCTCATTCGCAATGGTGCCATTTCTCCAATCACGATACACTTTAACCACAGCAGCACGCGAACAGTTCACAAACTGCGCTGTTTCAGAAATACTGCCACCCTTGTATAGAAAGACGATAACCATCTCTTTTTGCAAATCTGATAAATCGCTCCTTTTATCCATGAGAGCAAACGAGTGATATGTTTTCAGAATGCCTAAAGCACACCGTATATACCCTCCAAGCCAGCTCACGACACGTGCCTTCTTTCACTTGCTACGCGCTGTTGACGACAAAAGTAGGAGGTGGTCACAATAATGTGACTCGACTGTGTATGTATGTGACTCAAGTAGCACGCACTTTAATAACATCAGTCAGGCTACGTAAAACAAAAGATAAAGGCTGCGTTTACAAAAACAATTTATTGCCCAATTTCTGCCCACAACAAAGTAGCACTATAATATAAACAAAATGGTAAATTCGGAGAATGTCCGTACCTCTGGATTTCAGTACCAGGTAACACCACGTCGGTGTCGAAGAACGTCTTAACCCCTACAAGGCATGCTGGGAATGACATTATTGATGAGTGTCTGGGGTAGCTCTCCCCATTTTACAGGCAACATGTTGCGGAGGTCTGCCAGGTCAAGTAGCCCCCCAGAGAATCTTCAACAATGTGAACGACACACATCCTTATCTTACGGCGTATGTACACACCGATGAGCGATTACATTATGACCCCTCCCAGCATACAGAAAATAGAGCGCCTGGAGACCGAACGGTGGCGCAGATGAACTTCACAGAGCAGTATATATACAACCCGAGGACTGGTTTTTGGGTAGTCGAGAGTTCGGAGTCAGAATGGGAAAAGATGCCGATTTATCAGAGTTTGATAAAGGACAAATTACGATGGCACAACGCTTGGGAACTACGATTACTAGTTGTTCACGTGCCGCTGTTGTGAGTACGTATCAAAAGTGGTGCACGGGTGGTCAAACGACGAACTGTCGCTCAGCCGTGTGTCGTCCGCAGCCCACTGACGCCAGAGGGGAGCGGAGACTGTCGCGCGTTGTTCACAGCGATCCCAGGGCCACAGTGCGGCAAATCACCCGCAGCTGCAGCACTGGTGATCAGGAAAACGTGTCACAGCACACAGTTCGTCGCAGACTTCTGCGCATGGGCCTGCGTAGCTGAAGACCCAGACGGGTCCCCATGCTCACGGCACGTCATCGCCAGTAATGCATTAAATGGGTCTGAGATCATCGAGATTAGAACGTGGAAGAAAGTGGCCTGGTCTAACGAATCAAGATTCCTGGTGCATCATGTAGACGGCCGAGCGCGGATACGCCGATTGCCAACGGAGGCTGTCGCGCCTGGATGCAATGTTGGGCGGAAACAGGCCGGTGTTATGGCGTGGGCGATGCTTCCTTGGGACACTTTTTGCCTGATTATCCCAATAGTACAATCTCTGACAGCTGTCATGTATCTGAACATCGTTGCGGACCAAGTTCACCCATTCATGGCAACTGTGTTCCCTGCTGGTGGTGGCCATTACCAACAGTATAATGCGTCACTGGCTGTCAGGTATCTAAACATCGTTGCGGACCAAGTTCCACCCATTCATGGCAACTGTGTTCCCTGCTGGTGATGGCCATTACCAACAGGATAATGCGCCACTGGCTGTCAGGTATCTAAACATCGTTGCGGACCAAGTTCAGCCATTCATGGCAACTGTGTTCCCTGCTGGTGGTGGCCATTACCAACAGGATAATGCGTCACTGGCTGTCAGGCGTCTGTACATCGTTGCGGACCAAGTTCACCCATTCATGGCAACTGTGTTCCCTGCTGGTGGTGGCCATTACCAACAGGATAATGCGTCACTGGCTGTCAGGTATCTAAACATCGTTGCGGACCAAGTTCACCCATTCATGGCAACTGTATTCCCTGCTGGTGGTGGCCATTAATAACAGGATAATGCGCCACTGGCTGTCAGGTATCTGAACATCGTTGCGGACCAAGTTCACCCATTCATGGCAACTGTGTTCCCTGCTGGTGGTGGCCATTACCAACAGGATAATGCGCCACTGGCTGTCAGGTATCTGAACATCGTTGCGGACCAAGTTCACCCATTCATGACAACTGTGTTCCCTGCTGGTGGTGGCCATTACCAACAGGATAATGCGCCACTGGCTGTCAGGTATCTAAACATCGATGTGGACCAAGTTCACCCATTCAAGGCAATTGTGTTCCCTGCTGGTGATGGCCATTGCCAACAGGATAATGCGCCACTGGCTGTCAGGTATCTAAACATCGTTACTGACGAAGGTCACCCATTCATGGCAACTGTGGTCCCTGCTGGTGATGGCCATTACCAACAGGATAATGCGCCACTGGCTGTCATGTATCTGAACATCGTTGCGGACCAAGTTCACCCATTCATGGCAACTGTGTTCCCTGCTGGTGATGGTTATTGCCAACAGGATAATGCGCCATTAGCTGTCAGGTATCTGAACATCGTTACTGACCAAGTTCACCCATTCATGGCAACTGTGTTCCCTGCTGGTCGTGGCCATTACCAAAAGGATAATGCGTCACTGGCTGTCAGGTATCTAAACATCGTTGCGGACCAAATTCACCCATTCATGGCAACTGTGTTCCCTGCTGGTGGTGGCCATTACCAACAGGATAATGCGCCACTGGCTGTCAGGTATCTGAACATCGTTGCGGACCAAGTTCACCCATTCATGGCAACTGTGTTCCCTGCTGGTGGTGGCCATTACCAACAGGATAATGCGTCACTGGCTGTCAGGTATCTGAACATCGTTGCGGACCAAGTTCACCCATTCATGGCAACTGTGTTCCCTGCTGGTGGTGGCCATTACCAACAGGATAATGCGTCACTGGCTGTCAGGTATCTGAACATCGTTGCGGACCAAGTTCACCCATTCATGGCAACTGTGTTCCCTGCTGGTGGTGGCCATTACCAAGAGGATAATGTGCCACTGCCAGAATCGTCAAGGAGTGGTTCAGGGAACATGCTGGTGACTTTCTGTTAATGCCCTAGCCTCCAAATTCACCTGACATGAACCCAATCGGTTCCGCTTGGAAAAGCGGGTTCGTGCTAAATCATCATCACCCCAAAATGTACGTGAGCTGGAGGACCTGCTGTTGACATTATGGTACCAGATACCCCAGGATACCTATCGCCACCTCATCGAATCGATGCCTCTTCCGAGTTGCCGCTGTTTTGCGGACTAAAGGGGGTCCTACAGCTTATTAGGTAGGGGGTCATAATGTAATGACTCGTCGGTGTAGTTCATCCAACTAAAGACAAGTAGCAGGGGGCCGGGATATTATCGACGAAGGCTGTGGTTATTTAGTTGGATTGACAACAAACTAGTGCCATCATTTCTGACTGTTAGCATACCTTGAATATTTTGAGGAATTATTGCGAATTTTAAGCTACCAACGCAACCGAAACTGGGGTACATATTATGAGCAAATTCTGTAAATGGACTAATAACAAAGTATGACTCATAAAACTGCGTTTTTGTTTTATTTATTTATTTATTTAACTACAATTTCATGCCACACCACAACAAAGCAGAATTTAGTCCATACACAACCGGGACTACATCTACAATCATAATAAACAACAAAAGTCCAAGAATACAGCAATACCAATAGTAATATGTAGTGTTGCATTCAGAGAGTTTTTTTTCCGGGGGTGGGGCAATTACAAATTTCGAGGGGGCTAAAACTTGTTGACAGATCATATACATATAGTCACAATTTTGTTATATCATCATCATCATCATCATTGTCAACCATTGTCAATCCACTGCTGGACGAAGGTCTCCCCAAGTTTCCTCCACAACAGTCTGTCTTGTGCCAGTCTCCTCCATGTCACTCCCGCACACTTTCGAATTTCATCCACCCATCTTCCATGTAGTCTTCTTCTGGGTCTTTTCCTGTCCCTTGGAATCCAATCTAAAATTTCGGCTGTCCATCGATGGTCTGTCCTCGCAGTATGTCCAGCCCATTGCCATTTCAGGGATTTAACTCTGATCATGATGTCTTCCACTCTTGTCATTTTTCGGATCCACGAGTTCCTCTTCTTATCTCTCCTGGTTACACCAAGCATGCACCTCTCCATGCTGCTTTGAGTTGTTTGCAGCCTTTGTATGTCTCTTTTAGTTAAGGTCCACGTCTCTGCACCATACGTAAGCACTGGTAGGATGCATTGATCAAACACTTTTCTTTTAAGACATAATGGCATATTGCTCTTGAAAATTATGCTGTTTCTTCCAAAAGCTCTCCAGGCAAGTTTTGTACGCCGATTAATTTCTTCATCAATGTGACCCTCACTTGATATCTGCTGTCCAAGATAAACGTACGTGTCTGTTATCTCCAGCTTTTCTCCATCAATCGATAAATCTTCATTTCTTGTAAAAGCATTGAACATCACTTTTGTCTTCTGAAAGTTCATTTTTAATCCCACTTCTTTACTCTTGTCAGTAAGTTCCTGGATCATACTCTACAGCTCTGATGGGGTAGTTGCAAAAATGACTACGTCATTAGCAAAACGAAGGTGGGTTAGATAATCTCCATTAATCTTTATCCCTTTGTTTTCCCAGTTCAGTGATTGAAAGACATTTTCCAATGTGGCATTAAAGGGCTTCGGAGATATGGTGTCACCTTGTCTCACTCCTTACATATATATAAATTTTAAATAGAGTACAAACATTTTCTTATGCTCTTATATCGCAAATGCAAATTCCAAGAAATCTACACATAGAAGTGATTAAAAAAGTTATACCTTTGCTTTAATTCAGTAAGGGACTACGGATTTCATCATGTGGTAGTGTAAAATATTGAGGACGCTAGCAAAGGTATGGCTGTGCTGGAGAAAATCCCCACAAGACATTAGGAGTGGTAAAAATGTCCTGGCCTTACTACAAGCGTGTTTCTGATAATTATTAGGGAACCATTACAGTGTTACCTGAAAACTTACGGTGTAAGCCATTCCCCTGCCATTTGGTTTCAGCCCCTTTAGATTATTTAGATTAGTAAATAGTTGTAGTAAAACTAAGCTGACCAGAAGTCCCCAATTCTTGAGGACAGTTCTCGAATTTAGTTTACTGTCCTCAAAAACGTCTGATGCCTTTGGGGACGCAAATTGTCCTCAAATTTTGATGTTTGTCCTCAAATGTCCTCGAATTTACACTTCCTCATTAGCTCATTAGATTTCTAATGAAAAATGTTTTTAAAAATAGTTTTCGTTGTACTAATTTTCCGACATGCTTTTTGTGAAAAGAAATTTTTACTTTTTTTTTCTTCTTTCCGAGTTTATCGACCACCGCGAGCAACTCTAAGGACTATAAGCGGTCACCTGTCTCTAATTTGGAGACATTCGTTCTAGGGAAGGGACAGAGTAAGCGCTGTAAGACAAACACACCATCCATATCTCAGTCGGGACTCGAACCCGTACTCACTTGTACGAATGGTGAGTGGCCAGCACTAGGACACTGAACTACTGGCGCGGTCAAATTTCGACTGTACTTGATCTAAGTTTCTGCAAAAAAATTTGGCAAAATGAAAAATGCGCCATGCAGTTACTTTGGTGTGCAGCTTGATTTTAATTCGGTACATATACAAGGTAAAGGATTTCACTTTTGCTAATATGTTCTGGTCATCCTAATTCTACTTGGTCAATACAAATTACCAACATTCTACAAGACATATTCTTTTAAGACATAGATTTCCATGTGTAATATCACACTTATTGAAGCAATGCAGTTTTGTTACAAAAAGATTTGCATATTTATTTTGAGCACGTATATGTCCCCAAATGAACTACCGATTTCGGGACGTCACGCCCTTTTGTCGTCAAATCAGTGTTCCTGTATTTGGTCACCTTAAATAAAACCAAACACTAACTAACCGTTTCGATGCCAGCTTGACGTGCCTCGGTTTGGGGGGAGGGGGGGGACGGGGTGTAAACCACCACCGCCAGAAAAACTGAGGCTTGACCTTATACATGGAATGTCGGCATCCAGAAGACTGAAATAAAACTGAATGCCAGCCTCCAAAATATGATGATGTATTGCAGTGCAAACATCTCTACTGTTACTGTGCAGAATTGGGTTTTTACTGCGAAAGAAGTCCGAGTTGTCAGTGCTTCAGAAATTGCCCTCTCAGCGAGGACTGTTTAATGTTTTGTTAAAGGATGATAGCAATTTCAGATTGAAGTCCACTCCTTTGCTGAGTTCCGTGGCACCCTGGTGGCCCTCCTCCACTCTACGACTCGTGCAATCCACACTACCGTTGAATTGTGAATGCTAATGCCATCTCAGTGTATTTTCATGCTTACTCGTGTACATTACTTACTTTCACCCCGCCTGTATTATGTTGCGTTGGTGCCCTCGTTAAATAACTTGCACAATTGTGCACGCTGTGTTTTTATCTCATGTATGTAATGTTTTACCTTCACGGCGGTGTTTGTGCTGTTCTTTTTCTAATTGTGTACTATTGTTTCGCCTGTGTTATCCTGTAAATCATGCCCAGCCAATGTCATGTGACACGATGTGTTTCTCTCTGTCACTTCTGCAATTTTTATTCAATAAGCTTTGCTTGCAGCATTTGTTATTCATCCCCATTGTCATTGCAGTGTATATACCATCATGTTTTAACAGTTTTGTATTATTTCCCAGTGAGACGCCCAATACTGTACGTCTCCCTCTTATGTTTTCTTATGATAAATTAGAATAAAGCGATTTTGAAACCACGTAGCTTTTTTTTATAATTACAATATTTTCCCTCGATTTCTTAATTTTTTAAATTAATTTCTGTAAATATTCAGTTATAAACAAGCACAATTAGACTAAATATATGGGGAGATCACCCAAAAACTTACGGGTGGGTATTCATAGATTTTCCGGAGGGGGGGGGGCTAAGTACCCCCGAGAAGATGCCTGAATACATCACTGGTAATATGCAAACAGAATGAATGAACTCAGGCTTTTTATATCATAGCAATCAACGGTTGCAGGCTGCACGCAATGTAACCAAAGTAACTAAGAAATTGCAGCACTTTAAAGGTATAACTATTTCCATACAATTCGATTTTTGCAAATAATATCATATTTCCATTAAGATATGCTATAATGAATAAAGTTTTACGCTGGTTGTGTAGTGCAGGGAAGTTTACGTTAAGTCACGTTAGGGTTATTGGAAGGTTACTTGACGTAGCTAAAGTGTACCTAATCTTCAAAGTGCTAGAGTTTGTTTAGGTAGGACTCGCACGTGCAATAAATTCATTGAATATGGAACTTCTTTTTACTCAGCGTTCCTCATTATCTTGAATATCAGTACTATAACGTCGGTTTTAGTACATTAGTACCTTGAAGGCTCCTTATTAGAGCGGTAAACACCATATACCCTGGACTTAATGGAGACACTTAATGAAAGAGACTTAACGGCCAGACAGAGGTCTGACAATAATATGAACTGAGAAAAACGTACTCACTTTAAACCTTTTATTGGAGAACTCCTGGTAATATCAAACACACACTCAACAAATCACACTACTACTGAATATCCGAACTTTCGTAGAATCGTGTAACAATAATTAAGAAGAACCTATCACATAAAACGAAGCTTCTTTGGTATAGTTGAGCGCGCCTATATGTACTGCATACCACCACGTCATGACTTACACTCGTTGCCACATATCATTCAGCGGGAGAAATAACATCTCGTTAAGTGAGAAGATAATTTGCATAAGAAAATGAAATAACAAGAGATAGTAAAATCAAAAGGAAACTGAATCTAGAGTATACGTTACAATGCACATGATGAAATATATACTAACGAAAGTAACATTTTCAAAAAGTTACACACTAAAATAAATAATTAAGTCACACAAACTGACAAGAAGAAGGTGCGAACACTTCATAGCCAATACATCAAAAGTCTCACCACAGGGAGCATAAGCAAAGTAAATAATAATTGCAAAGCACCAAAGAAACACTATAATCTTTTAGTTTTAAATAAATTGAAGCACTGCAACAGATTCTTTAAAACAAATCGTTGCGATGTAATGTGGCAAGGGAACCAGGGAAAAAGGCTAACAAATAGCCTGACGAACCCCTTGTTACCCCAAAAAAGAATCTAAATCGTCAAGTCAAGGAACAGTTTAACCCTAATACAGTAAATTGAAGTAATAACACATATAGTAGCGAACAAAAGTTTTTGGCGAAACACTTTTTCGACCATAATTTTTTTTCTGCTGGACCAAATCGGGTCATTTTGGGATATGATATGTGTTGATTCGTGGGTTACAATGCCGCGTAGTTTGTATTTCGCTCAGAGCGAATTTGTCGTTCGAAATGGGCCATATTCAAGAGTCGCCAATTTTCACCCATTTGTTTACTGCATGTATTAATGTTTTTCTTGTGATTTTTGTGGGTTTTGTGATGTGTAGTGTGATAATAAGTCAATCTTAGGTTTTCAGAAATTGGTGAAAAGGCGGAGATCCCTGTTGGAGCTCGCCAGGCGGCCGTGAACATGATGGAATCCGGAATGCGCGTCACCGACATTGCGAGAGCCCTGAAGATCCGACACCAGTCCATTTCAGCTATCCTGCAACGTTATAAGAAGACTGGGGCCGTCGAGAACAGTCCGCGATGTGGTAGGCCTCGTTCCACTACGTTGCGTCAGGATAGACGCATCCTCCGTCGATCTCGTGCTGATCCCACCTTGACTGCTGTGGACATCGCCACCGAATTCCGCGACAGCGACGACCTGAACGTCAGCCGAATGACCATCTCCCGTCGTCTCATTGCTGGTGGACTGAATGGAAGACGTCCCGCCAAGAAACCACTCATCGGAGTCAAGAATTGACGAGCCAGAGGCGCGTTTTCACGCCGTCATCTACACTGGACCACGGCGAACTGGAGTAAGGTGCTTTTCACCGACGAGAGCAAGTTCAACTTGTTCGGAAGTGATGGCATCCGATACGTACGACGTCCGTTTGGCCAGAGATTCAACCCCAGTTCATTCAGCCGACTGTAAAGCACGGAGGAGGATCGCTCATGGTTTACGACGCCTTCTCTCGCAATGGAATGGGCCCAATCATCAATATTGACGGAATAATGACCGCTCAGAGCTATGCGAACATGCTCATCAACGATACCTTCCAATGGGCAAACCAGAACATGCCACCCTGATGGATCATGCAGCAAGACAACGACCCGAAGCACACCTCCACAGTAGCGAAGGCAGCCTTCCAGCAGCAACAGGTCACACTTCTAGACTGGCCAAGCCAACTCCAGACCTCAACCCCATCGAGCACATGTGGGAGGAGCTGGAGAGACGATGTGCAAAGCAAGCCTGCCGGAATAGCGTCCAGAAGCTCGACCCACTCTCTGCAGAATGGGCGTGAATTCCGCAGGTCACCGTCGAGAAGCTAGTGGACTCGATGCCGGCCCGTTGTGCAGCTGTTATTAAGTCTCGTGGTTATCCCACTAAGAATTATTTATTGTTTTGTCGTTTTCTCGTAGTTGTTTTCTGTTATCGTTTCATTAAATGAATGTAATACACACCTACGTTGTTGGTCAATTTGTATGATCTTTGCGATTAAGCTCGGTACCTGATCTGTGTTAAGATTTCCGATCCATCTGCATATGGGTCATGTTTGCAACTGAATAACACATATCATATTCCAAAATGATTTGGTCCAGCAGAAAAAATATTATGGTCCAAAAAGTGTTTCGCCAAATACTTTTGTTCGCTACTGTAATATAGTACGACCAACCGTTAATCAACCATTAATTAAGAAAATCTTAAGCTCTCTTTTAAATACCGAATAGTGAGTCAGAGTCTTGATCCAAAGCTGCAACCCATTCCAGGTCCTAGGGCAGGTCACGTTAATATTATTAAATAAATAAATCAGTACGCGCTCTAGGTATTAAAAAACTAGTATTACCACGAGTGTCCTGATCATGGGAACGCAAATGTAAGGTAATTAAATCTGAATATTTATTAGCATATGTACGTTCATGCATAAACAGTAATAGTCTAAAATTGTATAATTTATCAAATGACATTATCTGATAACTAAGGAAAAGAGAATGTACCTGTGAAGACGGATTCACCAAACGTAAAATTTTTTTTGCAAAACACAAATTTTGTTAACATTCCCAATAGTTGTGCGACCCCAAGCCAAGAGACAATAAGATAGAAATGGATAAATAAGTGAAAAATACAATAACAACTTAACCTTGGCAGGCAATAAACTTGAAATATCATAAATGACGCCAATGCGGGGTCTGAGCCCAACCGCAATTTCACTAACATGTGCATCCCATCTGAAATTATCTTGTAAATATACACCCAAGAACTTTACAACAGCCTGAAAGTCAAGGGGCACACCATTAAATAATATCCCATTTCCAATATCCTCTCGTCGCCTACATCGCAAAAAAACTACAGTACTTGTAACGTATACTCTCGATTCACTTTCCTTTTGATTTTTACTATCTCTGGTTATTTTATTTTCCTATGTAAATTATCTTCTTACTGAACGAGATGTTATTTCACCCGCTGAATGAGATCTGGCAATGAGTGTAAGTCATGACGTGGTGGTAGCCAGTATAAATAGGCGCGTTCAACGATACGTAGAGAGAGCTTTTTGTTGATGTGCGTAGGGAGAGCTGTTGTTGTACGCAGAGAGCTGTTGTTGTACGAAGTGAGCTGTTGTTTATGTGTCAGAGAGCTGTTGTTGTATAGAGAGAGCGGTTGTTTATGTGCGTGAGAGCTTTGTTTCGTGTGTAAAGAGATCTTCGTTTATGTGAGAGCCAGAAGTTTACCAAATAAAAGATTGTCTTAGTAAGTACGTCTTTCTCAGTTCATAGTTTTGTCAGATCTCTGTCTGGCTGTTAGGTTAATTTCATTAGTTGATTTATAACGAAGAAAATTTCTCCGTCATTTTTATCCACGCCAGGATTCGAACCCGGGTCTCCTCATTCCGGAATAAGTTGCTCTACCAATTAAGCTACGCGGACGTTTTATTCTGATTCCTATCTGCCTCTATGTCGTGTGCGTCCTTCTGGCAGGTATACGTCACATCTCCTGGTACGTTACAGATTATTATTAACAACCAGCATAAGACTTTATTCATCTTAATTACTACTACAACATTACTAGCAGTTAAAAGCTTGTTTATTATTATTACTACACTACTAGCAGGAAAGTTTATTCATGTTATAACAAACAACAAGTATTAGAAGAAGCATTAGCTTAGAAGAAGCTGAATGCATTATAATTCAGTAGCAGAAGCGGTATATTCATTATATAGTAGTTTTGGAAAAATTTATGATTAAGGAATTAAAGCAAAAGCTAATCCTGAAGTTTCAAATTTACACGTGGGATTAACTCAGATAGAGTATCCCCAGAAAAAAATAGGCTTGTTTCCTCAGCATACAAAATAGGAGTAGCACTTGAAGTGATAGTAAAAAAATCAAACTTTAACTAGAGTAAAAGTTTTAGATTCAATTTTAATCAGACTGCAAGCAGTGGTTTCTGCGACTTCTCTTGACCTGCATCCGGGGTAGCCGCCTGCCTTGGTTACGTCTGTGGAGTAAAGTAGTTTAGTTTTGTAGCAAACCCTTTACTGTATCCTTGATGTTGCACTGAACCCTTTGCAGTATTCATGCAGCCACTCAGAATCGTGAAATTACTTCTGTCAAAGGCCACGGAGGCGATGTCATCAGATACGTCGTAGTGGGAATCTGGAATAGAATTTTTCGCTTCAGTCAGGTGACGGTCGTGATCTTTCGAAGCTAATATTTAATACGTCATAAACGCGCCAAGGCGCTGCACCCAATAAGCATGACGAAAGATAGGGATGGATAAGCAGATTGATTCAGTCAAACGAAAATGTACTTCGGTCACATTGTTCAAAGCCATCGCTCTTATTAATTATCATTATATTTAATGGTGAGAATTAAATAACACTGCAGGGAAATTAAAAATAGTCGGGTCATTTTTATTTTCCCCACTGAGGTTCCCAACTGAGAAAAAAAAAGTGACTTGTGAATCTCAATTTTTTGGATATTCAATCCAAATTCCTCTCATGAACATAATTAAATCAAAAAACGAATTAGTAGCTAGTGCAAGTCACCCGTGAAGTACTAGCCATGCACGATTTCACAAGAGTAGAAAAAACTGCAGTTATTCATACATGTATTGAATTCAAATGTTGCAGTGGTTGAATGTTTTTACATTGAAACCAAGAAAGCGAAGCAGAGTATGGCAAGAATAACTGAGGGAGATGCATTCATTAACACAAAAAAAGGGAGACTATTCGATATTTAACTTTGTCCTTGAAGCACAAGGGGATTTTTTATTCTGTGAAAGAGGTTACACCACTTTTTCTTGCTCTATTTGCTTTTCATCGTACAAAAAACCGAAATCTTTCGTCGCGAAAAAGTCTTATACATTGAAATGCCTCCTATGGCGTCTCAAAGGGAATTTCCTGCGGAATCAGTAGTTCTGTCGAGGATTAACCTTTTCCGGAATCCAATATACCGAATTTATGCATCGTGAAATTCTAAAGAATATTCGAATTTTCCATCAAGACATCAAACCCTTTTATTGATTTCAAGCGCGCACACATTGTTTACCCTTTTTACACTGCATGACATAGAAATTTTCACACTGTGAAAGAAAGCGCGAAATGAGACGAAACTTATCCCACATGCAGATAAGTAGGTGGGAAAGAAGTGATTTATTTTTCGTGGGATTACATGAATGCGATGGACCCTCCAGGAGTGGCCTGAGTCACTAGATCGCATGACCATGAAGAAGTGAACGAATTGAGACCAAACTTACCAAGTGGGAAAGAAGTGATTTAATTTCTGAGAGATTACTTGAATGCGATGTACGAGAAACCAGTATTAAAGTGGCCTAAGTCACTAGATCATATCATCATCATTCATCATTGTCAACCATTATCAATCCACTGCTGGACGAAGGGCTCTCCAAGCGTCTTCCACAACAGTCTATCATGTGCCAGTCCTATCCATGTTATTCCCGCATACTTTCGAATTTCATCCACCCATCTCCCATTGGGTCTTCTTCTGGGTTTTTTCCTGTCCCTTGGAATCCAATCTAAAATTTCGGCTGTCCATCGATGGTCTGTCCTTCTGGCAGTATGTCCAGCCCATTGTAATTTCAGCGATTTTACTCTGCTCATGATGTCTTCCACTCTTGTCATTTTTCTGATCCACGAGTTCCTCTTCTTATCTCTCCTGGTTACACCAAGTATGTACCTCTCCATGCTACTTTGAGTTGTCTGCAGCCCTTGTATGTCTCTTTTAGTTAAGGTCCACGTCTCTGCACCATACGTAAGCACTGGAAGGATGCATTGATCAAACACTTTTCTTTTAAGACATAATGGCATATTGCTCTTGAAAATTATGCTGTTTCTTCCAAAAGCTCTCCAGGCAAGTTTTGTACGCCGATTAATTTCTTCACCAATGTGACCCTCACTCGATATCTGCTGTCCAGGATAAACGTACGTGTCTGTTATCTCCAGCTTTTCTCCATCAATCGATAAATCTTTATTTCTTGTAGAAGTATTGTACATCACTTTTGTCTTCTGAAAGTTCATTTTTAATCCCACTTCTTTACTCTTGTCAGCAAGTTTCTGGATCATATTCTGCAGCTCTGATGGGGTAGTTGCAAAAATGACTACGTCATCAGCAAAACGAAGGTGAGTTAGATAATCTCCATTAATCTTTATCCCTTTGTTTTCCCAGTTAAGTGATTGTAAGACAGTTTTTCCAATATGGAATTAAAGAGCTTCGGAGATATGGTGTCACTTTGTCTCACTCCCTTTCCAATTTTTATGTGTGCTGTATTCTCAAACAGCCGAATCTTCGCACTTGCATTTTTATAGATGTTATTAATAATATTAATGTACGCATCTTCAATACCGCAGGATTTCAAAGCCATCACTAGATCGTATGACCATGAAGAAATGTACCAAATGAGGCCAAACTTACTATGCAAGAAAGAACTGATTTAATTTATGAGGCTTGAATGTGATGGACGAGAAGACAGAATAAAGTGGCCTGAGTCTCTAGATCTTTTGATAATGAAGAAATGTACGAAATGAGGAGAAACTCGCCGTGTGGAAAAGAAGTAATTTATTTTCCGCGGAATTACATGAATGCGATGGACCCTCCAAGAGACAGTATATATTGGCCTGAGCCACTAGATCATATAACCATGAATAAACGTACAAAATGAAACCAAACTTTCCATGTGGGAAAGAAGCGATTTAATTTCTGAGGGAAAATAAATCACTTCTTTCCCATATAGTAAGAAGTGATTTAATACAATGGATCCTCCAGGAGGCAATTTAAAGTGTATAACGAAGTTAATTTCTCCGTCATTTTTGGTCTACGCCGGGAATCGAACCCGAGTCCGCTTATTCCGGAACAAGTCGCTCTACCAACTGAGCTACGCAGACGTTCATTCTGATTTCTATCTGCCTTTATGTCGTGTGCGTCCTGCTAGCAGGTACTTCACCCCCCCCCCCCCGAAAGAGGACCGGGGGCATGGCTCACGGGTCAGCCGTATCCATGAATTGTTGCAGGCAGCCATCCTCTGTAGAACGTGCACTTGAGAACTCCCAGTCAATCTGCTGTGTGGAATGCAACGACACACACATTTATTTTTCGAAGCGCTGGAGAAGGGATTCTTTGGTTTTTCCTATCTCGCGGTGTGGAAATAACATCACACCATTGCGAGATTTTGAACGGTCGGGTCATCCGGATAGTTCGGGCGCCATTATAACGAAGTAAATTTCTCCGTCATTTTTGGTCTACGCCGGGATTCGAACCAGAGTCCGCTTATTCCGGAACAAGTCGCTCTACCAACTGAGCTACGCAGACGTTCATTGTGATTGCTATCTGTCTTTATGTCGTGTGCGTCCTGCTGGCAGGTACGTCACAAGTGGCCTGCGTCACTAGATCGCATAACCATGAAGAAATGTACGAATGAGTCTAAACTCACCATGTGGGAAAGAAGTGATTTAATTTCTAAGGGAATACTTGAATGCGATGTACGAGAAGACAGTATTAAAGTAGCCTGTGTCACTAGATCGTATGACAATGAAGGAATGCACGAAATGAGAAGAAAGTTACCACGTGGGAAAGAAGTGATTTAATTTCTGTGGGATTACATGATAGCGATGTACGAGGAGACGTATAATACACTGAAGAGCAATTGAATTAGAGACAGCTGGCGTTATGCAAATGTGACGCTGTGGGCGGCCCTGTAAACGGAAACGACATGACGTATGCAGCGATCCCACAATATAAGGAGTGATGCGACAGGAATCGGTAAGAGTCGGACGCAGTATGGGTAAGACGAATGATCTAAGCGCATTTGATCGTAGGCAAATTGTTGGGGCCCGACGAATGGGTCACTCTTTCTTGGAAGTCGTGCAGGCACTGGAATTTTCACGAGCCACTGTGTCACGGGTGCACCGTGAGTACATCGAATCCGGTAAAACCATCCCTGCAAGGGCCAACTGCCGTGGACAACAACGTGTCGATGAGCGAGGTCATCATCAGCTAGCTCGCATTGTAACATCGGATAGACAGGCCACAGTGCAAGAAATCACTCGGCAATTTAACGCTGGTGCACAAAAACGTGTAAGCAGCCACACCATCCAGAACCATCTTCTTGCTATGGGGTACAGAAGCCATCGTCCCACGAGGGTACCGCTGCTGACCGCACATCACAGGGTGCAAAGATTAGCATGGGCGCTGGAACATCGCCACTGGACCCTAGACATGTGGAAAAATGTTGCCTGGACTGATGAGTCGAGATTCACGTTGGTACATGCGGATGGCATAATACGAGTACGGCGCAAACCACATGAAGCGATGGATCTTTCTTGCCAGCAGCACATCTGGGATGCCATCGAGAGAGATGTCCGAGGCTCTGATCCCCCTCCATAAAATCTTCGTGAGCTGTGGGAGCTTGTTCAGGGGTCGTGGATCCGTATGGCTTCCCAACGCTTCCGGTGTCTTGTCGAGTACATGCCGAGACGAATCACCGCCATCATCAGGGTGAGAGGTGGTGCTACACGTTAATAGACAGGTATCTCTAATTCAATTGCTCTTCAGTGAATTACCTGAGTCAGTTGGTCGTATGACAGCCATGCTGAGCTATACACTCGGCGCACGGAATGGAATCAAGCGGAAAAGTCACTGGATAGTGTCCCGAGGTATCGCTGACCATTAGTCGTTGACCTGTATCCACAATTCCTCGACACTGCGAGGGGGTCATGCTGAGGCGTTAAGTCGTCTGCTGATGATGTGTTATACGTTCTGTACTGGGAGAAATCTGAGGAGCATTCTGGCCAGGGTTATAGCACCCGTACACCTTGGTGGCATTGTCTGCTGATATTGGCTGCGTGAGGGTGGGGGTTATCTTGTTGAAGCAGTATTCTACGGAGAACAAAACATCAACAGTGAGTTTGGAAATACCGAGGCCGTCTCGGTGCCACAGTTGTCTAAGCTGGCTTTTGACTATTCGTCCGAGGTGATCCGGGTTCGAATCCCGATGAGACATGTACGTTGCGTTTGTCTTGTGACGCTAGCTCTTTCTCTTTCCTAGTGTCAGTAGCCCTAAATTAGGGACGGGCGACTACTTACAGCCCGTCGAGTTCTCACGGAGGTAGTTAAACCTGCATCATACCGTGGGTTGGATCATAAGTGATTAAATAAGGCTCGTGTATTCTTATCAATCGCATTTTCAACTGCATCTTGTCCTACGGTGTGTAGGACAAGATGCAGTTGAAAAATTTTTACGCACGTCATGACGCATAAAGGCAATGGAATGCATTCCGCTCCTATGTCCTGACATTTGATCCCACTTCACCCATTTTCAACAGAGTTCATTCCCGGGTAGTCCTCTGCAATATACTAAAATTTCATCGACATCGTACCATATTTACGCAAGTTATGATGCATAAGGGCAACGGAATGGATCCCGCTCGTATGCCGTGACCTTTGACATCATTTCGTCCATTTTCAATAGGATTCGACCCCAGGTGGTCCCCTACAACATACGAAAATTTCATCGAAATCGAGCCATTTTTACGCGAGTTATCGTGCCGACAGACAGACGGACGGGCGGGCGGACGGACAAAGCTGGAGCATATACGCTTCTTCATCCTACGGTTGGAAAGCGTCAAAAAGAAATACAAAGACTACAGACAATTCAAAGCAGCATGGAGAGATGCTTGCTTGGTGTAACCAGGAAAGATAAGAAGAGGAACTTGTGGATAAGGAAAATGGCAGGAGTGGACGACATCATGACCAAAGTGAAATCACTGAAATGGCAATGGGCTGGACATGTTGCCAGAAGAACGGACCACCGATGGACAACCGAAATTTTAGCCTGGATTCCGAGGGACAGGAAAAGACCCAGAAGAAGACCCAATGGGAGATGGAAGAATGAAATTCGAAAGTATGCTGGAGTGACGTGGAGGAGACAGGCCCAAGACAGAGAATTGTAGAAGAAATTTGGGGAGACCTTCATCCAGCAGTGGATTGATAATGGTTGATGATAATGATGATGAATTATTAAGTATTCTCACCTTTTCTATTCCTTAAATCGACATAAAACTAACTTTTGAAAAAGCAATAAAAAGTTTCAGTGATACTTTTACTCAAAACCCTCTGCCGCCCCGGTGGCGCAGTGGTCTAAGGCGCTGGCCTCTGATCATTCGTCCGTGAGGGGTCCGGGTTCGAATCCCGGCCAGGCATGGATGTTGTGTTTGTCTTACGGCACTGGCTCTCCCCCTTCCCTGGAACCAGTGACCCTAAATTAGGGACGGGCGACTGCTTATAGCCCATTGAGTTGCTCACGGTGGTCGTTAAACCTCCAATTAAAAAAAAACAAAAAAACCCTGTGATTCCGACTTTTCCGTTTTCAAACCGTATCTTTGGCATTTAATTCTTATGCTTCTGTTTCTGATAACTGCAGTGAAGGGATAAAAAAATATCCCGCCTTCTGTTTTTGATAACTGCAGTGCAGGTATAAAAAAATATCCCGCATCTCTTTGAGAGAATAAAAAATGCAGACCTTCTCAATTTTCCAATGAAAATAAGAAAAAATGCTTTCAAAAAACTCTTAAACGTTTTCGCTTTCTGCACTGACTGATAAAATTCTTACTATCCAGCTTTCTTGGTCCATGACATTCGTCTATACTACGACTGAATCTCTTCGATTTTGGGAATTGTTCGCCACAGGATCAGATCATATGTAGAGGATTTTAGGAAGGGAGTGTCTGAACCCAGGTCTTAAACAAGCCTTAGAAATAGGAAGCTGGGAGATTTGGGCTAGAGTTCCCGATAGGACAGCGACACGGAAGCGAGGTAGAAAGGGGGAGGAAGACGCCCTTATTTTTTGTCAGGGAGGCCAATACCCGGGGTCCGACCGCTTAACGTGCCTATCCGACGCATGGGGGTATTTAGTGGTTCGAGCGTTTGTAACTGCCCAGGATCAAACCTGAGGTCATCTCCGTGGCAGGCACGAACATTGACCACTAGGCCACCCGTTGCCCTGTTCGCCACAGGAAAACTCCTCCACAAAAAGTCATCCACCCTTTTCAAGTGAAGTACTGCGCACAAATTGCACTTTATACGAATTTTCTAATGTGGAGGACATTTCCGGTTGCCAATAATTTCAAGAAGTGACGTATATATAGATTTTTGGTGTGGGGATGGGGGCGACCAAAAATGGAAGTTTTTGAAATCCATCAGGACAAAGTAAAACTTAATGAGAAATAGAAGAAAAAATTAAAGCATTGCTTTCTATTGTGAGTTGATGCATTCTTGTTAAATTAAAGCATTTTTTCTAATGTAAGTCGCATTTTAACAAAGAAATGAAACACTTACGGGGTGAAAGGTCCCCTTCCCCCCAAATACGCCCCTGTTTTCAAGTACCTTATTTTTGTTTGACACCGTGCTCGTTGCCTACGAATTTGCTCATAATGTAAAAACAAGATGATTTTCCAAAGCTCAAGCGATAGAAAATGCATGGTTTGTAAAGGAAACGCATTCGAATTTTATAACAAATACGCAACGCACTGATAAATTTAGAGAAATCCATTTTCAGCGCCCTTTAGCGTTAAATTTGCCAAGTAATTTGAAAATGAAAAGCTGCTAAAGTAATAAGTTTTGCCTAACGTATCCAATTCCGAAAGAAATTTTTCTGTAACTGAAATAGTCACGCAAAGGTAAAATTTACTAAATTTTCACTTTGAGAACTCCTAGCGGGAAATTTATGAACTATTAGTGAAATTTTAAATGGGCAAAATTTAATGAATATTAATATCATACCATTCGTAAAAAAAGTTTCAAAAATCTGTGAAAACCAAATTCTTTGGACTTAGCGCCTTTAGCAGGAAATTAACGAACTTCTAATATTTGAAAAGGAACAGTTCTGCCTAATCTGAGAGGCACAAAAATAATTTTTCCCTCTAATTTGAATAGTTTTTCAACAACAGAACTTTAATATTTTTGAAATTTTGACTTTGTCAGCCCTAAGCGGTGAATTCATGAAGTATATGTATATTTTAAAGTGCCAAACTTAATGTGCTTTGATTACCTATTAGCCGCAAAAATATTTTTTTAAATATCTCTGAAAACAAAAAGCTCGATGTGCACGGACAGACAAAATGATTACACTCGCAGTTTCTTACAGAACGTTCTAATAATAGGAAGATAGAATGTCATTTTAAAAAGCGTAAAAACCATTTTCTTGATTTTTTTTGTTAATCCTTTTTCTTGTAAATGAAAAAACATTTTTCTTAACTTTTTTGTTAATAATTTTTCTTGTAAATGTAAAAACCTTTTTCTTGACTTTTTTTGGTTAATCCTTTTTCTTGTAAATGTAAAAACCTTTTTCTTGACTTTTTTTGTTAATCCTTTTTCTTGTAAATTTAAAAATCCTTTTCTTGATTTCTTTTTGTTAATTCTTTTTCTTGTAAATGTAAAAACCTTTTTCTTGACGTTTTTTTTTAATCCTTTTTCTTGTAAATGAAAAAAGAAAACTTTTTCTCGACTTATTTTTGTTAATCCTTTTTCTTGTAAACGTAAAGACCTTTTTCTTGACTTTTTTGTTAATACTTTTTCTTGTAAATGTGAAAACCTTTTTCTTGACTTTTTTGTTAATCCTTTTTCTTGTAAATGTGAAAACCTTTTTCTTGACTTTTTTGTTAATCCTTTTTCTTGTAAATGTAAAAACCTTTTTCTTGACTTTTTTTTGGTAATCCTTTTTCTTGTAAATGTAAAAAAAAACTTTTTCTCGACTTTTTTTTGTTAATCCTTTTTCTTGTAAATGTAAAAATCTTTTTCTTGACTTTTTTGTTAATACTTTTTCTTGTAAATGTGAAAACCTTTTTCTTGACTTTTTTGTTAATCCTTTTTCTTGTAAATGTAAAAACCTTTTTCTTGACTTTTTTTGTTAATCCTTCTTCTTGTAAATGTAAAAACCTTTTTTTTCCTGACTTTTTTGTTAATCCTTTTTTTTGTAAATGTAAAAACCTTTTCTTGACTTTTTTTGTTAATTATTTTTCTTGTAAATGAAAAAAACATTTTTCTGGACTTTTTTTTGTTAATCCTTTTTCTTGTAAATGTAAAAACCTTTTCTTGACTTTTTTTGGTTAATCCTTTTCTTGTATATGTAAAAACCTTTTTCTTGACTTTTTCTGTTAATCCTTTTTCTTTTAAATTTAAAAATCCTTTTCTTGACTTCTTTTTGTTAATTCTTTTTCTTGTAAATGTAAAAACCTTTTTCTTGACTTTTTTTGTTAATCCTTTTTCTTGTAAATGTAAAGACCTTTTTCTTGAACTTTTTTGTTAATCCTTTTTCTTGTAAATGTAAAAACCTTTTTCTTGACTTTTTTTGTTAATCCTTCTTCTTGTAAATGTAAAAGAAAACTTTTTCTTGACTTTTTTTGTTAATGTAAAGACCTTTTTCTTGACTTTTGTTAAAATTTTTCTGTAAATGTGAAAACCTCTTTCTTGACTTTTTTGTTAATCCTTTTCTTGTAAATGTAAAACCTTTTTCTCGACTTTTTTTTGTTAATCCTTTTTCTTGTAAATGTAAAAAGAAAACTTTTTTCTGGACTTTTTTGTTAAAATCCTTTTTCTTGTAAAATGTAAAATCCTTTTTTGTTAATCCTTTTTCTTGTAAATGTTAAAAACTTTTTCTTGACTTTTTTGTTAATCCTTTTTCTTGTAAATGTAAAAACCTTTTTCTTGACTTTTTCTGTTAATCCTTTTTCTTTTAAATGTAAAAATCCTTTTTCTTGACTTTTTTTGTTAATTTTCTTGTAAATGTAAAAACCTTTTCTTGATGTTAATCCTTTTTGTAAATGTAAAAACCTTTTTCTTGACTTTTTTTTTCTTTTTCTTGTTAACCTTTTTCTTGACTGTAATCCTTTTTCTTGTAAATGTAAAAACCTTTTTCTTGACTTTTTTGTTAATCCTTTTTCTTGTAAATGTAAAAACCTTTTTCTTGACTTTTTTGTTAATCCTTTTTCTTGTAAATGTAAAAACCTTTTTCTTGACTTTTTTGGTAATCCTTCTTCTTGTAAATGTAAAAACCTTTTTCTTGACTTTTTGTTAATACTTTTTCTTGTAAATGTAAAAACCTTTTTCTTGACTTTTTTTTGTTAATCCTTTTTCTTGTAAATGTAAAAACCATTTTCTTAACTTTTTTTTGTTAATCCTTTTTCTTCTAAATGTAAAAACCCTTTTCTTGGTTTTTTTTTTGTTAATCCTCTTTCTTGTAAATGTAAAAACCTTTTTCTTGACTTTTTTTTGTTAATCCTTTTTCTTGTAAATGTAAAAACCTTTTTCTTGACTTTTTTGTTGTTAATCTGACGGATGAAAATTTCTGAGGCGATTAGAAAGGGGAGGGGGCCTCTGAACCTTTTACCGCTTAGGGCCCCAAAAGATCTAAAGTCGCCTCTGACTGAAACAGAAAAATTGCTGCAAACGTGCAAATCACGACAACTGAATACGATCATTTTAAAAAAAATTAATAAAACAATACATAATCATTAGAACATTACAGATTCCTGTGAGGACAAAATAAGCACATTACCCCTGAATGTGCGGCAGTGTCTGTGAAATGGACCTTTTGGGAAAATATTAAAATATTGGACTATGGACCTCATAAAAAGAGTCTAATTAAAGAAAGTTTTTATAACTGGAAAATAGTTCCATTAATGAACCTTCAAAAATTATAAACAGCATTTTCAACAACTTAAATCAAAAATGATACTCGCAAAATAGATATAAGGAAAAGTTTTTAATAACTGCTAACTACAAGAGAAACTTGGCAATAAAATCTTAATTCTTTCTGTAAAAAGGAAACTTTTGATGCAGTTCCTCTACATTGATAACAGGCCTTGATAAAATTTAGAGGCAAGAAAGATCTATGAAAACAAAAGAACTCTGAAGATGTGAAAATAATTGGAAGTTCTTCAGGTTAAAATATAATTAAGTTTATTAATCTGAGTAAATCCTTGAGTAAGTGTTTTAATTGCTGTTAATAGCATTTTATTTTTTTAATCTACAAGCAAAAACTATCTGCAAAATCTGCTTATAATTTGGAAACTATCCGCGTACGCGTGTACGTCTACATTCTGCTACTCTGGGCCCTTCCATTCCTGATATTAATTCACAGGTTCAAATCCAAGCCAGGAAGTATTAGGTGTGTGCGGGTGCAAAAGCGCTACTTATTTTTCATGATGCAAATTCCGAGTTAAAAGTTTAACTAACAAGTGCAATAATAGATGGCGCATGTGATGGCCAAAATGCTTCGCGGAGTCAGCTACAAAGTGAAGCCAAATGGGAAGGTGCATCTAATTCGTAAAAAGTCACAGAAGGGTTAACTATTACAGCTATAAGGATCAGATTAGGCATTGTTTGCTTTATGAGTCCTACAAAGGCAACAATGCAGCTGAATCCTCCACCAGTATTTGTGAGGTGTATGATGAAGATGCAGTAGACGAAAGCACATTTCGCCGGTGGTTCCGAAAATTCCGTGGAGACAGAAGCTGCAGAAACGTCCTTCAGAGGTTTCTGAAGAGGATCAAAACCAAGCCATATCAAATGACCAACATCTAACCGTTGAAGAATTCTCAGCTGCAGAGATCAACCATGTTCTGGACGTCCATCAGAGGTTTCTGAAGAGTATCTCAACCAAGCCATATCAAATGACCAACATCTAACCGTTGAAGAATTATCAGCTGCAGAGATCAACCATGTTCTGGACGTCCATCAGAGTTTTCTGAAGAGGATCTCAACCAAGCCATATCAAATGACCAACATCTAACCGCTGAAGAATTTTAAGCTGCAGAGATCAACCACGTTCTGGACGTCCATCAGAGGTTTCTGAAGAGTATCTAAACCAAGCCATGTCAAATGACCAACATCTAACCGTTGAAGAATTTTAAGCTGCAGAGATCAACCACGTTCTGGACGTCCATCAGAGGTTTCTGAAGAGTATCTCAACCAAGCCATGTCAAATGACCAACATCTAACCGTTGAAGAATTATCAGCTGCAGAGATCAACCATGTTCTGGACGTCCATCAGAGTTTTCTGAAGAGGATCTCAACCAAGCCATATCAAATGACCAACATCTAACCGCTGAAGAATTTTAAGCTGCAGAGATCAACCACGTTCTGGACGTCCATCAGAGGTTTCTGAAGAGTATCTAAACCAAGCCATATCAAATGACCAACATCTAACCGTTGAAGAATTATCAGCTGCAGAGATCAATCACGTTCTGAACGTCCATCAGAGGTTTCTGAAGAGGATCTCAACCAAGCCATATCAAATGACCAACATCTAACCGTTGAAAAATTATCAGCTGCAGAGATCAACCACGTTCTGGACGTCCATCAGAGGTTTCTGAAGAGGATCTTGACCAAGCCATATCAAATGACCAACATCTAACCGTTGAAGAATTATCAGCTGCAGAGATCAACCACGTTCTGGACATCAATCAGAGGTTTCTGAAGAGGATCTCAATCAAGTCATATCAAATGACCAACATCTAACTGTTATAGAATTATGAGGAGGTTGTGTGTACACAGAACAATAGTAGAAAGACGGATGAATGCGCTTGGGTTTGTCACAGAGTTTTACCAGGGGGCGCCACATGACCTACCCACAAGAAATGTGTCGGACAGAATGATCACCTGTCTTTCTTTGCTTGCGCGTCACAGAAATGAATCTTTCTTGGAAACGATTTGTTACGAGTGGTAAAAAGTGGGCCCGCTACATAATGTAAAGCCTCGAAGAACTGCATGCCGAGTTGAAGGGTTTGTTCCATCGACTTCCAGAGGAGGACTGCATCCGAGAAAGGTCTTAAGGTTGTGGTGGAATGTCAAGGAGATAATCCAATGGCAGCTGCTTGCACCTAATCAATATAATATACGATAAGTACAGACCTGTACCGTTAACACTTGGAAAGGCTGAAAGTAAAATTGAAATTTAAGCTTCCAGCATTGGTTAATGGCAAAGGCGTCATCTTACAACATGGCAACGCAAGACCCTATACAGCTTTAGCCACTCAGACAAAATTGCTAGACATTTGTTGAGAAATGTTACCCCCCACCCACCTCCCGTATCCCCCAGATCTTGCACCTACGGAGTATCATCTTTTTCGATCTCTTCAGAACAACTTTTTGCTGGAGACCTTGCACCAACAGACTGCCGTTCCAGAACTTGCACCTACGGATTACCATTCGAGGCCTTGCGACTACGGACTATAATTCCGGACCTTGCACCTTCGGACTACCATTTGAGACCTGTTCCTATGGTCTACCATTTGAGACCTTGCCCCTACCGACTACCATTAGAGACCTTGTACGTACGGACTATCATTCGAGACCTTGTAGCTACAGACTACCATTCGAGACCTTGCACCTATGGACTATCATTCGAGACCTTGCACCTATGGACTACCATTCGAGACCTTGCACCTTCGGATTACCAGTTGAGACCTTGCACATACGAACTGCCACTTTTTTTGATCTCTTCAGAACAACTTCGCTGGAGACATTGTACCAGCAGACTACCATTTCATACCTTGACCCTACGGACTACCATTAGAGACCTTGTACGTACGGACTATCATTCGAGACCTTGTAGCTACAGACTACCATTCGAGACCTTGCACCTATGGACTACCATTCGAGACTTTGCACCTATGGACTACCATTCGAGACCTTGCACTTACGGTCTACCAGTTGAGATCTTGCCCGATCTCTTCAGAACAACTTCGCTGGAGACATTGTACCAACAGACTACCATTTCATACCTTGCCCCTACGGACTATCATTCGAGACCTTGTACCTACAGACTACCATTCGAGGCCTTGCACCTATGGACTACCATTCGAGACCTAGCACCTACGGACTACCATTCGAGACCTTGAACTTACGGTCTACCAGTTGAGATCTTTCACGATTTCTTCAGAACAACCTCGCTGGAGACATTGTACCAACAGACTACCATTTCATACCTTGCCCCTACGGACTACCATTCGAGACCTTGTACCTACAGACTACCATTCAAGATCTTGCACCTATGGACTACCATTCGAAACCTTACTCCTACGGACTACCAGCTGAGACCTTGCATATACAGACTACCACTTTTTATCTTTTTAGAACAACTTTGCTGGAGACATTGTACCAACAGACTACCATTTCATACCTTGCCCCTATGGACTATCATTCGAGACCTTGTACCTACAGACTACCATTCGAGACCTTGCACCTACGGACTACCAGTTGAGGCCTTGCACCTATGGACTACCATTCGAGATCTTGCACCTACGGACTACCAATTTTTTCGATCTCTTCAGAACAACTTCGCTGAAGACATTGTACCAACAAACTACTATTTCATACCTTGCCCCTACGGACTATCATTCGAGACCTTGTAACTACAGACTACCATTCGACCTTGCCCCTACGGACTACCATTCGAGATCTTGTACGTATGGACTATCATTCGAGACCTTGTACATACAGACTACCATTCGAGACCTTGCACCTACGGGCTACCATTCAAGACCTTGCACCTGCGGACTACCATTCGGGACCTTTCACCTACGGACAACCATTTGAGACCTTGCGCCTACGGACTACCGCCTATTTCGATCTCTTCAGAACATCTTCGATGTAGTTGAAGACGTTGAAACTTCATTATATGTTTTCTGGCTCCGAAACGGAGGAGTTCTACAGTAGGGGAATTCATTACTACCAGAAAGATAGCAAGAGGTTATAGATAGTATTGGCAAATATGTAAAAGAATAAAGGTGTTATTTATTTAAAAAACCGTGTTTCTTCTGTACTAAAAAACGTGTAGAACATTTGCACACGCACATAATACAATTAATTATGTAGCAGAGCTTTCCTATACAATGAGAGCTGATCGTTTTCCGAAATATTTGCCAGCTTACGTCTCCAGTTTGTTCTTTTGCGTTGATTTGACTTCATTTATCTTTCGTGTCTGAATTTTTGCTACAAATCTTAACACAATCCATGTGTTTTTCTCCATCAGTAAAAGTAAAAAACGGCGGATTGCGGAGATTACAGGCAAAGCTACAGAAAGTTTACCAATATTTCTTCTCGGCAAGATTAACTTTCGTCCATTACGGTCACCTTGAACTATATTTGCTGTAGCTTCTGTTTTGTTCGTTCCGCGCTGTTTCGAACATCAGTTAACGTCACACGACGCGATCGCAGTGATTTTAAACTGCAGGCAGCATCTGTGTTTAAGGGAAACTGTGTTTTGAGTCACCTATAGTGCTGGGAAGCTGAAGTAAAAAAATGAAGCACAATTTTAACGAAAATGTGCAGCTGTCTTCGAAGAAAACAGTGGGATCGCGTGACGACGGAATTCCGCCAGTCAGCGAGTTGTCGCCTTGACATTTCATCTTCTCCAGTGACATTACTGTCACAAGCGATGAATGCCTCCAGAAGAAGAAAAACATTCATTGAGTTCTTGCCATTAATAAAAGAACAGTGCACCACGAGTTCTTAGAATTCTGCCATACGCTGATTGCCTACATTATTAACTGCGCCCGCGAGTTATGTCTAGAAACACTGGTCAATTTACTGAAAAAACAGTCGCATTTAACAAATGCCGAACTACATGAAATCCACTTAAATTTTTGATCACTTTTGGTTCACGGTGTATGACATACACTATATTATCAAAAGTATTCGGACAGCGTAATGTTATGGGACTTCGTTATCGCAATTAGTCGTTCCACCTTTTTCTTGTATAATAGCGGCAACAAGTTGTGGCATACAATCAACCAATTTCCGGAGGTCACCACACGAATAGCTCGCCGTTCGCAGTAGCGAACCCAAGATTTCCCCCCCCTGGCGGGAGGGGGGGGCAAGCGTGGACCATGGCGCACAGATTATTCCCAAAGGGAGAGCACGGGCCGTAGCGCACAGAATTTTAACAAGGGGAGCATGGGCCGTGGCGAGAAGGATTTTCTCAAGGTTGGGGGCATGGGCCATGGCACACAGAACTTTCCCAAGGGCGAGTGGGCCGTGGGCCATGGCACACAGAACTTTCCCAAGGGCGAGTGGGCCGTGGCCCGTGGCGCACAGAATTTTCCTCCCAAGGACGGCATGGGCTGTGACGCACAAAATTCTCTCAAGGGGGAGGGTATGGGCTGTGGCATACGGTATTTTCCCAAGGGGGTGACATGGATCGTGGAGCACAGAATTTCCCCAAGGGGCATGGGCCGTGGCGTACAGAATTCTGTCAAGGGGGAGGGCATGGGCCGTGGCTTACAGAATTTTCTCAAGGGGGAGCATCGGCCGTAGCTCACAGAATTTTCCCAAGGGGGGCATGGGCCGTGGCACGCGGAATTTTCCCAGGGGCCATGGGCGGTGGCACGCGGAATTTTCTTAGGGGAGCACAGGCCGTGACGCACAGATTTCTCTCAAGGGGGAGGGCATAGGCCGTGGCGTACACAATTTTACCAAGGGGGTGGTATGGGTCGTGGAGCACAGAATTTTCCCAAGGGGGTGGGGAAGTATCGGCCGTGGCACACAGAATTTTTGCAGCAGGGGCATGGGCCGTGGCGCACAAAACTTTCCCAAGGCGGTCATCGGCAGACCCGCACAGAATTTTCCCAAGTGGTGGCGACCCTCTTAAATTTACCTGAAAAAATAGTCAGGTGCCATAACACTTAAGAAAGAGTGGAAATCTTCCAAATGCGTGGAAACAAATGTAAATAGACAAAGTCACCGCTGTTTCCACGTTTTTCTTTAATTAACACACAGCAACCGAAAATTGTATTTCGATTCCGTTGGAGCCGTTTTTTCGGTTGCTGTGTGTCAATAAAGAAAAACGTGGAAAGAGCGATGACTTTGTGTGTTTACATTGTCTCCGCGTATTTGGAAGATTTTCACCATTTCTCTCGCCCTTTGGATTTATTAGCAATAATTAAATAGCTTCTGCCGTTAATCCCCACCAGATGGAGACATCTCAGTTGCCGAGTCCATTCCTACGGATTTGTGAAGTAGACACACATAGCGCTGTGGATTGTTGGCACTGTAGCGTAAGGCGAAGCACTCGGCTAATTATCGAGAGATCTGGGATTCGATTCCAGCGGTGTCGAAATACAATTTTTCGGTTGCAATGTGTTATTAAAGAAAAACGTGGAAAGAGCAACGACTTTGTCTGTTTACTTAAGAAGGAGGTTGATTTTGTATATCTATTCTTATCCAGATACTATTAATGTTACAGTACAAGAAAGTTGAATGATTAGAAGAAGCAGTAGATGAAATTATTTTTCTGGTTAGATTTTTTTAAAATTTATTCAACAGAACTACTCCCTATTAGTTATTGTATGTTATAATTAGACGGTACATGATTAAGAAGTACGTCTAGATCGCGTATCGTGATTTTTTGTTTCAAACTACGATGTAATAATTTTCCGCTCTGTCAGCCCAGGGGGAGGGGGCAGCTGCCCCACCCCACCCCCAATGGTCACTGCACCTATGCTAACGAAAGTGCATCGGTAGAACAGGCTTGCATTTGCACGGCAGTATCGGAATTGGACCTCCGCTGATTGGCAAAGGATTGCCTTCTCCGATGAGTCACATTTTCTGCTTCGGACGTTGGCGTGTAAGGCATTAACCTTCGCAGAATCACGTTCCAGTTCAATAGCAGCATGAGGCGGTTCACTGTCCCGTATCCTACAGTTGTGACGATTCACAATACCTGATATATGAAATGTGGATTCATCACTAAAAATTACAGTACTGGGAAAGTTTTCGTCGTTTTCCTCTCGATTCAGCATATCCACAGCGAAATCGTATCGCAGAGTGTGATCATTTGCATGCATCTTTTGCACTGTTTGAATTTTATAAGCATGAAACTTTAATTTCTTGTGCAAGATATCGTGAGCTGTCGATTTCGGAATGCACAGCTCTCTGCTTGCTTTAAGAACGGATCTTCTGGGGCTTCGTCGGAAACTTTCATTAACTTGGTCAACCGTCTCACCGCTGACGCTAGACCTACCGGCTCCTCCACGATGTTCCACATTGCCAGTTTCTTTAAACTGTTTCATTCACCGCTTAACTGAATTCGTTGACGGAGGATTACAACCATACTCTAAACGGTACCGTCTTTAAACTTCAATGACAGATTTTAATTCCGCAAGCCATAACACACACATCGCCTTCTGCTGTACGGATGACATAACTACTGATTGCGCATTTCTCATAGATTCCTCATCAGGTTACACATAGCGCCATCTATCAGATTCTGGAAATAACAATTCTGCAAAACAAAAATATAGAAACCGTGTTAGTAATACGTGACATAGAAAAACAGACAATCCTCATAGTTTTTTTTTTTTTGTACATAATTTTGTAATGTGTCCAATAATTCTCGGACACCCTGTATTAAAAGTTTTCCACATATACCGGAATTCTTTACGGCTTGTCTAACATATGACGTCTACTCCATTTCTTCATGGCGTTTGGAAACAACTCACCAAAATCCGTAACCGTCAGGACTCGGATGATGTCACAATGATTTGACTGTTTAGTGTTTACGCCCCATTCGTTCTGATGATGCCGAGCCAAACGCTATGTGAAACTATAGTCGATGTTAAATAAACATTCAGTTGTGATAGACGTTGCTATTTATATTCCATGCTTTTCTTGCTAGTAATGTTCTTCATATAGGAAATATAAAACATTAAAAATTTTGAAGATGGCAATCCGATTTTTGGCGTAAATGTGACAAGGGTGGTAAGTCAGATAATATCAGAAAACTTGAATTTTTTTTTTTCATCGTCCTGGAGCGGGACTCGTTAATCGGAAACTTGAAACTTGATCGTTCTGTATGGTGTAGTGGTTAGCATACCCGGGCGTTTTCTGGGAGACGCGGATTCGAGTCCCGCTCCAGGACGATGAAAAATTTCAAGTTTTCGGATATTATCTGACTTACCATCCTTGTCACATTTACGCCAAAAATCGGATTGTCATTTTAAAAATTTGTATTATATGGCGTAATCCCGTATTTCTTTCATGATAAAGCATATTATTGTCGAAGTCTTCCCCAAAAATGCGGATTTTCATTGTTGGCACTAGTGGTCGACTCTGTGTCTTTCTGGTGGAGAAAAGTGCCTTTTTTAGATTAGTTTAGCAGGGAAACAGTAGGGTACCACAGATATTAAAATCCATAAATATTTGAAAATTCACAGATATTCATAACTGTACTATCATAGTCAGGACGAATAGATGTTAGTTTTTTAGCTTTACATATAACTTGTGCAGGGGTGCGGCTGGTTTGTGGCGGCACGGTGAGTAGGCATCAATGGCAACACCAAAGCGTTATGCGGATCCGAAACGGAGGAGGAATGACGTCAGCCCTGCGAACATTGGTCCCACCCAGTTCCTGGAAAGAGAAGGATACAAGATAGGGCGTGTCATTGGAGAAGGTTCTTATTGCAAAGTCAGGTATATATTTCACTAATTTTAGTTTGCTTAGAAATACCACACGATCTATTTTGAAGCAGCGAGAAGCATTTATCAAGTAGTCTCTGTTGAAATAACTCAGTTGAAGTTGAGCATTTTGCGGGGTATAACTGGTCACAGGTTCCGCTGATCTCTGTTAGAATCCCGGATGAGACGAGTCCTCTAAAGGAAAGGTCTGTCCCTTTCTCAGAACCTGCGTTCCCGAGGGATGTATTCAGGAAAGGCTTTAAACTCCGAAACAAACAACGGCTGGTCTTCCGGAGTATCACGTGTATTCTTCAGCCGCAATTGCCGGTCGGTTTGTTTAGGATTTAGACTGCGGCTCCCCGGGTGTCATTACGTGATAAACAATAGTTCCACGACGAAATGCAAAAGAAAGACTGATTTGCTTAACAATAAATAAATACAACGTCCGTTCCACAAAAACTGAGAGTAAAATCACACAAAATGAAGATATATAGGTACAGCAAAATATATGTTATCCTTTCTCAAAGTACTTCTCTCAGATGATATGCAACGGTCTCATCGTTCAGCCCACTTTTCAAAGCATGTGGCGAAGACATTTTGTTGAAGCTGCTTTAGCGACCCCTGTACAGCTTCAATGACGTCAGCATCTGTGTTGAATGTTGCACCACGGAGCTTCCCCATTGTTGGAAACAACCAGAATTCGCACGGGGCGAGGTCAGCATTGTACGGTGGCTGTCGCATGATTTCAATTCTGCATTTTATAAGAAACTATTAAACACAAGCAGCCACATATGGGCTGGCGTTATCATGGTGTAGTACCACTTACCAGGGATGTATTCAGGTATGTTTTCGGGGGTGCTTAGCCCCCCGGAAATTCATGGACGCACCCCCTTAGGTTTTTGGGTGATCACCCCTTATACTTAGTCTAATTATTTTTGTTTATAGATGAAAATTTGGGGAAACTAATTTTAAGAACTTAAAAAAATGAGGAAAAATACAATAAAAACACATCCACATGAACTTTTTTTTTTTTTTTGATTGGAGGTTTAACGACCACCGTGAGCAACTCAATGGGATATAAGCAGTCGCCCGTCCCTAATTTAGGGTCACTGGTTCCAGGGAAGGGAGAGAGCCAGTGCCGTAAGACAAACACAAAATCCATGCCTCACGGGATTCGAACTCGGACCCCCAAGAGGCCATCGCTTAGACCACTGCGCCACCGGGCGGTCACATGGACTTCATATCTCAGTAGCATTAAGATTATTTTAAGCATTAAATTCAATTCTTTGTTCTATACATTAAAACTAAAATGGCCATCGGCGTGTATATTTACGTTTTCTAAATCTGACGAGTCAATGCAGCCAATAATGAATACAGTACCTCGAAAAAAAAACAAAAACGGAATTTCCGTCGTTAATTAGAGCCATAAATGACTCCACATAAAGTGTTTACATTTTAAATAACTTTCTTTTTAAATGTAGCGCTGAAATCAAAGTAGTTATGAAAATATATATACTCTAGAGCAAAATTTGTTGCTCTAGATGAGAATGCCTTTGTAAATTTGTTTAATAAATGGAATAATTGTCCATGTTAAAACTCTATTTTGAAGTCCTACTGAAATTACTTAATACTTTCTCTGGATAAAACTGGAAGGTAGAAGAAGACCAGTTCATCTTGATCATATATGCAAGAGAGGTAAACAAGATATCAAAGTATTGTTTCACAATTCTGTAAATTTTTTAAAGCCTTATTTATTTGGTAGTTAAGTTTACTGTGGATTTGTAATCACCAACGGCATGATATTTACTATGCAGTACATCATCTTGTTTTGGAAGCTGGCATTCAGCTTCATTTCAGTCTTCTGGATGCCAACTTCCCATCTACACGGTTAAACCTCAGTATAGCTAACGTGACGTTAGGGCTTCCAATACAACAAAAAAATTGCGATACCTAATTTTTAACGATAGCAAATTATTGAAAATTATTCCCATAATTTTTTTTCCTGGCGGTATGTGGTTTACACTCTGTGACAAAAAAAAAAAAAAAAAAAAAAGATCCGCGAATTTAAAACGATTAATTAGTTTTTTTTTTTACTACTATGTGCTAGTCTAAATAATCTAAAGGGGTTTAAACCATATGGCAGGGAAATGGTTTACAGCATAAGTTTTCAGGTAACACTGTAATAATCAGAAACACGCTTGTAGTAAGATGAAGATATTTTTGCCACTCCTAATGTTTGGAAGGGAAGGATTTTCTCCAGCACAGCGTTATTTTGCAAGCATGCTTAATATTTTACACCACCGTATGGGGAAATCCGTAATGCATTAATGAATTAAAATAAAGGTATAACATTTTTAGCACGTCTTTTGTAAAAAAAGATCGTGCTTATGTTATCGGTTTGTCCGTCCGTCTGTCCGTCTACACCCACGAAATCTCTGCAACTATTAGTCCGATTTGAAAAATTCTTTTTGCATTGGGAAGCTTGAAATATGCGAATGATGATCCTTCATTTCGTTTTTTTTTTATGATGTACAATTTCGCCGCTAGAGGGCGTAAATGCAGATGATGTCGAATTCAAAAATACGTTTTATTCCACATATTTGCTTCTAAACATCCGATTGAAAAAATCTTATATCTTTCGATTCCATATATGTTGAAGAGTATTTTGGATATAGTTTCTTTTTCAAATTACGCATAGATTTCCCCCTAGGGGGCGAAAAGTAAATTGCATTTTTTTCGATAACTCTTCTTCTAAAACTCCGATTTTAAATTTTTTTTTGCAGCGGATACATCTCCTGATGCACAATCTTTTGCATATAATTTCGAATTCTTGGTAAAGAATACTTTGGCCACCAGGGGGCGTAAGTGTTTATTTTCCCTTCTGATGTATTTGCCATAATATCTGAGCTTCTAAAATATCGATTGAAAAAATTCTTTCGTGGACTGATGCCACTCACATCGATAAACCTTTTCGGAATATTTTCTTCCTAAAATATTACACAGTTTCTCCGCCAGGGGGCGTAGATGCATATCTTATTTTTGTCAATATCTCGACTTCTAGGAGTCCGATTTGAAAAAATTCTTCTTTGCTGGATAGTGTTTTCCGTGTGACATGTTTTTCATATAATTTCAAAATTTTCAAGTAATTCATAAACTTTCCGCTAGGGGGCGCAAAGGTAAATTTCGTTTTCCCTTACATCTCTGCTTCTAAATCTCCGATCTGAAAAATTCTTTCTGCACCGGATACAGCTCCTGATGGGAAATCGTTTGCACGTAATTTCAAATTTTTGTAAAATATAGTTTGGCCATCAGGTGGCGTAAGTCTTAATTTCCGCTTCTGATGTATTTGCAGCAAAATATGAGCTTCTAAAATCTCGTTTGAAAAAAAGTCTTTTGTGGAACGATACTACTCATATCGACAAACATTTCAGGAACATTTTCTTCTTGAAATAAGGCATGGTTTCCACGCCAGGGGCGTAGATGTATATCTTATTTTTGTCAATATCTCTACTTCTAAAAGTCCGATTTGAAAAATTCCCTCTTTGTTGGATAGTGTTTCCGATGCGAAATGTTTTTCGTAAAAATTCAAAATTTTCAAGTAAATCATAGACTTTCCGACAGGGTGCACAATGGTAAATTGCGTTTTCTGCTCCTAAAACTCCGATTTGAAAAATTCTTCCTGTATCGCATACAAGTCCTGACGGAAAATATTTTTCACGTAATTTCTAATGTTTGGTAAAGAATGGTTTGGCCACCAGGGGGCATAAGTGTTAATTTCTGCTTCTGATGTATTTGTAGCAAAATCTGGGCTCCCGAAAACTCGCCTAAATTTTTTTTCTTGGACCGATACCGCTCATATGAATAAACCTTTTGAGAATACTTTCTTCCTAAAATAATGCATGGTTTTCCCACCAGGGGACGTAAATTCACATCTTATTTTTGTCGATATCTCTGTTTCTAAGAGTCCGATTTGAAAAATTACTTCTATGTTGGAGACCGTTTCCGATGCGAAATGTTTCTCATATAAATTCATGTTTTTCTTAACGCAGAAGTCTGCAACCAAAGGGCGTAAGCTCACAATTCCGTTTACAGCAATATCTGAGGGATTAAAAACCCTATTGAAAAACTTCTTTCTTCCGTCAAATCTATTGTTTTCCATACCGGTTCCATTGTCTTTGAATAGCTTTGATAAATTTAATTTGGGTCAGAACGGATTCAAAAGACGTGCTTATTACACCCGAAAATTCGGTGTCATCTTTCTTGTTAAATTTTTTATCACTTTTACGCGAAGATTTCTTGGAATTTGCACTTGCGATATACGAACATAAGAAAATTTTAATACTGTATTTAAAATCGTTTTATGTATATATAAAGAACATAATATGTATTAATGTATATATCATCATCATCATCATTGTCAACCATTATCAATCCACTGCTGGACGAAGGTCTCCCCAAGTTTCCTCCACAACGGTCTGTCTTGTGCCAGTCTCCTCCATGTCACCCCTGCATACTTTCGAATTTCATCCACCCATCTCCCATGTGGTCTTCTTCTGGGTCTTTTCCTGTCCCTTGGAATCCAATCTAAAATTTCGGCTGTCCATCGATGATCTGTCCTTCTGGCAGTATGTCCAGCCCATTGCCATTTCAGGGATTTAACTCTGATCATGATGTCTTCCACTCTTGTCATTTTTCGGATCCACGAGTTCCTCTTCTTATCTCTCCTGGTTACACCAAGCATGCACCTCTCCATGCTGCTTTGAGTTGTCTGCAGCCTTTGTATGTCTCTTTTAGTTAAGGTCCACGTCTCCGCACCATACGTAAGCACTGGAAGGATGCATTGATCAAACACTTTTCTTTTCAGACATAATGGCATATTGCTCTTGAAAATTATGCTGTTTCTTCCAAAAGCTCTCCAGGCAAGTTTTGTACGCCGATTAATTTCTTCATCAATGTGACCCTCACTTGATATCTGCTGTCCAAGATAAACGTACGTGTCTGTTATCTCCAGCTTTTCTCCATCAATCGATAAATCTTCATTTCTTGTAAAAGCATTGAACATCACTTTTGTCTTCTGAAAGTTCATTTTTAATCCCACTTCTTTACTCTTGTCAGCAAGTTCCTGGATCATACTCTGCAGCTCTGATGGGCTAGTTGCAAAAATGACTACGTCATCAGCAAAACGAAGGTGGGTTAGATAATCTCCATTAATCTTTATCCCCTTGTTTTCCCAGCTCAGTGACTGAAAAACACCCTCCAATGTGGCATTAAAGAGCTTCGGAGATATGGTGTCACCTTGTCTCACTCCCTTCCCAATTTTTACGTGTGTTGTATTTTCAAACAGCCTAATCTTTGCACTTGCATTTTCATAGATGTTATTAATAATATTAATGTATGCATCTTCAATACCGCAGGTTTTCAGAGCCATTGTAACTGCTGATGGTTTCACCGAATCAAAGGCTTTTTCATAATCGATAAAAGCCATGCACAATGGAAGTTCATATTCCCTCGCTCTTTCAATTAGTTCTCTCAACACGTGGATATGATCTATTGTGCTGTAGCCACTCCTGAATCCAGCTTGTTCTCTCGGTTGAGCCATGTCCAGTGTTACCTTCAAGCGGTGTGAAAGAACTTTAGTGAAGATTTTATAAACTACTGATAGGAGGCTGATAGGTCTGTAGTTTCCGAGATAATCAATGTCACCTTTCTTATGTAGCAGGATCATTGTAGCGGTGTTCCAATCCTCAGGAATCTTTCCTTCATTAAGGCATCGAGTGAAAATTTGGGCGAGTACTGTTTCGATTTGTCCACTTGCTTCTTGTATGATGTCTACAGTAATTCCATCTTCTCCTGGAGCTTTTCCTCGCTTCATGTTCTTGATTGCATGTGCAACTTCTGCTGGAAGGACTGGAGGAACTCTGGTACTGGTATCTTTCATGATGTCTGGAGTGCATATATCATCCCTTTCATATAATTTGGAGTAGAAATCTTTCACTCTTGTATATATATATATATATATATAGTCCGGTCCTCCGGGGATTCTTAGCACCCTCTGCCTTCAGTGCGACATGAAGGCAGAGGGTGCTAAGAATCCCGGAGGACCGGACTAGGCTGCCATCTGATGCTGACCTTGGCTACGTACAATGGACGCTCCCTATCTTCTGATTCAAGGCTTCTTGAATTGGAAGAGGAACTACAAAGGATCAACTGGGACATCGTGGGGCTAAGTGAGGTAAGGAGAAAAGGAGAAGATCTCATCGAACTGAAAAGTGGACATCTCTTCTACTATCGTGGGACAGATACTGGCAGAACTAGTGGTGTTGGATTTATAATAAACAAGAAACTGAAGGATAAAGTTGTAGAAGTTGAAAGTTCCTCTGACAGAGCTGCACGACTTGTTATCCAACTCTCGAAAAGATACCAGGCTCAGATTATTCAAACTTATGCACCCACCACAAGTCATCCTGAAGAAGAAATCGAAGAATTTTATGAGGAAATTTGTCATCTAAATAATAAAGGTAAGCAGCACTTGAAAATAATTATGGGAGATTTCAATGCAAAAATAGGGCAACGGCAACAGAATGAAACTTCAGTAGGTAAATTCGGTCACGGCAACAGAAACCAGCGTGGAAATACTCTCGTTGAGTTTGCAGAGGCAGAAGGGTTTTTCATCTTGAACTCCTTCTTCAAGAAAAAGCCACACAGGAAATGGACATGGAGACATCCAAATGGGACGACAAGTGAAATTGATTTTATTATGTGTAACAAAAAATTCGTCATAGAAGACTGCAGTGTGCTAAACAAGTTCAACACAGGTAGTGACCATAGATTGGTGAGATGTAAGATGCACCTCAACACTAAACTTGAACGTGGCAAGCTCATAAGACAAACAAAATCTATTGACATAACCAACCTTAAAAAACACCATAATACCTTCAAGTTGGAACTGAAGAACAGGTTCTCTGCTTTAGAAGGCCTAACATCAGAAGAAGTGGACATCTCTGAAGTAAACAGAAAAGTAACCAAAGCTCTTATGGAAACAGCAACAAAATTAGCTGGGTCTAAGAACAAGTTGCATGTAAACAAATTATCAGGAAAAACGAAAATGTTGATGCAAAAAAGAAGAGAGATGAGGACAACTAAAGAAGATGTGACTTCCAAAGTGGAATATATAGAGCTATGCAAGACAGTAAGAAAAAGTATCACTGAAGACGTAAGAAAATTCAACTGTGAACTAGTGAGGAAAGCAATTGAAAACAACCAAAGCCTAAAGATAGCAAAGGGACATCTCAGTAAGGGAAGAAAACAGATTATGGCACTGAGAAAAGAAGATGGTTCTGTAACAAGAAATAGAGGCGAAATTTTGACAAGAGTGAAAGATTTCTACTCCAAATTATATGAAAGGGATGATACATGCACTCCAGACATCATGAAAGATACCAGTACCAGAGTTCCTCCAGTCCTTCCAGCAGAAGTTGCACATGCAATCAAGAACATGAAGCGGGGAAAAGCTCCAGGAGAAGATGGAATTACTGTAGACATCATACAAGAAGCAAGTGGAGAAATCGAAACAGTACTCGCCCAAATTTTCACTCGATGCCTTAATGAAGGAAAGATTCCTGAGGATTGGAACACCGCTACAATGATTCTGCTACATAAGAAAGGTGACATTGAGGATCTCGGAAACTACAGACCTATCAGCCTCCTATCAGTAGTTTATAAAATCTTCACTAAAGTTCTTTCACACCGCTTGAAGGTAACACTGGACATGGCTCAACCGAGAGAACAAGCTGGATTCAGGAGTGGCTACAGCACAATAGATCATATCCACGTGCTGAGAGAACTAATTGAAAGAGCGAGGGAATATGAACTTCCATTGTGCATGGCTTTTATCGATTATGAAAAAGCCTTCGATTCGGTGAAACCATCAGCAGTTACAATGGCTCTGAAAACCTGCGGTATTGAAGATGCATACATTAATATTATTAATAACATCTATGAAAATGCAAGTGCAAAGATTAGGCTGTTTGAAAATACAACACACGTAAAAATTGGAAAGGGAGTGAGACAAGGTGACACCATATCTCCGAAGCTCTTTAATGCCACATTGGAGGGTGTTTTTCAGTCGCTGAGCTGGGAAAACAAGGGGATAAAGATTAATGGAGATTATCTAACCCACCTTCGTTTTGCTGATGATGTAGTCATTTTTGCAACTACCCCATCACAGCTGCAGAGTATGATCCAGGAACTTGCTGACAAGAGTAAAGAAGTGGGATTAAAAATGAACTTTCAGAAGACAAAAGTGATGTTCAATGCTTTTACAAGAAATGAAGATTTATCGATTGATGGAGAAAAGCTGGAGATAACAGACACGTACGTTTATCTTGGACAGCAGATATCAAGTGAGGGTCACATTGGTGAAGAAATTAATCGGCGTACAAAACTTGCCTGGAGAGCTTTTGGAAGAAACAGCATAATTTTCAAGAGCAATATGCCATTATGTCTTAAAAGAAAAGTGTTTGATCAATGCATCCTTCCAGTGCTTACATATGGTGCAGAGACGTGGACCTTAACTAAAAGAGACATACAAAGGCTGCAGACAACTCAAAGAAGCATGGAGAGGTGCATACTTGGTGTAACCAGGAGAGATAAGAAGAGGAACTCGTGGATCCGAAAAATGACAAGAGTGGAAGACATCATGATCAGAGTTAAATCCCTGAAATGGCAATGGGCTGGACATACTGCCAGAAGGACAGATCATCGATGGACAGCCGAAATTTTAGATTGGATTCCAAGGGACAGGAAAAGACCCAGAAGAAGACCACATGGGAGATGGGTGGATGAAATTCGAAAGTATGCAGGGGTGACATGGAGGAGACTGGCACAAGACAGACCGTTGTGGAGGAAACTTGGGGAGACCTTCGTCCAGCAGTGGATTGATAATGGTTGACAATGATGATGATGATGATATATATATATATATATATATATATATATATATATAATAACAGGGATGTAAGGTCAGGTGATGCGTAACATCACAGCCTCTCCTTGACAAATGTCAACCCCGCCTTCTCGTGGTGCATCCTGTTCCTACTAAAGGGGCTCTGACGACCGCCAATAGCGGTATAACTATACCATCGGGATTAGAGGAAATTCTATCCCACACTCACCAACCCGCTTGGCCAGCGTGGTGAGTTATGGCCAAACCCCTCCAAACTGACTCCACAACTTAAATCTTGGCCCTCAGTCTCCGGCAGCTGGAATATACCTGGCCAAGGCAGCGGCCAGTGCGACATGAAGGCAGAGGGTGCTAAGAATCCCCGAAGGACCGGACTAGGCTGCCATCTGATGCTGACCTTGGCTACCTACAATGGACGCTCCTTATCTTCTGATTCAAGGCTTCTTGAATTGGAAGAGGAACTACAAAGGATCAAGTGGGACATCGTGGGGCTAAGTGAGGTAAGGAGAAAAGGAGAAGATCTCATCGAACTGAAAAGTGGACATCTCTTCTACTATCGTGGGACAGATACTGGCAGAACTAGTGGAGTTGGATTTATAATAAACAAGAAACTGAAGGATAAAGTTGTAGAAGTTGAAAGTTCCTCTGACAGAGCTGCACGGCTTGTTATAAAACTCTCGAAAAGATACCAGGCTCAGATTATTCAAACTTATGCACCCACCACAAGTCATCCTGAAGAAGAAATTGAAGAATTTTATGAGGAAATTTGTCATCTAAATAATAAAGGTAAGCAGCACTTGAAAATAATTATGGGAGATTTCAATGCAAAAATAGGGCAACGGCAACAGGATGAAACTTCAGTAGGTAAATTCGGTCACGGCAACAGAAACCAGCGTGGAAATACTCTCGTTGAGTTTGCAGAGGCAGAAGGGTTTTTCATCTTGAACTCCTTCTTCAAGAAAAAGCCACACAGGAAATGGACATGGAGACATCCAAATGGGACGACAAGTGAAATTGATTTTATTATGTGTAACAAAAAATTCGTCATAGAAGACTGCAGTGTGCTAAACAAGTTCAACACAGGTAGTGACCATAGATTGGTGAGATGTAAGATGCACCTCAACACTAAACTTGTACGTGGCAAGCTCATAAGACAAACAAAATCTATTGACATAACCAATCTTAAAAAACACCACAATACTTTCAAGTTGGAACTGAAGAACAGATTCTCTGCTTTAGAAGGCCTAACATCGGAAGAAGTGGATATTTCTGAAGTTAACAGAAAAGTAACCAAAGCTCTTATGGAAACAGCAACAAAATTAGCTGGGTCTAAGAACAAATTGCATGTGAACAAATTATCAGGAAAAACCAAAATGTTGATGCAAAAAAGAAGAGAGATGAGGACAACTAAAGAAGATGCGACTTCCAAAGTGGAATATATAGAGCTATGCAAGACAGTACGAAAAAGTATCACTGAAGACGTAAGAAAATTCAACTGTGAACTAGTGAGGAAAGCAATTGAAAACAACCAAAGCCTAAAGATAGCAAAGGGACATCTCAGTAAGGGAAGAAAACAGATTATGGCACTGAGAAAGAAGATGGTTCTGTAACAAGAAATAGAGGCGAAATTTTGACAAGAGTGAAAGATTTCTACTCCAAATTATATGAAAGGGATTATACATGCACTCCAGACATCATGAAAGATACCAGTACCAGAGTTCCTCCAGTTTTTCCAGCAGAAGGTGCACATGCAATCAAGAACATGAAGCGGGGAAAAGCTCCAGGAGAAGATGGAATTACTGTAGACATCATACAAGAAGCAAGTGGAGAAATCGAAACAGTACTCGCCCAAATTTTCACTCGATGCCTTAATGAAGGAAAGATTCCCGAGGATTGGAACACCGCTACAATGATCCTGCTACATAAGAAAGGTGACATTCAGGATCTCGGAAACTACAGACCTATCAGCCTCCTATCAGTAGTTTATAAAATCTTCACTAAAGTTCTTTCACACCGCTTGAAGGTAACACTGGACATGGCTCAACCGAGAGAACAAGCTGGATTCAGGAGTGGCTACAGCACAATAGATCATATCCATGTGCTGAGAGAACTAATTAAAAGAGCGAGGGAATATGAACTTCCATTGTGCATGGCTTTTATCGATTATGAAAAAGCCTTTGATTCGGTGAAACCATCAGCAGTTACAATGACTCTGAAAACCTGCGGTATTGAAGATGCATACATTAATATTATTAATAACATCTATGAAAATGCATGTGCAAAGATTCGGCTGTTTGAAAATACAACACACATAAAAATTTAAAAGGGAGTGAGGCAAGGTGACACCATATCTCCGAAGCTCTTTAATGCACATTGGAGGGTGTTTTTCAGTCACTGAACTGGGAAAACAAGGGGATAAAGATTAATGGAGATTATCTAACCCACCTTCGTTTTGCTGATGACGTAGTCATTTTTGCAACTAGCCCATCAGAGCTGCAGAGTATGATCCAGGAACTTGCTGACAAGAGTAAAGAAGTGGGATTAAAAATGAACTTTCGGAAGACAAAAGTGATGTTCAATGCTTTTACAAGAAATGAAGATTTATCGATTGATGGAGAAAAGCTGGAGATAACAGACACGTACGTTTATCTTGGACAGCAGATATCAAGTGAGGGTCACATTGATGAAGAAATTAATCGGCGTACAAAACTTGCCTGGAGAGCTTTTGGAAGAAACAGCATAATTTTCAAGAGCAATATGCCATTATGTCTTAAAAGAAAAGTGTTTGATCAATGCATCCTTCCAGTGCTTACGTATGGTGCAGAGACGTGGACCTTAACTAAAAGAGACATACAAAGGCTGCAGACAACTCAAAGCAGCATGGAGAGGTGCATACTTGGTGTAACCAGGAGAGATAAGAAGAGGAACTCGTGGATCCGAAAAATGACAAGAGTGGAAGACATCATGATCAGAGTTAAATCCCTGAAATGGCAATGGGCTGGACATACTGCCAGAAGGACAGATCATCGATGGACAGCCGAAATTTTAGATTGGATTCCAAGGGACAGGAAAAGACCCAGAAGAAGACCACATGGGAGATGGGTGGATGAAATTCGAAAGTATGCAGGGGTGACAAGGAGGAGACTGGCACAAGGCAGACCGTTGTGGAGGAAACTTGGGGAGACCTTCGTCCAGCAGTGGATTTATAATGGTTGACAATGATGATGATGATGATGATGATGATGATATAATAACAAGTTCGAGCCCCCTCAAATTTGTAATTGCCCCCCGGAAAAAACTCGCTGAATGCAACGCTTCCACTTACCCACCACTTCCGGTCACTTAATCGATGTGTGTCATTGCAGACGCTTCAAGACTGAAATGTAAAACGCAGCATTGACAGTAATCTGTGTGAAAAACGGCTACACCTTTATGATCAAAGAAAATTATCGTCCGTTCAAACTACTAGGAAGAACATTTCGCAGTGGTTTGAACTGAACATTTAAAAAATTGTTTCCTTGTGAACCGGTGAACACTTTTGACAAAATCGCGGTTTATCTGGGAAACCGTGAGCGCAACACGACTGCGCCTGGTATCGTTTTATAGCTCTCGACAAGATGTATTCAAATATATAAAGAACACACCGCAGTGGTTTAAACTAAAATTTTTAAAAATTGTTTTCGTGTGAACGGGTTAACCTTTTCTACAATGCCGCGGAATTCGCAGAATGAACGCAAGCAAAAGTGGAGGAAATCAAAACGTGAAGAATGTAAGAAGCCCAAGAACTGCAGCCCAACGAACTATCTGCAAGTTGTAGTCCTACGTTCCAAACTGACGGCTTAATCAGAACTGAGTCCACCTTTTTTTTTTTTTTTTTTCTTTATTCCGAGTCTAGACCACTATTCTCCCCCCCCCTTCCCCGCCGCCCTCATGTATGCAACAAGCAAGAAAAACAAAATGATCCCTCCGGCAATCCCCATGAAACTGCAGCATGGAATAAGGGAATTGCCCCTTTCGAAATAAGAAAATGAAGGAAACATGTATACTGCAATTTTTTAAATGGGAGCTGGTACAAATTCCGAACGTCAAATCATGCTTTGGGGTGGGAAAAGGGGAAAGAATCCAAATAAAAAAAATCACAAGCAAACATCTTCAGGTGAACAAAGGTCATAAATTACAGGGAAACAGGTTGATTGGAGGTTTAACGACCACCGTGAGCAACTCAATGGGCTATAAGCAGTCGCCCGTCCCTAAGTTAGGGCTACTGACTCCAGGGAAGGGAGAGAGCCAGTGCTGTAAGACAAACACAACATCCATGCCTCACCGGGATTCGAACCCGGACCCCGTTCGGACGAATGATCAGAGGCCATCGCTTAGACCACTGCGACACCGGGGCGGCCAAGGAAACAGGAAGTTTCTCGAGTCACAAAATTCTTCGGAAAAGGATAAATAAAAAATGTTAATATGCAGCACAATTTTACAGGATGTTGTACGAAATTTAATCTAAAATAAATATTTCCATGAAGTTTTTTTTTTCTCTAAAACATTTCCAAGAATTTTTTTTTTCTTTAAAATATTTCTAAGATTAGATGATATACAATAAATAATAGTTTTTACTGTTGAAAACATAAGTATGTCCTCTGGTAACCGGTAAATTTCCCCACCAGAAAATTCCCGCACATTCGGTAAATTGCCCCACATTGGAAAACTTCCCCACAGGAAAATCCCCCCCCACACACACCTTTTTCAGTCAGGGACCGTGCACAAATTGAATTTTACACAAAATATCGAATGTGGGGGAGATTTCCGGGTTCACCAATTCCATTTTCAAGCCCTTCAAATTTAACGACAGCCTTACAAGCAGCACAAATATGTGGAGCAAATTTCCGGGTGCGGCATTTCGTTTTTTTACTGCAATTTACAAATATTTTGCGAATATTATTGCCACGTGGGGGAAATTTCCGGGTTCGGCATTTCGATTTTTACTGCAATTTACAAATATTTTGCAAATATTATTGCCACGTGGGGGAAATTTCCGGGTTCGGCATTTCGATTTTTACTACAATTTACAAATATTTTGCGAATATTATTGCCACGTGGGGGAAATTTCCGGGTTCGGCATTTCGATTTTTACTGCAATTTACAAATATTTTGCAAATATTATTGCCACGTCGGGGAAATTTCCGGGTTCGGCATTTCGATTTTTACTGCAATTTACAAATATTTTGCAAATATTATTGCCACGTGGAGCGAATTTCCGGGTTCGGCATTTCGATTTTTTACTGTAATTTACAAATATTTTGCAAATATTATTGCCACGTGAGGGAAATTTCCGGGTACGGCATTCCGATTTTTACTGCAATTTACAAATATTTTGCAAATATTATTGCCACGTGGGGGAAATTTCCGGGTTCGGCATTTCGATTTTTACTGCAATTTACAAATATTTTGCAAATAATATTGCCACGTGGGGGAAATTTCCGGGTTCGGCATTTCGATTTTTAACTCAGTATATAGTAACAAACAGTCTTACAAGTGGCAGCCTGGAAGGGTGGGGAGATTTCCGGGGCGGCATTTCTCCTTTTACCGTAATTTAAAGGGTTTTGCAGGTACAACTGAGATGTGGGGGAAATTTCCGTGTCGGCATTTCGACTTTTACTGCATTTTAGAGATGTTTTGCAATTCCATATGTACAGAGCCTCCGGGGGCCACCTACCAACAAGACAATGTGATACCACACGTCGCAGGCAAATCCGACATTTCCTTGATGCCCAGCATGTTCCACTACTCCCTTGGCCGGACGCGATCACCAGATCTTTCTCCTATTGAAAACGTCTCGTCCCAGGTCGTGGAGTGAGTGGCTCAACAACGACCACCGGCAACTACAGTAGATGAACTCTGGCACAGAATTGAAGCCTCATAGAATGCAATAACCCAAGATGACACCCAGAGTCTCTTCGACTCTATGCCGAACCGTCTGGCAGCGGTTATTCACGCCCATGGTGGCTACTCTCCGTACTGATGTTTGTACGTTCTATGCACCCGAATTACCTAAAATTTTAATCACTTCATCCTTGTACTATAAGGTATAAATAAACTCAGTTTGGCTATCTTATTTTTTGTTCTTCTTGGTGTTGCTATTTTAATGGCCAGCAGTGTATACACTGAGTTAAAAATCCAAATGGCGAACCCGGAAATTTCTTCCACATGGCAATAATACTTGCAAAACATCTGTAAATTGCAGTAAAAATTGAAATACCGAACCCGGAAATTTGCCCCACATATTTGTGCTACTTGTAAGGCTGTCGTTAGATTTGAAGTGCTTGAAAATATAATTGGTGAACCAGGAAATCTCCCCGACATTCGATATTTTGTGTAAAATTCAATTTGTGTTCGGTCCCTGACTGAAAAGGGTGGGGGAGATTTCCGTGGGGGAATTTTTCTGTGGGGCGGTTTTCAAATGTGCAGCAATTTACCGAATGTGGGGAATTTTCCGGTGGGGGAATTTACCTGTGAGGGAATTTTCCGGTGAGGGAATTTTCCGGTGGAGGAATTTACCTGTGAAGGAATTTACCGGGATTCATGTCCTCCCCCATCAGTCTCCGAACCAATAAATCCTACTGTCCCCCAGCCCCTTCCCCCAACAACCTTGCGTAAACCAACCGTAGATACACATAAAACATCATTGAAGATCTCACTACATTAAGATAATATAATCTATGAGCTTTCAAGGTATATCATGTGACATAAGAAGATTTACAGTCTTGCATCTTGAAAATTTCTTTGTTTATTTAAGAACTTACAATTCGTTGTTTTAATTAAAATATATTACTGCGATGATTATATTCGACAAATCATAAGGATATTGGGATGTTGCATTTAGTTTTTGCAGTTTGATCTGCGATGGTGTGAACGGCGATGTAATAGCAGGATTTAGGAGAGAGATTAAATTACACGTTTTAGATCGCTATTTAATAAGAAAATTTTTCTGATCGTTTATTTTTATTATAAATATAAAACAGTGATATCAGTACCTCTCACAGCAGCAGGCAAACAGTGTTTCCACGCGCGGAGAAAAAAAGAAAGATAAGAAAGTTGTTCATGATTTCTCCCTGCGTTAAGTGCTAAAGGTGTCACGTGATCACCTCCTGGAAAACACCTGGCCGAGAAAAATTAAACTCGCTTCTGTTCACAAGTTTTTCACACGCTTGGTGGAGACCCTACTGTTCTGATGGTAGTTCTTTCAGCTGCGATATTTTCTTGGAAACTGTGTTAATGCGTGTCGTGTTCCGGTACTCCATGTTTGTCCTTCAAATGCTGTATGAAACTCAAGTGTTAGAAACTCCATTTATTTTCTATTCATTGTGTGTGCTCCTATATTAAATACACTGTATTGACAAAAGTCACCGGACACCTAGAAGAGCAACACAACATAGCATTTATTGACATACATTAGTACGGTGTCGGTCCACCTTTGGGCTTAATGCATGCACTGACCAATCGAGACATGCTTTCGACAAAGTTTTGGAACACAGCGATAGGTATGCTCTTCCCTTCAGTACATAATGCTGCCGCTAACTGTTGCTTAGTAGTAGGCCTTGGTTCCAAACTTCTTATGCGGCGCCCTAATTCATCCCATAGGTGCTCCATAGGATTAAGATCAGGGCTCTGTGCTGGCCAGTCCACGAGACGGAATTATCGACAAACCACGCCATAATAGTCCTTGCTATACAGCTCGGTGCATTATCCTACTGGTACCAACAAGGCTCGGTTCCATTGCATTGCCACAGAGTTCGTAGGGCATAATTGTCCAGAATATCGAGGTAGACATGCTGGTTAATAGGTTTGTCCACGATAACCAATGGGCCGGGACCATACCACGAAAAACACTCCCACACAAGTACACTTCCAGCTCCAAACTTGACCGTAGGAACAGTACACTGTGGTAAATACCGCCATACCCACACACGGCCATGAGACTGATGGATCGTGTATCTGGATTCATCAGTCCATAGGAGCCGTTTCCATTGATCTACGGTCCAGGATAAATGTTCTTTACACCATGCTGAACGACGAGTAGCATTCCGAGTGGAGATGAAAGGCTTATGAGCAGCCGTACGACCAGGGTAACCCATGGAATGAAGTTCTCTGCGAATTGTACGTGTACATACCGAGGTTCCAGCATTGTTACTCACTTATAAACTGAGGTTCTTGTGCAGTACTCCGTCGATTAGCTGTAAGGACTCTCCTGAGGCTTCGAAGTCCTCTATCACTGATTTTCTTTGGTCTGCCGGTACGTTTTGCTTCTTCAGGCACGCTATGTGTCTTCCACTTATTCAGTACATCCAAAACAGTTGAGCTGGGTATGTTTAAATGCCTGTAGGCTTCTCTTATGGACAACCCACTAATATAACACCCAACAATCTTTCCTTTCTCAAAGTCAGTTCTCTCCCGCCGCGACATTTTTACTCAACCTCACAGTGCAATATGATCGCTGTCAGCTGCATGCTTGTTTTTATACCGTTTACTGCTGTACCGCACATCTTAACAACGCAGAGGATCCGTTGATTTGATTTTGAAGGGCTGTCCGGTGACTTTTGTCAATATACACTGAAGAGCAATTGAATTAGAGAGAGCTGGCGTTATGCAAATATGACGCTGTGGGCGGCCCTGTAAACGGAAACGACATGACGTATGCAGCGATCCAACAATATAAGGAGTTCTGCGACGGGAATCAGTAAGAGTCGGACGCAGTATTTGTAAGACGAAGAATCTAAGCGCATTTGATAGTGGGCAAATTGTCGGGGCCCGACGAATGGGTTACTCCATCTCGGAAGTCGTGCAGGCACAGGGATTTTCACGAGCCACTGTGTCACGGGTGCACCGTGAGGACATCGAATCCGGTAAAACCATCCCTGCAAGGGCCAACTGTCGTAGACAACAGCGTGTGGATGAGCAGGGTCATCGTCGGCTAGCTCGCATTGTAACAGCGGATAGACGGGCCACAGTGCAAGAAATCATTCGGCAGTTTAACGTTGGTGCACAAAAACGTGTAAGCAGCCACACCATCCAGAACCATCTCCTCGCTATAAGGTACAGAAGCCATCGTCCCATGAGGGTACCGCTGCTGACCGCACATCACAGGGTGCAAAGATTAGCATGTGCGCGGGAACATCGCCACTGCACCCTAGACATGTGGGAAAATGTTGCCTGTACTGATGAGTCGAGATTCACGTTGGTACATGCGGATGGCAGGATACGAGTACGGCGCAAATCACATGAAGAGGTGGATCGTTCTTGCCAGCAGGGCACTCTTCAAGCTGGTGGGGGTGGCATTCTCGTCTGGGGACTGTTTACGTGGACTGAAATGGGATCCCTGGTACGTGTGACATCGCCCCTCACAAGTCAACGTTACCGGGATATCCTGGACGACCATTTGCTCCCGTTTATGCGTCTTCAACATCCCACTGGGGACCTCATTCTGCAACGAAAATTGTATCCGAATGGTTGGATGAATACTTCACCGACGTGACCTCGCTTCCTTGGCCAGCTAGGTTGCTCCCGAATTGTATCCAAATGATTGGATGAATACTCCACCGACGTGACCTCGCTTCCTTGGCCAGCTAGGTCACGTGACCTTAATCCTATCGAGCACATCTGGAATGTCATCGAGAGAGATGTTCGAGGCTCTGACCCCCTCCATCAAATCTTCGTGAACTGTGGAAGCTTGTTCAGGGGTCGTGGATCCGTATGGCTTTCCAACGCTTCCGGTGTCTTGTCGAGTCCATGCCGAGACGAACCGCCGCCGTCATCAGGGAGAAAGGTGGTGCTACACGTTACTAGACAGGTATCTCTAATTCAATCGCTCTTCAGGGTAGTGTATATTTCTTTCTCATCTTCATCCTTTTATTGGAAAACCTTATTCAAGGTGACTCATTTATCTGCATACAATAATGTTCGAAGTTTCTAGTTCGTCTATTGGAACGTAGCGCTATAAGAAGGCAAGAAGTGTTGATACATAAACACACTCTTTATTCAGAATCAGACGATTAATAACAACAATTACATTAATTCTGTTGAAAATAATTTTTTTCAAGATCCTAAAATTAATTCGATTAAAGATTCCCACTCTACCGCGCATGTGCCTTTCAAGAACCAACCATTGTAGGGTGTTGCAGTCGTAATGGCAAAGCAGCAAAAGTATAAGAACGTACCTTATCCTTGCGAGGTAGTTATATCAACTGCTTCTGCTAAATATAGAGCTTTCTTTTTTTCTTAGCTCAAAACTCAGTATGTTAATGCCAAGAATACACGCTTTCTTTGATGTATGTTTAAGAGTCTCTGCACTTTTACAGGATTTCTTTTTTGGTACTCCTAAAATGGAATGTCTAAGGTTTAAGAGATCAGATCGTATCAGTGTGGAACCGTATTTTTCTGGCAACTAAGGGAAGTGGTAGGCTATTTCGTGTGGTTACGTCGAAATCAGATAAAATTAATAGTACTTTAAGTGCTTATTGATCGCAAAGGATAAAAGGCATCGCGCCAAATGGAATTACACGACTATTGCGTGATGAATACGCGCAGTGATTCACGTCAAGTTTAAGGTGAAGTTAAACTGTTGCAACAATAACATAATTGATAACGAGGAACAGTACGCCAATTATGTAGGAAATAGTAACACTGCACGAGTGATCCGATTTATTGGCGTAGGAAATAGACGCATAAGCGTTTCCAAGCTTTCGCACATCAACCAGGTGGCTTTTTCAAGGACGTTAGACAGAAACTACAAACTGAATAATAGAACTCTTTAACGATTTGAACGCGGGAACTTGACAATAAATAGATAGGACGTTATATTCATTTAAAGATACGAGGCATCACTTTGGTTGTGCACGCGGTATCTTGGTAAAGAAAACGCGTTACTTGAAGAATTGGTTCCGAATTCGTGGCAACTCGAGTGAGACGCTATCATTGCAAGTATCGTTGTTGGCAATGATCTCCAAAGTTTCCCGAATGGCTGTACATTTAGGGGTAGGGTAGCTAGCTAGTTTCTTTATATCATCCCACATGGGAGTAGCTGACTTGAATTTGACTTCTCTGGATAGTGCCGTGGCTACTTTACCGTATTTTGTGTCCCTTTTATGTTCGTTGACTCTGATTCCAAACTAACGCTTGGTCATTCCAATGCAGTATCGTTTAGAGCCGTCCGGATACTGTAGAGGGATCGCATAAACACCTGCTTCGCAGGAGAGAGAGAGGTGGTTTTTCACTATTTCTCCTTAGCATATTATGTAATGATGCAGGAGACCTTACGCCGACGCTGTAGTTCATTTTCTTGAGGGCGTTCTTGAGTTTGTAAGGCAGATTTGGTACGTAGGGGATTGAGCCTAAATAACGAGGCTGCGACACAGGAAGATTAGAATATTTTACCCTGGCTTTTTGGATAAAGTTACGTATCTGATTCAATGAATATCCTGCATCAGTGGCCAACTTAATTGAGAAAATCGCCTGACAACCGCCCAAGGAGGTTAGAAGAAGATGAGGTGAAGGGACCCGTTTTGAGTGAAGCCAAAACAGATCAGCTGTTTCTGTCCTCTCTCTCTGAGGTGGTGGGAGTCTGCGCTGCGAGAGTTCGGGAACGTGACGTCACTTCCTGTGGCTTTTTTTTTTTTGGTTGGAGGTTTAACGACCACCGTGAGCGACTCAATGGGCTATAAGCAGTCGCCCGTCCCTAATTTAGGGTCACTGATTCCAGGGAAGGGAGAGAGCCAGTGCTGTAAGACAAACACAGCATCCATGCCTCACCGGTATTCGAACCCGGACTACTTTCGGACGAATGATCAGAGGCCATCGCTTAGACCACTACACCACCGGGGCGGCTCCTGTGGCTTAAGCAGTTTTGCCTAGCACATGCAAACCAAAGATGGAAAGAAGGAATATTTCGGACTTCATATTTCTTAACATTAGGCTTTTGGTTATATTTTAAACATGGTTACTTGCACATGGGTAGTAAGTAACCATGCGCACTATGCACTTCCTCTCAAAAAATCATTATTTCCTTCAATTTTTTAAAGAAATACCAACACATGTTTTCCTGTTTTTTCTAGAAATTTTTTATTATGGGAATGAATATTTCAGCCTCAATTTGTTTCATGGCTGTATGGGTAGAGTAAGGGTCCGAAAAACCCGTTCAAATACGCGATTTCCCCATAGAGATATACAGGATATTCTCAGGTTGAGCGCATTGGCGTAATCAGCTGATAAAAAGTGACGTCACGCCAGAAGCACGGGGAGAGGGGCTGTTGCCATCTCCCCCTGCTTCTAACCTCCTTGCAACCGCCTCGGTACACAAGCATAAACCCACGTCCGTCCCCAACCTCTTGCTCCGCAGCTTTTTCTGTACCGCAGAATACTAAACAGCTATCCTCTGTTCTCGAATTCAAAAAGAGCCTTCGCCGTTTCCTCCGATACCCATTCTAGACAACACGAAATTGAAAGAGTCATCAAGTTGGCCACTGATGCTGGATATTCATTTAATCAGACACGTAACTTCATCCAAAAAACCCTGGTCAAACATTCTAATCTTCCTGTGTCGCAGCCTCGCTATTTAGGCTCAATTCCCTACATAACAAATGTGTCTTACAAACTCAAGAACGCCCTCAAGAAGATGAACTATGGCGTCGGCATAAGATCTCCTGAATCTTTATATACTATGCTAAGGAGGAATAGTGAAAAACCACTTCTCTCCTGCAAAGCAAATGTTTATGCGATCGCCCTACAGTATCCGGACAGCTACTACATTGGAATGACCAAGCGTTCGTTCGGAATCAGAATCAACGAGCATAAAAGGGACAGAAAATACGTTAAAGTTGCCACGGCACTATCCAGAGAAGTCAAAAGTCCGCTACTCCTATGTGGGATGATATAAAGAAATTAGCTACCTACTCTACCCTTAAATGTACAGCCATTCGGGAAACTTTGGATATCACTACCAACAACGATACTTGCAATGATAGCGTCTCACTCGAGTTACCGCGAATTTGGAACCAGCACTTCAAATAACGTCTTCTCTCTATCAGGATACCGCGTGCACAACCAAAGTGATGCCTCGTATCTTTAAATGAATATAACGTCGTATCTATTTATTGTCAAGTCAAGTTCCCGCGTTCAAATTGTTAAGCGTTCTATTATTCAGTTTGCAGTTTCTGTCTAACTTCCTTGAAAAAGCCATGTGGTTGATGTGCGGAAGCTTGGAAACACTTGTGTGTATATATTTCCTACGCCAATAAATCGGATCACTAGTGTTACTATTTCCAACAATACATTAATTCTTAAATTTTCAGCGTTTTAGTTTGTTGTTGAGGAAGGCCATCAACCCAGGCGCTTTACTTGGCACAAATTTCCAGCTTTTTTGACGTAGGACTAGGTATAACTCCGCGGAGAGAGTGGGGCGATTTACCGCTGACCGCCTGTGACAAAAATAGGTCCCAATTGAAATCATTATAGCGTTAGAAATACGTGCCACACACTAATCGTGTTAGCATATTCGTACACAGCATGGAGTCCAATTCGTGTACTGCGCAATACATCATGCGTACGACGTTCCCTGTGCGTGTTGGAGATGATGCAATATTTGTGGGGGTGCTGCCGCGTTTGACTCAGTTTACCTGGGAAACGTGAGCGCAACACGACTGTGCGTGGTATGGTTTTAAAGCTCTCGACGAGATCTATTCAAATATACGAAAGACACTTCGCAGTGGTTTGAGCTGAACATTTAAATTTTTTTTTCTTTGGAACCAGTGAACACTTTTGAAAATATCGCGGTTTATCTGGGCAACCGTGAGTGCAAAACGATTGTGTGCAAAAACAGGAGGGCAATGCGTGCAAAAAAGGAGGGCAATACATCATGCCACAATGGCAACAGTTCACTATCTATCTTAGTGATGATGGATCCCACAATATTTACATTGTCACTTATAACGAAGTAAATTTCTCCGTCATTTTTGTCCACGCCGGGGATCGAACCCGAGTCCTCTTATTCCGGAACAAGTCGCTCTACCAACTGAGCTACGCAGATGTTCGTTCTCGCTGCTATTTGCCTTTATGTCGTATGCGTCCTGCGGGGCAGGCACGTCACACACTCTGTATTCCCTTGGTGATGGATACTTCCACAGGAACAATGTATTATGTCAGAATGCCCACACTGTCTATTCCCTGGTGCTGGATACTTCCAGAGGAACAATGCAGCATGACACAATGCCCCCATTGTCACACTATTAATACCGCAGTGATGATGGTCACTTCCAGAAGAAAAAAGCACGATAACACAGTACCCACATTGTTATTCTCTATCTCCCTGATAAACGATGCTTAAAGAAAGACAATGCATCAGAACCCAATGCTCACATTTTAACTTTTTGTCACCGTGCTAACGTATACTTTCAGAAGAACAATGCACCATGTCACATGCCACCTACTGATACACTCTTTCCCCATGGAGATGGACATTTCCAGAAGGAAAATGCATTCCGCCACAATGTCCAGTTTATTACTCTCTATCCCAGTAGTGACGGATGCTGCAAGGGAACAATGCGACCTGCCACATTGCCTCAAGGTTGCTCTCGTGGTATTGGGTATTTACAGGAGGACAATGCATGCGACATGCTCCATTTTCACTCAGTCCACTTGGCGATAGATACTTCCTGAGCAAAACAATAAAATCATTTCAGAATGCCAACATTGTCACTCTCTCACTGAATGGATGGACACTCCCAGAAGGAAAATGCAGTATTTCAGAATGTCCACATTGTCACTCCATACCTGCGGTGATGGATACTTCCACAAGAACAATGCACCATGTTACAATGCCTCCATTGTCACTCTCTATTTCCATAGTGATGGATACATCCAGAGAGACAATGCAGCACACCACAATACTCACATTATCATTCTGTGGTGATGAATAGATACTCTCAGGAAGACAATGCAGCATGCCCCAGTGCTCACATTGTCGCTGTCTATTACTGTTGTAATGGATACTTCCAGAAAGACAAAGCACCACATAACACTACTCACACTGTCATTCTTTACCAACGTGGTGGTGGGTACTACCAGGAAGACAATGCAGTGCCCACGATGCCCACATTGTCACTCTCTATCCCCGTGGTGATGGATACTTCCAGAGCAAACAATGTATAATTTCAGGATGCCCACCCACATCGTCACTTTCTATTCACTTTGTAATGGATATTTCCAGAAAGACAATGCACCACATGACAATGCTCACATTGTTATTCTCTACCACCGTGGTGGTGAGTACTTCCAGGAAGACAATGCAATGTACCACGATGCTCACATTGTCTCTCTCTATCCCCGTGGTGATGGATACTTCCAGCAGAACAAGACATCGTGCCACAGTACCTACACTGCATTGCTCTTTAGTGGTTTCAGGAACATAATGGCTTTTTTGTCACCTGCTTCATTGGCCAGAACAGTAGTCGAAGCTCAGTCTTGTTGAACATCTTTGGGAAGCAATTAAACGGAAAATACGACGACTGCATCCACTGCCACATAATTCACGTGAATTGAAAAGGACTTTTCGACATGCGTTGGGCAATAGGTCACAAGAAAATTAACAATACTTAATTGAATCAACGCCTAGGTGAACTGCCGTTTTTGGGAAAAACAAAAGCGGTCCAGCACTTTCTTAGATACTAAGCACTAATTCGCTGGTCATTGGTATGCATATATAAATCTTTCTGATTAAAAAATACATAATTTTTACTGATGAAGCGTTTTTTTCATTGTTTCATTACTGTACAGGTTTCTTGGTTTTCCTTTTCACTTTTTAGCACGTGTTTTGCGAAAAAAGATCGTGCTTATGTTATCGGTTTGTCCTTCCGTTCGTCCGTCCGTCCGTCTGTACGCACGATATCTCTGCAACTATTAGTCCGATTTGAAAAATTCTTTTTGCATTAGGAAGCTTGAAATATGCGAATGATGATCCTTTATTTCGTTTTTTTTTTACGATGTACAATTTTGCCGCTAGAGGGCGTAAATGCAGATGATGTCGAATTCAAAAATACGTTTTATTCCACACATTTGCTTCTAAACATCCGATTGAAAAAACTACACTGCCGGACAATTGCTAAGGACGGATGACAATAGCAACGATAGCAACCATTAAATGGAAGGCAGGAAAATGTGGAAATTAGCATAAGTGCGGGATACAGTAACACGTGTTATGCGTATGCAAATTTTGGATTGCCGAATTTGTTCGTGACGTCATAGCGCTGGTAAGAGATATAAAGGATTTGACGCGTATTGACCGTTGTTGTTCAAACGCAAAGTTGAAAGGGAAAGAATCAATTGACGAACTTGCAATTTTCAGTATGTCTTCCCGACATCACCTAGATGATTTTACGCGTGGCCGTATTATTAGCAAGATTGAAGAAGGGCGAAAAATAACAGATGTTGCCAGGGAGTTCGACGTCAGCTACAGTGTTGTTTCAAGGCTTTGGAAATCATTTCAAACAAATGGAGAGTGTAGCAAACGTCACGGGGGAGGTCGTGTTCGTAGTACGACACCTGCAGAAGATCGGTACATAGTGCTATCAACAAAAAGACACCGGCGCAGCACAGCTAGTGAGGTAGCAAATCAGTTTATGGCTGCTACTGGCAAGCGGATCTCCCGAAAAACTGTCGCCAGACGTTTGCATGAAGGAGGACTATAAGCCCGCCGTCCTGTTGTGTGCATCCCATTGTCCAGACGTCACCGTACCGCCCGTTTGCAATGGTGCCATCAACATCGCAATTGGACTGATAACGACTGGTCTGCTGTCCTCTTCTCAGATGAGAGTAGATACAGTCTATCGTCTGATTGTCGACGACAACTGATCTGGCGTGATAGTGGTACTGCATATTGTCCAGCAAACATACAGGAAAGGGACCGATATCCGACATGTAGTGCCATGGTATGGGCTGGCATCATGATCAATGGCCGTACGTCCCTCTATGTGCTTCCAACTGGGACTATGACTAGCCAACGATACATTAATGATGTTCTGCTACCTCATGTTTGCATGTTCCGTGGTGCTGTCGGTGATAGATTCATTTTCATGGACGACAACGCAACATGTCATCGAACAGTCGCTGTCCAAGAGTGTCTTGAGAGCGAGGATATTCAACGCCTCGTATGGCCAGCACGTTCTCCAGATCTGAATCCCATTGAAAATGTGTGGGATGCTTTGGGGAGGAGTCTTGCTGGTCGCCAATGCCCTCCAATAAACAAGGATACCCTCATCCGTGCACTGACAGAGAAATGGGATAAATTACCCCAACAGCTGCTTGATAATGTTGTGCAAAGCATGACACGACGTGTGGAATCTTGCATCGCCCTCTATGGTGGCCATATCCCGTATTGACATCTTACGCCGGAACGCCTGCGGACGGTAATTGCATTTTTTTCACGTTTACGTGTTCTGCACAAAATGGCCTGTTTGTCTGTTTGTCCCTTGAACACGTTCCAAAGCTTTCTGGATTTCAGAGCACAATAAATTGTCTTTCTTGTAATGTCCTGGCATTCTGACATTATTTTATTTCACTTGGCATCCAACCACACTTACTTTTTTATGCGCTATATAGCCGTTTATGATCCGTTCTTAGCAATTGTCCAGCAGTGTATTTTATCATTTGATTCCATTTATGTCGAAGAGTATTTTAGATATAGAGTCTTTTCCAAATTATGCATATATTTTCCGCTAGGGGTCGTAAAAGTAAATTACATTTTTCCCGATAACTCTTCTAAAACTCCGATTTGAAAATTTGTTTCTTCAGCGGATACATCTCCTGATGGAAAACCTTTTGCATACAATTTTTTATTTTTGGTGAAGAATACTTTGGCCACCAGGGGGCGTAAGTGTTAATTTTTGCTTCTGATGTATTTGCCATAAAATCCGAGCTCCTAAAATATCGATTGAAAAAATTATTTCGTGTACTGATGGCACTTACATCGGTAAACCTTTCTGGAATATTTTCTTCCTAAAATATTCCACAGTTTCCCCTCCAGGGGCATAGATGTATATCATATTTTTGTCAATATCGCTACTTCTAGGAGTCCGATTTGAAAAATTCCTTCTTTGTTGGATAGTGTTTTTAGTGTGAAAAGTTTTTCATATAATTTCAAAATTTTCAAGTAATTCCTAGACTTTCCGCTAGAGGGCGTAAATGTAAATTGCATTTCCTCCCTATATCTCTGCTTCTAAATCTCCGATTTGAAAACTTTTTCTGCACCGGATACAGCTCCTGACGGGAAATCGTTTGCACATAATTTCTGATTTTTGTAAAAAAATGATTTGGCCACTTGTGGGCGTAAATCTTTATTTCCGCTTCTGATGGATTTGCAGTAAAATATGAGCTTTTAAAATCTCGATTGAAAAAAACGCCGTTTGTTGACCGCTACTACTCATGTCGACAAACCTTTTAGAAACATTTTCTTCTTAAAATAGTGCATGGTTTCTACGCCAGGGGGCGTAGAGGTATACCTTATTTTTATCAGTATCTCTAGTTCTAGGAGTCCGATTTGAAAAATTCCTTCTTTGTTGGATAGTGTTTCCGATGCGAAATGTTTTTCCTATAAATTCAAAATCTACAAGTAAGTCATAGACTTTCCGCTAGGGGGCACAAAGGTAAATTGCGCTTTCCGCGTTATTTCTGCTCCTAATAGTCCGATTTGAAAAATTCTTCCTGTGTCGCATACAAGACCTGATGGAAAAGATTTTTCACATAATTTCTAATGTTTGGTAAAGTATGGTTTGGCCACCAGGAGTCATAAATGTTAATTTCTGCTTCTGATGTATTTTTAGCAAAATCTGGGCTCCTGAAAACTCGACTAAATTTTTTTTCTTGGACCGAAATCGCTTATATGGAAAAACCTTTTGATAATACTTTCTTCCTAAAATAATGCATGGTTTTCCCACCAGGGGACGTAAAGTCACATCTTATTTTTGTCGATATCTCTGTTTCTAAGAGTTCGTAAGCTCACTATTCCGTTTACAGCAATATCTGAGGGATTAAAAACCCGATTGCAAATCTTCTTTCTTTCGTCAGATCTATTGTTTTCCATACCGGTTTCATTGACTCTGAATAGCTTTGATAAATTTACGTCAGAACGGATTCAAAAGACGTGCTTATTACACCCGGAAATTCGGTGCCATCTTTCTTGTTTTTTACTGTACAGGTTTCTTTTTACTAGAATTAGTCGGATAAGTCGAAACTAGATTTTAGGGATCTATGAAGATATATTTGCTGTTCTTTGCGAAAATTTTTTAGTGTCCCGTCGTAAAATAAATGAAAAAAAAATGCAAAATTTAATGTCTTTCATTGTTAAACATTTCAGAGAGGCAGAACACCACAACCAGCCGATGGCAGTGAAGATAATTTCCAAGGAAACGGCATCGAAGGACTTTTTGGAGAAATTTTTGCCCAGGGAAATGAGCATCCTACAAGAAGTGGACCACAAGAACATCATTAAGATTTACCGCGTCTTCTCCTTTCCCTCACACGTCTACATGTTCATGGAACTGGCGGAGAGTGGAGATCTTCTTGATTACATCCGGGTATGACTTTTGCTTCACTCTAAAACGTGTAATTTACTTAGTCTTATTCGGACTATGCAGCATAAATAAAAAACGAAAAAAACCCCGAACATAATGAAGTGGTAAAATCCACTAATACCTGAAGAATTCCGTTAGAGAGAATCGCGAAAGAGAGGAATTTTCGGTAGAACGAATTCTTCTCGTATTTAGAATGGATATCCATAATAAATCATTAAACTAGATTTGTTTTAATGAAAATATGCAAAGAAATGTTCAGAGTGACGAGCATTGTGATCTTCTCAATAAAAAATAATTCCGATGATCATGGAGATTGTTAAATCCCAGAACTAAAAGCATTGATTTCAATTCAGCATTTGCTTTTTACATATAATTAGGCCTTCATTCACTTGTGGTTTATATTTATTCCTGGCTTGCTCACAAACCTTGTCAGCAGCTCAACACCTTCCAAAACCAGTATGCGACTTTCTTCGCTTCCAGTAGCATGATTACAAGCTTACCAGCAACTCACCTCTCTCTAAAACCAGCGTGAACATTCCTGTTCGTTCTGTAGTTATTGAAAGTTTTACGATCAGCCCAGTTCGCTCGAAAACCAGTGTACAGCTTCCTAGCTTGATCACAAACTTCGTCAGAAGCTCAGCTTCTTCAAAAACCAGTATGCGACTTCCTGTGCTTCCAGATGCATGATCCCAAACTTATCAACAACTCACCTCTCTCTAAAACCAGTGTGAACATTCCTGTGCGTCCCGTACCTATTGCAAGCTTTACGAGCATTCCAGTTCGCTCGAAAACCAGTGTACAGCTTCCTGGCTTAATCACAAACTTCATTAGAAGTTCAGCTCCTTCAGAAACAAGTATGCGACTTTCTCTGCTTCCAGTAGCATGATCATAAACTTACCAGCAGTTCACCTCTCTCTAAAACCAGCGCGAATATTCCTGCGCTTCCTGCAGCTATATCGCAAACTTTGCAAGCAGCCCAGTTCACTCTAAAACCAGTGTGCAGCTTCCTGGCTTGATCACAAACTTTGTCAGAAACTCAGCTCCTACCAAAACCAGTATGCGACATTCTGTGCTACCAGTAGCGTGATCCGAAACTTACCAGCAACTCACCTCTTTCTAAAACAGCGTGAACATTTCTGTGCTTCCCGTAGTTACATCGCAAGCTTCAGGAGCAGCCCAGTTCACTCTAAAACCAGTGTGCAGCTTCGTGACTTGTTCACAAACTTTGTCAGAAGCGCAGCCCTTTCCAAAACCAGTATAAGACTTTCTGTGCTTCCAGTTGCACGAAACCAAACTTACCAGCAGTTCACCTCTCTCTAAGACCGGAGTGAACATTCCTGCACTTCCGGAAGCTATATTGCAAACTTTGCAAGCAGCCCAGTTCATTCTAAAACCAGTGTGCAGCTTCCTGGCTTGATCACAAACTTTGTCAGAAGCTCTGCTCCGTTCAAAACCAGTATGCGACGTCTTATGCTTCCAGTATGTTGATTCGCAAATATTCCAGCAATTCACCTCTCTCTATAACCGGCACGAACCTTCTTGTGCTTCTAGTGAAGTGATCGCAAACGTCGTGCGAGTAGCTCGTTTTCCAAAACTTGTTCGCGTCTTCATGTACTTCCGGGACCTTGATCACAAGCCTTACGAGCAGTTCATCTCACTCTAAAACCAGTATGCAATTTCTTGTGCTTCTGGTAGCTCGATCACGAACTTTGCGAGCAGCTTAACTCCTGTTCATTCTAAAACTAGAGTTCAACTTTCTGTACTTACGGCAGTTTGATCACAGACTTTCCAAGATGCTCAGCTCACTTAAAGACCGATGTGCAACTTTCTGCGCTTCCGCTAGTTTGATCACAAACTTCGCGAGCAGCTCAGCTTATTCCAAAACCAGTGACAAATGTCATGTGCTTTCTGTAACTTGCCCACAAACCTGGCAAGCGTGGACTTTTAATTCATCGTCGGACCTGCTTGATCGGGAATTACGGCAAGGGCTTGATGGGGCAGCGTTTGAAACCAGTTTAGATGATTTCCAGAAGGACTTTCAAGGACAGCAAGCAACTTTCACACCTAACCCCGCGTCAGCACTTTATTGTCCGTCTGTCAGTATGTCCACATGTGTTAGATAAATAACTCAGCTTTCAGGAACCGTTTGAGACAGATTTGAAATTGTGTGAATGGCTTTTAAGGACCGGGTGTAACAGTCACATCATGTTTGCACTTTGTGTGTCTGTCCGATCGTACGTCTGTCTTTCCGATAGACCGTACGTCTACCTGTCCTGTGCTTTCGAGGAATGCCCGAGGAGCACTTTGAGATAAAGACTTGACAATTTCTGGATGGCTTTTAGGAACCAAAGGTAACTCTCATCCCATGTAAGCACATTACCCCTTTGTCCGACTATCAGTCCATCTGCTCCAATTAACATCTTGGGAAATATTTCAGATGGAGGTTGTTATGTTCATAAAGAAGTAAAATAATCCAATGGGCGTTTTTTAGAGTACAAAAGGAAATCTCTTTGGCTTTTTCTTCATTTTGCCCAACACTTTATAACACATGCCTTCAATCATAGGATTATTGTCTTAAAGGGGGTACAGACCTGTTGGACCAACCCTGTCGGTGCGCCGCTGCTTTCAGTAGCTTGCTCACAAACTTTGCGAGCAATTCAGCTCACTCTAAAACACGTGTACAATTTCCTGTAGCTTGATCACAAACTTTGAGACCAACTCAGCTCATTATAAAACACGTGTACAACTTCCTGTGCTTCCTGTAGCTTGATCACAAACTTTGCGAGCAACTGGGCTCACCCTAAAACATGCACGTGTAGAACTTCCTGGGTTTTCTCTATCTTGATCGAAAACTTTGAGAGCAAATCAGTTCACTTTAAAACCCGTGTACAACTTCATGTGCTTCCCGTAGTTTGATCACAAACTTGGTAAACAACTCAGCTGATTCTAAAAGCTCGTGTATAAGTTTTTGTGCTACCTGTAAATTGATCACAAACTTTGCGAGCAACTGAACTCACTCTAAAACACGTGTGCATCTTCATGTGCTTCCTGTAGCTTTATCACGAACTTGGTGAACAACTCAGATGAATATAAGAAACCGTGTACAAGTTCCTGTACTTACTGAAAATTAATCACAAAGTTTGCGAGCAATTAAGCTCACTCTAGAATAAGCGTACAACTTCCTGGGCTTCTTGTAGCTTGATCAGAAACTTTGAGAGCAACACAGCTCACTGTAAAACCCGTGTACAACTTCATGTGCTTCCTTTAGCTTGATTAGAAACTTAGTGACCAACTCACTTAACTCTAAAAACCCGTGTATAAGTTCCTGTACTTCCTGTAAATTGATCAAAAACTTTGGGAGCAACTGAGCTCCTCTCAAACTCGTGAACATCTTCATGTGCTTCCTGTAGCTTGATCACAAACATGGTGAGCAACTGAGATGACTCTAAAAACCCGTGAATAAGCTTTTGTGCTCCCTGTAAATTGATCACAAACTTGACGAGCTGCTTTGGTGAAATTTTTTTTTTTTTGATTGGAGGTTTAACGACCACCGTGAGCAACTCAATGGGCTATAAGCAGTCGCCCGTCCCTAATTTAGGGTCACTGGTTCCAGGGAAGGGAGAGAGCCAGTGCCGTAAGACAAACGCAACATCCATGCCTGACCGGGATTCGAACCCGGACCCCTTACGGACGAATGATCAGAGGCCAGCGCCTTAGACCACTGCGCCACCGAGGCGGCCATTTTTTTTTTAATTGGAGGTTTAACGACCACCGTGAGCAACTCAATAGACTACAAGCACTCGTCCGTCACTAATTTAGGGTCACTGGTTCCAGGGAAGGGAAAGAGCCAGTGCCGTAAGACAAACACAACACCCATGCCTGACCGGGATTCGAACCCGGACTCCTTACGGACGAATGATCAGAGGCCAGCGCCTTAGACCACTGCGCCACCGGGGCGGCCATTTTATTTTTGGTTGGAGGTTTAACGACCACAGTGAGCAACTCAATAGACTACAAGCACTCGTCCGTCACTAATTTAGGGTCACTGGTTCCAGGGAAGGGAGAGTCAGTGCCGTAAGACAAACGCAACATCCATGCCTGACGGGATTCGAACCCAGACCCTTCACGGATGAATGATCATAAGCCAGCGCTTAGACCACTGATAGCATTCATTAATCTGCTTAGCTTGGCACCCCAGTGGCGCAGTGGTCTAAGCGTTGGCTTGCAACGATTCGCCAGAGTTGGGTACGGGTTCGAATCCAGTTAGGAATGGATGCTGTGTTTGTCTTACGGCACTGGCTCTTTCCCTTCCCTGGAGTCAGGGGTCATAAATTAGGGACGGGCGACTGCTTATAGTGCATGGAGTTGCTCACGGTTGATCTTAAACGCCCCCCCCCCCAAAAAAAAGTGCCGCTCGATATCAGGAATTACGGGGTGCTCATTTTATCACGCAACCCGGTATTCAATGGCGCAGAACAGGGCAGCTGGTCGCTGTAAAGGGGAAAAGTCTGTGCCATGCCGGTAGATCGCAGTACAACAGCAATCATATGCACACGTACAGAAGCAATTTCATCGAAAGTATCCTGACGTGCCTGTGCCCAACAAATCAACAATTATGCGAGTCATCAGACGTTTTCGAGAGACTGCTGTTGTTGGTGACAAGGAGAAGGAGAGGAGGTCCCATGTGTTAACGGACGCTAAACTTGAGGAGGTACGTGCAGCATTACAACCAGGGCTTAATTTCTAAAGAAAAAAGTACCAGAGCCCCTCTTTTAAGCTACGTCATTAAGCATTGCGTCATTACCAGTTTGATTGTATCCTGCCCTTTCACCCAATGAGAAGAAAGTGTTCAAAACAGTTGCGCCACCATAGCTGCAGGTCACGGGACCAAAACTTTCCTGTGTGGTTAACGCTGAAGGCAGAATAAACAAAAAAGTACCTTTCGGAGCTTCAGAGCTCTCCAGCTTATAATGAAATATTCGCCAAAAATGAAGAAGCACAGGAGCTGAGCTCCGGCGCAAATGATTACAACATTCCCCAACGAAGAGTTTGCGGTGTAAACTGGCGACACAACAACAGCTGTCGTATAGGAGTGCACACAAGGTCACAACGAAATTATGTCTTCGAGCGTACCGTGTCCGCTGTGTACAAGAACTCACAGAACCGGACACGAACCAACGAATTGTGTACTGTAGGTGGCTAACGACATTGGTGAGATGTCACGGAATAGGCCTGTTGGATAAAGGGTTTTTCAGTGATGAGGAGTACTGTATTTTCCCCATAGTGGATACGTCAACAGTCAGTACAAGAGATACTGGTCAACAGAAAACCCACATGTGTTGCACGAAATACCGTTGCATGCATTGAAAGTCGGGGTGTGCTGTGCAATTTCATGAAGACGATTAGTGGGGCCCATATTCTTTGATACGACCCTCAGCAGTCAGTCGTACTAGGACATCATTATGCAATTTGTTGCACTTCTGGAAGCAGACGAACGGTATTGTTACCTGCAACAGGACGGGACAACGTGTCATACGTCTCGTGACACACCCTGCAGTTTCTAGACGACTTCTTTGATGACTGCCCGATTTCAAAAGGTTTGTGGCCTCCCAGATCACCTGATTTATCTCCACCGGATTTTTTCCTCTGGGGGTATCTCAAAGGTTGTGTATACCGACAGAATCCACGTACTGTAGACGAACTGAAGCTGCGCATTACCAGCGAGATAATATCAATCAACTGTACGCTCCTACGCAAGGTGGCATCCAACATGATTAACAGGGCTCGTACCTGTCTTGCAGCTGCTGGTGGACATTTCGAACACCTCCTGTAAACAAGTGCGTATGTCATTTGGTGTTATTTGTTGTCTGTATCTCGTTTTCCTATTAAACCAATGATATGTCCGTATTTCACTGGTTTTCTACGTATTGAACACGTTCTGAATACCGGGTTGCGTGATAAAATTATCACCCTGTAGTGAACCTTATTGTTTGCTGTTATGATTTTATTCCACTTAGTATGTACCGGACTGTGGCTCAATGTAGTCGTAAGTGACTCGAATAAATGCAATGTTTTTTAGGTTTTCTTTATTGGAAGTTTAACGACTACCGTGGACAACTCAATGGGCTATAAGCAGTCGCCCGTCCCTAATTTAGGGTCACTGGTTCCAGGGAAGGGAGAGAGCCAGTGCCGTAAGACAATCACAACCAGTGGTGTAACTACCACCCCTACAGTTCCCGCAGCTGGTGGGCGTAGGTTACGAAGGGGCGTACTGCAGCTGCCAGTTGTAGTTTTATGAAAAAATTCGAACACGCACAATAATTAACCCAAAGATTCATATTTTACTTTAAGATGTACATAGCTTTACCTAAATAAATGTCTAGTTCCACTTTTAAAGCACTTAATGTCCTACAGATTGAAAGTGTTCGGCTCTTTGACTTCGGGTTGTAATACGATTGCTCTGCAATGGGTTGTAAATAATACGATCGCTCTCCAATCGCCCTCTCTCTCTCTGCGCTGCTGAGGGAAATCGCGAGGCCACAGTGGCATTTCCCGTGGAGGATGTGGGGAAACAGTCAGTTACCTAGGATTACGTGCACGACAGGAGTCAGTAATTATTCACAGCAGCCGCAGATCTGCATGTGTAAGAGGGTGATTTCTTCAAGGGATTTTAGTTTTAGACAAAGCAATTACACGTATTGTCAAATCTATTACTAAAAAAGTTAAAGCTACTGGGCTCTAGGAACCACCATCACTTTTGCAGACACTCTCCCTGATCCCACCCCCTCCTACAACCACTACGCACTGCGAACAGTGCATGCTCCCTCGTGTTCGAAATCCTGGGAAAATTACTGCGCTTAGGGGTGCTGAAGTAAATCTTGCGGGGGGGGGGGGCACGTTGTGCTAGTTACGCCACTGATCACAACATCCATGACTCACGGGATTCGAACCCAGACCCATTTTGGACGAATGGTCACAAGCCAGCGCTTAGACCACTGCGCCACCGGAGCGGCCAAATGCAATGTGCTGTATGTAGATAAATGTGTACTCTCGAATCATTCGTTTTTATTTCGCGCCCCCGAAAATCTTTGCATGCGAAAGATGCATAGCATAAATTATCTATATTTGTATATCTACAAAGAGTACAGGGTACTCCCTCGATTGTTTTTTATTTCTTGGGATTCACTTATTTAAAAATTCGACGTAAATTCACTGGGAAGTTCCTGAGGAGCTTTCAAAAACATAAAAACCAACCGGAAGTCCGCCATGTTGTTCCGTTGTGTAACCAAAGAATATATAACGCGTGAAGAACGCCAACTCTCATAGAGATAACTTAATGTCCTACAGATTGCAAAACAGGTGACAACAGCGTCACCACATCTTAAGAGGTAATATGTTCTGCGGGAAAGTTAACATTCAGGACCAAAACACGTTATAGGGGCACTACGGCAGCGAAGCTTTTCTTTGATCCACGTACCGCGATGGTTTCCTTCGATGTAATGACTATTTGATTAGAGCAGCTTTTTTACGCTTTCCAACCGTAGGTTGAAGAAGCGTATATGCTCCAGGTTTTTCCGTCCGTCTGTCCGTCCGTCCGTCTGTCGGCACGATAACTCACGTAAAAATGGTCCAATTTCGATGAAATTTTAGTATGTGGTAGGGGACCACCTAGGGACGAACCCAATTGAAAATGCGTGAAGTGGGGTCAAAGGTCACGACATAAGAGCGTAATCCATTCAATTGCCCTTATGCGTCATAACTTGCGTAAATATGGTTCGATTTCAATGAAATTTTAGTATGTGGCAAGGGATCACCTGTGAACGAATCCTATTGAAAATGGGTGAAGTCGGGTCAAAGGTCACGACATAGGAGCGGGATGGATTCCATTGCCCTTATGCGTCATAAGGTGCGTAAAAATGGTTCGATGTCAATGAAATTTTAATATGTGGTAGGGGACCACCTGGAGAGGAACCCTATTGAAAATGGGACAAATGGAGTCAAAGGTCAGGACATAGGATCGGGATCCATTCCATCGCCCTTATCCCACACTATTAAGGTGGACGTCAAGTAATTTTGCTTCCTATATTTCCAATGGAAAACCTTTTGTACACATTTCCTTCACAATTAGTGTGTTCCCATGGATGGAAATTTGAACATCGATTAAAATAACTTCATATTATAACTTGGAATACTTAACATTTTCTAAAACATAAGCATAATTATATTGAAAAACAATAACGTTTCCTTTGGTGGTGTTGAAACCAGAAAAAAGATGGCGCGACCTGTACTTTGATGACGTCAGTGGACAAATAAATGTTGGATTGCATAATTACGGTTATGGTTTAGAGAATATTATTACGGTTATGGTTTAGAAAATATTAAGTATTCCAAGTTGTGAAATTAAGCTATTTTAATCGATGTTAAAATTTTCATCCTTGGGAGCGCATTAATTCTGAAGAAAATGTGTACAGAAGTTTTTCCATTGGAAGTATAGGAAGCAAAATTACTTGACGTCCACCTTAAAGTAGCAATTCTTGTATGTATGTACATTTAAATTTCGAAAACGGCTCTAAGAATTTTGATGAAAGTCGTTAACCTACCGTTTTCTGGTACTAGAAATCGATTTAGCTTGATCTCAACTTTAGGAGAATTCGTTTAGTGGGTTAAATAACCACCCCGAATTATAACGTTTTTAGTGTCATGGCGTCGTTCCATTAATGTTACCAATGCTTAGAAACCTTATGACGTCACGATCTCGCGTTTGAGAATGTTGGCGCGCGGTTACGCCATCTCTCTCATTACGTCACGCGTTACGTGTGGATCCTATTAAAGTTTTATGACGTCACACTTGCAAGCAGATGGTCACGATTCCTATCTGCCTGATTACGCCACGCGTTGTGTGCGTATGTCTGTCCGCACGATAACTCGCGTAAGAATCGTTCGATTTCGATGAAATTTTAGTATCTGGTAGGGGATCACCTGGGAAAGAACCCTATTTAAAGTGAACGAAATGGGGGTCAAAGGTCAGTTCATAGGAACGGGATCCATTTCACTGCTGTTATGCGTCATAACTGACGTAAAAAAGGGTCGATTTAGATGAAATTTTAGTATGTGGTAGGGAACCACCTGGCGACAAACCCTATTAAAAATGGGCGAAATGGGGTCAAAGGTGTGGACATAGGAGCGGAATCACTTCCATCGCCATTATGCATCATAACTTACGTAAAAATGTTTCGATTTGGATGAAATGTTAGTATGTTGTAGGGACCCGCCTGGGAACGAATCCCATTGAAAATGGGCGAAATGGGGTCAAAGGTTAGGACACAGGAGCGGGATCTATTCCATAGCCCTTATGCATCATAACTTACGTAAAAATGCTTCGATTGCGACAAAACTTTATCATGTTATTTCGGAGGTATACCGAACCGCTTCTGTTGAATATCATCGAAATGTGATCAAAGGTCAGGGCACAGGACCGAGATTTATTCCACAGCCATTATTCTCATAACTTGAGTGATAACTTGAATAATGATTTCTGGTATGTTGGAAAGCGTATTATAATCAATGCTTTGCATAATTTTACAAACTTGTTTTTGCTGTTGTTGCTGTTTTCTGATATCCCACCCATCCCTTATTTTGGTGAGAAAAATATACAATAACTTTCGTATTACTATTTAAATTAAATTTTAGCAAATATTATAGTTAGGCCTAAGGATCCGTACAAAATGCAGACATTCCCTAGTATTTGGCATTGCTGAAAATGTTTATCAAAACCTGAAGGACAAACAAAAGCCTTAACTAACCCGATTGGTGTAACAAAACTAATACATCCGATTTGCGAAGTGATTATGCTACCGAGAAGGCAACAATCACGTGGTGTGAGTAGCTCGGCTGACTGTTCTTTACCCTAAGAATTGAAGTCAACAGAAATGCGCGTGCGCAGTCTACTCCGGTTTCTTCTTTTTTTTTTTTTTTTTTTTAATTGGAGGTTTAACGACCACCGTGAGCAACTCAATGGGCTATAAGCAGTCGCCCGTCCCTAATTTAGGGTCACTGGTTCCAGGGAAGGGAGAGAGCCAGTGCCGTAAGACAAACACAACATCCATGCCTCACCGGGATTCGAACCCGGACCCCGTTCGGACGAATGATCAGAGGCCATCGCTTAGACCACTGCGCCACCGGGGCGGCTACTCCGGCATCAGCCTGTATGTTGGCTTCTGTGCACTGCATTCTAACTCTTAAGATATGGCGGCGCTAGTTACGTCTCGCCGAGCCTTAACTTCTTCTCAGTTAGATATTCTTTGGTGCAACTAAGCGCAAAGTCGAAAATGGCGGACACTGCTTCGCTGTCGCACTCCAGCGCGCTTACCTCAGCTGAGGCCGCCAAATGCCGCCCGCTCGCCCGCACAGTCATGCGGGAAGGGTAGCCGGACGCGAAACTCCCCGTCGGTAGGTCCTCCGAAGGCCAGTAATCGATTCGAAACTTAAGTAATTTGTTGCGCGGCTTCATGGGACAGCATTCATCACGTGGTTTTGACTACTTCCGTTACCCATTTTCGTTACATTGAAGCTTTTTACTTGGGATTTACTACCGTCGAGAAACATGCTTAGCATCGAAAAATGCATGTTTCCGTTTTCTTCGCAGGATCGTGGAAGACTATCTGAAAAGGAAGCTCGATGTTATTTCCGTCAGTTGGTGGCTGCGATCGGTTACCTTCACTCGCACCAGATCACGCACCGGGATTTGAAGTGTGAAAACATCCTGATGGGACACAACGACTGCATCAAACTCATTGATTTTGGTTTCTGCAGAAAATGCGGTAAGCACAGTTCTAAAAAAAAAAAAAAAAAAAAAAAAAGCCTTTCTCTTTTTGTTGATTTTCTCCGTTTTTACGCTTTCCAACCGTAGGTTGAAGAAGCGTACATGCACCAGCTTTGTCCGTCTGTCAGTCCGTACGATAACTAGCGTAAAAATGGTGCGATTTCGATGCAAATTTAGTACGTGGTAGGGGACCACCTGAGGACGAACCCTATTGAAAATGGAAGAAATGTGGTCAAAGGTCAGGACATAGGAGCGGAATCCATTCTGTTGCCCTTATGCGTCATAACTTGCGTAAAAATGGTTCGATTTCGATTAAATTTCCGTATGTGGTAGGGGACCACTGGGGACGAACCCTGTTAAAAATCAACGAAATGGGGTCAAAGGCCACATAGGAGCGGGATCCATTCCAACGCCCTTATGCGTCATAACTTGCGTAAAAACAGTTCGATTTCGATGAAATTTTAGTATGTCGTAGAGGGCCACCTGGGGACGAACCCTATTGAAAATGGGCGAAATGGGTTCAAAGGTCAGGACATAAAAGCGGAATGCATTCCATTGCCCTTATGCGTCATAACGTACGTGAAAATGCTTCGATTTAGACAAAACTTTAGTATGTTGTTCCGGAAGTATACTGAACCGGTTCTGTTGAATATCATCGAGATGAAGTCAAAGGTCAGGGCACAGGAGCGAGATTTATTCCACAGCGATTATCCTCATAACTTGACTAAAAATGCTTAGAATGCGACAAAATTTTATCATATTCCGGAGGTACACTGAACCGGTTCTTTTGAATATCATCGAAATGGGGTCAAAGGTCAGGACACAAGAGCGAGATTTATTCCACAGCCAATATCTTCATAACTTGAGTAATGATTATTGGTATGTTGGAAAGCGTTTCATAATCAGTGCATTGCATGATTTTACTAACTTGTTGAAAAATTAGCTTTGAGGACTTTATTTTTTGTCGGGAAGGATAAAAATTCGTGTACATTATGCCTGAGAATTAGTTGCTTTTATTTCGTGAATGTTGCCATGACTTTGTAAAAAGTTCTGCTGCAGACATTCACCAAATAAATAGTTTCGTTAACGGATGTTGTTAAACCTAAATTTACCGGTGGTGGAACTAGAAGCCTTCTGCTCGAAGGCGAATGCTTTCCCAATTAAGTTACACCGACGAAGTTCGTTATTGAAACTTTGCCGTCTTGACATGTGCGTCTTCTCTGAGGGTGGTACGTCACATAGGAAGATCATAAAGAAAGTTCTGCACACGTTAATCTAAAACGGAAGTGGATGATGCAATCGGGAAAATTATGGCGTCATGTCAAGTTCAGACTCTCAGCCGAAATGATATGAGGGTCATAACAGAAGTTCTGCGCACGTTATTCTTAAACGGAAGCGGACGATGCAATCGGGAAAATGATTGCGTCATGTCAAGCTCAGTCTCTCAGCTGAAATGATACGAGGGTCATAACAGTAATTATGCACACGTTAATCTAGAACGGAAGTGGATGATGCAATCGGGAAAATGATTGCGTCATGTCAAGGTCAGACACTCAGCTGAAATGATACGAAGGTCATAACAGAAGTTCTGCACACGTTAATCTAAAACGAAAGTGGATGATGCAATCGGGAAAATGATTGCGTCATGTCAAGGTCAGAATCTCAGCGGAAATGATACGAGGGTCATAACAAAATTTCTGCACACGTTAATCAAAAACGGAAGCGGATGATGTAATCGGGAAAATGATTGCGTCATGTCAAGGTCAGACTCTCAGCGGAAATGATACGAGGGTCACAACAGAAGTTCTGCACACGTTAATCTAAAACGGAAGCAGATGATGCAATCGGGAAAATTATGGCGTCATGTCAAGTTCAGACTCTCAGCCGAAATGATATGAGGGTCATAACAGAAGTTCTGCGCACGTTAATCTTAAACGGAAGTGGATGATGCAATCAGGAAAATGATTGCGTCATGTTAAGGTCAGACTCCCAGCTGAAATGATACGATTGTCACAACAGAAGTTCTGCACACGTTAATCTAAAAGCGATGCGGATGATGCAATCGGGGAAATTATGGCGTCATGTCAAGTTCAGACTCTCAGCCGAAATGATAGGAGGGTCATAACAGAAGTTCTGCGCACGTTAATCTTAAACGGAAGTGGATGATGCAATTAGGAAAATGATTGCGTCATGTCAAGGTCAGACTCTCAGCGGAAATGATACGAGAGTCAAAACAAAATTTTTGCACTCGTTAATCCAAAACGGAAGCGGATGATGCAATCGGGAAAATGATTGCGTCATGTTAAGGTCAGACTCTCAGCTGAAATGATACGAGGGTCACAACAGAAGTTCTGCACACGTTAATCTAAAAGCGATGCGGATGATGCAATCGGGAAAATGATTGCGTCATGTCAAGGTCAGACTCTCAGCTGAAATGATACGAGGGTTATAACAGAAGTTCGACACACGTTAATCTAAAACGAAAGCAGATGATGCAATCGGGAAAATGATTGCGTCATGTCAAGGTCAGACTCTCAGCTGAAATGATACGAGGGTCATAACAGAAGTTCTGCGCACGTTAATCTAAAACGGAAGCGGATGATGCAATCGGGAAAATGATTGCGTCATATCAAGGTCAGACTCTCAGCTGAAATGATACGAGGGTCATAACAGAAGTTCGGCACACGTTAATCTAAAACGGAAGCAGATGATGCAATCGGGAAAATGATTGCGTCATATCAAGGTCAGACTCTCAGCTGAAATGATACGAGGGTCATAACAGAAGTTCGGCACACGTTAATCTAAAACGGAAGCAGATGATGCCATCGGGAAAATTATGGCGTCATGTCAAGGTCAGACTCTCAGCTGAAATGATACGAGGGTCACAACAGAAGTTCTGCACACGTTAATCTAAAAGCGATGCGGATGATGCAATCGGGAAAATGATTGCGTCATGTCAAGGTCAGACTCTCAGCTGAAATGATACGAGGGTTATAACAGAAGTTCGACACATGTTAATCTAAAACGGAAGCAGATGATGCAATCGGGAAAATGATTGCTTCATGTCAAGGTCAGACTCTCAGCTGAAATGATACGAGGGTCATAACAGAAGTTCTGCACACGTTAATCTAAAACGGAAGTGGACAACGCAATCGGGAAAATGATTGAGTCATGTCAAGGTCAGACTCTCAGCGGAAATGATACGAGAGTCATAACAAAATTTTTGCACGCGTTAATCAAAAACGGAAGCGGATGATGCAATCGGGAAAATGATTGCGTCATGTCAAGGAGCTGAAATGATACGAGGGTCACAACAGAAGTTCTGCACACGTTAATCTAAAAGCGATGCGGATGATGCAATCGGGAAAATGATAGCGTCATGTGAAGGTCAGACTCTAAGCTGAAATGATACGAGGGTCATAACAGAAGTTCGGCACACGTTAATCTAAAACGGAAGCAGATGATGCAATCGGGAAAATGATTGCGTCATATCAAGGTCAGACTCTCAGCTGAAATGATACGAGGGTTATAACAGAAGTTCGACACACGTTAATCTAAAACGGAAGCAGATGATGCAATCGGGAAAATGATTGCGTCATATCAAGGTCAGACTCTCAGCTGAAATGATACGAGGGTTATAACAGAAGTTCGACACACGTTAATCTAAAACGGAAGCAGATGATGCAATCGGGAAAATGATTGCGTCATATCAAGGTCAGACTCTCAGCTGAAATGATACGAGGGTCATAACAGAAGTTCGGCACACGTTAATCTAAAACGGAAGCAGATGATGCCATCGGGAAAATTATGGCGTCATGTCAAGGTCAGACTCTCAGCTGAAATGATACGAGGGTCACAACAGAAGTTCTGCACACGTTAATCTAAAAGCGATGCGGATGATGCAATCGGGAAAATGATTGCGTCATGTCAAGGTCAGACTCTCAGCTGAAATGATACGAGGGTTATAACAGAAGTTCAACACACGTTAATCTAAAACGGAAGCAGATGATGCAATCGGGAAAATGATTGCGTCATGTCAAGGTCAGACTCTCAGCTGAAATGATACGAGGGTCATAACAGAAGTTCTGCACACGTTAATCTAAAACGGAAGTGGACAACGCAATCGGGAAAATGATTGAGTCATGTCAAGGTCAGACTCTCAGCGGAAATGATACGAGAGTCATAACAAAATTTTTGCACGCGTTAATCAAAAACGGAAGCGGATGATGCAATCGGAAAAATGATTGCGTCATGTCAAGGAGCTGAAATGATACGAGGGTCACAACAGAAGTTCTGCACACGTTAATCTAAAAGCGATGCGGATGATGCAATCGGGAAAATGATAGCGTCATGTGAAGGTCAGACTCTAAGCTGAAATGATACGAGGGTCATAACAGAAGTTCGGCACACGTTAATCTAAAACGGAAGCAGATGATGCAATCGGGAAAATGATTGCGTCATATCAAGGTCAGACTCTCAGCTGAAATGATACGAGGGTCATAACATAATTTTGTTAATCAAAAACGGAAGCGGATGATGCAATTGGGAAAATGATTGCGTTATGTCAAGGTCAGACTCTCAGCAACGCAGTGGTGTCAGAACGACGCGCTATCATTTTCTGTGTGGACATGGGAGGTTTTGGAAATGGAAGTGGAAGTGTGCAGCTCCTCAGGTCGAGTCAGGTGCGTCAGTACGTGAAAATAGAAACTGTGCGTGGTCAAAACTCCGACACAGATCTACAATGCCTACCAAGAAGTTTGTGGGGAAGGAACTCTTCTTCGAAGCACAATTTCTTTCTGAAGACAAAGTTGAGACCAAAAATTCGTCAAAATCGCCCCAACTTATTGGAAGCCGGAGTGATCTTGTTGTATGACAACGCATCGTGTCATGGTGCAGGGTCGGTACGGGTACTTTTTCGAAATATGGCTGGGAAACTTTATCCCACCCACCATACAGCCCTGATCTCAGTCCACCCGACTCTGATCTTTTCCCAAAGTTAAAAAAAAAACGGCTTCGTAGCATTCGGTACGAATCGCTGGACGAACTGTCATCGGACGTGACCAGAGTAATACTACGGGGAATCCTGGGCACACCTCGCCGCTGGCAAGCTGTCATAGCAGCACAGCTCAATTAGGTACATTTACTCGGTTACTTCACACTTTTCTCAAAAATGAACAGTCTGTAGAACTGTTATTATGACCCTCTTATATCACTCTACCTCATCCAGTGGCGAGTGGGATCTATTAGGGGGCTAAATGTGGTATGGGGGGGTTCACAAATTTTGCAGTACTCGGCAGAAATTTTGCCAAAACATTCCGTACACATGTAGCTTTAACCCGACATTGATAACGTCATCCGGTATAAAAAAAGTTTATTTTTACTGTTTTTTTTTATTTTTTTTTTTTGATTGGAGGTTTAACGACCACTGTGAGCAACTCAGTGGACTGTTAGCAGACGATTGCTAGCCTTTCATCGCTGCCTTCTGCGATGAGAGGCTGGGATGTTCGCATCGTTTTGAAACTCTCGACGAGATCTATTCAATTACATTAAAAATACACTGAAGAGCAAATGAATTATAGATACGTGTCTAGTAACGTGTAGCACCACCTTTCGCCCAGATGGCGGCGGCGATTCCTCTCGGCATGGACTCGACAATACTCCGGAAGCGTTGGGAAGCCATACGGATCCACGACCCCTAAACAAGCTCACACAGTTCACGAAGATTTGATGGAGGGGTGTCAGAGCCTCGAACATATCTCTCGATGGCATCTCAGATGTGTTCGATGGGATTGAGGTCAGGTGACCTAGCTGGCCAAGGAAGCGAGGTCACGTCGGTGGAGTGTTCATCCAACCATTCGGATACAATTCAGGAGCGATGGCACCAGGGCCTGATTTCTGCACGTGCACAGGGCCTCAGAATTTGGGGGGCCTCCAAACTACTTTGAAAAAAGTTGACAAAAAAAATCAACAGGTTTCTTTTTTGTCATCAAATTGAATATATATACATACATATACAGTACAGTGAGTACAACGCATTTATTTATTATGAAGCACTTTGCAGCATGCCAAAACCCACCTTCATAGAATACTTTGCTTCTGTGTGAAAGGCAGGAGGTTCTCCCATGTGGGCAGAATTCAGACAGATGGGCAAAGCCAGAGCGTAAATGGGTCTTCATCCTCTAGTTGGAAAGCATAATAACAGACCCGTACTCTGGAGTCACTACTTGGGCAAAAAGTGGTGCTGTCTTAATCCAAATACTTTGATTTGGACCTCGGTTTCCTACAGTGCAAAATTTTCATAAAACTGAAGTATGATCTGCAGTTACGATATTCAGATTTTGAGAAGCAAATATCTAAATTTCCAAAAAAATTCGAAAATTGCCATAAGCAAACCTCAATATTTCGAAATTCGGTTCAGTTCTTTATAAACCTGTAAATTCCAAAACAAACCGGACAAAAAAAATAGTGGCCATCCGGGCCAGTAGCATAAATAATTCACTGGCCCGATAAAATTTTTACTGGCCAGTGGACCAGGTAATTCGAACACCGCTGTTGTAATTATTTATTCCACAGTGTAACACTTGTGAGGGATTGCTTCTTGCAGCTTAAACTACTATCCATTAAATTTATAGTAAACTATAGCTTAAACTCTCATTTCCATTAAATTTATAGTAAACTAGAGGTTTTAAATTATAACTCTGGGAGGATAGTTATTTGTTTCCGTAAATGATACTATAAAACAAAAACAAAAATTCTGGAGCAATTAATGTTACAGCTGTAGGCTCTACAGGTGTGGGGAAGTACAATTGGTGTGAATGCTCGTGTATTACAAGACACATTGGCTAAAAAGTTGACCAGCATGTAGGATGTGTTTTAATGCTTTTACTACTACTCGTAGAAAAACTGCTTGCAACAAAATATTTACCAGAAAATATTCTTTTCAACTGTTGACCGAAAATTTGTGATCGAGGGGCCTCGGACATAAGATGTGCACAGGACCTCAACTGACCAAAATCGGGCCCCGCATGGCACGGTGCATTGTCTTGTTGCAGGATGAGGTCCCCAGTGGGATGTTGAAGACGCACAAACGGGAGCAAATGGTCGTCCAGAATATCCTGGTAACGTTGACCTGTAAGGGACGATGTCACACGTACCAGGGGTCCCATTTCAGTCCACGTAAACAGTCCCCAGACGAGAATGCCACCCCCACCAGCTTGAAGAGTACCCTGCTGGCAAGAAGGATCCATCGCTCCATGTGGTTTGCGCCGTACTCGTATCCTACCATCCGCATGTACCAACGTGAATCTCGACTCATCAGTCCAGGCAACATTTTCCCACATGTCTAGGGTCCAGTGGCGATGTTTCTACGCCCATGCTAATCTTTGCACCCTGTGGTGTGCGGTCAGCAGCGGTACCCTCGTGGGACGATGGCTTCTGTACCCCATAGCGAGGAGATGGTTCTGGATGGTGTGGCTGCTTACACGTTTTTGTGCACCAGCGTTAAATTGCCGAGTGATTTCTTGCACTGTGGCCCGTCTATCCGCTGTTACAATGCGAGTTAGCCCACGATGACCCCGCTCATCCACAAGCTGTTGTCCACGGCAGTTGGCCCTTGCAGGGATGGTTTTACCGGATTCGATGTACTCACGGTGCACCAGTGACACATTGGCTCGCGAAAATCCCAGTGCCTGCACGACTTCCGAGATGGAGTGACCCATTCATCAGGCCCTGACAATTTGCCCTCGATCAAATGTGCTTAGATACTTCGTCTTACCCATACTGCGTCCGACTCTTACTGATTCCCGTCGCATCACTCCTTATATTGTGGGATCGCTGCATACGTCATGTCGTTTCCGTTTACAAGGCCGCCCACAGCGCCACATTTGTATAACACCAGCTGTCTCTAATTTAATTGCTCGTCAGTGTATATCGCAGTGATTTAAACTAAACTTTTCAAAAATAGTTTTCGTGTGAATGAGTTAATATTTTCGACAATGCCGCGGAATTCGCAGAATGACCGCAAGCAAAAGTGAAGGAAATCAAAATGAGAGGCAAGAGCAAGTGATGAAGAATGTAAGAAGCTTAAGAAGACTTTGATACTATACTCGACTAGCTCATTTCAACTCTCCGATCTGTAAGTCGTAGTTCTACGTTCCAAACTGACGGCTCAATCAGAACTGAGCCTACCTGTATTTTTTTTCTGCAGAAAAAGGCAATGGAACTCTTAAGCAAACGCTGCTGCAAAACGCTAATTCATTTCAGAAAATCCTACTTGGGAAATTATAATTTCCCAAATAATAGCTCAACGAACGTTTTAGAAGTCGAGCATTCCTTAGTGTCTTTCCCTGATTAAAAAAAATATATATATCGGAGAAAGAAAAAAATTTGTACTTCGATTTTTATCGATCCTGTGCGCCTTTTATGCAAGAAGCAAAAATCCATTTCACTTATCGACGCGTACGTTCCTCAAAAAATAAAGTTCGCTTCATATTATAAGGGTATATAAAAAGCCAGACCGTTAGGTCAGTCCCCTCGGTCAGTGCCTTGGCTTTGGAGTAATCTTCTCTTGCGTGAGAGACAACCCTAGTTAGGGGCGTGGAACGACGATTCCAAGGGGGCTCGGTATTTAGAATAATACGAGTATTAACGTCTGCGTGCTAGGATCACGACACAATCAACTGCTTAAAGTGTTCATTATATCTCAAAACCTAGGATTCACTTCGCAGTTTTTTAGTACTGTTGATAGTCAACAATAAACCTCATATTAAACTCTCCTTAAAGTCGTTTTAAATTACATATGACGTATTAATATTTGGTTTCTTACACTTCTGTACTAAAGTAGAGACTAACCAACAAAACTCTGTATTTATTATACACGGTGTCCGAAAAGTTACTTCACGAAGTTCTTTTGGTGCTTTTCAAACTTTCACAACGTAAAATTGGTAGCGCATTTAAAATAATCCGTGCACCTACATTGCAGGGCAAATAAAATGACTGCAGCGGAGATCAGCTGAAAGAATTCTGTGGTGCTCAAGCTATGAGCGTTTTTTTTTTTTTTTTTTTTTTTTGATTGGAGGTTTAACGACCACCGTGAGCAACTCAATGGGCTATAAGCAGTCGCCCGTCCCTAATTTAGGGTCACTGGTTCCAGGGAAGGGAGAGAGTCAGTGCCGAAAGACAAACACAACATCCATGCCTCACCGGGATTCGAACCCGGACCCCTTACGGACGAATGATCAGAGGCCAACGCCTTAGACCACTGCGCCACCGGGGCGGCCTATGAGCGTTCGGAGCGGGTGAGGATGGTGCGCAAAATTCGCATCATCCTGACCCGCAATGCGTTGACGAATTAGAAACGAAATGGCAGACTTTCAACATTAACAACACAGAGCAACGTGGAAGAAGACAGGCGGGTGACTTTGTGTAACATTGCCACAAATGTAAATGTTTTCTTCGGTACCGCGCGTCACATCGTTCAACGTAATCACGGGCATACCTCCGAGTGAGACCATGTTTCCAGGCGCTCCGTTATTTTCATTTGAATCTGTTCTCCGACTCTATGCCATTTTATTCACACTCCTGTGCCAAACAACGCCCACTAGCCAGGTGAGTATGATGACTTTGGGAGACACCAATGTACATATTCCCCAATCCGCCGCCAAACGTTTTTGGAAGTTACTTATTGATCCGCCCTGCGACTTTGTTTTCCAGCGTGTTACTTTTTTACTCAAACTCCTGTGCCAAACAACGCCCTCTAGTCAGCATCGTGAAATAACGTTGGGAGACACCGATTTACATATCCCTAATCCGCCGCTGAAGGTCATCAGAAGTTACTTATAGATCATCCCTCGGTCTTTGTTCTCTACCACGTTGCCTTTTTATTCAAACTCTTGTGACAAACAACGCCCTCTTGCAAGGAGAGTGTAATGACATTGGGAGATACCGATTTACATATTCCTAATCCGCCGACAAGTGTCATCATCGGAAGTTACTTATTGATCATCCCTCGTACTTTGTTCTCCAGAACGTTCCCATTTCTATTAAAACTCCTGTGTCAAACAACGCCCTCTAATCAGGAGAGTGTAATGACGTTGGGGGACACCGATTTACATATCCCTAATCTGCCGACAAAGGTAATCGGAAGTTACTTATTGATCAGCCTTCTTTCTTTGTTCTCCAACACGTTGCCTTTTTATTCAGACTCCTGTGCCGAACAACGCCCTCTACTCAGGAGAGAATAATGCTGTTGGGAGACACCTATTTACATATCCCTAATGCGCCGCCAAGTGCCATCGGAAGTTACTTATTGATCATCCCTCGTATTTCGTTCTCCAGCACGTTGCCTTTTTATTCAAACTCCTGTGCCACACAACGCCCTCTAGTCAGAAGAGACGTTGGGAGACACAGATTTACATTCCCCTAATCCGCCGCAAAGTGTAATCGGAAGTTACTTATTGATCATCCCTTGTAATTTGTTCTCAAGCAAACTCATGTGCCAAACAACGCCGACTACTCAGGAGAGTGTAACGCTGTTGGGAGACACTAATTTACATATCCCTAATCCGCCGACGAAGGTAATTGGAAGTTACTTATTGATCAGCTGTCGTTCTCTGTTCTGCAGTACGTTGTCCTTTTATTGAAACTCTTCGGCCAAACAACGCCCTCTAGTCAGGAGAGTGTAACGTCGTTGGGAGACAAAGATCTATATACCCCTAATCGGCCGCCAAAGGTAATCGGAAGTTACTTATTGATCAGACCTCTTTCTTTGTACTCCATCACGTTGCCTTTTTATTCAAACTCCTGTGCCAAACAACGCCCTCTAGTCAGGAGAGTGTAACGTCGATGGGAGACAAAGGTCTATATACCCCTAATCGGCCGCCAAAGGTCATCGCAAGTTATTTATTGATCAGACCTCGTTCTTTGTACTCCATCACGTTGCATTTTTATTCAAACTCCTGTGTCAAATAGCGCCCTCTAGTCAGGAGATTGTAACGTCGTTGGGAGACAAAGATCTATATACCCCTAATCGGCCGCCAAAGGTCTTCGGAAGTTACTTATTAATCATTCTTCGTACTTTGTACTCCATCACGTTGCTTTTTTATTCAAACTGCTGTGCCAAACAACGTCCTCTAGTCAGGAGAGTGTAATGACGTTGAAGGCCACCCTAATCCGCCGACAAAGGTAATCGGAAGTTACTTATTGATCAGCCTTTTTTCTTTGTTCTCCAACACATTGCCTTTTCATTCAAACTCCTGTGCCAAACAACGCCCTCTACTCAGGAGAGAATAATTGTGTTGGGAGACGCCTATTTACATATCCCTAATCCGCCACCAAGTGTCATCGGAAGTTACTTTTTGATCATCCCTCGTGCTTCGTTCTCCAGCACGTTGCCTTTTTATTCAAACTCCTGTGCCTTAAAACCCCCTCTAGTCAGAAGAGACGTTGGGAGACACCGATTTACATAACCCTAATCCGCCGCCAACTGTCATCGGAAGTTACTTATTGATCATCTCTCGTAATTTGTTCTCCAGCACGTTGCCTTTTTATTCAAACTCCTGTGCCATAAAACGTCTTCTAGTCAGAAGAGACGTTGGGAGACACCGATTTACACACCCTAATCCGCTGCCAACTGTCATCGGAAGTTACTTATTGCTCATCTTTCGTACTTTGTCGTACTTTGTTCTCTAGCACGTTGCCTTTTTATTCAAACTCCTATGCCTAACAACGCCCTCTAGTCAGGAAAGTGTAATGAAGTTGGGAGACACCGATTTACATATCACTAATCCGCCGACAAAGGTAATCGGAAGTTACTTATTGCTTAGCTCTGGCACGTTTTTCTTCAGCACGGACCCTTTTTATTTAAACTCGTGTGCCAAAGAACGCTCTCTGATCAGGCGAGTGTGATGAGCTGATGACGTTGGGAGACACTTTCTTACATAACCCGATTCCGCCGCTAAAGATAATCGGAAGCTCTTTACTGTTTAGATCTCCTACAATTTTTATATAAAGTGAGGAGACACAGATCTGTTTTGACGATTTATGAATAATATCTGTTTTTATCTGAGGAAAATAATTTTGCGATTTATGATTATGGTAAAAAGTTGTGACTTAAATTCCTCACATTTTCGTATTTAGTGTTTCACGGTATAACGAAGTAAATTTCTCCGTCATTTTTGGTAAACGCCGGGGAGCGAACCCGAGTCCACTCATTCCGGAACAAGTCGCTCTACCAACTGAGCTACGCGGACGTTCGTTTTCGACATAAAGGCAGATGCCTTTATGTCGTGTGCGTCATTCGGGGCAGGCACGTCACATCTCCCCCGCTGAAAGAGGGCCAGGGGCATGGCCCACGGGTCAGCTGTGACCATGAATTGTCACAGGCAACCATCCACTGTAGAACGTACTTGAGAACTCTCAGTCAATCTGGTGTGTGGAATGCAACATCACACACTTTTTGTTATTTTTCGAAGCACTGAAGAAGGGATTCTCTTATTTTTCCTCTCTCACGGGGGTTGGAAAGAACATCACACCATTGCGAGATCTTGAACGGCCGGGTCAACCAGAAAGTTCGGGCGCCATTATAATGAAATAAATTTCTCCGTCTTTTTTGGTTCACGCCGGGGATCAAACCCGAGTCCTCTTATTCCGGGACAAGTCGCTCTACCAACTGAGCTACGCAGACGTTCATTCTCGCTGCTATGTGCCTTTATGTCGTGTGCGCAATGCGGGGCAGGCACGTCACAACGGTTATTGGTTCTACAGAGGGTGAGTGGAAAGTTTTACAATATTTGCATAAACGATGTGCTGCGGCGGGTAGGTCACGTGTTTAAACTAGTTCAAGTCTCGCACTGCAGTCAGTCAAAAGGGATATAAGGTGGTAGTCGTTGCTGTGAACAATATTGCATGTCGTCGTTCTGTCTGTCGTTGGGACACCTAAAAGATGAACAGCCATAAACGGCTAATTAGGGAACTTTTGCTTCACGAGTTTGAACTCGGCCATAACGCTACTCAAGGAACACGAAACATTTGTCATACGAAAAGGTAAAGTTCCGTGAACCATAGCACCGCAATCAGAAGGTTCAAGAAATTTTGCTCAGGTGACAGAAACCTCGACAATCAGCCAAGGTCAAGTAGGCAGCTCACCGTGGATGGCCGTGCTCCAGGTCGAAGAGATAAATCCGACAACCAGCACTCGGAGATTATCAGGCAAGTTCGGCATGTCACAGATCACCGTGGTTCGTCACCTTCAGGACCTCCGCAAAGGTCAACAGGAGCTGCCGCATTGTCCCTCACGAACTGACTCCAGATGAAACAAACCGCCGAGTGGAAGTGTCCACGAAACTCCTAGAAAACCCGCGCGATGCACGTTTCATCAAGAGAATTGTTATGTGCGATGAAAAGTGGATTTCTACCGTAATCCTTACACACAACGGCAGTGGTTGAGCCCTGGACAGCTTTCTGAACCTGTTGCTAAACATGGACGTTTCGAGTACAAGGTGATGCTCTGCGTCTGGTGGAATTTCGAGGGGATAATCCATTACGAATTTGTTCCAGACGGTCGGACCATCAACGCCAACTTCTACGCTGAACAGCTGGAGCGGATGTATGCCGTTTTGGAGGAGAAGTGCCCTGCATTTGTGAACAAAACGCTCTCCTACAACAGAACAACGCTCGGACTCATACAGCGCAAACGACCCGGGCAAAACTCCAGGATTTGTTTTTTCATTTTTGATTGGAGGTTTAACGACCTCCGTGAGCAATTCAATGGGCTATGAGCAGTCGCCCGTCCCTAATCTTGGGCCAATGCTTCCAGGGAAGGGAGAGAGCCAATGCCGTAAGACAAACACAACATCCATGCCTCTCCAGTTTTCGAACCAGGACCCCTTTCGGACGAATGATCAGAAGCCATCGCTCAGACCACTGCGCCACCGGGGCGGCACAGGAACTTCAGGTCATCAAACTGATGCTATACCCAGCATATAGTCCGGAACTTCCTCCGTTGGATTATTGCTTTTTCCGGCCACTTCCTTCGCGAGTGGCACTTCATTAAACAGGAGGAGCTGGCAGATGGGGTGAAGGAGTTCTTCGCCTCGAAGGGCAAGAACTGGTACCGCCACGGAATCGAAGAACTTGCAGGCAGATGGCTAAAGACGGTGCAACACAATGGCTTGTACTGTGAATGCTAGTCAGCTTTTGTCGTAAAGGTCCGTATGAAGACATAAAGTGATCCAAATATTGCAAAACTTTCGACTCACCCTATGTAGAATCGAAGAACTGGCAAACAGATGGCTAAAGACGGTGCAACACGATAGTCTGTACTGTGAATGCTAGTCAGCTTTTGTCGTAAATGTCCGTATGAAGACATAAAGTGATCCAAATATTGCAAAACTTTCGACTCACCCTATGTAGAATCGAAGAACTGGCAAACAGATGGCTAAAGACGGTGCAACACGATAGTCTGTACTGTGAATGCTAGTCAGCTTTTGTCGTAAAGGTCCGTATGAAGACATAAAGTGATCCAAATATTGCAAAACTTTCGACTCACCCTATGTAGAATCGAAGAACTGGCAAACAGATGGCTAAAGACGGTGCAACACGATAGTCTGTACTGTGAATGCTAGTCAGCTTTTGTCGTAAAGGTCCGTATGAAGACATAAAGTGATCCAAATATTGCAGAACTTTCGACTCACCCTCTGTAGAATTGAAGAACTGGCAGACAGATGGCTAAAGATGGCGCAACACGATAGTCTGTACTGTGAATGCTAGTCAGCTTTTGTCGTAAAGGTCAGTATGAAGACATAAAGTGATCCAGATATTGCAAAACTTTCGACTCACCCTATGTAGAATCGAAGAACTGGCAGACAGATGGTTAAAGACGGGGCAACACGATGACCTGTACTTTGAATGCTAGTCAGCTTTCATCGTAAAGGTACGTATGAAGACATAAAGTGATCCAAATATTGCAAAACTTTCGACTCACCCTCTGTAGAATTGAAGAACTGGCAGACAGATGGCTAAAGACGGTGCAACACGATAGTCTGTACTGTGAATGCTAGTCAGCTTTTGTCGTAAAGGTACGTATGAAGACATAAAGTGATCCAAATATTGCAAAACTTTCGACTCACCCTATGTAGAATCGAAGAACTGGCAAACAGATGGCTAAAGACGGTGCAACACGATAGTCTGTACTGTGAATGCTAGTCAGCTTTTGTCGTAAATGTCCGTATGAAGACATAAAGTGATCCAAATATTGCAAAACTTTCGACTCACCCTATGTAGAATCGAAGAACTGGCAAACAGATGGCTAAAGACGGTGCAACACGATAGTCTGTACTGTGAATGCTAGTCAGCTTTTGTCGTAAAGGTCCGTATGAAGACATAAAGTGATCCAAATATTGCAAAACTTTCGACTCACCCTCTGTAGAATTGAAGAACTGGCAGACAGATGGCTAAAGATGGCGCAACACGATAGCCTGTACTGTGAATGCTAGTCAGCTTTTGTCGTAAAGGTCCGTATGAAGACATAAAGTGATCCAAATATTGCAGAACGTTCGACTCACCCTCTGTAGAATTGAAGAACTGGCAGACAGATGGCTAAAGATGGCGCAACACGATAGTCTGTACTGTGAATGCTAGTCAGCTTTTGTCGTAAAGGTCCGTATGAAGACATAAAGTGATCCAGATATTGCAAAACTTTCGACTCACCCTATGTAGAATCGAAGAACTGGCAGACAGATGGTTAAAGACGGTGCAACACGATGACCTGTACTTTGAATGCTAGTCAGCTTTCATCGTAAAGGTAGGTATGAAGACATAAAGTGGTCCAAATATTGCAAAACTTTCGACTCACCCTCTGTAGAATTGAAGAACTGGCAGACAGATGGCTAAAGACGGTGCAACACGATAGTCTGTACTGTGAATGCTAGTCAGCTTTTGTCGTAAAGGTCCGTATGAAGACATAAAGGGATCCAAATATTGCAAAACTTTCGACTCACCCTCTGTAAATGCGAACACACTCTTGTTCTATTAATTGAATGAAATGCAAAACCAGGTACGCCCTTTAGTAGAAGAGTTTCCCTATTTGTAAATAACCTTTTCTTTTCAGTGGATGAGAATACTGGTCGTAGGGTTCTGAGCCGGACCTTTTGTGGGAGTACGGCTTACGCCGCACCGGAAGTCCTGATGGGTAATGCGTACAACCCGATGATGTACGATCTGTGGAGTCTCGGCTGCATCTTGTTCATCATGGTTACAGGTTCGATGCCTTTTGATGACTCCAACGTCAAGGATATGGTCAAATATCAGATGAAGAGGCGCATCAAGTTTCCTGGTGTGTCAAACATACTCAGCCAAGATGTCAAGGACCTGATCAGGCACATGCTCGAACCTGACGTCACCAAGAGGGCCACCCTAGATCACGTGATGCGCAGTTCTTGGTTCCAAGCCACGGATAATGAGGAAGCAAGGAAGAAGAGTACTCAAAAGGAACACGAGCCCTGCACATTTAATAAAAAGAAATAAAAGTTAGAAAACGATTGTTGACATGATAGTTATGTTAATAACATATTAGATTGATTTTTTAATGACGCAGTTACCCTAAAACAACATAGGCACTTTATTTCAGAAAATCATCAAATGCAGTTGAGAAAATAAATCCATCGCTCTTTCCACTTTAAGCAACGCACAGCAACCGACAAATTGTTATTCGGCCGCCGTCGGGAAATCGAATCCCGAATCTCTCGATATCTAGCCGATGTAAGGCTAACGCGCTCGGCTAGATATCGGGAGATTCGGGATTCGATTTCCCGACGGCGGCCGAATAACAATTTGTCGGTTGCTGTGCGTTGCTTAACGTGGAAAGAGCGATGGATTTGTTTACACGTTATTTCTGATTAGGCTTATGACCATTCGTCCGAGATGGGTCTGGGTTCGAATCTCGGTGAAGCGTGACTGTTGTGTTTGCCGTACGCACTGGCTCTCTCCCTTCTCTTGACGGACCAGTGACCCATAATTAGGGACGGGTGACTGCTTATAGCACATAGAGTTGTTCACCATTGTCGTTAAACCCAGTGTTTCTTTCAGGACTTTTTGGCCGGGGAAGGGGGGGGGGCAAATGGAACATTAGAGGGGGCAAGTTTTCCATTTGCTATATATATATATATATATATATATACACACGGAAGAGCAATTGAATTAGAGATACCTCTCTAGCAACGTGTAGCACCACCTTTCGTCCTGATGACGGCGGCGATTCGTCTCGGCATGGACTCGACAAGATACCGGAAGCGTTGGGAATCCATACGGATCCACGACCCCTGAACAAGCTCCCACAGTTCACGAAGATTTGATGGAGGGGGTCAGAGCCTCGAACATCTCTGTCGATGGCATTCCAGATGTGCTCGATGGGATTGAGGTCAGGTGACCTAGCTGGCCAAGGAAGCGAGGTCACGTCGGTGGAGTGTTAATCCAACCATTCGGATACAATTCGGGAGCGATGGCACGGTGCATTGTCTTCTTGCAGGATGAGGTCCCCAGTGGGATGTTGAAAACGCACAAACGGGAGCAAATGGTCGTCCAGGATATCCCGGTAACGTTGACCTCTGAGAGATGATGTCCCATGTACCAGGGGTCCCATATCAGTTCACGTAAACAGTCCCCAGACGAAAATGCCACCCCCCACCGGCTTGAAGAGTACCCTGCTGGCAAGAAGGATCCATCGTTTCATGTGGTTTGTGTCGTACTCGTATCCAGCCATCCGCATGTACCAACGTCAATCTCGACTCATCAGTCCAGGCAACATTTTTCCACATGTCTAGGGTCCAGTGGCGATGTTCCCGCGCCCATGCTAATCTTTGCACCCTGTGATGTGCGGTCAGCAGCGGTACCCTCGTGGGACGATGGCTTCTGTATCCCATAGCGAGGAGATGGTTCTGGATGGTGCGGCTGCTTACACGTTTTTGTGCACCAGCGTTAAATTGCCGAGCGATTTCTTGGACTGTGGCCCGTCTATCCGCTGTTACAATGCGAGCTAGCCGACGATGACCCCGCTCATCGACACGCTGTTGTCCACGAGAGTTGGGCCTTGCAGAGATGGTTTTACCGGATTCGATGTACTCACGGTGCACCCGTGACACAGTGGCTCGCGAAAATCCCAGTGCCTGCACGACTTCCGAGATGGAGTGACCCATTCGTCGGGCCCCGACAATTTTGCGTCCGACTCGTACTGATTCCCTTCGCATCACTCCTTATATTGTCGGATCGCTGCATAGGTCATGTCGTTTCCGTTTACAGGGCCGCCCACATCGCCACAGTTGCATAACGCCAGCTGTCTCTAATTCAAGTGCTCTTCAGTGTATATATGTACAGTATATATATATACATGTATATACCATATATAAATATAATTTTAACTACTGTATTTATTAATATATACACGGAAAATGTGTGATTTTTTTTTGTTTCTGGTTAAAATGCGACTTACATTAGAAAAAAATGCCTTGATTTAATAAAAATGTATCGACCTACATTAAAAAAAAAATGCTTTAATTTTTCTTCAATTTTTCATTAACTTTGATGTTCCAGATGATGGATTTCAAAAACTTCCTATTTTCGTACCCCCCCCCCCCCCGAAGAAAAATTCAATATACATCTCTGATATAGTTATTACTTCTTCAGACATTTCAGGAATAACAAACTTTTTTCAGCTAAAGGAGGGGGATTGGAAGGGGGGGGGAGTTTCGTTGGCTTGAAATTTTCATGTATTGAAACGCATCGAACGCACTCTTGTTCCTGAATCACGATTTCCATACAATTAGGTGTGATTAGTCTACTTATTATATTTTGAAGAATACCATGCGTCGTAATACACTTTTTAATAAAATAAACTATAACTAGTACCATTTGAACAAATATTAAAAAAAATATAATTGGAGAAATATTTGTAGCGTAAAAAGAAGCGAAACTTCCTTTTCATCATAGCCTAAATTTATTAAAATTTGGCTCGGTAACCTAAAATGTCTCAGGGGGGGGGTCGTTTCCGGGAGGGCTTAGTTCCCCTGGATGTATGCCTAAAAGAAACACTGGTTAAACCCTTTTTTAAAAAAAAAACAAGTGGCGCTGTGATCAAAGCGCAGGCTTTCGGCTTTAGGTCCAAGTGTGCCCGTGTTCGAATCCCAGATCACACATGGCTAAGGTGACCAAACGTCCTCATTTTCTGGGGACAGTCCTCAATTTCAATGCTATGTCCTCAGTTCCGTAAAAACTAGCTGAGGACGTCAAATGTCCTCAACTTTTGGAATTTGCCTCAAAAAAAATTGCGATAGGAAAAAATAAGCTAAATAAAAGTCGTAATTGAATCTACCAAATTCAGCATCAATTACTTATTTAAATGCAAGAAAATAGACTTACAAAGGTACGGAACTATTTTCTGGAGCGGATGAATTTTTCCTTGAATTAAGTTAGAAATCACGGAATATTAATAAGAGCCATGCCGAAGCATCGAACAAAGTCATGTCGATAATCATGGTGTTATTTCGTTCCCGCTTTAACTGGGTTTTGCTAAAATATTTATAGGACGGGGGATAAATCTCATCTTTTTCAGTGTCCGCTTTCTCACAATTAAATAAGTGGTTGATGCTAATTTTGGTTGCATTTGGTAGATTCCATTGAGAGTTCTTCAACTTTTGGTCAGTACATTTTTCATTAAGGCTGTCTTTGAATGAGTGTAACAAGTATTCTGTCCTATATCTGTAATGCAAATTCTTTTGTACACATTTTCTCGAAAACTATTACTTTGTAAGAGTTTGAAATTTTGAGCACAAATAAAAACGAACCATAGCCAATACGTGTCACAGTTATTTTTCCGAAAAATTTGTTAGAATATTTTTTTTAATTCAATTTATCTGAGTCGAAAATATTCCAATGTGGCGCTAGATGCCGACAGAAGTTAGCTTGACAGTGTTTCTGTGTAGAAGAAACTAAATCTCTCATTTCTGTCTGACGTTTTTAATTATCTAGGCCAAATAGAAATCAAAGAATAGGCACTGAAGTGAGATTGGAATCTTGTCTTCTATAGATCATCTTAAATTCTACTGTTCGTTCATTTTTTGAAGAGAAAATGTGTACATTACCAGAAAACACTTGAATTTGAGACATAAACCACGCCTACCTGCTAAGCTCCACCTGCAGACAATGTCATTGGTTAAACCGTAACAGGGCGTATTTTGTCTTTTCATTGTGGAGCTAACGAGAGACCGCTGCCATTCTGAATATGGTAAGGTCTTCAGTCATTCGCTGACGCCAACTTTTGAGACAATCCCTCAAGACGTAAAAGCCACGCCCAAGAAGTGACATTTTGCGCCATCTATCACAGAAGATGAAGCCTACACTCATTCAAAGACAGCCTTAAACTATTTCTTCAGGTGAAGTTATTGGATTTGGAATATTCCTTCTAATAGAGATAACATACAGGCAGTGTTTTTTTTTCTGACGGTACGCAAGGGCACGCTATACCGTCACCTTCTTTTCTTAAGTTTTTAAAAAATTGCGATTTATTGGCAGCAAAATGTATTATAAATATTCCGGCAGATGGTACTGTGTTCACGAATTGAGGCTAATGCAAGACAAGTTTTCTAGTGTTATTTTCTGGCATTGTGCTAGCCATCGCCTTGAATTGCCTGGTATTGACACAGTGAACAACGTGGCATGAATGAATCGCTTTAAGAGTTTCATGGAGATACTTTTTGCTACTTATTATGCTTCACCTAAGAATGCTAGGGAACTACAGGAATGTGCAGCGACTCTAGAACTTCAACTTCTAAAAATTCGCAGAATTTTAAGCACTCGCTGGGTTGCATCCAGATTTCGCATTGTTTCTGCAGTGTGGCAAGACTTCGAAGACTTCATCCATCACTTTCAGGAGGCGAAAGAAGACAGTAAAAGAAGCAAAACAGATCGCTGTCTTGCCTTTTAAGAAAACTAACGTCATGCGAGTTTGTTCTTGATTTAGGCCTTATGTGTGATGCTCTCCACGAACTTAGCGAACTAAGTCTAGATTTACAAGACAGAGATAGCGACTTGTACAAGGCAAACAGGAAGATAAAGAATACAGTTCAACTTTCTGAGGAAAGAATTGAAAATCCTGGTCCGTAGTACAATATGTCTCTTCAAAGTCAGAAGAACATGAAGTTCAAAGGGATTGAGTTCCACACAAATGAAAGACACAGTCCAGCAATAAGTTCATCTGTTTTTTATTAAAGTCTGAAAGAGGCTGTTGGAAAGTGTTTCCTTGAAGAAGATGATGCTGATTTGCATGAATGTGCCAAGATTTTAGATTCCAAGTATTAGCCAGAAAATCCTGGGAAGCACCTAACATTTGGTAAAGCTGAAATTAAAAAGTTAGCACGCAAATTCCGCTTAAATGAAAGAGAAGCAGTTCGTAGTTTCCGTGAATATCTTCAAGTAAATAAAGTATCGGACATACTATTTCATCTAAAGCACACTTTGAGCACAATGGCAATATCTTCCAGTAAATGTGAAAGGGGTTTCTCCTAGATGAATCTTATAGTAACTTCATCTATGTCATTTCTGTTTGTACGGACAACTTCTGCACTGATGTTCATCAGGATAGTAGGACCTCGTCTCACTCAGTTCATCCCTAGCAAATATGTGGACTCGTGGCTACTCCGAGGTCGTCATTCTGCAGTTGATACCAAAAGCAAGAAGCGATCTAGAGACGACGTGGTTATATTGGGTATATATGTTAAAAGTGTGGAAGTTGCTGTAATAACATCTTCATGGTGAGTACCGGCACCTTTTTTTTTCCAGAAAAAAGCACTGCATACACAGGTATTCCATGATTTCTGGGTGCTCAGAGTATAGTGATTTTTTGGATACAGATATTTTTTCTTTTACAGAATCACAATGAAATTCAGTACAAAATCAGAAATGTTGCTTTGTTTGTATGTGCTGCCACCTATGAGTAGCATTTCCAATTTATCAGAAGTAATAGTCTGCAGATAGTATTTTATTGCTATTTCGTACTTATTTCACATGAAATTCGTTCTTCAGATTCATTGTGTGTATCCCCATGAAACTGGACAATTATGGTACAGTTCATAATATTCTTTGCTAATCATCGGCTTTATCATAATATCTCAGACGTTGTCCTCAATCATGTCCTCATTTTGATATGAAATTGAGGACAATAGTAATTTTGTCTTCAATTTTGTTCTCAAATATCTGGTCACCTTACATATGAGTGGCGTGTTTATTATACGGCAATGGCTCTCTCCCTTCTCTGGAACCATGGGCCTAAATAAAAGACGGGAGAGACATTACAGACAAGGAGGTTAGAAGAAGAGGAGGTGAAATTACCCGTTTTGTGTGTAGCCAAAACAGATCAGCTCTGCCGATCCTCTCTCTGTGGTGGTGGAAGTCTGAGGGAGTTCGGAGACGTGACGTCACTTCCTGTACCAAAAGCAGTTTCGCTTAGCGCATGCAAACCATGAAAACCAAGGACGCAAACAAAAAATATTTCGGACTTCGTATTTCTCAACATTAGGGTTTTGGTTATAATTTAAACATGGTTCATTGCACATGCGCAGTATGCGAGTAACCATGTGCAGTATGCACTTCCGCTCAAAAAATCATTATTTTGTTCAATTTTTTAAAGAAATACCAACACATATTTTCCTATTTTTTCTGGAATTTTTTAATTATGAGAATGAATACTTCAGCCTCAATTTTTTTCATGCCTGTATGGGTAGAGTAAGGGTCCGAAAAACCCGTTCGAAATCGCGATTTCCCCATAGAGATATACAGGAGATTCTCGGGTTGGGCGCATTGGCGTAGTCAGCTGATAAAAAGTGGCGTCATGCCAGAAGCATAGGGAGAGTGGCTGTTGCCATCTCCTCCTTATTCTAACCTCCTTGCTTACAGACCTCTGAGTAGAGATGGAGAACTACCGATAATTGTTACTGTCGATAGTTTTCTATAGTCAACAAATAACAATCGATTGTACTATCGATAGTGTGTTGCAAAGTTTCTCGGGAGAAAATTTGTTTTCCTAAATGAAAAAGTATTTCTGACGAGAATTTTTCTTACTTTTCCACATTGTCGGAAAGCTAAGCTCCGATAAATTTGAAACTAACGATTTCTTTTCTCTCTTTCTTTCTTTTTTTTTTTTTTTTTTTTGGTTTTGGGGAGCGACTCGATGGATTGGCATGTTCCTAATTCAGAGTCACTGGTTTTAGGGGATAAAGAAGCCAGTGCTGTAAGATAAACACAACCACAGCTTCTATTTCCCAAGGGATTCGAATCCGGAATCATCTCGGACGAATGGTCAGAAGGCAGCGCTTAGACCACTGCGCCACCGGGGAGGATAATCTAGGTTTTGACGATATCCTCCCGAAGTGAATGAGGAGAAGTCACCAAAAGAATGTTTTGCCTGAAGAACGAACTAATACGTGGCTCCTTAATTTTCATTTTCTGTTTGTATTGAATTATTTTTTTTATGTTTCTGTTCACAAAAGCAGTAGAAGAAAATTGTGCAGTTTTGTATGAAAAAATATTTTTTTCTGTAATGTTTAGCAAAATCATGGTAATAATTCGTGAGAAACTGAGTAAATAAAGTTTGAGTGGGGCTGATCCTCAAATGTTTTTTATCTTGACCAAAAGAAAAATAATGTTGCACAAAAGATATTTTACGTTTACCTATTATTACTGATTACTTACCTTCAACAAATAACTGTTTCAGCATCTGACGCACCTTTAAACTTCCAGTGCAAACAACAAGAACAATGCTTTAGACTTTGTCTTTATCTGACTGAAACGTACACTTTCGCTTTGAGCTTGACTTAACGTGAAGAACAACAGAGTGCAAAAACCCGTATTCTCGCACAGAGGTGTAACTGGACATTTCTGCGCCCTAGACAAACCACAAAATATTGGCCCCCTTCTCCCAATATGTCTTACTAACTAATCTATTTATCTAATTTAATATAATGTGTACTAGTCTATTTATACATGTACAAATATACACATTGGTGCACAAAACAAAATTAAAATCACTTCCTAAAAAATCAGACAGAAATGAGAGATTTCATTTCTTCCAGACAGAAATGAGAGATTTCGTTTCTTCCAGACAGAAATGACAGATTTCGTTTCTTCCAGACAGAAACACTGCTAAGCTAACTTATCGCGCCATCTAGCGCCCAAATTGGATACTTTGGAGTCAGATAAATTGAATTAAAAACAAATTCTAACATTTTTTTCGGAATAATATCTCTGGCACATATTAGCTATAGGTTATTATTATTTTTTTTTTTTTTTGGGCTCAAAATTTTAGATACTACAAAGTAGTTTTCGATAAAATGTATACAAAATAATTTATATTACAGATATATAGAATAGAATTTCTCTTATACTTATTCAAAGACAGCCTAAAAAGAAAATCCACAGACCCAAAGATATCATATCATATCATACACTGGCGTGCAAAAATTAAGGACGAGACGGTTTTTCGAATGTAACATCGTGCAGAAATGCTCCACATCGACTCAAATCATACCATAAGATTCCCAAGATGTAAGAATATGGGACAAGTGAGCAAAACCGTCCAAACAAGGAATCCAAAGGATACGAAGGCACTTTCTTGAAATGGTAGCTTCGAGCACAACTGGACAGAAGACAGAAACGTCCATGTGACAGGCGGCTGCCAAGAAAAATTCCAGTCTTTAGTAGGGGACATGATCACCCCTGACTACGTTGCAGGATTTACAACGTCTGTCCATGCAGAGGACGAGGTTGTCAAAGAGCTGTTCAGGCATCGCTGCCCATTCCTCTTGTAGCGCCAATCACAGCTGCGGAATCGTTGCTGGAGACGTGCTGCCAAGCGTCTCCCGAGAAGGTTCCACACGTGTTCGATTGGATTTAGGTCCGACGACCTTGCTGGCCAATCCATGCGTTGAATATCTTCACTCTCCAACAGCTCTGCGACAACTACTGTACGATGAGGTGTAGCGTTGTCGTCCATGAAGAAGAACTCAGGACCCGCAGCACCTCTAAACAGACGCACGTGAGGCAGGAGAACCTCGGTAAAATAGCGGACACCACTGACTGAACCTTCTTGGAAGATGTGGAGGTCAGTACGGCTACAAAGCATGATACCGCCCCAAACGAGAACTCCGCCACCTCCAAACCCTTTTAATGATGTTGGAGGTGTGATTGCGTGTTCCCTGCTATCTCCAGATGTGTATACGCTCTTCAGAATAAATCGGCTCTCATCCGTAAAAAGAACTCGACCCCATTGCTGATGTGTCCAGTTCTTGTGTTCCTGGCCCCACAGAAACCGCCGTCTCCGATGAGCAGGCGTTACTGGCACACACCGTACTGGTCGTCGTGAAAATAGACCACCTTTGTGCAGCCTCCTGGCCACGGTAAAACGCGATAACGGACGTCCAGTTGTCTGTTGCATGTGCCTTGTGATTTCTCCTGCTGTCTGCCGTCTGTCTCTTCTCGCCTGTAGGACAATATACCAGTCGTCCGCCGCCGTGGTTGCTCGTGGACGACCACTGCTAAAATCTCGGACAGCTGTTCCTGTGGTTTGAAATGCTCACCAAGCTCGTGAAACGGTGCTGTGAGCGATCCCGAACTCCTCGGCCACACTAGTCACACATCGACCTTCTTCCAACTTCCCAATGACGTAACCTCGGGTAAAATCATCCAGATATCGTCTACTGGATTGCCTGTTGGCCATATCACACGGTGGCAGCAACTCGACGTCGTTCAAACCGATGTACACCGTGCAATAGCTTTCACCGAATTGCTGAGCGTACACCGCCCATGTGCTTTATACCCTTCCGACACAACCCCCCCCCCCCATGTCATGCTGAATATATGCGCATGCCCTACCGTACCGGACCCTAGTCTATCTCCTGAGTGGTCTTTCGGTCCGTTCTGCTTGCTCGTTCCGCTGTTATGCTAATTTCTCCTCTTCGTCCTTAGTTTTTGCACACCAGTGTATGTAGAGGATTATAGGAAGGGAGTGTCGGACACCAGGTCTTAAACAACCCTTAGAAATAGGAAGCTAGGAGATTTGTGCTAGAGTACCAGATAGGGAAGTGACACGAAAGCGAGGTCACAACGAGGAGGAAGACGCCCTTATTTATTATCGGGGGGGGGGGGCAGTACCCAGGGCCCAACGCCTTAACGTGCCCATCGACGCATGGCGGATATTTAGTGGTTCGAGCGTTCGTACCTGTCGGATTGAACCAGAAGTCTTCTCCGTGGCAGTAACGAACGCTGACCATTAGGCCATCCGCGGCTCACCGACCCAAAGAGCAGTCGCTAAGGCGTTAAAAATCTGTGTATCAACTGTAAACGAGCTAATAAACAAAGATCTGGATCTGAAAACAAAACAAAACATAATGTTCACCCATTTTTGCAGAGGCACGTGGCTGAGCGCAGAACACGGTGTACACTTCTTTACGAAAATCACTTAGCCGGAGGCAGATGAAAATTTTTTGGGACTATTGATGAAGCATGGATATTTTTCTTAGGTAAGTGGCTGAGCGCAGAACACGGTGTAGACTTCTTTCTTTATGAAAATCACTTAGCCGGAGACATATGGAAATTTGCTTAGACTATTGATGAAGCACTGATCTACCTAAACGATTGTAAGAAAAAAAGGTCGATTTACTATCGAAAAAGAGCACAAAAGGACTTACAAACTTGGTTCCAGGATCCAAAGAAGGTTTCAATAAATCATTCTTGATTATTGCTGGTTTCTCTTATAACGGAAAATTAAATTTAAGAAAAGTTGAAAAGAATGTTGAAATCAATTCCATATATTACCAAAATAATGCTTTAACTCCTATATTAAAACAGGAAATGCATTCTTTTATCCACAGACCCTTCAAAGTGTAGAACTCCATCAGGATATGGCTACCAATCATATATCCAAATCTACTCCTCTATTTCTTTAAAAATAAAAAAGAGACAGGTATCAATTCTATACCTTCTGCTCATATTCCTTCGAAGTCCCCTGATGTGTCCGCAATGAACTATTGTGCCTTCGGACTGCTAAAAAGAGCGCTCAGACCTAAAACAATGATTGGACTATGAAAAGCAGTGGAAGATTCAAAAGAGACTGGTATCAAGTCTGTACCTTTTGCTCATATTCCTTCAAAGTCCCCTGATGTGTCACAAAATGACTATTGTGCCTTCGGACTGCTAAAAAGAGCGCTCAGACCTAAAACAATGATTGGACTATGGAAAGCAGTGGAAACAGAAAAAGAGATGGGTATCAAGTCTATACATTTTGCTCATATTCCTTCAAAGTCCCCTGATGTGTCACAAAATGACTATTGTGCCTTCGGACTGCTAAAAAGAGCGCTCAGACCCAAAACAATGATTGGACTACGAAAAGCAGTGGAAGATTCAAAAAGAGACTGGTATCAAGTCTATACCTTTTGCTCATATTCCTTCAAAGTCCCCTGATGTGTCACAAAATGACTATTGTGCCTTCGGACTGCTAAAAAGAGCGCTCTGACCTAAAACAATGATTGGACTATAGAAAGCAGTGGAAAGTGAAAGGAGAGACGCGTATCAAGTAAATACGTTTTGCTCATATTCCTTGAAAGTCTCCTGATGTGTCACCAATAGACTGTTGTGCCTTCCAACTGTTAAAAAGAGCGCTCAGACCTAAAACAATGATTGGACTAGGGAAAGCAGTGCAAAACGAAAAAGAGACAGTTATAAAGTCAATACCTTTTGCTCATATTCCTTCAAAGTCCCCTGATGTGTCACCAATGGACTATTGTGCCTTCGGACTGTTAAAAATAGCGATCAAACCTAAAACAATGATTGGACTACGGAAAGCAGTGGAAGAGGAGTGGAATAAAATACCACTACCAATTTTAAGAAATGCTCTGTTATCTTGGAAATCTACATGTAGGTTCATATCCAGACAATGATTGGACTATGGAAAGCAGTGGAAGAGGAGTGGAATAAAATACCACTACCAATTTTAAGAAATGCTCTGTTATCTTGGAAATCTAGATGTAGGTTCATATCCAGGCAATGATTGGACTATGGAAAGCAGTGAAAGAGGAGTGGAATAAAATACCACTACCAATTTTAAGAAAAGCTCTGTTATCTTGGAAATCTAGATGTAGGTTCATATCCAGACAATGATTGGACTATGGAAAGCAGTGGAAGAGGAGTGGAATAAAATACCACTACCAATTTTAAGAAATGCTCGGTTATCTTGGAAATCTAGATGTAGGTTCATGTCCAGACAATGATTGGACTATGAAAGCCGTGGAAGAGGAGTGGAATAAAATACCACTACCAATTTTAAGAAATGCTCTGTTATCTTGGAAATCTAGATGTAGGTTCATATCCAGACAATGATTGGACTATGGAAAGCAGTGGAAGAGGAGTGGAATAAAATACCACTACCAATTTTAAGAAATGCTCTGTTATCTTGGAAATCTAGATGTAGGTTCATGTCCAGACAATGATTGGACTATGAAAAGCCGTGGAAGAGGAGTGGAATAAAATACCACTACCAATTTTAAGAAATGCCCTGTTATCTTGGAAATCTAGATGTAGGTTCATGTCCAGACAATGATTGGACTATGGAAAGCAGTGGAAGAGGAGTGGAATAAAATACCACTACCAATTTTAAGAAATGCTCGGTTATCTTGGAAATCTAGATGCAGGTTCATGTCCAGATAATGATTGGACTATGAAAAGCCGTGGAAGGGGAGTGGAATAAAATACCACTACCGATTTTAAGAAATGCTCTGTTATCTTGGAAATCTAGATGTAGGTTCATATCCAGACAATGATTGGACTATGGAAAGCAGTGGAAGAGGAGTGGAATAAAATACCACTACCAATTTTAAGAAATGCTCGGTTATCTTGGAAATCTAGATGTAGGTTCATGTCCAGACAATGATTGGACTATGAAAAGCTGTGGAAGAGGAGTGGAATAAAATACCACTACCAATTTTAAGAAATGCTCTGTTATCTTGGAAATCTAGATGTAGGTTCATATCCAGACAATGATTGGACTATGGAAAGCAGTGGAAGAGGAGTGGAATAAAATACCACTACCAATTTTAAGAAATGCTCTGTTATCTTGGAAATCTAGATGTAGGTTCATGTCCAGACAATGATTGGACTATGAAAAGCCGTGGAAGAGGAGTGGAATAAAATACCACTACCAATTTTAAGAAATGCCCTGTTATCTTGGAAATCTAGATGTAGGTTCATGTCCAGACAATGATTGGACTATGGAAAGCAGTGGAAGAGGAGTGGAATAAAATACCACTACCAATTTTAAGAAATGCTCTGTTATCTTGGAAATCTAGATGTAGGTTCATATCCAGACAATGATTGGACTATGGAAAGCAGTGGAAGAGGAGTGGAATAAAATACCACTACCAATTTTAAGAAATGCTCTGTTATCTTGGAAATCTAGATGTAGGTTCATGTCCAGACAATGATTGGACTATGAAAAGCCGTGGAAGAGGAGTGGAATAAAATACCACTACCAATTTTAAGAAATGCCCTGTTATCTTGGAAATCTAGATGTAGGTTCATGTCCAGACAATGATTGGACTATGGAAAGCAGTGGAAGAGGAGTGGAATAAAATACCACTACCAATTTTAAGAAATGCTCGGTTATCTTGGAAATCTAGATGTAGGTTCATGTCCAGACAATGATTGGACTATGAAAAGCCGTGGAAGAGGAGTGGAATAAAATACCACTACCAATTTTAAGAAATGCTCTGTTATCTTGGAAATCTAGATGTAGGTTCATATCCAGACAATGATTGGACTATGGAAAGCAGTGGAAGAGGAGTGGAATAAAATACCACTACCAATTTTAAGAAATGCTCGGTTATCTTGGAAATCTAGATGTAGGTTCATGTCCAGATAATGATTGGACTATGAAAAGCCGTGGAAGGAGTGGAATAAAATACCACTACCGATTTTAAGAAATGCTCTGTTATCTTGGAAATCTAGATGTAGGTTCATATCCAGACAATGATTGGACTATGGAAAGCAGTGGAAGAGGAGTGGAATAAAATACCACTACCAATTTTAAGAAATGTCCTGTTATCTTGGAAATCTAGATGTAGGTTCATATCCAGACAATGATTGGACTATGGAAAGCAGTGAAAGAGGAGTGGAATAAAATACCACTACCAATTTTAAGAAATGTCCTGTTATCTTGGAAATCTAGATGTAGGTTCATATCCAGACAATGATTGGACTATGGAAAGCAGTGGAAGAGGAGTGGAATAAAATACCACTACCAATTTTAAGAAATGCTCTGTTATCTTGGAAATCTAGATGTAGGTTCATATCCAGATAATGATTGGACTATGGAAAGCAGTGGAAGAGGAGTGGAATAAAATACCACTACCAATTTTAAGAAATGTCCTGTTATCTTGGAAATCTAGATGTAGGTTCATATCCAGATAATGATTGGACTATGGAAAGCAATGGAAGAGGAGTGGAATAAAATACCACTACCAATTTTAAGAAATGCTCGGTTATCTTGGAAATCTAGATGTAGGTTCATGTCCAGATAATGATTGGACTATGAAAAGCAGTGGAAGGGGAGTGGAATAAAATACCACTACCGATTTTAAGAAATGCTCTGTTATCTTGGAAATCTAGATGTAGGTTCATATCCAGACAATGATTGGACTATGGAAAGCAGTGGAAGAGGAGTGGAATAAAATACCACTACCAATTTTAAGAAATGCTCGGTTATCTTGGAAATCTAGATGCAGGTTCATGTCCAGATAATGATTGGACTATGAAAAGCTGTGGAAGGGGAGTGGAATAAAATACCACTACCAATTTTAAGAAATGCTCTGTTATCTTGGAAATCTAGATGTAGGTTCATATCCAGACAATGATTGGACTATGGAAAGCAGTGGAAGAGGAGTGGAATAAAATACCACTACCAATTTTAAGAAATGCTCGGTTATCTTGGAAATCTAGATGTAGGTTCATATCCAGACAATGATTGGACTATGGAAAGCAGTGGAAGAGGAGTGGAATAAAATACCACTACCGATTTTAAGAAATGCTCTGTTATCTTGGAAATCTAGATGTAGGTTCATATCCAGACAATGATTGGACTATGGAAAGCAGTGGAAGAGGAGTGGAATAAAATACCACTACCAATTTTAAGAAATGCTCGGTTATCTTGGAAATCTAGATGTAGGTTCATGTCCAGACAATGATTGGACTATGAAAAGCCGTGGAAGAGGAGTGGAATAAAATACCACTACCAATTTTAAGAAATGCTCTGTTATCTTGGAAATCTAGATGTAGGTTCATATCCAGACAATGATTGGACTATGGAAAGCAGTGGAAGAGGAGTGGAATAAAATACCACTACCAATTTTAAGAAATGCTCGGTTATCTTGGAAATCTAGATGTAGGTTCATGTCCAGACAATGATTGGACTATGAAAAGCCGTGGAAGAGGAGTGGAATAAAAATACCACTACAAATTTTAAGAAATGCCCTGTTATCTTGGAAATCTAGATGTAGGTTCATGTCCAGACAATGATTGGACTATGAAAAGCCGTGGAAGAGGAGTGGAATAAAATACCACTACCAATTTTAAGAAATGCCCTGTTATCTTGGAAATCTAGATGTAGGTTCATATCCAGCCAATGATTGGACTATGAAAAGCCGTGGAAGAGGAGTGGAATAAAATACCACTACCAATTTTAAGAAATGCCCTGTTATCTTGGAAATCTAGATGTAGGTTCATGTCCAGACAATGATTGGACTATGAAAAGCCGTGGAAGAGGAGTGGAATAAAATACCACTACCAATTTTAAGAAATGCTCTGTTATCTTGGAAATCTAGATGGGTGGCGCAGTGGTCTAAGCGATGGCCTCTGATCATTCGTCCGAAAGGGGTCCGGGTTCGAATCTCGGTGAGGCATGGATGTTGTGTTTGTCTTACAGCACTGGCTCTTTCCCTTTCCTGGAACCAGTGATCCTAAATTAGGGACGGGCGACTGCTTATAGCCCATTCAGTTGCTCACGGTGGTCGTTAAACGTCCAATCAAAAAAAAATCTAGATGTAATTTCATATCCAGACAATGTTTGGACTATGGAAAGCAGTGGAAGAGGAGTGGAATAAAATACCACTAACAATTTTAAGAAATGCCTTGTTATCTTGGAAATCTAGATGTAGGTTCATATCCAGACAATGATTGGACTATGGAAAGTAGTGAAAGATGAGTGGAATAGAATACCACTAACAATTTTAAGAAATGCCCTGTTACCTTGGAAATCTAGATGTAGGTTCATATCCAGACAATGATTGGACTACGGAAAGCAGTGAAAGAGGAGTGGAATAGAATACCACTACCAATTTTAAGAAATGCCCTGTTATCTTGGAAATCTAGATGTAGGTTCATATCCAGACAATGATTGGACTATGGAAAGCAGTGAAAGAGGAGTGGAATAAAAATACCACTACCAATTTTAAGAAATGTCCTGTTATGTTGGAAATCTAGATGTAGGTTCATATCCAGATAATGATTGGACTATGGAAAGCAGTGGAAGAGGAGTGGAATAAAATACCACTACGAATTTTAAGAAATGCTCTGTTATCTTGGAAATCTAGATGTAGGTTCATATCCAGACAATGATTGGACTACGGAAAGCAGTGAAAGAGGAGTGGAATAGAATACCACTACCAATTTTAAGAAATGCCCTGTTACCTTGGAAATCTAGATGTAGGTTCATATCCAGACAATGGTTTGACTACGGAAAGCAGTGAAAGAGGAGTGGAATAGAATACCACTACCAATTTTAATAAATGCCCTGTTATCTTGGAAATCTAGATGTAGGTTCATATCCAGACAATGATTGGACTATGGAAAGCAGTGGAGAGGAGTCGAATAAAATACCACTACCAATTTTAAGAAATGCCCTGTTACCTTGGAAATCTAGATGTAGGTTCATATCCAGATAATGATTGGACTATGGAAAGCAGTGAAAGCGGAGTGGAATAAAATACCACTACCAATTTTAAGAAATGCCCTGTTACCTTGGAAATCTAAATGTAGGTTCATTTCCAGACAATGATTGGACTACGGAAAGCAGTGAAAGAGGAGTGGAATAGAATTCCACTAACAATTTTAAGAAATGCCCGGTTACCTTGGAAATCTAGATGTAGGTTCATATCCAGACAATGATTGGACTACGGAAAGCAGTGAAAGAGGAGTGGAATAGAATACCACTACCAATTTTAAGAAATGCCCTGTTATCTTGGAAATCTAGATGTAGGTTCATATCCAGACAATGATTGGACTATGGAAAGCAGTGGAGAGGAGTCGAATAAATTACCACTACCAATTTTAAGAAATGCTCTGTTATCTTGGAAATCTAGATGTAGGTTCATATCCAGACAATGATTGGACTATGGAAAGCAGTGAAAGAGGAGTGGAATAAAATACCACTACCAATTTTAAGAAATGTCCTGTTATCTTGGAAATCTAGATGTAGGTTCATATCCAGACAATGATTGGACTATGGAAAGCAGTGAAAGAGGAGTGGAATAAAATACCACTACCAATTTTAAGAAATGCCCTGTTACCTTGGAAATCTAGATGTAGGTTCATATAAAGACAATGATTGGACTATGGAAAGCAGTGAAAGAGGAGTGGAATAAAATACCACTACCAATTTTAAGAAATGCCCTGTTACCTTGGAAATCTAGATGTAGGTTCATTTCCAGACAATGATTGGACTATGGAAATCAGTGAAAGAGGAGTGGAATAAAATACCACTACCAATTTTAAGAAATACCCTGTTATCTTGGAAATCTAGATGTAGGTTCATATCCAGACAATGATTGGACTATGGAAAGCAGTGGAGAGGAGTCGAATAAAATACCACTACCAATTTTAAGAAATGCTCTGTTATCTTGGAAATCTAGATGTAGGTTCATATCCAGACAATGATTGGACTATGGAAAGCAGTGAAAGAGGAGTGGAATAAAATACCACTACCAATTTTAAGAAATGTCCTGTTATCTTGGAAATCTACATGTAGGTTCATATCCAGACAATGATTGGACTATGGAAAGCAGTGGAAGAGGAGTGGAATAAAATACCACTACCAATTTTAAGAAATGCTCTGTTATCTTGGAAATCTAGATGTAGGTTCATATCCAGGCAATGATTGGACTATGGAAAGCAGTGAAAGAGGAGTGGAATAAAATACCACTACCAATTTTAAGAAAAGCTCTGTTATCTTGGAAATCTAGATGCAGGTTCATGTCCAGATAATGATTGGACTATGAAAAGCTGTGGAAGGGGAGTGGAATAAAATACCACTACCGATTTTAAGAAATGCTCTGTTATCTTGGAAATCTAGATGTAGGTTCATATCCAGACAATGATTGGACTATGGAAAGCAGTGGAAGAGGAGTGGAATAAAATACCACTACCAATTTTAAGAAATGCTCGGTTATCTTGGAAATCTAGATGTAGGTTCATGTCCAGACAATGATTGGACTATGAAAAGCCGTGGAAGAGGAGTGGAATAAAATACCACTACCAATTTTAAGAAATGCTCTGTTATCTTGGAAATCTAGATGTAGGTTCATATCCAGACAATGATTGGACTATGGAAAGCAGTGGAAGAGGAGTGGAATAAAATACCACTACCAATTTTAAGAAAATGCCCTGTTATCTTGGAAATCTAGATGTAGGTTCATATCCAGAACAATGATTGGACTATGAAAAAGCCGTGGAAGAGGAGTGGAATAAAATACCACTACAAATTTTAAGAAATGCCCTGTTATCTTGGAAATCTAGATGTAGGTTCATGTCCAGACAATGATTGGACTATGAAAAGTCAGAGAGGAATAAAATACCACTACCAATTTTAAGAAATGCCCTGTTATCTTGGAAATCTAGATGTAGGTTCATATCCAGCCAATGATTGGACTATGAAAAAGCTGTGGAAGAGGAGTGGAATAAAATACCACTACCAATTTTAAGAAATGCCCTGTTATCTTGGAAATCTAGATGTAGGTTCATGAATTCAGCAATAAGACAATGGATTGACCATGAAAAACCGTGGAAGAGGAGTGGAATAAAATACCACTACCAATTTTAAGAAATGCTCTGTTATCTTGGAAATCTAGATGTAGGTTCATATCCAGACAATGATTGGACTATGAAAAGCCGTGGAAGAGGAGTGGAATAAAATACCACTACCAATTTTAAGAAATGCCCTGTTATCTTGGAAATCTAGATGTAGGTTCATATCCAGACAATGATTGGACTATGGAAAGCAATGGAAGAGGAGTGGAATAAAATACCACTACCAATTTTAAGAAATGCTCCTGTTATCTTGGAAATCTAGATGTAGGTTCATATCCAGACAATGATTGGACTATGGAAAGCAGTGGAAGAGGAGAGGAATAAAATACCACTACCAATTTTAAGAAATGCCCTGTTACCTTGGAAATCTAGATGTAGGTTCATATCCAGACAATGATTGGACTATGAAAAGCAGTGGAAGAGGAGTGGAATAAAATACCACTACCAATTTTAAGAAATGCCCTGTTATCTTGGAAATCTAGATGTAGGTTCATATCCAGACAATGATTGGACTATGGAAAGCAGTGAAAGAGGAGTGGAATAAAATACCACTACCAATTTTAAGAAATGTCCTGTTATCTTGGAAATCTAGATGTAGGTTCATATCCAGATAATGATTGGACTATGGAAAGCAGTGGAAGAGGAGTGGAATAAAATACCACTACGAATTTTAAGAAATGCTCTGTTATCTTGGAAATCTAGATGTAGGTTCATATCCAGACAATGATTGGACTACGGAAAGCAGTGAAAGAGGAGTGGAATAGAATACCACTACCAATTTTAAGAAATGCCCTGTTACCTTGGAAATCTAGATGTAGGTTCCTATCCAGACAATGGTTTGACTACGGAAAGCAGTGAAAGAGGAGTGGAATAGAATACCACTACCAATTTTAATAAATGCCCCTGTTATCTTGGAAATCTAGATGTAGGTTCATATCCAGACAATGATTGGACTATGGAAAGCAGTGGAAGAGGAGTGGAATAAAATACCACTACCAATTTTAAGAAATGCCCTGTTATCTTGGAAATCTAGATGTAGGTTCATATCCAGACAATGATTGGACTATGGAAAGCAGTGAAAGTGAGTGGAATAAAATACCACTACCAATTTTAAGAAATGCCCTGTTACCTTGGAAATCTAGATGTAGGTTCATTTCCAGACAATGATTGGACCATGAAAGCAGTGAAAGAGGAGTGGAATAGAATTCCACTAACAATTTTAAGAAATGCCCTGTTATCTTGGAAATCTAGATGTAGGTTCATATCCAGACAATGATTGGACTATGGAAAGCAGTGGAGAGGAGTGGAATAAAATACCACTACCAATTTTAAGAAATGCTCTGTTATCTTGGAAATCTAGATGTAGGTTCATATCCAGACAATGATTGGACTATGGAAAGCAGTGGAGAGGAGTGGAATAAAATACCACTACCAATTTTAAGAAATGCCCTGTTATCTTGGAAATCTAGATGTAGGTTCATATCCAGACAATGATTGGACTATGGAAAGCAGTGGAGAGGAGTCGAATAAAATACCACTACCAATTTTAAGAAATGCTCTGTTATCTTGGAAATCTAGATGTAGGTTCATATCCAGACAATGATTGGACTATGGAAAGCAGTGAAAGAGGAGTGGAATAAAATACCACTACCAATTTTAAGAAATGTCCTGTTATCTTGGAAATCTAGATGTAGGTTCATATCCAGACAATGATTGGACTATGAAAAGCAGTGGAAGAGGAGTGGAATAAAATACCACTACCAATTTTAAGAAATGCTCTGTTATCTTGGAAATCTAGATGTAGGTTCATATCCAGACAATGATTGGACTATGGAAAGCAGTGAAAGAGGAGTGGAATAAAATACCACTGACCAATTTTAAGAAATGCCCTGTTACCTTGGAAATCTAGATGTAGGTTCATATCCAGACAATGGTTTGACCTATGGAAAGCAGTGAAAGAGGAGTGGAATAAAATACCACTACCAATTTTAAGAAATGCCCTGTTATCTTGGAAATCTAGATGTAGGTTCATATCCAGACAATGATTGGACTATGGAAAGCAGTGGAGAGGAGTCGAATAAAATACCACTACCAATTTTAAGAAATGCTCTGTTATCTTGGAAATCTAGATGTAGGTTCATATCCAGACAATGATTGGACTATGGAAAGCAGTGGAAGAGGAGTGGAATAAAATACCACTACCAATTTTAAGAAATGTCCTGTTATCTTGGAAATTTAGATGTAGGTTCATATCCAGATAATGATTGGACTATGGAAAGCAATGGAAGAGGAGTGGAATAAAATACCACTACGAATTTTAAGAAATGCTCTGTTATCTTGGAAATCTAGATGTTGGTTCATATCCAGACAATGATTGGACTACGGAAAGCAGTGGAAGAGGAGTGGAATAGAAATACCACTACCAATTTTAAGAAATGCCCTGTTACCTTGGAAATCTAGATGTAGGTTCATATCCAGACAATGGTTTGACTACGGAAAGCAGTGAAAGAGGAGTGGAATAGAATACCACTACCAATTTTAATAAATGCCCTGTTATCTTGGAAATCTAGATGTAGGTTCATATATTTAGACCATGATTGGACTATGGAAAGCAGTGGAGAGGAGTCGAATTAAATACCACTACCAATTTTAAGAAATGCTCTGTTATCTTGGAAATCTCGATGTAGGTTCATATCCAGATAATGATTGGACTATGGAAAGCAGTGGAAGAGGAGTGGAATAAAATACCACTACGAATTTTAAGAAATGCTCTGTTATCTTGGAAATCTAGATGTAGGTTCATATCCAGACAATGATTGGACTATGGAAAGCAGTGAAAGAGGAGTGGAATAGAATACCACTACCAATTTTAAGAAATGCCCTGTTACCTTGGAAATCTAGATGTAGGTTCATATCCAGACAATGGTTTGACTACGGAAAGCAGTGAAAGAGGAGTGGAATAGAATACCACTACCAATTTTAAGAAATGCCCTGTTATCTTGGAAATCTAGATGTAGGTTCATTTCCAGACAATGATTGGACTATGGAAAGCAGTGGAGAGGAGTCGAATAAAATACCACTACCAATTTTAAGAAATGCTCTGTTATCTTGGAAATCTAGATGTAGGTTCATATCCAGATAATGATTGGACTATGGAAAGCAGTGGAAGAGGAGTGGAATAAAATACCACTACCAATTTTAAGAAATGTTCTGTTATCTTGGAAATCTAGATGTAGGTTCATATCCAGACAATGATTGGACTATGGAAAGCAGTGGAGAGGAGTCGAATAAAATACCACTACCAATTTTAAGAAATGTCCTGTTATCTTGGAAATCTAGATGTAGGTTCATATCCAGATAATGATTGGACTATGGAAAGCAGCGGAAGAGGAGTGGAATAAAATACCACTACGAATTTTAAGAAATGCTCTGTTATCTTGGAAATCTAGATGTTGGTTCATATCCAGACAATGATTGGACTACGGAAAGCAGTGAAAGAGGAGTGGAATAGAATACCACTACCAATTTTAAGAAATGCCCTGTTACCTTGGAAATCTAGATGTAGGTTCATATCCAGACAATGGTTTGACTACGGAAAGCAGTGAAAGAGGAGTGGAATAGAATACCACTACCAATTTTAATAAATGCCCTGTTATCTTGGAAATCTAGATGTAGGTTCATATATTTAGACAATGATTGGACTATGGAAAGCAGTGGAGAGGAGTCGAATAAAATACCACTACCAATTTTAAGAAATGCTCTGTTATCTTGGAAATCTAGATGCAGGTTCATATCCAGATAATGATTGGACTATGGAAAGCAGTGGAAGAGGAGTGGAATAAAATACCACTACCAATTTTAAGAAATGTCCTGTTATCTTGGAAATCTAGATGTAGGTTCATATCCAGATAATGATTGGACTATGGAAAGCAATGGAAGAGGAGTGCAATAAAATACCACTACGAATTAAGAAATGCTCCGTTATCTTGGAAATCTAGATGTAGGTTCATATCCAGAAAATGATTGGACTATGGATAGCAGTGGAAGAGGAGAGGAATAAAATACCACTACCAATTTTAAGAAATGCCCTGTTACCTTGGAAATCTAGATGTAGGTTCATATCCAGACAATGATTGGACTATGGAAAGCAGTGGAGAGGAGTCGAATAAAATACCACTACCAATTTTAAGAAATGCTCTGTTATCTTGGAAATCTAGATGTAGGTTCATATCCAGACAATGATTGGACTATGGAAAGCAGTGAAAGAGGAGTGGAATAAAATACCACTACCAATTTTAAGAAATGTCCTGTTATCTTGGAAATCTCGATGTAGGTTCATATCCAGATAATGATTGGACTATGGAAAGCAGTGGAAGAGGAGTGGAATAAAATACCACTACGAATTTTAAGAAATGCTCTGTTATCTTGGAAATCTAGATGTAGGTTCGTATCCAGACAATGATTGGACTACGGAAAGCAGTGAAAGAGGAGTGGAATAGAATACCACTACCAATTTTAAGAAATGCCCTGTTACCTTGGAAATCTAGATGTAGGTTCATATCCAGACAATGGTTTGACTACGGAAAGCAGTGAAAGAGGAGTGGAATAGAATACCACTACCAATTTTAAGAAATGCCCTGTTATCTTGGAAATCTAGATGTAGGTTCATATCCAGACAATGATTGGACTATGGAAAGCAGTGGAGAGGAGTCGAATAAATTACCACTACCAATTTTAAGAAATGCTCTGTTATCTTGGAAATCTAGATGTAGGTTCATATCCAGATAATGATTGGACTATGGAAAGCAGTGAAAGAGGAGTGGAATAAAATACCACTACCAATTTTAAGAAATGCCCTGTTACCTTGGAAATCTAAATGTAGGTTCATTTCCAGACAATGATTGGACTACGGAAAGCAGTGAAAGAGGAGTGGAATAGAATACCACTAACAATTTTAAGAAATGCCCTGTTACCTTGGAAATCTAGATGTAGGTTCATATCCAGACAATGATTGGACTACGGAAAGCAGTGAAAGAGGAGTGGAATAGAATACCACTACCAATTTTAAGAAATGCCCTGTTATCTTGGAAATCTAGATGTAGGTTCCTATCCAGACAATGATTGGACTATGGAAAGCAGTGGAGAGGAGTCGAATAAATTACCACTACCAATTTTAAGAAATGCTCTGTTATCTTGGAAATCTAGATGTAGGTTCATATCCAGATAATGATTGGACTATGGAAAGCAGTGGAAGAGGAGTGGAATAAAATACCACTACCAATTTTAAGAAATGTCCTGTTATCTTGGAAATCTAGATGTAGGTTCATATCCAGACAATGATTGGACTATGGAAAGCAGTGAAAGAGGAGTGGAATAAAATACCACTACCAATTTTAAGAAATGCCCTGTTACCTTGGAAATCTAGATGTAGGTTCATTTCCAGACAATGATTGGACTATGGAAAGCAGTGGAGAGGAGTCGAATAAAATACCACTACCAATTTTAAGAAATGCTCTGTTATCTTGGAAATCTAGATGTAGGTTCATATCCAGACAATGATTGGACTATGGAAAGCAGTGGAGAGGAGTCGAATAAAATACCACTACCAATTTTAAGAAATGCTCTGTTATCTTGGAAATCTAGATGTAGGTTCATATCCAGACAATGATTGGACTATGGAAAGCAGTGGAGAGGAGTCGAATAAAATACCACTACCAATTTTAAGAAATGCTCTGTTATCTTGGAAATCTAGATGTAGGTTCATATAAAGACAATGATTGGACTATGGAAAGCAGTGAAAGAGGAGTGGAATAAAATACCACTACCAATTTTAAGAAATGCCCTGTTACCTTGGAAATCTAGATGTAGGTTCATTTCCAGACAATGATTGGACTATGGAAATCAGTGAAAGAGGAGTGGAATAAAATACCACTACCAATTTTAAGAAATACCCTGTTATCTTGGAAATCTAGATGTAGGTTCATATCCAGACAATGATTGGACTATGGAAAGCAGTGGAGAGGAGTCGAATAAAATACCACTACCAATTTTAAGAAATGCTCTGTTATCTTGGAAATCTAGATGTAGGTTCATATCCAGACAATGATTGGACTATGGAAAGCAGTGAAAGAGGAGTGGAATAAAATACCACTACCAATTTTAAGAAATGTCCTGTTATCTTGGAAATCTAGATGTAGGTTCATATCCAGATAATGATTGGACTATGGAAAGCAGTGGAAGAGGAGTGGAATAAAATACCACTACGAATTTTAAGAAATGCTCTGTTATCTTGGAAATCTAGATGTTGGTTCATATCCAGACAATGATTGGACTACGGAAAGCAGTGAAAGAGGAGTGGAATAGAATACCACTACCAATTTTAAGAAATGCCCTGTTACCTTGGAAATCTAGATGTAGGTTCATATCCAGACAATGGTTTGACTACGGAAAGCAGTGAAAGAGGAGTGGAATAGAATACCACTACCAATTTTAATAAATGCCCTGTTATCTTGGAAATCTAGATGTAGGTTCATATATTTAGACCATGATTGGACTATGGAAAGCAGTGGAGAGGAGTCGAATTAAATACCACTACCAATTTTAAGAAATGCTCTGTTATCTTGGAAATCTAGATGTAGGTTCATATCCAGATAATGATTGGACTATGGAAAGCAGTGGAAGAGGAGTGGAATAAAATACCACTACCAATTTTAAGAAATGTCCTGTTATCTTGGAAATCTAGATGTAGGTTCATATCCAGATAATGATTGGACTATGGAAAGCAATGGAAGAGGAGTGGAATAAAATACCACTACGAATTAAGAAATGCTCCGTTATCTTGGAAATCTAGATGTAGGTTCATATCCAGAAAATGATTGGACTATGGATAGCAGTGGAAGAGGAGAGGAAAAAAATACCACTACCAATTTTAAGAAATGCCCTGTTACCTTGGAAATCTAGATGTAGGTTCATATCCAGACAATGATTGGACTATGGAAAGCAGTGGAGAGGAGTCGAATAAAAAAATACCACTACCAATTTTAAGAAATGCTCTGTTATCTTGGAAATCTAGATGTAGGTTCATATCCAGACAATGATTGGACTATGGAAAGCAGTGAAAGAGGAGTGGAATAAAATACCACTACCAATTTTAAGAAATGTCCAGTTATCTTGGAAATCTCGATGTAGGTTCATATCCAGATAATGATTGGACTATGGAAAGCAGTGGAAGAGGAGTGGAATAAAATACCACTACGAATTTTAAGAAATGCTCTGTTATCTTGGAAATCTAGATGTAGGTTCATATCCAGACAATGATTGGACTACGGAAAGCAGTGAAAGAGGAGTGGAATAGAATACCACTACCAATTTTAAGAAATGCCCTGTTACCTTGGAAATCTAGATGTAGGTTCATATCCAGACAATGGTTTGACTACGGAAAGCAGTGAAAGAGGAGTGGAATAGAATACCACTACCAATTTTAAGAAATGCCCTGTTATCTTGGAAATCTAGATGTAGGTTCATTTCCAGACAATGATTGGACTATGGAAAGCAGTGGAGAGGAGTCGAATAAAATACCACTACCAATTTTAAGAAATGCTCTGTTATCTTGGAAATCTAGATGTAGGTTCATATCCAGATAATGATTGGACTATGGAAAGCAGTGGAAGAGGAGTGGAATAAAATACCACTACCAATTTTAAGAAATGTTCTGTTATCTTGGAAATCTAGATGTAGGTTCATATCCAGACAATGATTGGACTATGGAAAGCAGTGGAGAGGAGTCGAATAAAATACCACTACCAATTTTAAGAAATGTCCTGTTATCTTGGAAATCTAGATGTAGGTTCATATCCAGATAATGATTGGACTATGGAAAGCAGCGGAAGAGGAGTGGAATAAAATACCACTACGAATTTTAAGAAATGCTCTGTTATCTTGGAAATCTAGATGTTGGTTCATATCCAGACAATGATTGGACTACGGAAAGCAGTGAAAGAGGAGTGGAATAGAATACCACTACCAATTTTAAGAAATGCCCTGTTACCTTGGAAATCTAGATGTAGGTTCATATCCAGACAATGGTTTGACTACGGAAAGCAGTGAAAGAGGAGTGGAATAGAATACCACTACCAATTTTAATAAATGCCCTGTTATCTTGGAAATCTAGATGTAGGTTCATATATTTAGACAATGATTGGACTATGGAAAGCAGTGGAGAGGAGTCGAATAAAATACCACTACCAATTTTAAGAAATGCTCTGTTATCTTGGAAATCTAGATGCAGGTTCATATCCAGATAATGATTGGACTATGGAAAGCAGTGGAAGAGGAGTGGAATAAAATACCACTACCAATTTTAAGAAATGTCCTGTTATCTTGGAAATCTAGATGTAGGTTCATATCCAGATAATGATTGGACTATGGAAAGCAATGGAAGAGGAGTGCAATAAAATACCACTACGAATTAAGAAATGCTCCGTTATCTTGGAAATCTAGATGTAGGTTCATATCCAGAAAATGATTGGACTATGGATAGCAGTGGAAGAGGAGAGGAATAAAATACCACTACCAATTTTAAGAAATGCCCTGTTACCTTGGAAATCTAGATGTAGGTTCATATCCAGACAATGATTGGACTATGGAAAGCAGTGGAGAGGAGTCGAATAAAATACCACTACCAATTTTAAGAAATGCTCTGTTATCTTGGAAATCTAGATGTAGGTTCATATCCAGACAATGATTGGACTATGGAAAGCAGTGAAAGAGGAGTGGAATAAAATACCACTACCAATTTTAAGAAATGTCCTGTTATCTTGGAAATCTCGATGTAGGTTCATATCCAGATAATGATTGGACTATGGAAAGCAGTGGAAGAGGAGTGAAATAAAATACCACTACGAATTTTAAGAAATGCTCTGTTATCTTGGAAATCTAGATGTAGGTTCGTATCCAGACAATGATTGGACTACGGAAAGCAGTGAAAGAGGAGTGGAATAGAATACCACTACCAATTTTAAGAAATGCCCTGTTATCTTGGAAATCTAGATGTAGGTTCCTATCCAGACAATGGTTTGACTATGGAAAGCAGTGGAGAGGAGTCGAATAAATTACCACTACCAATTTTAAGAAATGCTCTGTTATCTTGGAAATCTAGATGTAGGTTCATATCCAGATAATGATTGGACTATGGAAAGCAGTGGAAGAGGAGTGGAATAAAATACCACTACCAATTTTAAGAAATGTCCTGTTATCTTGGAAATCTAGATGTAGGTTCATATTCAGACAATGATTGGACTATGGAAAGCAGTGAAAGAGGAGTGGAATAAAATACCACTACCAATTTTAAGAAATGCCCTGTTACCTTGGAAATCTAGATGTAGGTTCATTTCCAGACAATGATTGGACTATGGAAAGCAGTGGAGAGGAGTCGAATAAAATACCACTACCAATTTTAAGAAATGCTCTGTTATCTTGGAAATCTAGATGTAGGTTCATATCCAGACAATGATTGGACTATGGAAAGCAGTGGAGAGGAGTCGAATAAAATACCACTACCAATTTTAAGAAATGCTCTGTTATCTTGGAAATCTAGATGTAGGTTCATATCCAGACAATGATTGGACTATGGAAAGCAGTGGAGAGGAGTCGAATAAAATACCACTACCAATTTTAAGAAATGCTCCTGTTATCTTGGAAATCTAGATGTAGGTTCATATCCAGACAATGATTGGACTATGGAAAGCAGTGGAGAGGAGTCGAATAAAATACCACTACCAATTTTAAGAAATGCTCTGTTATCTTGGAAATCTAGATGTAGGTTCATATCCAGACAATGATTGGACTATGGAAAGCAGTGAAAGAGGAGTGGAATAAAATACCACTACCAATTTTAAGAAATGTCCTGTTATCTTGGAAATCTAGATGTAGGTTCATATCCAGATAATGATTGGACTATGGAAAGCAGTGGAAGAGGAGTGGAATAAAATACCACTACGAATTTTAAGAAATGCTCTGTTATCTTGGAAATCTAGATGTTGGTTCATATCCAGACAATGATTGGACTACGGAAAGCAGTGAAAGAGGAGTGGAATAGAATACCACTACCAATTTTAAGAAATGCCCTGTTACCTTGGAAATCTAGATGTAGGTTCATATCCAGACAATGGTTTGACTACGGAAAGCAGTGAAAGAGGAGTGGAATAGAATACCACTACCAATTTTAATAAATGCCCTGTTATCTTGGAAATCTAGATGTAGGTTCATATATTTAGACCATGATTGGACTATGGAAAGCAGTGGAGAGGAGTCGAATAAAATACCACTACCAATTTTAAGAAATGCTCTGTTATCTTGGAAATCTAGATGTAGGTTCATATCCAGACAATGATTGGACTATGGAAAGCAGTGGAAGAGGAGTGGAATAAAATACCACTACCAATTTTAAGAAATGTCCTGTTATCTTGGAAATCTAGATGTAGGTTCATATCCAGATAATGATTGGACTATGGAAAGCAATGGAAGAGGAGTGGAATAAAATACCACTACGAATTAAGAAATGCTCCGTTATCTTGGAAATCTAGATGTAGGTTCATATCCAGAAAATGATTGGACTATGGATAGCAGTGGAAGAGGAGAGGAATAAAATACCACTACCAATTTTAAGAAATGCCCTGTTACCTTGGAAATCTAGATGTAGGTTCATATCCAGACAATGATTGGACTATGGAAAGCAGTGGAGAGGAGTCGAATAAAATACCACTACCAATTTTAAGAAATGCTCTGTTATCTTGGAAATCTAGATGTAGGTTCATATCCAGACAATGATTGGACTATGGAAAGCAGTGAAAGAGGAGTGGAATAAAATACCACTACCAATTTTAAGAAATGTCCAGTTATCTTGGAAATCTAGATGTAGGTTCATATCCAGATAATGATTGGACTATGGAAAGCAGTGGAAGAGGAGTGGAATAAAATACCTCTACGAATTTTAAGAAATGCTCTGTTATCTTGGAAATCTAGATGTAGGTTCATATCCAGACAATGATTGGACTATGGAAAGCAGTGAAAGAGGAGTGGAATAGAATACCACTACCAATTTTAAGAAATGCCCTGTTACCTTGGAAATCTAGATGTAGGTTCATATCCAGACAATGGTTTGACTACGGAAAGCAGTGAAAGAGGAGTGGAATAGAATACCACTACCAATTTTAAGAAATGCCCTGTTATCTTGGAAATCTAGATGTAGGTTCATTTCCAGACAATGATTGGACTATGGAAAGCAGTGGAGAGGAGTCGAATAAAATACCACTACCAATTTTAAGAAATGCTCTGTTATCTTGGAAATCTAGATGTAGGTTCATATCCAGACAATGATTGGACTATGGAAAGCAGTGGAAGAGGAGTCGAATAAAATACCACTACCAATTTTAAGAAATGCTCTGTTATCTTGGAAATCTAGATGTAGGTTCATATCCAGACAATGATTGGACTATGGAAAGCAGTGAAAGAGGAGTGGAATAAAATACCACTACCAATTTTAAGAAATGTCCTGTTATCTTGGAAATCTAGATGTAGGTTCATATCCAGATAATGATTGGACTATGGAAAGCAGTGGAAGAGGAGTGGAATAAAATACCACTACGAATTTTAAGAAATGCTCTGTTATCTTGGAAATCTAGATGTAGGTTCATATCCAGACAATGATTGGACTACGGAAAGCAGTGAAAGAGGAGTGGAATAGAATACCACTACCAATTTTAAGAAATGCCCTGTTACCTTGGAAATCTAGATGTAGGTTCATATCCAGACAATGGTTTGACTACGGAAAGCAGTGAAAGAGGAGTGGAATAGAATACCACTACCAATTTTAATAAATGCCCTGTTATCTTGGAAATCTAGATGTAGGTTCATATCCAGACAATGATTGGACTATGGAAAGCAGTGGAGAGGAGTCGAATAAAATACCACTACCAATTTTAAGAAATGCTCTGTTATCTTGGAAATCTAGATGTAGGTTCATATCCAGATAATGATTGGACTATGGAAAGCAGTGGAAGAGGAGTGGAATAAAATACCACTACCAAATATTTAGACAATGATTGGACTATGGAAAGCAGTGGAGAGGAGTCGAATAAAATACCACTACCAATTTTAAGAAATGCTCTGTTATCTTGGAAATCTAGATGCAGGTTCATATCCAGATAATGATTGGACTATGGAAAGCAGTGAAAGAGGAGTGGAATAAAATACCACTACCAATTTTAAGAAATGTCCTGTTATCTTGGAAATCTAGATGTAGGTTCATATCCAGATAATGATTGGACTATGGAAAGCAATGGAAGAGGAGTGCAATAAAATACCACTACGAATTAAGAAATGCTCCGTTATCTTGGAAATCTAGATGTAGGTTCATATCCAGAAAATGATTGGACTATGGATAGCAGTGGAAGAGGAGAGGAATAAAATACCACTACCAATTTTAAGAAATGCCCTGTTATCTTGGAAATCTAGATGTAGGTTCATATCCAGACAATGATTGGACTATGGAAAGCAGTGGAGAGGAGTCGAATAAAATACCACTACCAATTTTAAGAAATGCTCTGTTATCTTGGAAATCTAGATGTAGGTTCATATCCAGACAATGATTGGACTATGGAAAGCAGTGAAAGAGGAGTGGAATAAAATACCACTACCAATTTTAAGAAATGTCCTGTTATCTTGGAAATCTCGATGTAGGTTCATATCCAGATAATGATTGGACTATGGAAAGCAGTGGAAGAGGAGTGGAATAAAATACCACTACGAATTTTAAGAAATGCTGTGTTATCTTGGAAATCTAGATGTAGGTTCGTATCCAGACAATGATTGGACTACGGAAAGCAGTGAAAGAGGAGTGGAATAGAATACCACTACCAATTTTAAGAAATGCCCTGTTACCTTGGAAATCTAGATGTAGGTTCATATCCAGACAATGGTTTGACTACGGAAAGCAGTGAAAAGAGGAGTGGAATAGAATACCACTACCAATTTTAAGAAATGCCCTGTTATCTTGGAAATCTAGATGTAGGTTCCTATCCAGACAATGATTGGACTATGGAAAGCAGTGGAGAGGAGTCGAATAAATTACCACTACCAATTTTAAGAAATGCTCTGTTATCTTGGAAATCTAGATGTAGGTTCATA